>JARWLC010000009.1:135562963-136199213 GCA_033318265.1 Phyllotis vaccarum | reverse complement strand
GGGCCATCCCTGGGTTGGTGGTCCTGGGTTTTATAAAAAAGCAGGCTGAGCATCCATGGGGAGCAAGCCAGTAAGCTGCACTCCTCCATGGCCTCTGCATCAGCTCCTGCCTCCAGATTTCAGCCCTGTTTGAGTTCCTGTCCTGACTTTCTTTAATGCTTTAATATGAAAGCATAAGTCACATAAACCGCTTTTCTCCCCAAGCCGCTTTGGTCATGGTGCTTCATCACAGCAGTAGGTTCCCTAAGACCTATGGTGACATGTACATTTGTGTACATTCGTGTGTGGAAAGAAAAATCTTTCTGTTGTGATTGATTTTGAAGAGTTGAAAACTTAATTTAAAAATTCATATGAAGGGGGTGGGAGGTTGGATTTTGGGTGAAGAGGAAAAGACACATTGTTTACGTGTATGAAGTTGTCAAAGATAAAAATAAAGAGAGAAACAAATCCCACAGACAGAGGAAAAACAACCGTGGATCATCTGTCCCACATTCTGAGCTACTCTGAAAGATGCTGAGGACCCTGGTGAAACTCACTGGACCATGACAAGTAAAAAGAAATGAATGTGGAAAGGAGACCAATGAAGAAAAAGAAGGTGATCCGTGGGGGTGGAGAAGGAGAGAGGGTAACAGTGTGTGCTGTTGAAAATGCTCACCTCCACACTAAGGGAAAGCTGACAGATATTAGTTTAGTTTGCTTCCCGTGGCTGTGATAAAAATCTTGTTCAACAGAGATGTGAGGAGAGGGTTTGCTGTTGGGACACAAAGGTCATTGTGCCCACAGAGCACTAGGGAGCCAGGAATGTTAAACACACAAGACACTCCTCAGTAGAGGAGATAAAATACCTGTTTTCCAGCCCAGAAAACTAGGAGGATATTGTTAATGAATTGGTGACCTTTCTGCTATTGGTGACTACAGATCTCACCAACCTTTTGCTATGGAAGTGGGCCTCACCCAAGTTCCTCAGAATGTCTATCCCAGTCTCTTATCTTTAGTTCCCAGTCAATAGAACCCATCCTTAGGTGCTTCTTTAGGTGGGTCCAGGTACTTTATGGCTTGCTGACCTCTATGTCATCTCTATCAGAGACCACAGCACCACCCTCACGGTCACATGTACTTTGTAAAGGAGTTTCTATGTGGTCACACATCTGGAATCCACTGGTTGTTGCCTGGCAACCTTTCCCCAAATTGCACTGTGTTTTAAATATGCAGACAATGAACCTTCTGGCATCAGATTCCCAAAGTCTGATACAGGTTGTCAAAGTCAGCATGAGCTGAATTTTCATTTTCATCTCTTCAGTTTCCTGCCTGGACACTTGCAGGATCCCCCTCAGTTACTTCTGTGTGTATGTTACAGTCCATCACTAAGGGAGGCCAGGAAGGAATTCAAGGCAGGAACTCAGGCAGAGGTCATGGAGGAACACTGGCTTGTTTCTCATGGTTTGTTCAACCTGTTTTCTTAAGCCACCCAGGACAACCTGCCCAGAGTGGCACCGCCCATCGTGGGCAGGGCCCTCCCACATCAATCAATCAAGAAAACATCCAACAGACTTGCCTACAAGCCACTCTTATGGAAGCATTTTCTCAGTCAAGATTACTCCTCCTACCCAACTCTGACTTGTGTCAAGTTAACAAAAATTAACCAGGATAGATGTTAATAAGAACATTTTAAAAGAGTTTGAAAAATTAAATAAACAAATACATTATTTCCTTAAGTTTTGGGGGGAGACATTCAAAGCAAAACCCCAAATGGAGTCCAAGCAGTAATCTTCACTTTATCTGGCAAAAGAGTCTGCCAGCTCAGCTACATTATATTTAGGATGATTAATGTCAGGGCCCATGTCTAATGTGCAGTAAACTCTGACATCAGGGCATTTCAAAGTGGGAAGAAGAAGCAAAGGATGCAGGGCAGGGAGCAGGAGCCTGGCCACAGGATTAAGGAAGTGAATCTGCATGGGGCATGGACACATCCTTAAACGTTAAACCTAATCGCCCTGGCCTGGTGCATCCACCCTTGCAGACTGCCAGACCCTCTCCGTGCAGTACCATGCTGGTTTTGATGTTGAAGAGGATTCCCCTCTGATGTGGGAATGTCTTTCTATGTTGTGAACAAAGAACTGTTTTGGCCATGGCAGACACCATAGAAGTATGCAGAGGAATTGGAGCATAGGTATGAGAAAGAGGGTGGTGTCTGAGACAGATGGAGCCAGATGCCCAAAGAAGAAACATATAAGAAACACAGGTGAGCCACGGGCCACATGGCAGACAGATTAATGAAAATGGGTTAAGATGAAGGAGCTAGCTAGCAATGTGCCTAAGCCATAGGCCAACCAGCATGAACTTAATATAAGCATCTGAGTCATTTTGGGGGGACTTAAGCGGTCTGGTGCAGCAGTCTGTGGGTCTGGACCTCTGGGCAGATAGGGCCAGGAAACCTTATTGTAACACTCCTCTATATAGGCTTCAGTATGGTGGTGCCCAGAAGATGTAAGAGATACTTCTGTAAATAAACAGTGACATCAGGAAAGATGAGGTTGGGTAGAAAAAACACACAGGCTGTTTCCAGGAGTGAGAGAAACCAGGAGAGCCAAAGCTGGGCCTGTCCCAAGACACCAAACATTTAGCTGTAAACCAGGCAAACAGAAGCAAGTGTAAGAAAATGTAAATTAATGAAATGGTAATTATTTACAAAAAATGCTCCAACATTCTTCCATGCATCCATTCCTTTGAGTAAAAGCATCTTACTTTAAAAAAAAATCACTCTGTTGAATTTGTGGGATCGTGAAAAGAATGATGTGTTGGGACCATGACAGAAAAGAGGCTATAAATGCTTCACATTCTTTATGACCTTATTCTTATGTGTTGTAAACAATAAAAGTAATTTTATTCCGGTGGCTCCAGTTTTGTTTGTGAACCCAGGGTGAGAAAATTTTAGCCTAGCTCACTTTTAGTGTGGGACTCCATGTGTAGAATTAAGACAGGCCAAAAAGCCAGTAAGAGAGTTTACAGTAAACACATACAAAATGTGCCTGTTTAATCTCAATTGTCCGCCAAGTCACACAGTACAAAACTGCCCTGAAGCTGCTTGCAAGACATCTCTAGGAGAAAGGGAAAAGTATTGACCTTGGGACTTCAGCTTAATTTTAATTTCTTCTAGATTCTTTAGGTGGTTGATCTTAATATAATACTTAAGTGTATAAATATGTTTTTGGTCCTAGTAGTTAGTAATAGATGGCTGAAGTTCACAAAACTACCAAGAAAACAATCCCCACCTCCTGTGACAGGGGTTCTCTGTGCAACAGTCCTTGACAATCCTGAAACTAGCTCTGTAGACCAGGCTGGCCTCAAACTCACAGAGATCTGCCTGCGTCTGCCTCCTGAGTGCTGCAATTAGAGGTGTGCACCACTGCCACCCAGCTTAAGAAAATATCTTAATGTAGTGAAATAAAGACCATAGCTTACACTGAACCTTTTCTTTCTACAAATTTTGATCCTTAACACTTTTCTATTATAGAAAAAACAGCACTGAAAATAATTGTAGAAACATTAACAGAGACCTGAAGAGATGGTTCAATAGTTAAGAGCATTTATTATCCTGACAGAGGATCTGGGTTTAGTTCTCAGCACCCATTGGGTAGCTTATAAGAACCTGTAACTCCAGTTCCAGGGTGATCTGATGCCCTCTTCTGGCCTCCCTGGGTACTGCACATACATGGTGCAAATACATACATGCAGGCAAAACACTCAAATATATAAAATAAAGCTTAAAAATAAATGTAAAGCAACAATAGATAATATATTATTTAAACAATTAAGTATAGTTTCTTTCTGTTTTGGGGGGTAGGTGGGTGGTGATGGAAAATAGATTGAATATCACTAATTTTTTTTAAAAACTACAATCTGAACTGTTTTAAGTGGCACCATGATACCATGAATTAAGTCCATTCCACGAAGCTTTGTTGAGTTAGTCAGAAATAACCCACTATATTCTAATTCATTCTCCTACACTATTGTAAGATGACCTATCTATCTAAATAACTTTTGTGTCTCTTGGATACCAACACCAAAATTGCCTTATTACGTATATGCAATTATTTTCAAATTATATGATACCTAAGATCAAAAAAATGATGAAAATGTTTAATAAATTATAGAACTAAGAAATCTAGGTATAAAATAGGTTCCTGGGCTTACAAACAATTCATGTCTTAGATATATTTAGTTGGTTGAAGTAACTTTTTGTAAGGAAGTGTGAGAAAGGAAAAATTCTATAGTATGTCTAAACCTTTCTGAGTAGCCATATCATAGCAGAAGGCCTCGGTGAGCTGCTACTGCCTTGTCCACGGGAGCACCACATGGATGGTCACTGCTGCCTTGTCCACGGGAGCACCACATGGATGGTCACTGCTGCCTTGTCCACGGGAGCACCACATGAATGGTCACTGCTGTCTTGGTCCAAGGGAGCATAGGATATCACTGCTGTCCTGTCCCGCAGGATCACTGGCAGAGGTATCATGGTCTGCCATTGCTGTCCCCTATCCTGTAATGATTGTGGGTATTGTAAGACAACAGAGAGAAGCCTGGGCCACAGAGGACATGTCTGTCCTTCCTGAGGAGGACAGAGAACTTCTCATGGACACCTCTCTCCTTGGTGACAGTAAAGATTAATTATCATCTTCACTGATGAATTTAACTCTACTATGAACATAATCTTAAAGTGGAGGAAACAGAGTCATCACAGAGTGACAGGAAGTGACAGCGTTGAGGACATCACTCCTAGGAGGTGAGAAGTCTGCTTCCGGACAGTTGATGTCTCCGAAAGTTAGCTCCATTTCCTACAGTGTATTCAGCCCTCAGGCCCCTCCAGACCGTAAATGAGTCAATTCAGTAGGTCATGTCCATGTGGCGCTTGTTCCCTCTTACCTCTAATTATGTTATTAAATGCCTCTGAGTCATCTTGCTGCTAAGAAAGACACAAGGGACCCCAGCTTTCAGTTATTCGGACGTATCTTAAGGCAGTTATACTACTTGAGCATTATAAATAATTTCACAAGAAAATGGTTACATTACGTGCAGTGAGAACAAATGGAAGGCAGTAGATGCTTAATATACGCCAGGCCTCCCTAAGGAAATTATATTAGCTAATTTAATTAAAGAGAGGGAACAGACAACAAAAATATACCTTTTATTCTTCGCAAAGTTAGTCAAGATTTAAAATCTGGAATTACTAAATAGATAAAATTAATATAATGCACTTAACGGTGAAACAAAAGGGTTATATATCCACAGTAAAAGGGTCAATATCTGAAACATAAGAGGAATTTCTGGCATCCGCAGCAAAATATTGAAAGGAAAAACAAATGAGCAACAGGAGGCACATCACAGAAGAGAGCCCTTGGGGGCTGACAACATGTGAGAAGATGCTCAGTCTCATCATAAACAAATGAAAATTAACTTTGAAGTGTTACTTGACTGTTATCAAAGGCCTGGAGAAAGTCTCCTGTTGTTGAGGGTGGGGGTGGGGTAGGTGCCTCTCGTTCTAGGAGAGAGACTGGTTTGGTTTCCTGTCGCTGTGCTGAAATACTGACCAAAATCACCTTGAGGGGAAGAGAGTTTAACTTGGCTTCTATTTCCCTGAGACAATTCATCTTTGACAGAAATCAGGGTAGGAACCAAAGTAAGAACCTGCAGTGGAGGCCATAGAGGAACACTGCTCACTAGCTTGCTTTCTTGTAGCATCCAGGGCGGCCTATCCAGGGTGGCACCACCCACAGTGGGCTTGGCCTGTCTCTGTCAATCATTATTCAGGAAACTGCTGCACAGACTCGCCTGCAGGTCTGTCCGATGGAGGCAGTTCCATGATGGATGTCCCTTTGTTTCAGGTTGGCAGCAGACCAGCTAGCACGGAGTTAATGACTGTTCTCAGCCAAATAAGTGAACACCAACTCAATGACCTTGGCTGTCCTCTGTGGGGTGTTCCTGAGGACTTTCTCATTGCTAGGCCACAGGGGGATTGCATACTATTGCTATGGATCACAGGCTGTGTGTGGTGGCAAGCAAGCTGGCCCTCTGACATTTATCATCGGGAGGGGTAGACAGGTGAGGGGCGGGGAAAAAAATTCACATGGTGACACTGATGTGCCTTAAAATATTGCCAAGTAAAAGAGAAAGAAACAGGAGTGCTGTGGGGCGAGCATGTTCACTTTAATTTACAGGCTGCATTTCATCTGATAAATACCTCTCAGCCCATCACCTTCCGCTTTCTGGTATCATCCTAGTAAAGCTGAGACCAGCTAGTGCCTCTCGTTGTCCCCAGGCCCCTCATCTGCCCAGCCTTCCACCCTCAGTCTATGCTGGAACCAAATGTGGTTATGCCAGTTCCTACCGGTCCTACACTGAAGTATGTCTCTGAGCTGAAGAGAAAAGTCCCAGAAATGATAAGAGATTCACTTATGTTTTGTTCTTGTTAGCTGCTTTGCCCTTCCCATTCCCTCCCTCTGTGCAAAGCGCCCTTGGTCGCCTTTGCTCACTAATTCTTATCCTAACATTGATTTGGGTCATGAATATTCATTCAGTGATTAAATAACCCCCTTGCCCAATTGGAGGTTTCATTTTGATTGACAGCTGAACTTGCTTCTGTTGGAATGACTGATTTAGATCAACATTTCTTGTTCAGGATAGTCAGAGCCCATAAACTAGACCAAGTCTCCTTGTTACAGGATCTCAAAAACCATGTTCTTCTGTGTATTCATTTATTTCGAGATTTGTTTGAATAATATCTCATTCACCCATGAATCTCAAGAATTTTCAGGACAGGGACATGTCGACTTTTACCCTTCAAGATGCCATAAATATGCACAATATAACAAATCTTTATTGACTGAATAAAATATGAACAGAAAGCAGTCCTCGCCCCGAGTGAAGCAGAGAGATGGAAAAACACTCCACCAGAGGGAGAGAACACTAGTGTGGAGGTGCCTGTGGGAGCTGGAGGAACACATACCGTTACTTATCCTTAGCTTTTTAAAAATGCATTGGTTTTGCCTTCATGTATGTTTGTGTGAGGGTGTCAGAAGTCCTGAACTGGAGTTATAGAAACATGTGAGCTGCCTTGTATGTGCTGGGAATTGAACCTGGGTCCTCTGGAAGAGCAACCAGTGCTCTTACCCACCGAGTCAACTCTCCAGCCCCTATTCTTGCCTTTTAATGGTAAAATAAGCAGCAGCATATATATTTAGTAACCAGTGGGGAAAGGAGACAGTCTTAGAAAAAAGACCCCTATGTGGAGTGGGACCAAAATGGACTAGAGCTCTATGGAGGAACTGACCAGTGGGTGGTGTTTTTAAGAACCGAGTCCCAGGCTAGATCAATATGACTCAGTATAACATGGTTTGAAAATCTTACTACACAAATTATTTGATATTGATTACTCATTGAGGGAAAAATGTACCCAGTTCTCATTCTCCAAGGATGTTTTGTTCTGTAAGGCACTGAAAATACCCAAATAGCAAGAACCACCAATCTTGGATGCAATCCAGGGCTGGGATCCCAGGAGGCCTCTAGAAACAGTATAGATGATCAGTCAGTATACAACCCTGTAGTAAGAAGTTTCTGGCTCAGACTTTTGGGCCTATCCTCAAGGTTTAGACCTGCAGACCCACAGACCCACAGACTCACAGAGACACACAGATGCTTACAATAATTTTAGGCTGATCGGCCTAAGGCCCAGACATATAACTTGCTAACTCTTTACCCTTAAACTAACCCATGACTCTTATCCTGTTCAGCCATGGGGCTCGGTACCTTTTCTCAGAGCAGCATACTTGTCCTGTTTCTTCTGGCTTCTCTCTGGCCTTCTGCTCTGTTCTGCCCATTCCTAGAGTCTTCTCAGTCTGGTAGCCCTGCCCACATTTCCTATCTGCCTTTGGCCAATCAGCGCTTTTTATTAAACTCATAGGCGGGGACAATTTTTTACAATGTAACAACCTAATTCCCCTACACAACCCTGCTTTTTGTGTTTCTCTTAAGGTAAACCTCATCTAAATTATTATTATCATTGTACTCACAACAAACAGCACTTTAACTCATGCTTGAATGAATGTACATGTGTGCATTTTCTCCATAAGCACATTATGAACTTCCTGGGGGAAGGATATTGAATGGTAACGTTTAAAAGCAGGACCTGGTGGTACTTCTTGCAATCCCAGCTCTTGGGAGGTAGAGATAGGGGGAAGGAGAATGATGAGTTTAAAATCATACTGAGATACACAGTTTGGGACACACCAGGCTACATACAACCAAACCAAACGCCAGACAGCAATAAATAGATAACACTTAAATACTGTGGTTTGTGTCTGAACAAAAGGTAAAAGGTCAGCAAATTATGGTACAAAATGAACTGTTGTTTTTAGAATGAGAGCTGAGACTCTGCTATGTTCTTTTGATTTCCTTGCAGGACTGGGGAATGAATATGGAACACTCTAAGCAAGTGCTCTACTCCTAAGTTACAAAGTATTTTGTTCAGTTTCAGCTGGGCATGTAAGACTAACTCAAACTCATTGTCAGCATGAGACTGGAGAGATGGCTCAGTGACTAAGAGCGCTTGTTGCTCTTGGAAGGACCTGGGTTTGTTTCTTAGCACCACATGTTGGCTCACAACCATCCATTACTTCAGTTCCAGGGCTTCTGTTGCCAGGAATACTAAATAATGGAACAAACTAATGCACATTCTCGTGTGCATTTCATCTTGGCTCCTCATCAGCATTAGAAGCTCTACAGACACAAAATCACATCTAGCAGAGATGCTTTGTGCCAAGAACTTGATGAGGAGTAAATGAAAGTAAAATGTGGGTTGATCTTTACTCCTTAGCTGGCTAAACAGAGGTGAGTATGTACAGTTCACTCCCCAGGCTATTTCCTCTCCACAGGTCCTTTTATTCCATTAGTTCCTAGTTTGCAACACAAGTCCCTGTTGCAAGTTCAACTCCAGGTGCCCATAATACAGTCCAATCAGGATAAGGTACTACATGAAGTTTGAGATTTTCTAGTGCACTTAAAAAAAAAAAAAAAAAAGCTACATTTGTGTTGAGTTAGCACCTTGTCTATGTGCACAATGGGCATACCCTAATTAAAATGCTTCATTGCTAAAAATATAAACAGTCATCTTCACTGATGGAAAAGGTGCCAATGGATTATTTAAATTATTTTATTTTATGTGTAGGGGTGTTTACCTCCATGTGTCTATGTGTACCACGTGTGTGCAGTGCCCTCAAAGGTCAGAAGAGGGCATCAGATCCCTTGGAACTAGAGTTAGAGTTGGGGACAGTTGTGAGCTGATCTATGAGTGCTAGGAACTGAATCCTGGGTCCTCTGCAAGGCTAAGTAGCTGCTCTTACCCATTGACCATTGCCTCTCCAGCCTCCCTTCTCCCTCCCCCTCTTAATGCAGGCTACTTAAAATCTTCAAGTGTGTGTGTGTGTGTGTGTGTGTGTGTGTGTGTGTGTGTGTGTGTGTGTGTGTGTTTAAGCAGTACATGCAAAGCATGATGAAGAGGGAAGTTCAGTAAAATGATGTCTGCCTCTCTAACAAGTTAAGAAAATGTACTTAGGATAGGAGCTGTTGGAATTGTGTGCATAGAGTAATCATTATTACAGTTTTATTTGTCTATCTGAAGAAAACTACTTTTAGCAAAGTGAGCAAGTGGCTCGCCCTACAGTATTTAAGTGATTTTAACAGATTATAAAGTATTAAAAGACCAATTCATTTCTCACCATGTCTGAAAAATATCTGTCTATATGGTGGCTTTAGACTCTGCTGTCCTTTCTCTCTATTCTATCACACACAGCTCAATATAAAACACAAATTCTAGTTGGTATTAAATGAAAACTCAGAGCCAGATATTGGGGAAAGGCTAGAATATCAGAGAGAGGAAACAGACCATAGTCAAATCTCACCCAGCCAACTTCTCAGGGTAAAAGCTGTCTTCAAGGGTCTTCAGCCTGGCTCATTGTTTCTGCAAAAGCCCTCACTGTCTGCCTACACCTGCCTTAAGCAGCATCTTCTCCCAGCTGTTTCACATCTGGGTTCAACTCTGCATCATAACCCTAGAGTTAGGATTAAAGGTGTGAGCTGTTTGGTAGTTAGGCCTTGAACTCACAGAAACACAAGAAAGATCTGTCTCTGGGGTTATGGTATTAAAGGCGTAGGACACCACTCAGACTTTCCCTGCTGGGATTGAAGGCATGAGTTACTAACTGTCATTCCTGTGCTGGAATTAAAGGTGTCCACTCTCTGACCCTCATGGCTTGACTGTAGGTGAATCTGTTCTCTGATATTCCAGACTGATTTTATTAAATATACAATATATCATCACATCAATGTCCATGCATCTGTGCAAAATGCCATTCTAGCCCTTAAGATGCAGACTCACATACTGTCGGTGTGTTTTTCCTATTATGAAATACTACGTATTTTGTTGGGCATATGATGTGTTTTCACAGATCACCAGCTTAATATCCTGGTGTTTACTTCTGGGGGAAGGGATAAAGCAAATGTATTTGAACCTAATTTGAATAGATAATATAGATAGCTTCTAATTTCAGAGTAACTTCAGAGTTAGCATTGCCACATACTCGTGAGCTCTATTGTTACTCTAAGCACAGATTGGCTTCTTGGCTTCTCTTTCTCTTTTTATGCTCCAGGAGGCTCCTGCTGACGCAGAATCCTTCTACCAAATGCAGTGGGAATAAACTGCTCATTAGTGTGTGTGCGCGCACACACACACATACACACACACTATTAACCTCACAGAGTGTTCTATATCCTTGCTGTAACTGGTCTGATGTCTCTTTCCCTCTGGCTGACTTTCTCACTAAGCAGATGTCTTCATTCTCTGTGATGACTCCTCAGGCACTTCTCACATGGCTTCAGTTATTTCAGGAACTCTTGGTACACATGTGCGGCTCACATTTTCCCCCTTTAAAATGAACTTTGTGAATCTTGAATGTCATCAGATAGCCTATCAACCAGGAGTCAGTTTTGCTCTGTGCTCTCCACTCTTGATGAACTAAAATAATAGCAGAACCCCAGCAGCTCCTGGTGTTACCTATGAGCTGCCCTTCAGGATCAGCTCTGTAATGCTAACAACATCATTTTGGACCTATGGTCTCTGATTCTGCTTTCTGGCTTCTGCTGGAAATGTAAAGAAGTATCTGCCATCTCGCAAACATAATGCAGATGATTTTAATTACTGTTTTATATGCCTTCATTAGAAAACTAATAATCCAGAAACTTTGAAAATTACAGGAAAATAATGAAATTACTTGTAATCACATAGAGGGGGCTATTAGTGTTTTTATACATTTCCTTTTGGTTTTAAAATAGTTATACATCGTCTATCAAGACTGCACCTCTCCAAAAAGTGCCACCAACTGGGAACCAAGTATCCAAATCCCGGAGCCTGTGTGGGACATTCTCAGTCAAATCATCAAACTAAGCCTCAGAATTGAGTGGGGACTTCACCCTCTCTCTACACACCAGCATCTCTGCAACTGGAGCAGAAATTAATTTTTCGCAGAGGTTGATTATAGTAACAGAAAGCCAGTAACAAAGGGCTGGGCAGGCTTTAAAAGGACCTTTAGAAGCTCAACATCAGACATGTTGAAATACAGGTGAGCAAGATGGACCATCTAGCCACCTGGATTTACATTGTCTTAGAGATGTCCATGCAGGAGGGAGGTGATGAGCCAGCAAGCTGTTCTTGGGAGACTAGTCTATATTTTAAGCAGAAACAGCCAGGCACACAGCAGGTTTATGAACTCTCTGCAATATTGTGTCAATAGTGGCAGATTTCACTCATATCTGTTTTCATATGGATTTGTATTTGTATTGAAATTGGCTTATCTGGCAAATATTTATAAGGAACACTTAGTGGCTTTTTCCATTTGTATTCTGTATCTGATATGCTCATTTAAATATTTAAGTAAACCTTTCCAAGGCTTATCAATTTGACAATTCCTGTGGGATCTGTATCAGAGACTAGAAAATCTACATTAATATCTAATATACATCTATAGAATATTTGTCATATGAGGTTTATGGCCCGGACTTTCCAGCCTACAGTCTCATAGTCCCACTGAAACATACAGACATTTATATTAATTGTATGTTGATTGACCTAAGGCCCAGGCATATAACTTGCTAACTCTTTATCCTTAAAGTAACCCATGATTCTTATTCTGTTCAGCTATGCGACTCGGTGCCTTTTCTCAGAGCAGCATAGTTGTCCTCTGGATCTTCTGGCTTCTCTGTGTTATTTCTGCTCTGTTCTTCCTGTTCCCTGAGTTTTCTTAGTCTGGTAGCCCCGCCCACACTTCCTGTCTGTCTTTGGCCAATCAGCGCTTTTTATTAAACCAGTGGGTGGGACAATTATTTACAATGGAGCATCATAAACCCTCTACAAAGATTTTATATCTCACCATAGAACCATGGTGACAAATCGATGGGCCTGAATCTTGAGAATTCTGCCAATTAACTAACTTAATATATAAATTTGTGAGGACTTTTAAAAATTGTTGAGTGTATCTTAAATTGCTTAGTTTTTAAATTTACAGACTGGATTTTTAAACCAGTTCATTAGTTTTCTCATTTTATTCTACCAACCATGAGTTGTAGAATGCGTGACTGGTATCTATAGTTACCATGGTCCCTTTGTCTTGGTTGTCATAAATGCTTGTCTCCCAGAATTCAAGATGGAAACATGATCCTACAAATAATATTATGCTAATAATACTTGGATTTGGAACCTTTGGGAGATGACTCAGTCATGAGGCATCCATGGCTTAGATTAGTGGGTTATCTCAAGAGCGGTTCATAACAAGTCATGCATGTCCTATCTCTTCATGGCATGTCACTGGGACCCTGAAGAATCTTTAACCTGTAAGATGTCCCTCATCTGATGTAGCCTATCAGCTTTGGACTTACACACACGTGTGTGCACACGCACGCATGCGCACCACACACACACAGGAGAACTGTAAGAAAATTTTCTATACATTATTCTGTTATAGCAGCAGAAAATGAATTCACTTTTGTATCTCTGGGCTGACATGGGAAGTTCAGCTTTCGGGGATGTGGACATGACCATCAGTGTGCCTACTGTCACTACATTATGGAATGTTAGATACTTCCCTGGTGATGTCGTGGTTATTGTAAAAGTTTTCCAGTCCCCAGGCTGTCCCCATCTTCTGGAATATCAATGCTCCCTTAGGACTTTGGCCATGGACTTACTCATCCCAGAGTGGGGCAGAACCCCAGATCAGCTGCTCTGGATCATTGCTCTGAGCTCCTCCCAAGGAGCTTGACCAGCTCACTGTATACGGGAATAATATTTCACATTTTCTTCTCTGTCTACTCTTCAGGTTTATGAGCCTTTAAACACTTCCCAGCCTGTGCCTCAGTATTGCACCCTGATACTTAGAGTTGACATCATTTGTGACCATCATCACCAGGGCCACAAGAGTGCTTTCCTTAGAGGTGCTGAGGAAGGGCGGGTGGGAAGTGTCAATACTTCAGTGCTGAGATGCTGGAAGAAACAGAATTGGAAGAACAGGTTTTAAGAAATGTGACCACAAGCTGAGTCACACTGCAGTCCCCAAGTTCCTCTTTACTATCGTGATATCACTGGACAGTACAGAGTGAGAGATTGGCCCTGGATTCTCACAAATTACAGGGAATTTCCACCAGAAGGTAGAGGCTTTGTGTGCTCTTGGAACAGAATGAAGTTTGGTTTCTGTTCTTGTGATAAACCCACTCCAGATAGGAAAGTGTTTATTTTAGCTTATGGGTCATAGTCCATCAAAGAGGAGCGTCAAAGCCTAGTGTCCACGATGGATCCTGCTTCCTAACTGGTTCCCTAAGTCACATTCTACTACTTCTCTTCTAGATCTCAGGACTGCCTGCCTAGGAATGACACCGCCCACGGTGGACTGGGCCCTTTTATATCAAGTATCAAGAATACACCTCATAGACATGCTCACAGGTCAGTCTGATGGAGGCGAGTCCTCAATTGAGGTCCAGATAACTTTGGCATAAAAGTCAGGAATTGTGTTCTATACAGGGTGACATTGACTGACTATTGTCTTTCCTGTCAGAGGATGTGTTCAGGCTATGGAAGTCAGAGAGGACTCCCACACTCTTAGTACTGCCACTGTCAGCGGCAGTTGGAAGAACATCCTCTGTCTGCCCTAAAGCTAGAAAGGGACCTATTAGCAGATGTGTGGATGCTCACAGAATTATTGGCATGCTTCTATAAAAAAAAGCCAAGCCCACTCTTGAGCCTCCAGGTGCAGAAAGACAGCTTTCCTAGGAGAGCCCAGAGTGCTCTGATAATGTTAGTGTTTGCTGAGATCTCTCTCTCTGTCCCTGTCTTTCTGTCTCTGCCTGTCTCTGTCTCTCTCCTCCTTCCTGCCTTGGCTCTGACTTTTGTCAACTCTCTGTTTCTTCTTCTTTTTGTCTTTCCACATTATCTTTAAAAGCCTGTAGATTCCTAGACTGGGCAACGGTGGTGTACTGCTGTAATCCCAGCACTCAGGAGTTCAAGAGCAGCCTGGTCTATAGTGTGAGCACCAGAAAACCAGAGCTACACAGAGAAACCTTGTCATGGAAAAACCAAAACCCCTAAACCAAACCAAACAAACAAGCAAAAGAATTCATGGACTTGGATGGCCCCGAGGCTTAGCGCACACACTGCTCCCAGAGATTCCCAGTATCCACATAGGAGTGTAACTCCAGCTCCAGGAAATCTAAGACCTTTGCTTCTGTGGGCTCCTACACTCATGTGCACCCCCCCCCCACACACACATCTTAGCATCTTTGGTTTCTCGATTGAGAGACACACACTACCAGCACCATATGAGAGTTTATTCAGGAGAGTTGCCGAGCGGGTATGAGGGAGAGAAGCAGAAGAGAAAAAGAAACAGATTTTCATGTGGCGGTTCCTTTTAAGAGAATGGATGGGCCCAGATTTATGTAGCCACACCTAGGGGTGTACCCTCTCTTTTCTGCTGGTGCCAGGTTGGGTTTACTACCCGGCCACTATATGCCAGAAATTTTTATCTCCCCTGGCACCATCCTGGGTTTACCACGTGGCTGCTATGTGCCAGGAATACTTACAGATTTTAAAATCTTTTTAAAAGGAAGGTAAAGAGCCGGAGAGAGGGCGGGGCTCTTAAGAACACTAGCTACTCTCTCAGTTCAGTTCACAGCACCACACAGCAGCTGGGAAGTATCTGGAACTCCAGTCCCAGGGATCTGATGCCCTCTTCTGGCCTCCACAGACACCAGGCACAGTTGGTGCACACATACACAAGCAGGCTAAACACTCACGTGCATAAAATAAAATTTTAAAAAATTACAAAGAATGTAGATTCTGTGAGAGTTTTGTTTGGTTTTTGGTTTTTGCTCTCTCTGTTTTCCCCCACATCTTCTCTCTGGAGATGAAGTTGGTAAAGAAAGAAGCAAATGAACCACTGCCTGCCCTCGTGTATGGCACTGATTCCAGTTGGTGTCGGTACCTCCTGGCACATATGGAGCAGTTAATCCCATTGTGAGCCCCTCCCCTGCGCGCTTTCCTTCTTTTGTTCTTCTCCCGAGGTGTACAAAAATCAGAATAATTCATAAAGTAAAAACAATAGGCAGAAATAAACATTTCATCTCCAATTCCGTGCCTCAGAGATAAGCATGTGCCATATCTTCAACCAGGGATCCTTGGTTAAAAATCCGAGTTTGTACATAATTGATATAATTTTTATTCCTGAAGGACAATGGGGGATTCTCATTTTTGTCAAAGCAGGACATTTGTGCACACACACCCATATTCGCTGGCTGCTACAATGGCCTGGGGTACATCCTTGTAGTGAGAAATGCTTCTGGATCATAAGGCATGTGTATGTGCATTTTTCCAAGGGCAAGTTACTCTCCCCTGAAGTTGTTGACTTTAGAATTGCAGTGCTCACATGTGTGCATGTCTGCCTCCATCTAACCCTAAATCTCAGTCCTTTGGTCCCATCTTGTGTTTTCTGAATTTTATCTTACGATAAAACATGACATTTATTTAGGTGCATTCGTTTTTATGATGGTCTGTTTTGCTATGTTTATGGTTTGTTTTCATCCTTTTGTTCTTTATGGCTTGCCTGTCAGGATCATTTGATGATTTACACAGCAAACTTACTTATTTATTATTTGGTAGTTCTAGCTATGGTTTGGATGTTACTTCTTCCAGACAACCACCATGGGTCTTGTACCCCGCTCTTTTCCCAGCACCTTCAACTACTAGTTCTTTGAACTATAATTAAGTTTTCTAGGTTGTTTTTGATGGTCAGAAAGGTCTTCTATAACCAAACGATTATAAAAGTGCGCCACTCTCCCCCTGTTACCTTTCTGTATTTAGATGTTTGCTTCTTTAGCCTATTAGAGATGTTTTATTGATATGTGAATTTGGAATCTAGTTTTGCGTTGGTTTTTCTTAACAAACAGCCATTTTCCTTCTTTAGAAAAGTATTCCCTCTCCACATTTTCACACACACACTAAATTGCTACTTATTTCTCCAGAGCTGTTTTCAACATTATATTTTTCCTGTTATTTTTCCATTATTTCTATTCCAGAAATGCAGTTTTCTTCCTATGATTTTCTAGACTCTTTTGTTCAGCTTCAATCATCTCATTTCTGATCCTGTTGGATGTTTTGGATCTTTGTACTGATGTGATGTTCTGCCGTAACTTCTATGTGTGCTTTGCCAATTAAACTCATTCGCTTTAATGGAGGCTTGAAATGTTCTAGGCAAAATGTGAGGCCAATGCAGTAGTTTAAATAGGTGGCTCCATCTCTCAGGTGAAGCGAAGGAGAAGCTGGCTCTCAGAAGGATGTCAGGAGAGAGCTAGCAGATCAAGTGAGGTGATGGGCACCTCAGCAATGGAATGCCACCAAACTGAAACCCCAAAGCTAGATAAATATAACCTAGGTCATAGAAAATATACTATGTCTATGAATAAAATACACTTCAAATAGTTAATTCACTTTTTGTTCCATCCAATGTCCTGATGAGCCAGGGTACCAGCTTCAAAAATATGGCAGGCACAGGGCAATAATTATGAGAATGGGCCTGATGGATGTATACAGATATTCCTTTACACTGTGTGAAGATGTGTCTGCTGTGGAATAATCCTTCTGTATACTGTGAAGACATGTTTGTGGGGATTCAATAAAAGTTTCAGAAGTTTTGGAGATATCAAAGGGAATCTACCCACAGTCTATGTGGGATGTTAGTAAAAGCTCCAGAAGTCCCAGAGCTCTAACCACAGTCAGTCTAGGAAAATCAGAGAGTGGTGATTCAAACCTTTAATCCCAGCACAGGGAGTATCCTGGGAGTGGTGACCTACACCGTTAATCCCAACTGAGTCAAGGTCACTTCAGATTATAGAAGGAATTCCAGGCTCCCAAGCAGGAGTGGTGGGGCCATGCCTTAATTACCAAAAGAGTACTTAAGACAGGATTGAAACACAGAGGGAAGCCATTCCAAGGGAAGCGAGGCTGAGGAAGCTGGAAGACAGCTGGGTAGGATTTGACTATGGTGTTTATTCCCTCTAGTATCTCCAACTTCTTCAGAGATCTATCCCTGAGTCTCATTCATTCATGCAACACGTTACTCTCCTTGTTAATTAAGAGCTGATTGGCCAATGGCCAGGAAGGATTTTCAAGGCAGAGAGAATGCTAGGGTCAGAGGGCAGAGGCCGAGGAGATGCCATGAGATGCAGAGCAAACAGGATGGACATTACATACATTGGGGAAATGAGCCTTGGGGCAGCATATAGATCAATATAAATGGGTTAATTTAAGTTACACAAGCTAGCTAAAAACAAGCCTAAACTATCAGCCAACCATTTATAATTAATATTAGGTCTCTCTCTGTGTGCTTATTTTGGAAGTGGCTGATGGGACACAGCTGGTTGATGGTTTAGACAGAAAAGTCTACCTACATATGTCATTGTGGTTGGTTTGATAAAAAGCTGAATGGCCAGTAGTTAGGCAGGAAGAAGTTAGGCAGAGTTTCTGGGGATAGAGAGGACTCTGGGAAGAAGACAAGGGAGTCACCAGCTGGACAAAGAGGTAGCAGGACATTCAGGAGGAGAGGCAAAAGCAACAGTCAAGAAAATACATAGATGAATAGGAACGGGTTAATTTAAGGTATAAGATCTAATGGGACAAGTCTAAGCTATAGGCTGAGTTTTTTTAATTGATAATAAGTCTCTGTATTATTTTTTCATGAGCTGAAAGCCGAAAGAAAAGGCCTGTACATGATGTTCATTAGACTATCCAAATTATAAACTATTGGCCTTAATTGTAATCATCAGGATACCAAGTATATCCGAGGAAACCATGAATCCCTTATTCAATAGCAGGAGAAATATGGCTATATTATTATCTCACTGAGCTTACAATATAGTGGATTTTAACAGCACGAATAGAGTAAGAGAGCTGAGATAAATTGGTTTTTACAGACAGACAATTCTAATTTTTTAAAGATATATTTTTATTTTATGTAGACAAGTGTTTATATGCATGTGTGTATGTGCACCATGTGCATGCAGTACCTATGGAGGCCATAAGAGGGTGTTGGATCCTCTGGACTTGGAGGCACAGATTGTTGTCCATGTGAGCCATCTCTCTAACACCTGACAGATGATTTTTTAAATGAGGCACTGAGGCCTTGGTCTTTGATGCTCAGTGATGCTTCAGTCAGCTCCACAAACTACTAAGGAAATTTGCTGTGTCAGCTTCTTATCTAG
The DNA here is from genome assembly GCA_033318265.1 of Phyllotis vaccarum. NCBI lineage: Eukaryota > Metazoa > Chordata > Mammalia > Rodentia > Cricetidae > Phyllotis > Phyllotis vaccarum. The sequence continues at coordinate 136,180,370 of JARWLC010000009.1, read as the reverse complement.
ACTCACTTACTCTTCTCCTCTCTCCTAGGAGGATCCTTCTGCGCTTTGGACCAAGACATACTGACATATGTGTATGTCCCTTAGCACAAGCTGAAATGTCAAATGGTGTTGAAAGCTTAGTAAAGGTCACCAGCTCTCTGATTCTATACCTTTTTAAAAATATGTTTTCTTGAGATTTGTTAATAACGCCTGAATCTGTTTTTGCTCCAAAAAGCCCTGTGTGTTGCCCTCCTGAGAAGCCATTTGCAGCTGCCTTGAGCTTTCTCAAAGCTTTTTGTTCATCTCCCAATGTGCTCATTACCTTCCATCATGCATTCCAGCTGTGCACACCTGGGTTTCTGCTCTTTTGTTATTTCCAAGGGGCTTTAAAAGACCACTCTGGGCCACAGCTGGTGTTGCCATGCTATTTTGTTTCCTGATTCTCCAGAAAGCCTCAGATCATGTCTCCTTTGCCCTCCTTTATCTGTACCCAAATATATAGCAAGTTTATTATCCAAAATGTTTTTCTGTCTTCTTAGCTCACCAAGTGACATATTTTCTCCTCCACTTCCGACCTCTCAAAAGGCTCTGTTCTGTGGGCAATATTTTCTTGCCTCCTGTAGATTCTCATTAATGCCTTGCAATATGACTTGGCTTAATTCCACCACAACTGGTAAAATTTGTCCGCAAAGTCACCAAATGAGCTAACCTCTAGGGCAGCTGCACGTTCTCAACAAGTGTGATCTTGGTTTTGTTTGTTTGTTTTGTTTTGTTTTTTTTTCTCTTTGTTATCTCCTACACTACAATAACCCTTCATCCTGAGCTTCCTGGTCTTTTATTTATTGATTTATTTACTAACTTACTTACTGTTTTCCATCTGTCAAAGCCAGCGTTTCTATTGTCCTGATTAAACACCATGCATAAAAGAAACTTGGGGAAGAAAGCTTTTTGTTCGAAAGGGTTTATTTCTGTTATAACTCTCAGGTCCAATCCCTGGAGGAAGTCAGGACAGGAACTCAGTCAGGGCAGGGACTCAAGGTGTGAGCTGATGCAGAGGCCATGGGGGGGGTGCTGCTTACTGGCTTGCTCTCTCATAGAACCCAGAACCACCTTCCCATGGGTGAGACCACACACAGTGGCTTGGGGGCTCTCACATCAACCATTAATCAAAGAAATGCCCTGTGGCTTGACCACAGACCAATCTTATAGAAAGGCATTTTCTTAACTGAGAGTCTCTCTTCCCAGATGATTTCAGTGAGGGTCAAGTTGATAGCAAAAGAAACCAGCTCATTTACCCCTTTCCTCAACTGGAGACATACAGCAGCGGTTAGCACTTGGCTTTAAGCTGTTTCTCATTACTACTCTTATACCATCCTATATCCTGGGGTCAAAATTTCTTGACCAATTCTTCAGTCTGTACCTTGAGTTTTGACTGTATCTATCAGTGGGTGTCCTTGAGAAACGCTTGACACCCTACTTAACATTGAATTCATCTTTTTCCAAATAACCCATACTTTATGTTCTTAAGTATGTTATGGGCTTATCTTTTTTTTTTTTTTTTTTTTTTTGGCTTCATTTATGCAGTTCTTAGTATTATGTCCTCTCCAGACTCCAACATGCAGGTGACAGTCCTGTGTGTCTCTGTCTTCTTCAGCATTGGGTTTTCACCAGGCTAGGCATGACACCTTCTTAATTCATTATCCATGTTCCAATGGCTTCTTTCAAAGGGATCCTTTAGATTCTAGTATCTTTTTTTTCAGCTAATTCTGTATACCACTGGCAAATCAATTGGCTGACTGCGTAAAATTATTGACTCTATGAAAAGGCTCAAAGCAGGGCATCTCTCTGTCTCTTAACTTCTCAGAGTCGTTTATTGACACCTAACAAATTAAGCAGCATATTTTAAACTTGATCCTGGTTTTCTGCTTAAATACTGCCTTTGAGAGCAGGGATGTGCTTGCCTCGATGTCCCTGAGCACCCCCCCCCCCCAGTTGCATTACTTACCCCTGTGACTCCATGAGCCTCCTTCTGTGGATACATTTCCATGAAGGGTGAAGATCTGTGACTGGTCAGCTGAGAGCTTGTGAGGATGACACTGTGCTTGGGTACGCTAGAATTAAGAAAAATCCTTCTGACCCCTTGGATGTAGAGGCCCCTGTGGTTTCAGGTGCACACAGGAGAACAGGTCTGAGGAGATTAGATATAAGCATGTAGATGGTGGAGAAAAAGATGATCAATTGTTGATACCATTTTCCAGTTTCACGTGTGTGTTGGTGATGAATATGTGTGCGTGAGGATACTCTCCTTCCCTGCTTTTCTACTTTATCCATCGAGGCAGGGCCTCTCAACAAAGCCCAGGGCTTCCAGATATTCACAGTCTTGTCTTCCAGCTTGTTCTGGGCTGGAGTTGCAGACGGACCATCATGCCCACTAGGCATTTATGTGAGGCTGTGGGGGATCCAAACTTGTCCTGCACTTGGAAAGCAAAAGGTTTACTATTGAGCCCCTCTTCATCCTCTGCTGACCTTGGTGTGCCATCACCATGACCAAAATCAATAAGCAAAATTTACTGCCTCTTTTCCTTAGCCGTGGCTGTAACATGCTCTTCGTAGTCAGAGAAGAGTAACCGTCTCTTGTAGGACTTTTCAATCGCAAGACATTTGAAGCCTACATGATTACAAAATAAAATAAAAACTATGATCACGTCTCCATTTTGACATTCTTGTCTCTTAAGCAGAAAAAAAACCACTTTACTCTGATGTGTTTCCTCTGATTGACTTATTTGCCTCGTGTTTTACTTCACCCCACCTGTCTCCCCAAATGTGAGAGGGAATACACGAGTCTTTACTCACGCTTCGGGAATCCAGAACTTAATAGCCACAAGCAGAACCTCAGTACACAGAAGGTTCTGAAAATCAAGGGTTGGAGAGATGACTCAGCAGTTATGGGCACTTATTGCTCTTACAGAGGACCCAGGTTCAGGTCCCAGCACCCTCATGGCTCATAGCCAACTCTAACTATAGCTTCAGGGGGCTTGGTGCTATCTGCTGGCCTCTGTGGGTACTGACCACATGTGGTACACATACATACGTGCAGGCAAACATATACATAAAATAAAAATATATCTGAAAAAAATTAAAAGGAAGTCCTGGAAATCAAGTTTAATTACCATGGAATTGCTTCTGCTTGGTTGAATTAACTATGATCTGGGAGCCCTGCTATCAAACTTGGTAGCCTGGGGTCAGTCTAGTAATATTCATATACCACATGTCTCCTTCGTAGATGAATTTCAAATGGGAAGCATTTAATCACCCTTTTAATCAAGCCATAAGAGAAATTCCCTTTTCTTACTTGTATTGTTGGTAAAAGATCTTTTTTAAACAAACAAAAACAATAGATGGAGTCTGCTCTGAGGGAGTAGACTAAACACTAGGACGTAAGCAGCCCTAACTGTTTTCCTTAAGATTCATGAAGCCTCAAGTCTAGAAGGGGCCCTTGTCACTGTGGATCGACATGTTCGCTGCTTAATCTCCTGGGGAAGAGATGGCGGCTGGGAAAGGAGTGATTTTTTTAATTGCTCAGGCATCATTGTTTGTTAACTTTACATTCATTGAGATATCCAAATGCCACACTAAACAGAATAGCAGCGTCTTTGTTCCTGTCTGGTGGCTTCATCTAATGATGGTAATGAATGCTAGCTGGAGTTGAGAATATTTCATCAAATACGGGAATGAGTTTATTGTGATGACTCTGTAACATCGCCAACTGTACCTTGCAACTTTACAGACTTTCATTTTGTATGAAATTCTGAGGACATCAGTCTGCAAGGGTGTTACTCATCCCTCTGTGGGTGGGTGGCACAGGCTGAGTTGTAATTTACTGAAGAAGATGGTGAGATCCTCTTGGTTCTCTTTTCTGGGCTTCCCATTATGGACTTACCTTAGCGTACATTTGCCTTTGAGCTTTGTGATGCTCTCTAACAAATAATATTGTTCATAAATCACACGTGTACATATGTATATCATGTATGCATACATACAGAGGGACATAATGAATTCTGTGGCTTAAAACTTCTGTTTAAAGGCTTTGAGAGAACTGTAAACAGTGTGCTGATTCTATTTCATTCCAGGCATGGGAATGTTTAGGATGACTTTCCCTCCACAGTGTCTGTGTGTGTGTGTGTGTGTGTGTGTGTGTGTGTGTGTGTGTACACACGCGTGGGCGAAGCACTCACTCCTCCACCTTGTCTGTGTAAGCGAAAGCATGAATAGTCATAAAATAGTCATAAAATAGTCATAAAAAGGACAACAAAGGATAATAAGTGGGATTCAGTGTCGTGAGAGTTGAAATCTGAGTGGTTTGGAGTTTTCCTTTATTTCAAAAAATAGCCCACTGCTACAAATTCACCAGAAAATTTAGGCGGCGGGGGGGGGGGGGGATCTAATTAAGAAACACTGATGATTTAAAGGGTTAAAGAGCAACAGGGAGAGAGGAAAAGGAGGGAAGGGAGGCGTGGGACAAGAAACACAAGCCCTGTTCAATCCACTCATCTTAGATCCACAGTGTGTTCCCTGAAGGCTTCCCAGGTTGTGGTCGGAGGTGGCCAACTCTCACCTTCTCAGGTAAGAAGGATGGGGACTCCCTCGTAAGGAGGAAGCTGCCAGAACTTTCACAAACCTCGCAAAGTTCCGATGTGCATCCCCCACACGACCTTCTTGATATGTCGAGACACTGGCAAAGCTCTCCAGGGATGTCATCTGGAAGCTTCCCCAGGGTAGAAAGCTAAGAGTCGGAGAAAGGGGAAAGAAAGCAAGTGTTTTCCTCTGTGGCTCTAAATGTCGTGTAAAGTTGGGCAGCTGCCTCTGTCCTCCATGAACACTAGTCCCAGGAAGGTAAAGGGAGTGGGCTCGGGGGGAAATGGGCGACGTGGGAACATCCCAGGATGGTGGATATGGGATTGTGGGATGCAGAATGCAGGATGTGGGATGTGGGATACACCTAGCTCCCTACGTGTAGCAGGTGCCTGTTCTCCGACGTCCGGAGGACACCAGCAGTGCTCTCTCTGGCACTGAAGCTGTCTGAGCCCCTGTACCGCCCCCCCCACCAGGCGGGGGGGGGGCGGTGCCTGCTCTGGTAATCATTGTCCGCCGGGCGGCGGGAGCGGGGGTGGGCAGCGGAGGGGGCGGGCAGCGGGCGGTGGGGCGCTGGGATAAAGGGGCGCGGCGCGGTGCCCTCCTCGCTCCCTCAGCATGCCAGCCCGTGCCCCTCCTCGCCGCCTGCCGCGGCTGCTCCGTCTGCTATCGCTGCATCTGCTGCTGCTCGCCCTGCGCGCCCGCTGCCTTTGCGCCGAGCCTGGTCAGGGCGCACAGATCTGGGCTCGCTTCGCACGCCCTCCAGCCCCTGAGGCCGCTGGCCTCCTCCACGACACCTTCCCCGACGGCTTCTTCTGGGCAGTGGGCAGCGCCGCCTACCAGACCGAGGGCGGCTGGAGACAGCACGGTAAAGGCGCGTCCATCTGGGACACGTTTACCCATCACCCCCTGGTCACCTCGGGCGACTCCCCGATTGCTGTGGAGCCGTCGGGTGCCCGGTCGCCTCCTCTGCCCTCCACTGGAGATGTGGCCAGCGACAGTTACAACAACGTCTACCGCGACACGGAGGCGCTTCGAAAGCTGGGGGTCACCCACTACCGCTTCTCCATCTCGTGGGCACGGGTGCTCCCCAATGGCACCGCGGGCTCCCCCAACCGCGAGGGGCTGCGCTACTACCGGCGGCTTCTGGAGCGGCTGCGGGAACTGGGTGTGCAGCCGGTGGTCACTCTGTACCACTGGGACCTGCCACAGCGCCTGCAGGACATCTATGGCGGCTGGGCCAATCGCGCCCTGGCTGACCACTTCAGGGATTATGCCGAGCTCTGCTTTCGCCACTTCGGTGGCCAGGTCAAGTACTGGATCACCATTGACAACCCGTACGTGGTGGCCTGGCACGGGTATGTCACCGGGCGCCTGGCCCCAGGCGCGCGGGGCAGCTCCAGGCTCGGGTACCTGGTTGCGCACAACCTACTTCTGGTGAGTGCGCGGGGCCAGGCAGGGGGCCACCTTGGGGGACAGAGGGCCTCAGAAGTGCCAGGGCCACTTCCAGGAAGCCACACTTGAACCCCATTACAAGGTCATCCAGGACTTACACCTCACAGGGAGACACCCCTCAGCAGCTCCCCCCCCCCCGAAGTGGAGTTAGAAACTGGAGGGAGATCCCGCGGTACGCGCGCGCATTAGGACCCCTAGAAAAGAATACAGGACTCTCTCTAGTGAGGAAGGAAGGCGGCGCCTTTCCCTGGGTGTTGCGAAGTTCCTAGACGCAAGAGCAGGAAGATTTGTTAGAAGTAGCTGCAGCGACAGAATAAAGAGGTGGACAAGAGCCACTCGTTTGCCCACGGACTGTGAACAGGCATTGCACCCTGCAAGAGTTTCGCGTTAATCTGGCTAGTGACACAGGTTACCTTGCATCTAATGTAAAGGTGTCAAAACCTCATTCCTGAGCTGTTTGGGTTTAAGGCGTGTTTAGAGGTCCCTTCTGAGGCAGGATAGGAGGGGGGATTGGTTTGCCTCCACCGTCAGTCATTAGCATGGAACGGACTGACTAGGGTTTGTGGCTTCCCCAACACCTGCATTTCCACATTGCTATCTCTAGTTGAAGGGATTTCTTACAGATGAAGTAGTTACCCCGTTTAGCCCGTGGTTCTGAGTACCTTGAAGATAAAAGCCAGCTCTAAACACTTTTTAACCAAACAGGCTCTTTAGCCTGCTGAGCTACGGTGCCAAGCCGGTTCTAAATAAACACTTTTAATTAAAGCCTTAGACAGTTGAGGCAGAACAGCGCTGGCCTGTTGACTCTGTGCTATGAACTGCTGATTACGTGATATTGGCTAAATCACGTTGTATGCCAGCTTCACAAAAGCTGGGGTTGCCTGTGTATCTTTTTATAGTGGTACTTTAAGAACAGTGATTCCTAAGTGTTGTCAATATGCCCGCCTTTAAGGGGAAACCAGGAAGCTCTGAATCAAATCAGCTCAGGGGACAGATTGATTAGTCTAGAAAAACTATGGGTGGATGGGTGGGGGGAGAAGATTGGGACACCAACAACTGTACTACCCTTTGAAGAAAAAAAAAAGTTATCAGTTCCTACCAGAAACAGATCAGCATTCAGTTTAAGGCACACTTCTTAAAATTTAAATCATGCAAGTTCTAAGTTTTAGAGTACATATAATAAACTCCATGTCTATGGAAGGGGTAACTGTTACTCCAGTGGTTGATGATTATTAGAAGCATGAAGGATAGTATGAACACTCTCCCTATTGGTTCTGGGTTTAACTTTGCAGTTGTAACTTTGAGGAATCGCACAAAAATGTTGTCAAACACTAACTGTCCTTTGCAGAAATACAGTGGACTTTGTAGCCATGAGAAATTAGTAACTGGCAGGCACGTGGCTCATTTTTGCTGATGTCGCACATGAAAGCTCAGGTATTGTAAAATATTAATTTTAAAAATTCCTTTAGGTTTATAATTTAATCACCCCATTACCTTATTTAGAAGTGAGGGGTCACAAATGAATGCCATTGTGTAAAATTATTTTTATTAAGCTTTGGGTGCTCTTTCTCTGTCTTCTATGATGGGGGGGGGTGTTACTTTATCTGAAAAAGCCATAATGTGCAGATTTTGGTAATGGGAACTTTTAGTTTAGATACTGATGGTTTGGGGGAAGAGTTGGGGGCCTCTGAGCCCTTGGAGTATTAGTTTGCATTTCAGAGAGGAATGCTGGGAAAGGACCCAGTGAGTCCACATCTCTCCCCTGTGCTTTGATGACCAGCATGAGAAGGATGAAGTCTCCACTTCTTAGGGGTTGACAATCACTTTTTGATAACTTGGAGAGCCTGAGTCTGGGCAAACTTCCTTCAAATTTAGAGGTCTTGCTCACAGTGGAGGTCTCTGTAAATTCTTTAGCAGCTTCCTGGTGCGAACTTGAACTTTGACCGTGGTGTGGGGTGGGATGAAGTGGGCTGAAGGAAGATGCCCCTTGTAGAGCATAAAACTGGCTACTTCGCTTGTCTGACAGGATGTACCTCCTTCCTCTGGCTGGCAGTTAGACATCTCAGTTTTCATGGATCTTGAGGTAAGGTTCTTGATAGGACCTCCCCCCCCCCCCCCACACACACACTCTGTAGCTGGGAGTCTAGCCCAAGGTGCCTCTGAGATTTTGTTTAGCCTACAGATTTCTGAGAGGTTCCCTTCCATGAGTTGAAGGTACATTTGGCTGCACCCCTCCTCATTCAGGGGAGATTTCTTGCCTCTCTACGTCTTGGCTGCTCTACCACATCCTATCTCTAAACCATTGCTCTTACTTGTTTGAATCAACTCCTAAGCTCAGTTTTCAGATGCCCAATGTCTCATGGTTTCTACTGCTCTGATGAATGAAACACATGACCAATAGCAGCTTAGGGAAGAAAGGGCTTATTTCAGTTTATAGCTCATAGTCCATCATCCAGGGAAGTCATGGCAGGAACCTGGAGGTAGGAGCTGATGCAGAGGCCATGGAGGGAGGCTGCTTACTGGCTTTCTCCTCATGGCCTGCTCAGCCTGATTTCTGATAGCACCCAGGACCACCAGCGCAGGGATGGCACACCCACAGTGGGCTGGGCCCTCCTATATCAATCACCAAATAAGAAAATGTTTACAGGCTTGTTTACAACCTGATCTTACAGAGGCATTTTCTTAATTGGGGTTTCCTCCAATGACATAAAACCAGCCAGCACATCCATTCACTCCCCTGCCCCCATCTTTCTTGATACTCTGGACATTCCTTTCGTCTCCAGTGTGTTTTCTTTCCTGTGCATGGAAATGGTAGAAGATCCAGAGCACTGCCTTTTATGAAGCTCACTCTAGAAGCCCTCTGTGGGAGTCTTGGGACTCCCAACCCACCCTCAATCCCAAGCAGCAGATTCAGTCTCCAGCTGGAACTTCTCTGAGCATCTGACTCTGATAGTCTTGCCCAGTTAGCTAGTAAACAAAGCAGTCACAGGCAACATGCCCAAGACCAAATTTCCACTTTTCAATTGGTCTTAATTAGGTTTCTATAGCTGTGAAGAGACACCATGACCACAGCAACTCTAAGAAAGAAAACAGTTGAGGTGGCAGCTTACAGTTCAGATGTTCAGTCTATCATCATCATGGCGGGGAACATGGCAGCATGCAGGCAGATGCGGTGCTGGAGCTGAGTGCCATATCTTGCAGGCAACAAGCAGTCTAACTGAGACACTGGGCAGCATTCTGAGCATAGGCAACCCTAAACCATGCCCCCACAGTGGCACACTTCCTCCAGCAGGGTCATATCCACTCCAACAAAGCCATACCTCCTAATAGTGCCACTCCTTATGAGATTATGGGGGCCAAATACATTCAAACTACTACACCATCTGGGTTGTGTTACTCTGCTCTTCCAATTGGTCCCAATTCTAACTCTTCCCTTCCCACTTCCTCCTTCCTTCTTCTGTCTTTCTCTCCCTCCTTCCTTCCCTTCTTCCCTCCTCTCCTTATGTCTCACTGAAGATTGGACTCGGAACTTTGAACTTGCTAGCCAAGAACTGTACCAATGATCTATATCTATAAAGAAATTGGAGTGATGCCTTGGCTTAACCTCTTGCTCCTTGCCATGTGGCCTGATGGGTATAGTCTAAAGGAGTATCATTGCATGTGAAGGGTACAAATCCATGCTTGGTAGAATCCTACCTACTCCCTAAGAAGCACTTTGCACACTCATTTGGCTTCACACTTGAACATCATTCCTTCCTTCCATGGAATTCCATGATCTCTGCTGCCTCTTACCACAGCCTCTGTGTTTAATATCTACCTCCCACCCCCATTCCATTAGCTGGTCAATTTCTTAAGCAAGAAAACCTTGTTCCTTTCATCTGCTTCTTTCTTAAATGTCAACCTGGGCTTAGAGAGATGCTCAATGATTAAGAGTGCTTTCTGCTCTTGCAGAGGACCTGGGTTCAGTTCCGAGCACTCATAGGGAAGCTCACAATCACCTTTAACTCTAGTTCTAGGAGATCTGAAGCCCATGATGCACATAAACTCAGTAAGATCACACAAAAATAAACAACAACAAAATCTTAAGACAAAACAAAAAACAACCTAATTTTCTCTTGGTGGGTGCTAGAGTTGCATTCAGTGGCTTAGCTTTGCTTTTAAAGCTTTACTCTTGAGGAAGCTATGCTTTGTGTCAGTGTGCCTGTCTACCCAGCCACCTTCTGGGGATGGGGACGCCAAGCCTAATCAGAAACTACACTGAGTAGCTTAAATATGGCATCAGAGTAGACAGTAAAAGGTTATTGCTTTATGGCTCCATTGTTATCACTTCCAGTTAGAAGCTGTCAGAATGGAGTGAATGGCGAAGTCTGTGTTAACTTGAGTGAATATTGGAGAAAACTTTGTCATCTAGTGGAATTGGCATCACCTTAGTAATTAATGGGCATGTGTTCAAATGATACACAAGGTATACTTTCAAGCCACACTACAGGAACTTCCCTCTCATTAAAATGCCTTTAGATGTATCAACTGAGTTGAAGGTTAATATATTTTATTGAACATGGCTGAATTCGGTGTACATTTAATCAGAAACAGTTAAGCTGCCTCTCAAGGTACCCGACTTGCTTCTCTACGCATACCTGATTGAACACAATGTTCTCTGGAGATTTAGTCAAATCCAAGAAAAAGAACTAACTAGTGAAATTATTTTTAAATCATACCAATGTTCTTAAGATATCAACTGTGGGGCTGAAGAGATAGATGACTTAGTGGTTGAGCACACAGTTGAAGATCAATCACTTGGGTTCTCAGCACCTACACTGGGTGACTGACACCAGTCCTAACTCCTGCTCCAAAGTATCCAGTGCCCCCAGCCCCCTAGAACATGGCTGACACACTCTCACACTCCCATACATACATAATTAATCAGTAGTAAAAACAAATCCTTAAAATGTCAGTTGCTCTGAGGGAGAGAGAAAGGACATGTAAACTGTTAAGTAAATGGCAGTGTCCATTTTCTGGGCCCTATTTTAGTGGAACTGTAAGCAGCCAGGGCTTTTGTGTACTCAAGACGTAAGTTAATTCACCATTTTTCAGAAACATCATTGTTGCCATAATTAATCTGTGGGAAGGATGCTTTGCTTCCCTGAAGACTGTTTTTGGAGCATTTAGGTGAAGGGTGAGAATGTATGCCTGTTGGGAGAAGGAGAGGCAGAGAGCAGGGGCAACAGACTCTGAGATCCTCATCCTCTGCAGAAAAGCGTAGTGTGCCTTTTATGTGTTCCACTGCCACGGGAGAGCTTTTGGTATGACATCAGTTATTGCTGTGTCTTGGGATACAGTCTTACCTTTTAAAGACTTAACCCTGTGGCTACAATTTGTGAGTCTATACAGACAGAAAGCAGACAGACAGACCCTTCTCACACTTGTGACTTGTTGAGGTGACAGTATATATTTTTTAAAGATTTTTAAAAATTTTTATGTGTATGACTGTTTTGCCTGCATGTATGTATGTGATCACATACATGAGTAGTGCTCTCAGAAGTCAGAAGAGGGTCAGACACCCTAGATCCGGAGTCATGGATGGATGTGAACTATACCATGTGGGTGATAAGAATCGAAACTGGGTCCTCCAAGTTCTCTATTGAGACATCTTTCCAGCCCCTCACTTAACTTCTTAACTTGGAACTTAAAACACTTGACAGAATGAAGTCTTTTCAGAGGTTATTTTAGTAGAATTTTACTTCTTTGAATCTTCGAAATGATCTGTTTTTATGTTTTTATATAAGATGTATATTAGCAAGTGTCCTGCTGGTCCTAGTTTGACTGACACAAAACTGTAAGAATTTAGTGACGTGTATGACCAGGATCTTAGTAGATCATTTGACGTGTAGCTGTCAGAATATCATCCATGAACCAGCAAGGCTGTGGCCGTAAGGGACATAGGCTTAAAGTGTAGTGATTCTATCAAATTCATCCATGTCAGTAAGTGCCTCTTTAGTTACTAAATAGAATGGTAGAGTAGGGAAGAGTATGGGAAGTCCACATCAAATCTCCCAGGATTAACCCTCCGGGAGTCCTCTCATTTCCGCCACACCCTCAATGTTACCCTCTGTACCCCTCAAGCTGTCCCTGGTTTTCATCTTATGTTGTGAAATGACCCCTACTGTCATAGAGCTCCGTCCATGGTTGTCTCTTTACCCTCCTAAACCTCAAAGATCAAAATAAACCATGTTTGCATAGGGCAGCTGCAGTGGGAAGAATGCTTGAATTAATTGCTGCTGTAGTGGGTGGAGCCTGGTGGGAGGTTTTTAGGTTGTAATTGCTGGTGGAGTGGATGAGGCACCCTGATTGTATCTACTGCAAAAGAGAGCTTGGCCTCTGTTTGTTGTCTCTCCTTAGTATGGTCTCCTGTCAAGGGGGCTTTGTATCCCATGATGCACCGGGAAGGTAGGGTGCAGCTCCTTGACCTTGGCCTTTTTAGCTTTCTGAACCGCTGGGAAGTAACTTTTCTTTAAAAAAAAATTACCTAGATCATGATATTGTTATAGCAACATAAAAATGAATAGAGGCAAACAGCTTCCTAAATATTTGAAAAGGCCAATGTGTGCTTCCTAAGTGTTTCCCCTGTGTGCTAAGTCAGTTTCAAGATGCTGGGACCCCGACACTTAGAGACTATTCCCCGGAGCTCACAGCAGCAGCAGGAAGGTGTGGGGCTGAATTCCAAATAGTACAAATGTAAATGCCAGATGGACCTCTCCTTCAGCATGAGATGGAGGCGGGGAGCCAGGAGAGTAGGCGGAAAGACAGTCTGCATTGTCTGGCTCCACCCCTACCCACAGTGCTTCACGAGAGGTGATGGATGTGGGAGACAGGGTATGGAATCAGCACAAGCTCTAGCAGAGAACACAGACTCCTGACGCCAATGTGCATTTATAGCTCTTTCTGTAGGCTTATAGCTCTTTCTGTAGGGTGGTGCCTCCGCAGCCTCAGTGGGCAAGATGCCCTTGTAGAGGCCGTGGGGACACTCTTCCCCACCCTTGGTTCCACTTCTCTCTAAACCCCAACCGCAGGCCTTCTCCCTTCAACTCTTTCTCCACTCACTGCTCAAAGTGATGCCAGAATGCCAGGTGCTTGCCAGAGGTAGGGTATGTGTTCAGGTGCGCTCTTCCTGAAATCTAACCGCTGCTCACAGCATGGCTCTTTCTTACTGTTCGCTGTGCACATAAGATCCCTGATCTTCCATTGTATGTAATGGGATCTTGGAGGGTGCAGTTAAACAAGAGAGTTTTCGCTTCTTACTGAATAGGGTCGCATATCCAAGCCTGTATTACTGGACACGGGACAACAAGCTGTTTTTTCTTCCACCTTGCCCTTTACTCTGGGGGGAGCTGGGGACAGTATGGCAGAGGTTTAAGGTGACAATGAGTAGCATGAGTCCTGCCTCACTTACAGATTAATAGGGAGGGATGTGACAACCGTCAGGTAGTCACACTAGAACACTCGAAGGCTTTAGTAGAAATAAGTACTGCCTAGGGGCACCAAGGAGAGACAAACCAGTTTTGAAGGGTGGGAAGGTAGGGGAGTGGTTAGGGAAGACTATACAGGGACATCAAGGGATGCCAGACTCTCTGTGGAGGCTTCTTTGGCCTTTCTGGGCCAGGCAGGATCTATTGGGTGGGAACTACTCAGTCTTCCTCCCATTCCCTGTGCCCACCCCCCACCCCACCACCCCATCCTCATATGAGCACAGCTGGGCTCTTCTGTAATACTTTTTGTATGGAAGTAGCAGTAAGTCCTGTGCTGGGCAAAATATGCCAGACACACCTAGTAAGCAGCATCTAGTGGAGGTCTGCAGGCCCCTCACAGCCTGGGCAAGTAAGCCAAAGGTGTCCACTCAATACTTGGAAGCCATGAGTGGGAAAACACCAGCAGCTGGGGATGAGGCCTGGGGATCTGCAAAGCTTCTTGCCACATTTGCTGTGCAGAGCAGAGCCCTGGTCCAAATTTGCAGAACATACAGTTTTCTGCTTCTGTCCCACAAGACTGCGTTGGTAATTTTGGCTGTCACCTCACTGAAGCTTGGATTAGTCTATAGCCAGTGAAAATCCTTTCAGGCTCTTCCTGTACATTGCTGTTAAGCCAGACTGTGCCTGTAGGAATTTATCTTTGAATTCACAAACTTACTAAATACCATTGAGACAGAGCTTGCCATAGATGAAAAGTCAATTTTTTTTTTAAATTGGAAATGATAAAAATGTAGGAACATTTTGGGATCAGCATAAGGAATAGTGTTACACAAATTTGGTGGAATATTCTTAACTGGCTGTTGAAACATTGACATTTGATTTGAATACCACCCATGGTCTACTGTGAGAAAGAAAGAGCTAGCTCTGCATCTGCTGTAGAGATGTGTGTGAATAACAGTGGCCCCTTCACAGTTCTCTGACTGGACTATCCTTTTTCCAGAAACCCCTCCTGACGTGCAGATCCAAGAGTAGAGTAGGTCTTTCCATGGGTGCCCTCTAAATACTATACTCCCCATTTGCTCTGGTTGATTTTGGTCAACTTGACACAAACCTACATACTTGGGAAGACAGATTCTTGATTGAAGAGTTGTTTCCATCAGACCAGCCGGTGGGCATGTCCAGGGGACATTTTCTTGATTGCTAATTGCTGTAGGAGGACCCAGTCCACTGTGGGCAATACATCCCTATGCAGCTGGTCCTGGGCTGTAGAAGAAAGGTATCTGAGTGAGCCAGGGTTGAGGGAGGGAGCGGGAGTGTCCACTGTGGGCAGTACCATCCCTATGCAGCTGGCCCTAGGCTGTAGAAGAAAGGTATCTGAGTGAGCCAGGGTTGGGAGAGAGAGCGGGAGTGTAAGCCATAAGCAGTGTTACTCTGTGGAGGTTCCTGATTTGATTTCCCTCCACAATGGACTGAATATGTCAGCCAAATAAACTCTCTCCTTCTCCCAGTTGCTTTTGGTCTGTGTTTTTAATCACAGCAGCAGAGAAGGAACTAGGGCAGTTTCTGATAAAATTTCAACATGTTGCAATGGTTTGCTTCTCCCCCACAGGTCTCTAGCTAGGAGGGAGGGACCATTCAGATAGTGGGGGTAGAGAGTGTGCGGTGTGTCCCCAAGGCTGTCTCTGAAGCATACAAGGGAGCACTCAGTGTCCAAGCTCTCAGGAGATTTTTCTCATGAGTGTAATGACTCTTTCTTGGTTCTGCCACCCAGCTCCCAAATAGCAACATGGAGATTTATTATAAATTATGAAACCTTGGCCTGTAGCTCAGGTTAGTTCTTATAATTTAAATTAACCCATTTATATTAATCTATATTCTATCATGTGATATTACCTCTCTTCTGTCTTGCACCTCCTGTTTCCTGGTGGCTCCTATGCACCTAGATTCTTCTCTTCCTATCTCTGCCTGGAAATCCAGCCTATACCTCCTGCCTATCTATTGGCCCTTCGGCATTTAATACACCAACCACACCAATACAGCTTCACACAGTGTACAAATATCCCACCACACATGAGGTCCATGAGCTCAGACTTGTGACTTCCTGTGGCTGATAGGACAGTGCAAGTTGACAGGAGCAAAGGCTGGTGACTATGTACCCAAGAGAACTTCCCCTTTATTAAAGTCAGATTTTGTACTTGTGAAGGGTTGGAGTGTCAATTGTAGTAAATTGTTCATTTTACTTTTAGTTACTTGAGAATTTTATGCAATATATTTTGATCATGTTCATGCTTCTTGAGACTCCCTTTCCAAACCAAACCAACTTTATGTCTTTTTTTAATAGTTAAAAGAATTATAGAAAAATGCATAAAGTCCAAAGTGTGTTGTCCAGATACTCTTGTATGAACATCCACTTGAGTGTGGTCCCTTCTTAGAGGCCACACCCTTAAAGAAGCCAACTCTCCTCCAGCCATTAGTTGTCAACTGCTAATAGCTCCTTGGCCAGGGGTGGGGCTTTATGCTCTCTCCCTTCTCCATGCTGGAACTTTTTCTGGCTTGGATTTGCACAGGTTCACATTGTCCCAAACTACTGTAGATTCCCACGTGTAACTGTTCCATTGTGTTGGGGAAAACATAGCTTCACTGTAGTCATCTACCAATCCTTTTGTATGGTTTTGAGCTCCCTCTTTGGAGAAAATGGGCATGACCCAAGTCACTCTCCAACAAAATCCCCTGAAAAAGTGTCATGAGGGTTTGGATTGGGTAGAGAGTGGGGGCAATGGTGCCAAGTATTCACTCAAGCTAGGCAAATTCAAAATGAGGAGATAAGAAGAAAATATATGAAAACAGAGTGAGTATATTACTTGTAGGTTCTGGAGATGTAAGAGCAGGACATTGATGCTAGTCTGGGGGTGACGGGGAGATATCACGAGAGACAGGAAGTTACAGTGCTAGTGAATAGTTCTTTTTATCAAGGCCGGTGGGCATCAGTCCCTAGGCTTCTCTGTGAGAGTTATGGATTGTCTAGTTAAGAAAACACAAGACCGGGACACTGTTCGCTCTTGGGCTTCTCATGATCAGCATGTTGAGGAGCTTGGGAATCTGAGTGAGTAGGTTGAGACATTACTCATGAAGGGTGGAGAGCTTTACTCTAGGCCCTCAGGTGAGAGAGCAAGACTGGGTTTCAAATAACTTGTATCAGATTAAAAATGATCGCCATGGTACAAACTACGATTTATGACAATCAAACCGTATCTGGGTCATTCCAGCCCCATTGGAAATCTGCTATGTAACTAAAGAGTACACCAGAAGAATGGCTGGCCATACTCAGCCCACAGCAACCAGAGAAAACCAGTCTTTGTTATTTTAACCCTCTAAATTGGAGGTATTTATACTTTACATTATAATGGTAATAGATCAGGAAACAAAACAAAGCAGATTCAAGAGATTGTCCTGAGGACAGGAAAGTCCAAATTGATGTGATATCATAGGGAGGCCATTGTGGAACATACCTGATATAGTCTGACAAAGTCCCTCCTGCCAGGGGCCCAGCCACTGGTTTACTCAATGACTTACAGACCAGAAAATTGGCTAAAATCTGTGAGCTAAGCAAGGGATTTTTGCTATGCGGATCCCTGTAGCGCCTCTTTCTAATTCCCTGGCATATTAGTTTACTTTCTGTTGCTGTAGTAAAACAAACAATTTTTAGAGTAATTTTTACAGTTCCAGAGGGAGAGCCACAGCGGTACAGGAGGCAGGGCAGTGGCGGCTGGAGCAGGAAGCTGAGAGACCACATCTTCAACAGCAAATGTGAAGGGGAGGGAGAAACTGGAAGTGAAGTGAGGTGCTAATTCTCAAACATCATTCCTAGTAGCATACTTCCCTCAGCAAGGCCTCTCCAGGGGTCTCACAGTCTCTCCCAAAAGTGCCACCAACTGGGAACCAAGCGCTCAACCATGAGTCTGAGTCTGTGGGAGACATTTCTTTGGCTACTGGAAATTTGGCAGTGGTTCCTTGGATCTCCGTATCCCAGGGTCTCGTCCTGTCGAGGGGACGCTAAGTCTATTTTCAGGGCCCCTCCACATCAGCCTGGCCTGGAGAAGAACAACCACATTTCTAAGAGGTACTTCGTCCTGAAAGGCATATCCCAATGGCCTTTGTGAAGAGTGTGTGGACACACTCTTCCAACAAGTTGTGTAGCTGGAATAACGTGCTACTTCCTGCCTGCGTGGGTCTCTCAGGTTCTTTATTCTTTTCTTTGTCAGCTCTTGGGATGACACTAAACAGAGTTCCTATGGGTTCTCCGCTGCCCCCTCCCCTTCCTGCAGACTCTCTTCAAGCGGGTCCTCCCTTCCCCTCTGTGTTTTGGGTCAGGCTTGTAAAGTTTTTCTGGGGCACGTGCCCTGTGTCTGAATTTTTTTGTTCTTTTCTGTTTGTTTTTTAGACAAGGTTTCTCTGTGTAGCTTTAAAGCCTGCCTGGAACTCTCTCTGTAGACCAGGCTGCCCTCAAACTCACAGAGTTCTGCCTGCCTCTGCCTCCTGAGTGCTGGGATTAAAGGTGTGCTGCCACCTCTGCCCACTGAATTTTTTCTTCTTCCACCTTGTATCTCAGTTCCTTTGCCAAAGACTCTCAAAGCTAAATTTCAGTGACACCCTCTGGGGCTGGTGGGGCTTGCTAAAGCTTGAGGCTTCTTTGCTGTGTGATGTCTTTGATCCCCTAAGCTGTCTCTGGATGGCCTAAACCAGAAGCTTGTGGCACCTGTTGCTTTTTTTTTTTTTTTTAGGAGAGAGATCTCTTCATATAGGGCAGTCCTGCCTCTTGCTAGGAAAGGGTAGACCAGGGCTCTGAATGCCAAACAGTCCAAAGAGTCTGCAAAGGCATTCCCGTAGTGGTAAGCAGGCAATATCACCTTGACCTAGAGGTGTAGCCATTGGGCCGTCAGGCCCCAGTGTACAGTCATGGCAAGACCAGCTTAAGATCCGGTCTGCATGATGTACAGTCCCAGGTTGTCCCAATCAGGACTCTGACTCTGATCTCTCATATGGCTGACCTGTGTTGGCTGAACATTGAAACATCCCCAAATCTCTGGGACTTTCTGAGATTCCATGTGTGTTTCTAAGACATATTAACTCTTCCACTGCAAGACAAGAACCACTCTGTATGAAACCAGTGCGAGCCTGTGGCCTTCATTCTGTGTCCCATGCCTTCTTTGCCCGCAAACAAGACGCAGTACAACAGGATCCTTCTGCAGCAGGTTTATTGAAGCTTCACACACTAGGGCAAAGAACGGAAGACCCCGAGCCTCCCAGGCAGGCCGCTTTTATAGGCAACATTGTTTATCTCTGACGTGGGCCTTTCCCATTGGTCAGCACACCCTCACCCGATATGATGTATCTGTCTGGGGGCCAGGCTTCTTGCTGGAAAATTACAAGGTGTCATGCGCAGTGACTTGTTTACTAAGGAGCTTCCTTAAACCGCTTAGTCATAGGCCCGATACAAGCGCCATCTTTAGGGTGCGGCTGGCTCCCTACATCTCCCCCTTTTCTTATATTTAAAATGAGGGAGGCTATCCAGTGGATGGAAACAGAGGTTTGTCCTCCCAAAACTTCTGGGAACTATGTACAAAGGAGACATTTCTGATGCGTCCATCAGGTACACCTCCCGACCAGCCCGGCACCTTTGTGGGAGATGGGATTTGTGTGCCTTGCCCGTATGCAGACAAACATGTTCCATGGAACCCCTCAAACTCTAAGGTGGAACCATTGCAGTGCTTAGCCTTACAATCCACATGGAAACTATAACAGGTATGCTCTAATGAGGTGCAATGGCAATTAAGCCTCTCAGTGCAAGAGCCATACCTATACAGTATACACAATCAACCCTGCTCAATTCCAAGCAATAGGCCAAAGCCTGCCCAAACTTCCTCACCAATCAGGGAGAGGCATACCTTCCGCAAGGTTAGGTGACCACAATCAGTCAAGCTTAAAATTTTTGCTCATTCAGAGCTGCCAGCCAAATCGTAGGGGATTGTCCATCTTCAATAGCCATTAAGGCTTGGGTCAAAATTGTCCTTTCTCTCTTTCTGGATGCTCGCATCTGGCAAATCAGCCAAAGACTGCCTCCGAATCCCACGACCATGAGGATCCCGAGGGTTCCCATGCCGGCCCATTCCTTCAGGTACGAAACGGCTGAGGAAATCCATGTGGAAAGGCCCTCTGTTAAGGACAGGTCCAGACGGGTGGAATTAATCTGAACGATGGCAACGCGGAGCTCTCGTAGCGTCTGCTCAAACTCTGAAGACCAATTCTGTAAGATAAACTGAGAAAGGCTTTTCGACAAGTTAGCTGCCCTAGAAAATTTTTCATACTGAATGGAGGTAACACAAAGTCCAGGAAGCTTTTGTTCACATCCCAATTGGGCCATTTGCCATAAAATGTCTAATTGTTCTTGTACCAAATCAATACGCTGGTTAACCAGCATAAGTCCTCCTTGAATTTGGGTATTAGCGGATGCTTGTTTATCTAAGGCCATTGTTACCGAGGCTGATAAATTATTAATAGCCCAAGCAGTTTGCACGGTGTTGGAAAGGGCGAGGGCTGAAGCAGTTGCTGTGGCCATTACAGCCGCGACCGCAACAATCCCAACAATTATAGCAGAAATGCCAAAATCTCTTTTAGGTCAAAACAAACTCATGCTGCTAGGAGCCTCAACCGGCACAGGCACAAATCATGGCATGCGAGTCACCATCGCAAAGGAATACTTCTGAGCATCCCAATAAAGGGTATAAAAGCAGGTGCTCTGGGAACACTCTAAAACATCTTTATCTATAGAAACATTACTTACAATCCAAATAAAGGGTGGCCACACACACACGGGGGCAGCCAATATTGCTTGTTCAAAGACAAGTTGTTCTATAAAAGGAGCGACGGAGTCAGGGTCTCCAAAGATCCTTCCTGCTGCCTCCGTCATACGTGCCACAAAGTCTGCAAATGGTTCATTTGGTCCCTGGATAATCTTAGTAAGCTGATTGCTACCCTCTCCTTTTTTAGAGAGTGCTTTCCAAGCACGAATGGCCGTGGTTGAAATTTGGGGGTAAATCCCCCAAGGAAATTGGGTCTGTTGTGTAGCATACTGTCCTTGCCCAGTCAGCATCTCAAAGGTCCATTCCCTCTGTTCAGGGGTTATGGCCGCAGCATTTACTCTAGCCTGTTCTTGAGCTATCTCATGCCATAGAGCCTTCCACTCTAGATACTGACCCATGCTTGACAGGGAAGCTTTAGCCACCGTCTGCCAGTCTGATGGAGTCAGGTTCCACAAGGCAAGCCGATCAAGTTGTGTAACAGTGAAGTTGGCATTTACACCAAACTTGCGGACAGATTCTGCAAGCTCTTTAATCTGACTAAATTCTACTGGGGCATAGACCCGATCATTATTTTGGCCCTCATATACCGGAAATGCTAAACTAAGTTGTCACCTCGTGGTCTCCGGCAGGAAAGAAAAGTTTGTAGCACCGCTCACACCATAAGGAGGAGGAGCTGTAGGCGGAGGTCTATGCATTCGCTGGCTTTTTGCCTTGTGCCTGTTCTTTCTGATTTGGTTACGAGGAGGATCATCAGGGTAGTATCTCTCTGCCTCATATTTGGCTGCCTCCTCTTCCAAATCAAATTCATCTCCTGGGTCTAGTGGGTCTTCCTCATCTACATGGCTGGATTTAGAGGAAGAAATGGAGGATTCTATTTCATCCCTGATCTCTAAATTAGCCAATTCTTTCCAGGGGAAGGTAAGTTTGGTTTCTTTCCTTCTTCTAACCTCTGAATTTTTCTCTGAATTTTTCTCGGAATTTTTCTCATAATTTTTCTTGAAACTTTTCTCCCCCATACCAGTACCGGGGGGTCCTTTTTCCTTTTTCTCCCCCATACCAGTACCGGGGGGTCCTTTTTCCTTTTTCTCCCCCATACCGGTACCGGGGGGTCCTTTTTCCTTATGTACAGTTTCCTTGGGGCGCGCTCCCAATCTCTCATCCCGCTCGGTTTCTGATAGGCTATCCTGAACCTCTCTCAACCTTATCTGTCCCTCCGTGACTACTGGCAAGCAGGACTCATCCTTTAAACAATTCTTGATCATCTTCCATATAGCTTTGGTGCCCATCCTTAAATCACCCTCATTAAATTTTCGATCGAGGTCTCTCCCCAACTTGTTCCAGGAAGAAACGGTAAAGGACCCCGAACAACCGTACCATGGGGCGACCCGATCAACCTCCTTGATAAATCCTTTAAGGGTTCTCGGTGCAATTTTGATATCATGCTGTTTTAAAATGAAATCCAGGGTTGAAATCATCGACTGTGAAGTACCCATGATACCATAAACGAAACCAAAGAGTGCTGCCACTTACCTACGTTGGTCTTAGGCACTCAGCACCGAAACCGATGAAAAAGAAAGGCAACCACAAGAAAGATGATCAGGGTGACTAGAACCAAACCTAATCCTGCCAAAACCTCCTGCCAGTAAGCACTAAAAACCAAACCTCAGTCAGGGACCATACCTCTCCGAGCGAACACTCTGCAGTTCTGAATCCTCCTCGTCACCGAGGGGTCTCCGCTGGTGCAGCTGATGTTGTCTTTCCCGGGTTTCAGCACCACTTGTCCCGCGCCTTCTTTGCCCGCAAACAAGACACAGTACAACAGGATCCTTCTGCAGCAGGTTTATTGAAGCTTCACACACTAGGGCAAAGAACGGAAGACCCCGAGCCTCCCAGGCAGGCCGCTTTTATAGGCAACATTGTTTATCTCTGACGTGGGCCTTTCCCATTGGTCAGCACACCCTCACCCGATATGATGTATCTGTCTGGGGGCCAGGCTTCTTGCTGGAAAATTACAAGGTGTCATGCGCAGTGACTTGTTTACTAAGGAGCTTCCTTAAACCGCTTAGTCATAGGCCCGATACAAGTGCCATCTTTAGGGTGCGGCTGGCTCCCTACAATTCTGAACTTCATGCTTGATACAAGCTCTCAACTTCTTCTCACTGGCAGACCTTGATGCCACACAGAAGGAAGGAAGTGGTCAGCTCAGATCTCCTTGGTATTCAAATGCCCAAGTCACTGCATTTACAGTGTGTGTCCCTCAGCAGGTCATTTGCCCAGGTGGCACCAGGTGAGATATTCATCAACTGGGGCTGTGCTACAAAACTGTCTTCCTCTACATATTTCTGTGACTTCTGTAAAGTGCAAGAAGGGGGCTCAGTGGGAAGGTTCTCAGTTGTGCATGTGGGTCTAAGAAATATCTGCCAAGTCAGTGGGGACCCCTGATATTTGGAAGCAACCAATGAGAAACACAGCCATGGCACAGCTGCAGCCATGGCCAAGTGAGCTTCTTACAACAAGACGGCCACCACAAAGACCAGTGAGCACTGCCATCCCAGTGAAATTTATTTCTAGCTGGGCAATGGTGGCACATGCCTTTAATCCTAGCACTTGGGAGGAAGAGGCAGGCGAATCTCTATGAGTTTGAGGCCAGCCTGGTCTACAGAGTGGGTGCTAGAGCAACCAAGGCTACCCAGAGAAACCCTGTATTGAAAAGCCAACAAATACATTAATAACAGAAGAGCTGGAGCAAAAAAGAGGAAGGACCCTGAGGTTTGTCTCCAGGTTGATAGGAGCCAATGGGAGCTGTAACGGAAGGATGCTGGGAACAGTAAGATCAGTGAGTCATAGGCAGGAATAAAGCCAAGCAAACGAAGAAGCCGTGTGACCACTAACTTCAAAGAAAAGAAAGCCAAGGAAAACGGCCTTTGCTGCCATATTGCTCATCTGTGACTGATATTTATGGTGGTGGAATATGTCTGCACTGGATGTTAGTGAAACCAATATCTTGCAAGGCTAATATGTGAGGGTTAGAGAGCTCAACTGTTAGCTTCCATAAAACAGGAAGCCCGTGGGTACTGTATACAATAAGGGAGTGTGAGCTCTAAGTTAAAAAGTAGAAAGTCATGAGTATAAAGGGAGTTTCTTCCTCTGTGGAGGAGGAGAGCTAGGAGAAATGGAGTGAATAGAATAGAGGGTTGTAATTTTCATCTAGATTGCTCAGAACTAAATATGACTTTTTAAAAGATTTAGTTTTATTTTATGTCTATGTGTATTTGCTTATGTGCCTGTATATGTACCATGTACATGTAGTAGCGACCAAAACCAAAAGAGGCTGTTGGATCCTCTGGGGATGAAGCTACAGACAATTGTGAGCTGCCACGTATGTAGATGGGATTTTCTGTCCCATCAGCCAGCTCCCAAATGACTACATGGAGACTTTTTATTCATTATGAAAGCTTGGCTGATAGCTTAGGCTTGTCCCATTAGCTCTTATAACCTAAATTAACACATTTCTATTAATTTAACTTTCTGCCTCGTGGCTTTATTACCTCATCTGTGCTGTGCCCATCCTGCTTGCTCTGCATCTCCTGGCATCTCCTCTATGCCCCTTCCCAGCATCCTCTGTGTCTGAAAATCTTGCCTAGCTACTGGCCACTTAGCTTTTTATTAAACTACTCAGAATGACTTATCTTCACAGTGTGCAAAAAGATTATTCCACAAGACATGTGGGTGCCGGGAATTGAAGTCAGGTCCTCTGTAACCGCTGCCAATGTTCCTAACTGCTGAGCCATCTCTCCAGCCCAAATATCTGTCTTTTTAAAGCATAAACATATATTATCGCCATAAAAATAAAAAGGAAATAGGTATTTTTTTATCTTCGCTTTAAAAATTAATTTGGCTAGTCATAACATTTATAGCATTCCAGCCCACAGAGCTCAATTTGAGTCAAGCTTTGGAACATTTCCGTGTTTTCAGAGGGATGCCTGAGTTTTCATGTCCTGATTACAAACAGTGAAAGAGAAATGTAGCTATGAAAACACCCTGTGGGACAGTAAAGTCACCTTTTCAAGTAGAGCCCTCCCTTAGTCAAATTTCTATGTCATTGTCATTAAGAAGTAACCATCAAATTTTTGTTTAACCACTGAATGCTTTAAAAGCACTGCTCTTTAAATAGCAACTGCACTGTGTTGTATACATTCTGCCTTTCTTCTTTTTAACTCCAAGTTTGTCACACAAAGGTTTATCAAGTATAAAGTTATGATGTAGAGAGATGGAACTATCCTGTTGCTAGGTGAGTGGCATTATCAAATTACTTGAATTAATTTGCCAAACTTATTCTGTTCACTTGTGTTGGCCTCCAATTCCCTTTTCTTCGATACCAATGCATTCTTTTTAACTATCACATTGCATTTTTGTAGTGGATCTATTACTATGAGATCTGTATTAGCTTCCTATTATAATTAAGAAGTTTGGGGCTGGAGAAAAGACCGCTCTTGGAGAGGACCCACACGGCAGCTCAAACTGTTGTGATTCCAGTTCCCGGTGATCTGACGATAACTTCCGGCCTCTTTAGACATTGCATGTGCATGGTGCACATACATACATGCATGCAGCATACACTCAGACGCATGAAATTAAAATAAATCTTTTAAATGGAAGATTGTAATTTTTTAAGTGCCCAGTGTTCTGTGAGTGTTCAGGGTGTCTGATGGCTGTTGCATGGCCCAACGCCAGTTATGTGCCGCTGCTCTCGAAGCTGATTACAAGCTCTTATAGGCCTGCCTTTGATGGCTAGAGACCACATCCAAAGGGAGGCAGGTCCATAGAAGCTTGCCGAGTCATAGAACTCGAATGCTGCATTCTCTTTATGCGTAAAATGTCCCTTTTGTGCCAGGGAAAGACAGAGGAAGCAGCTGTCTTGCTGCGTCCCCTGCCCTCGGGACATAGGATCAGACACTGCACGGATTTGGTCTCCCTTCTGCCTCCAGCACCCGCCCCCCTTGTTAGCCATGCCCAAGGATTCTACTGTTGTGATGGGGAGGGGGTCTTGTTTACTCTCTTCTTGAAACAATCTCCCTGCCTCATCCTGCTTCTCTAGTCAGAGATCCTGAGACCTTGGTAGGAAGAGGCATTTAGTTTCATAAAGCCAATGCATCTTCGAAGAAATTTGGAAGCCAGGTGATAATGGAAAGTGGATTTATTTACACTTCGGCCCAAACAGAGACAGGAAGACCTCTCTACCGTTCTCTCCCTCTTTTCTCTAGGACTGAAATATGCATGTGTTAATGAAGTTGTCAAAGCTGTGGGTCCTTCCCTAAAAGGACAAGCTCCCTTCTAGCTGGTACTGGAGCTTCACCTTCCTTCTCCCAAGGCTGAATCAGTCCAGGGAGCTGGGATTCATTTCTCTGAGGTTCATTGTTGTAAAAGTCCAGTCACCCGAGGAAGGAGCCAGAGTGTCTCCTTTAAATTATATTCTCCTGTTAAAATAGCAGCTTAATTTTGTACTCACAATTCTTCCACAGACATATATCCTGACCTCCCGTTTAAAAGTTTCTCCTAGCAGCTCAGCCTCACAGGAAGTGAAGAAGATTACTTCCGGGGGTGGGGTCTGGGGTACCAGACACCAAGAACTCTACAGGTGCTGCGGGGTGGAACTCATCAGAAAGAGTTTCCTGGTCCTGCTGACTCAGCTTCTGAATAAGATCCACTTTTTAAAAAGAAAACAACAACAACAAAAAAAACCCTGTGGGGATGACAACGGTTCCTGAAAATTACAATGTGAGGATTCTTGTGAACCTCCGGTTCCTTGTATGTTACCACCGGTCAACACTCTGAAGCCAAGGGGATCATGCGCTGCTATTAAAACCATTGGATAAACGTCTTAAGAGAATCTGGGCAAAGACATCAGCGGCAGCTTTTTCTTTCAACAATAAAAACATTCTTTGGAAATGATTCCTGATCACAAAGGCAGGTTGTAAGGAATACTTTTCCTGGGTTTAGATACGGAGCAGAAGGATTTCTTGTGTCAGGGGTTGAGACCTCAGAGCAGACCTGCTTGGCCAGCATTGTTCTCTGATTCTTTTATTTGCCATGTTGAGGGAATTTAAAATGCTTGAAGATGGAGATCAGTGGAAATGCGGCTGGTAGGGGTACACGCGGAGTCTCCCCTGCAGAGAAATAAATAAAGAGCTTTAAGCCATGTCATAGCAATGGAAGAAAAAATAAACACTGGTGAGCACCACCAGACACCTCCCCTAAAACCAAACCAAACCAAACCAAACCAAACCAAACCAAACCAAACCAAACCAAACCAAACCAAACCACACATCTCTGAAAAATCAACTTCCCTCTTTGGCACAGCAGGACTTTATATTTCTCCTTCCCTTCCTCCTTCCTTCCCTCCTCCCCCTCGAAGCTCCTGTTGTATTCTAATGTTTGTTATAATTCCCATCAGCATCATGTTGCTTAGGGAACACAGAAGGTTCCAGAAGCATTACCATTGTCGTTGTAGGCATTGTATGCTCGTGTTTTTTTGATTATGTCTACTTCAGTGGTCAGAGTCATCAAGGCCACCTCTGGGGCAGCTCTGCAGCCTGTGGCCTGAGTAACATTCCACCACAAATAGGTAAATGGAAAGAGGGTGGAAGGGCAAGTAGATGGCTTTTTACTCACCATGCATCCATAAAGCGCATGACGTTTTCCTGTAATCTTACCCTGTCTGCTAATGGAGAAACAAGAGAGCAAGTGAGCCTAAGGGCTGATCACTAGGAAGGCTCAGAGAGAGTGGGTCTGCTCAGGTGACTCACAGCCATTCAAACTGGGAGAGCCTGGGGAGGAGGGAGAGCCTGGGGAGGAGGGAGAGCCTGGGGAGGAGGGAGAGCCTGGGGAGGAGGGAGAGCCTGGGGAGGAGGGAGAGCCTGGGGAGGAGGGAGAGCCTGGGGAGGAGGGAGAGCCTGTAGACAGCAGAGGCCCAGTTACCGGAGAGAAGCGCTTGCCTCAGTGTTGCTGAAAGCAAAAAGGAGCTGTTCAATGAGGGTGTTCTAGAATGACACCGTCGATGACAGGGGTAGACCGGAAATCCTGCTGACTGACGGACTGCAGGTGGCCTTAGCTTAGCTCAGGGCTCACAGCCTTGTCTCTGTCCTTCATCTAACCATGTCTCCTTCATAGCTCTCTGGTACGGTGCCTGCTGGTTCATGGTTGCCTGGTATTAGAAAAATAGAAATACAAACTGGGATATTAGCTCTCTCCTTCATGTCTCGAGTAACGACAGTGGGCTTGCCATCTAGTTCAGTGACAATTCTGGCCATGAGCTGGGAAAGTTCATTTATCTACCATCAGTGATTTGGGAATGGTTTAAGTTATTTATTTTTATGTGTGTGGGTTTTGCCTGCATGTATGTCTGTGCATGACATGCAGGCAGTACCTGAGAAGGCCAGAAGAGGGAGCTATAACCCTTGGGCCGGGAATTACAGATGGTCAGGAGCCACCATATGGGTACTGGGAACTGAACCCAATTCCTCTGAAAGAGCAGTTTAACCACAGAGCCATCTCTCCAGGCGCTAGAAGTATTTTTGTAGTAATGTGACTTAATATCAAGTAGAATGATTTAACAAATGTTGTCAAGTTCTACACAGATAAACACTGAGGCTCAAACCTTAGCTTAAGATTTACTAATGTGCTTGCCTAACGTGAGCTATGAAATTTCTTTTTCCTCCTTTAAAGATGTACACACACACACACACACACACAGAAAGAGACACACACACACACAGACACCCCCCCCCCACACACACACACACACGTGTCCTTGAACTCCCTATGTAGACCAGGTTGGCCTCAAACCCATAGAGATCAGCCTGCCTCTGCCTCCCAAGTGCTGAGATTGACAGTGTCTGCCACCATGCCTAGATTTCTTTAAAGAATTTTGAAGTAAGTGAAAAAGACCTTTTACATGTGTAACCCACTTAGTAAAACCAAGACAAGATGTTCTCAACTGACAAACTTCCAAACCTACAACTTGATTTAAAAACCTACCCTGGCTTTCATTATGGTGCAATGCTAGAGCATCTCTTAAACCAAATGGCAGCCCTACAAGTAAATATGCACATATATGCATTTGATGAACCTGGACTGGGATCATCTGGAGGAAATGATGGGCTTTATGAGGATACAACACTGAGAAAAGTCAGGGACCTGACTTCAGGATGTTCCTTCCAGGTGTCAGTGGTATGAAACACTGTCTTTCTCTTACACACACTTACATACCACACGCACATATGTAAACACAGACACACTCACATACATACACACTGCTTCCTAGGAATTATTGTAAAAATGCCAGGATTAGTGCAGAGAGGATGAGACCTGTGGAGCAGAGCCACATTTGACCCGACAATAGCATCCTGCATCAGGCAGGTGAAGCCCAGATGGTGTTGGCTGGAGCCTAAACTGCCTCCCAAGTAATGCTTGATGGTGGGCATGGGAGCAATGTTCTTCCCATCCTGTGCTTCGAGCCACCTCTCAAAAGTCCTACTTAGACAGGACTATAGTAGTGTCTATGTATTTGGGGGAAAAATTACCTTAACTTCCAGCTATTTACATTTTTCTGCAGCAGATGATTTAAGCATTGAGATTTTGATCACCATGTCAGAATTTCAGCTCATCTCATACTCCTGTCAATTCCATATCACTTCATATTAAAAACTTTTCATGCCATATGTGGTGGTACACACCTTTCATCCAGCTCTTGGAAGACAGAGGTAGGTGAATCTCTGTGAGTTTGAGGCCAGCTTGGTCTACAGAATGAGTTCAAGAATAGCCAGAGCTACGTAGAAAGAGCCTGAGTTCAAAGAACAAAACAAAAACATTTTTAAAAATATAAGGAAACAAACATCTTTCATATTTTGTTCCCAGGGGCCTCTATTGTAAATTTATTTTGTAAAATCCATAAACTAATAATCCTTTATGCTTATTATGTGGGTAGCATTATTTCCACAGCATACTGGGATACTGTTAATATGGGATAATGCACATACATTCTTAGGTGTGTGCCTTCAATCTATAGCTTCTGATTATGATATTAATACCAAAAATGTTGTAAAGAGTTTTTGCTCCCAACATATCTTCCCTAAAAGGCAGCATAGGCTTGAAAAGAAAGCTCACTTGTTTGACTTAAACACTATGATCTTTTGTTTCTTTTGGAGAGGTCCTGGTGATTTGGTGAAACCCAGTCAAAGAGAACAATTCTTAATGAGACCACTCGGTAGACAAAACCAGAAATTACTAGATCTGTGGTTCTCAACCTTCCTAATGCTGTGACCCTTTAATACAGTTCCTCATACCAGGTGACCCAACCATAAAATTATTCTATTCCTTTTCCATAAGCTGTAATTTTACTGTTATTAATCACCATGTAAATATCTGATATGCAGAATATCTGATATTTGACTTCCCAAAGGGGTCTCAGCCCATAATTAGTTTAGCAATTCTGAGAACAAAGTAAGCATTTCTAGCTATAATATTTTTTCAGACATTAGAAGATTAAAATGTATGAAATTATTGTGTTTTTACGTTTGTGAGAGTTGGGGATGACTGAAAGGTGCAGGTTGAGGAGATAAGTGAGTCAATAATTGCTGAATGGCAAGGATTTAACTAGTTGAACGATCCATGGCTTCCAGCTAGGGAGAAATTGAAAAGAGTTAAACAATCGGGGTAGATGTGAGCATCACTGGAGAGAAAGAAGCAGAGCGGTGGGTGATTTGCAGGGGAAATCTGTACTCTTTGGAATCCAGGGTTTTAAAATGTTTTTCTCATGTGATGAGCAATATGTACTCGTTACACAACAGTGAAAAAACTCGGGGAAATAGGAAAGCCTTGGAAATGTCCATGTTCCTCTAGGGGAGACAACAGGTATTAATCACACCCTTGGTATGAGTCCTTGAAAATGCTGTGCTAATTGGTTGTTTTGTTGTTGTTGTGTGTGTGTGTGTGTGTGTGTGTGTGTGTGTGTGTGTGTGTGTGTGTGTGTGACCTTGACAGGTAAGAGTCATCGGAGCAGCAGAGGGACTTGAACTGATAACATACCCACATAAGACCGTGGGCAATTCTGTGCCATAACCTCTTGATTAAGGGTTAATGTGGGAGGGTCCAGCCTACGATCAGCAGTTCCCGTGGGCAAGTGGTCCTGGGTTGTATAGTGAGGTAGACAGAACAAGCTAGGGCGCTAAGCCAGCAAGCAACATTCCTCGAGGGTCTCTGCATCAGCTCCTGCTTGAATCACTACGGCCTAAGAGATGAGTGGAATATGAGCCGAGGAATAAGCTGAAAGAAATGTTTTCTCCACAAGTTGTTTAAGCCATGGCCCATTACAGCCATGAACAGCAACTAAGACACCTGTCCTGTGTGTGGTTGTTTATCCATGTGTATGATCCCATGCACTCTACACCATTATCTATAGGTAAGTATAATTCGTTAATTTGTCGTGGCTTCCCTCAATGGTGGACTGTGATAGGCATATGTAACTCTTTCCTTCACAATTTGCTTTTGGTCTTGGTGTCTTTATCATAGCAACAAACAGAAGTGACTGAACGGAGCTCTGAGCAGAGGCCTGAGTGATACTGCAGTCTGTAAGGTCCGTGCTTGAGTTGGGTCTACAGAACCCATGTGGGGAAAAAGTCACAGTTCATGCTCTTAGAATCTCAGCCCAGAAGAAGCAGACACAGGCTGGTCCCCAGGGTCACAGGCCCAGGCATCCTAGCATAACTGGTGGATTCCAGGCCACTCAGACATATCATACACACACCAAACAAACCACACACACCACACATCACACACCACACACTCAGACACGACACACCATATACACACACACATACAACATATACACACTCCACACACACACTCAGACAAGACATACCACACATCATACACACACCCCAAACACACACACACTACACATCACACACCACACACACCACACATACATACTCAGACACACCACTCCAATCACACCACACACACCACACATACATACTCAAACACACCACACCAATGACCACACACACACACATCTGCAAACCACACACAGATCACACATACTCACCACACCAGACACACCCAACACACATAGCACCCCCCACTCACCACACACACCACACACAAACTATACACACACACATACACCACACACACATACACCACACACACCCCACACAAACACACAGGCATATACACAAACTCACACACACACACACACACCACACACCAGACATACACACATGTCCTCAGGCAAGTCATCCTAGGTGCCACAATTCTATTCTGTTTGTCTGTTCAAGTGTCAGGTTTGGCTCTGGGCAACTATTAAGAAATAGTGTGGAGATGGCCGGCTGTATGTGGATGGAAAATAGAGCAGGCTATTTGAGGAAATCATTAGATGAAGGAACAGGAGTTCATAATCCACAGAATTGTGCCCTTAGAAATAAGAGGATACTTTATCTATGAACATGGTCGTTGGGCCCGTCAGCAAGCTTGTGTAACCAACTCAGCGCAGTGACCCTGAGAAAGACCTCAAACGTGTCTCTGTTCTTAAAGCTGAGATGAGGAATGCCAAAAGGCGGAAAATCTGAAAAAAAAAAAAAAAAAAAAAACCCAGCCTACGATCCCTTAAAATGATTCCATCCTTTGCCTTCTTAAGAAGGTCCCTCTGGGACCTTACATCACTGCTCTTGGCTGTGGAGGACAAACATAGTATCCGAATTCTTTTTTATTTAGGCATTTCAATTCTTCCACTGTTGGTCTCAGTTAATTTAATTAAGATTTTAAATTAATTTTCACAGGATTAAATTAATCTTCTAAGAATTATTCCATCTTAAAGTTTATTTTTAAATCTATGGAACAGTCACAACAAAGTGACTCATTGAGTGTGGTCCCTGAGATGTTCCTTTCTCAGCTTTTACCTTCGAACACCTGGCTTTCTGCCAGGTGTCTCCCTGAGAATCAAATCAAAGAATTTGATCTCTTTGATTTAGGGATTCCTTTCCTCTCTTACATCCCACTTGTAGCATCCAGGACATCAGCAAGCAGCACTGATTCCACCATAAGTGATAACTTACATCTGTCCACTTGCCCATCATCATATCTCACCTGAACCAATGGTCCAAAGTACTAGCATCTTTTGCTGACATCATCATTATTGCAACAGCTGCCTGACTGCTCTGTTGGATTCCTTGTTGCCTTCCCATTCTTCACCTCATATCCAGTCATCTTTCAAGAATCATAAACCAAGTGACATTACAACCACAGCTGAAGGGTAAACACATGGTGCTTACTAAGTGACAGTCACAATTGCAACCATCCATGTAAAGACTAGGTAATTCTCACTCCAAGTGGCTGAGACAAGACATCTTTCAGATCCTGGACTTTGCGACATATTCACATACATAATGAGATGTCTTGGGATGGAATGGACCCAGGTCAACACAAGATTCATGTATGTGTTGCACACATTGTGTTTCCTCAGGCAGACGCTGTTATGGTCACTTTTTACAGGGCACCTGCCTTTTGAAAACCTGACATGAGGGCTGATGTTGAATTTCAGAGCATTTCAGAGTTAGGGTTTGGGGGGCTGTGGCATATTTTGCCAGTAACAACTTATCTAATTCTCATAATGATGTCATGGGTATCCCTTTTTTCCAGCCGTCCCTCCAGTAGAACTTTAAACAGAAGAGAGAACTTGTTTGTCTGTATTGACAAGGGCTTGAGAGGAAGGGTGCAGAATTAGAACAGTCCAATCTATCCCTCAGACAGCCAACTCTGCCTCAGTGCCCTGTTGCTGCCCCGACCCTTGCTGCAGTTAATGTCTCTCTTTCTACTGGCTGGGTGTCTCCTTAAAAGATGCCCTGCCAGCCCTTCTGATCTAAGTGCACCCCTGCACCTCCTCACCCCCTAACTCCTTCCCTGCATCCTGCTACCTGCTAACCCTCCTCTCTGCCCATCTCTTCCCTGGAGTTCCACGAAAAGACACTGTTCTTTGTCCTTCTCAGCACAGTGCATAGTGTAATATTTGTTGCACAAATGAATGAGTGGTAACTCTTCTAATTAAAAACAAAATAACTAGTTTAAAAAAAAACATAATGAATTATCCTGCTAGTTACACAGTCAAATTTATGCTTCAGAGAAAATGGGTGTTTCTTGTCACATAAATCCTGGATACTGTATAACCCTCCCTGAGTATATTTATGGCTAGTAATATACTCCTAATCTTTATATTTTACTCACAATTTGATGAGCTTTAGCAACTCCTTGTGTGATGGGTAATCTTGTTTAACAACTTAAAACCCTTTGGAAGAAGAACTTTAGGTGGGAGATTGTCACCATCAGGTTGACCTACAGGCATATCTGTGTTGAATTTCTTCATTGATGTAAGAGGGCCCAAGTGCCCAGTGCACCTCTGTGCAGGGAGGCCTGGGCTCTATCAAAAAGCTGATCGAGTAGCCAGAAAGTTCCTCTATAGGGTCTCTGTTCCTGTTTCTGCCTCCAGGCTCCTGTTTTGGTTTCCCTCAGTTATGGACCTGACAGTCAAATAAACAAACCTTTCCCCAAGTGGCTTTTGGTTGGTAGATTATCACTGCAACAGAGAAGCCAAGTGGGATATGCCCATCCATGTGACAAATCCCCACATGGGGTCCTCATCCTCCACAGGGAAGCACTGTTGTGCCTCCTATTTCTAGACACTAGTCTGGAGGCTTACAATGGAGTCACACAACTATGTAAGTGTTCTTTGTGCCTTGCTCTAGAAAGCATATTTTAGGTCAATCTCTATTCTTGCAGGAGAGGGAGGTTCATTTTTTTTCCTTGTGCTGTTTGTCCCCCAGATAAACTAGGGCCTTCTATGTACCAGTAAGTGCTCTACCGCTGAGCTATCTCCTCGGTGTGCCCGCTGTCCCTTCCTCCCTCCTTTGTGAAGGTCTGGAGACAAGCCTGGATAGTTTTGGTGACTGTGTTTCATCCTCCTGAATAGTTCTTCCGGTTCTGCCCATTCTGTGGGTAGTTACCTATTAGGTTCAGAACACCAGGGTTCAAAGGTCACAATCTGGGCCAAGGTAGGAATGCCTAGTCTCAACTCCTGAGGTTGGATTCCTGAGGATGAACCCAGCCTGCTCACTGGCTTTTTATTTACTTCTCAGATTGTCATGAGGGTTCCTGTCAAGGGGGGCAAGTGTGGTGACAGTGAGGAGGTTACACCAGAGTTAACATCCAGCTGGCAGCATGAGAAGGGGTTGTCTTGTGTTCTCCAGTCACACAGGTGAAGTCCATTACTGCTTTGGCCAAATGTTTAGTTTTTATGTTTTTCTTAGCTTATAGGTAGCTATTTCACATCATGAAATATTGCACTCGGTGAAATGAAGCACATTGTGAAAGCCAACACAAGAAATGTAAACAAATTTACGTCACTGACTGGCTGGCTGAAGGTGGAAGGCGGGTGATGAGACCACTCTTGGGTGTGTGCAATGACACAAAGCAGAAGGAGGAGGAAGTGAGAAGGATACTTGAAGTAGTGAGCAGAGGATCCTCTGGCTCAGTGGTGAGAGGAAACTGGGTCAGTCAATTCTGGAAACAGTGCACAGTCAAGCCGCAAATGGGGGGAGAGTTTTCCAAATGTGTTGAGGGAATAAAAGGCTGACATGTAGCCCTCGTGTTTGTAGAAGAATTAATCAAAGAGGTCAGAGGTACAGAGAAAATAAAACCCAGATTAGCTTCAGGGTTTGTTAAGTGGAAAAGGAACCAGTGAGCTCTCAGGAGTCAGCAGGGTTTTCTGGAAGCCCGGTGGCTGGGTAAAGCGATCCTACAAGGGACTCCTGGCCAAAGTCATACCAGCCCTTGTTCTCACAGCTGTATTTAGTTGTCCTTTGCACTTCAAGGAGCCAACATTGTATCAGCACTCTGGAGGATGGGCCAATATACTAAGGTTCATCTTTCAATTTATGATGCTGATTCAGAGGGAATGACTGTGAGGATATGTGCTGAGAGTCTGGCAATGCAAGATGAGTGAGAAATAGTTGATTGACTCAGACAATTGGAGTTCATTTGGAAACTCCTAGTCTCTTAGGGTAAAACATAATCCTATTTAGAAATTCCTGGTATGGCCACAGATGGGAGATTGGTTCTTTTTTTAATCAAGCCCATTAATTAAAAAAGTACATAATCCAAAGATAACTTACCAGTAAGATATTATAACACATTCTTATTTTATTAGTTTTTCCAGTGTGAATCATAATTATACATGCACTACAACAAGTTTACATATTTCCACTGGCTGCTAAAAGATACTGGAAATTTGACTATGGTGGCAGTTCTCCACAGGGGGCCTTCCTTGAAATAACTCATTGGCTGTAGCTGCTTGTTGTACTATGGACTTGTCACTGTCTTTGGCCCTGTTGAAGTTCCGTCTCAGTGGGGCTGGGAATGCAGTAAATATTGTGTGTCTCCCACTCACAGAGAAATTCATTACGTTTTTCTCTCCATAGGCTCATGCCAAAGTCTGGCATCTCTACAATACCTCTTTCCGGCCCACTCAGGGAGGCAAGGTGTCTATTGCCTTAAGTTCCCACTGGATCAGCCCTCAAAGAATGACAGACCATCACATCAGAGAATGCCAGAAGTCTCTCAACTTTGTGCTAGGCTGGTTTGCCAAACCCATATTTATTGACGGGGACTACCCAGAGAGCATGAGGAGCAACCTCTCCTCCATTCTGCCCCATTTTACTGAATCTGAGAAGAAGTTCCTTAGTGGAACAGCTGATTTTTTTGCTCTTTCCTTTGGACCAACCCTGAGTTTTCAATTACTGGACCCTCACATGAAGTTCCGACAACTGGAATCTCCCAGCCTGAGGCAGCTCCTGTCTTGGATAGATCTGGAATATAACCACCCTCAAATATTTATTGTGGAAAATGGTTGGTTTGTCTCAGGGACCACTAAAAGAGATGATGCTAAATACATGTATTACCTCAAGAAGTTCATAATGGAAACCTTAAAAGGTAGGTTTTCAGGTAAAATCTCATTTGCTGCCAAAATTCAACTCCCCACACACACACACATCACACACAGTTCACACACACAATACATATCACATAAATGCAACACATATCACATATCCACACATACACCACACACACACATAACACATATCACATAATATACCACACACACATACCACATTCACACTACACATATCACATACACAAACACACATCACATATTCACATATCACAATCCACACTTACAAACACCATGCACACACACCATACACTCCATACACACATATACCACACCACACACACCACACATCATAGATACATATGATAAGCACACACATATACACACACACACAAACAACATAACACATATACCTTTAAGACTATCTGTAAAATGTAGGTGTATAATTTTTGTCACAACGTAGATACTTTGGATAGCTAGCAAGAATGCATTTATGTAACTCCTTTCTCATTTGGGAAATTTAAGTTAATTTTAGAAGTTTCTTTTATAATTTATTGATAAAACAACAGAACAAGATTAATATTTGAAATTAGTCAACTCAGTTTCTCATCTACATTGTTAGATTATAAAATATTACAAGTCACAGACTAGCTCTCTGTACATATTTCTAGTTCATTTGTTTTAACTAAATAAAATGCTTTTTCTTGAATTTTTTATTTTTTGAAATTTCCATACATTTATACAATGTATACTAATCATTTATAACCATCACTATCTCCCTTATTCACCAATAAAATGCTTTTTAAAGCAAGAGGAGTATTCATATAATCTGGATAAACAAGTAGGTTAAGGGTTAATGACTGGGAAAGTGGGTCAGGTATAGTGCATGTGCCTGGTACCCCAAGACCCTTAGTCCTATCCACAGTACAGAAATTTAAAAAAAAAAAAAAAAGAGTCACAATGCTTGGTGTCCAGGTTAGTGAGAACAAGACATCCTAGCACCTCTGGGAATGAGAGGCTGTCTGCTACTATGGTGGTTAAACTGTCTATGAAGACACTGATTGGTAGAGTTATCTAAATTTGGTGAGAGCCTTTTGTGAATAAGAAAAAAAAATTGTTTACCACACAAGCAGCATTATACCTGACTTGTTTCTTTATCTCTTTTTTTTTGAGATTTTATTTATTTTTACATTTGTGTGTGAATGTTTGCATGTGTGCGTGTGCGTGTGTGTGTGTGTGTGTGTGTGTGTGTGTGTGTGTGTGTGTGTGTGTGTGCATGTGTGCACTCATGCATTTGATGTCCACAGAAGAGGGCATCAGATCCCCTGGTTCTGGAACTACAGTTGTGAGCCACCATGCAGGTGCTGGAAACCAAATGGGGGTCCCCTGGAAGAGCAGCCAGTGCTCTTAGCCACTGATCATCACTCCAGCCCCTTACCTTGCTTCTTGGATGTGGGAAAACCCCATATGCTGTGTCACACAAAGCCCTGTGGACAGTGACATTGCTCTTGTACTCTCTTCCCTCTGCAGCCATCAGGCTGGATGGGGTCGACGTAATTGGCTACACTGCGTGGTCCCTTATGGATGGTTTCGAGTGGCACAGGGGTTACAGCATCCGCCGTGGACTCTTCTATGTCGACTTTCTGAGTCAGGACAAGGAGCTGTTGCCGAAGTCTTCAGCCTTGTTCTACCAGAAGCTGATAGAGAACAATGGCTTCCCTCCTTTACCTGAAAACCAACCCCTGCAAGGGACATTTCCCTGTGGCTTTGCTTGGGGAGTTGTTGACAACTACATCCAAGTAAGTCAGCTAACAAAACCCACCGTTAGTATCAGTAAGCTTCTTGCCAGTTGGTAGCACATTCTTACCAGGCACTTGCCAAGACACCAGGTCCAGACTTTGAGCCAAAGAGGGCTCCCTAGTGAGCATGTGAAGAACATAGTCCGGTATGCCTCATTCTTCAAACATCTTCTTGCACTTTCCATTACGTCCAAAAATTTAATATCTGTTAATACAAAGATGAGGCACCTTCCTTTAGTGTTATGGTTGAGATCTCTGTTCAAGAAGTCAAGTCTTTCATAAAAATGATACAGCACAGAAGTCCAGTCTCAGGGAAGCTGCTGAGAACGAGGCTTGAAACACTTAGCAGATCCCTCTTTGATGTAAATGTTGCATTCTAGGCTCGTAGAAAACACAAGATAGCAAACCATTGCTTTAACGGCTTATTGATAACACTGGGGTGCTTCTAAATGATTTATTGAATATCAACTGTGTAGCTAGTCCTCAAAACAGCTTTGAGCTTCCAAAATTTTATAGAGCCTTGTTTCTTATGCTTTGACTTTATGTAAGCACTTACTGGTGGCCTACTGTGTACGAAAGCTTGCTTGAGTTTCTGGTCGCCCTGGTAGACAAGACCAAAGCTCAGAGTCTGTAGTCAGACCTTGAGGTTTTAGTCTGTTGGATCCCTCTAGCCCAGTGGTTTTCAACCTTCATGATGCTACACCTCTTTAATAAAGCTCCCCATACTGTGGTAACCCCCAACCATAAAATTATTTTTTGTTGTTACTTTATAATTTTACTACTGTTATGAATCATTATGTAAATATCTGGGTTTTCCAATGGTCATATCTGTATCTTTCTGTGAAAGAGTTGCTGGACCCCCAAAGGGATCACTACCCACAGGTTAAGAACTGCTTTTCTAGCCATTTCTTGCCACAATCTGTAGCTTCAGAAGAGACAGCTGGAAGAATGCTTAGGCCCAAGGAGAGGCTTTCTTACTGAAACAGATTCTTGCTTTATATAGACATCAAAATTCTTTTTTTGTTAGGGAAGTACATAGAATTTCCTTGATGCATCTGTCTCTGAGGCTGTACATTGTTCTTTTGGCTTTTAGACTACATAGCTCATTCTAGAGGTGATTTTGAAGTTAAATACCCCCTTTACCTTCAAAAGACAACCAGGCAATGTTAGATGGAACTATGCCGGGGTCTGAAATGACTTCCACAGGGGCTGTACCGGGGGCTGTGTCTTGTCAGAGCCCTGATTTCCAGCTTGGTGTTGTTGGCAACTCACTGAAGTTGGGGTGCTGGGACAGTTAGGGGGGTCTTTAGGTCATAGAGGGTGTGTCCTAGAAGACAGCAGTGGGACCTCCCCCACTTCCTCTTCTTTTTTTCCCATTTAACCACGACATTAGCAGTTTGTCCTACTCTGTGCCCCTCACTGTGGGGTGCCAGCTCACTACAGCCCCCCCCCCAAACAATGAGGTCCTTTGATTATGGACCAGGATGTCTAAAGCCATGAGCCCTAATCAGCCTTGGCCATTTAACTCTCTCTGGTATGCTAGAGCTGATGGTGTGCTGACTAACACCATGGAGATGGGTGAGACATGTATGGGACATGCATGTTGATAGCCATGGCAGCCCTGTCCAGGCTTCCTGATCCATCTCCCTCTCCCTCCGTCAGCACAAGGCCATCTGGAACATTCTGCCCTACGTTGTCAGAATCTATAGTGAAACTTAGGTTTTAAGGTGGCAGAAATAAGGATGTTGAAGGAGGAGAAGAAGAAGCTAGATGCCTCCCACAGCCCCTCCGTCCTTACCTTTGTGGAGCCAGGAGCTGATTAGACAGTTCTTGGTCTTGGTTCTATCTCTCCACCTCATGAGAGGTCCCTGTTGGTGATGCCCACGCACTGGAAGCTCAAACACACTGTCTCTCATAGCAGCTGGAGTCTGGCAAGTGACAAGAAGACTCAGCTTTGCATCTGTCCAAGGAGGTGGGACTATGTGGGACAGCCACCCTTCTCTCACCCTGTTCCTGGGGAAGGGTTGCGTCTTCACTTTGGGACCTAGTAAGTAGTGAGTGGGTGCTAGACATAAGTTCAGTGTTCTTGAAAGAGAGGGGCAGCCCCAATCAGAACCAAAACTTGGAAGCAACTGTTTTGTTGTCTACATTTTCTCCCATTTCCTGGGCCCTGTTACTGAGTCATGGGCCCCAGCTCTTACAGCTTGATCAGGGTCTTACCTGAGGTCAGCCATGCAGTGGCCCCAAGCCTCTCTCTCGGGTTGTACTGTTCTTTGTACAGATCCACTCAGAGGGGTCTGTCCCTCCACATGGTCAAACCCCTCTGTGGACCCAACATAGAGCCTCTCTCAATGCTGCTGATGTTGTGTATGCTCCGGAAGCTGGAATACAGCTAGCATTTGCTTCTGTCTGCCCATCCTGCTATTTTCCCATTATGTTCTCCGACAGCTCCCTGGCTGACAAAGACACAACACGTTCTCTGTTCTCTCAGTGCAAGTTGGTGTCTTCCTGGCAATCAGTGCTTAGCACTTCTACAGTTTTATTAATGTCTCAAGAAGTGATTTTTTAGACTATTTTAATTAATTCTTTGAGAATTCTATACAGTGTATTTTGATCATATTTAACTCCTTTCATGTGCATCCATACCACCCCAAATTCCCCAACCTCGAATCCTCCTTCCTTTTTAAATAGCACTGACCTGATTTGTACTACTGGTGCAGGGCTATCCACTGGAAAGCAGTCACCCTACCAAGAGCTACACCCGTAAAGCAAACTGACACTCCCTCCCCTAGAAACCACCATCTTCCCATAGCTTCTCAAGAGTGGGCACTTTTCATATTTTATGCTAATATGTCTGGAGACAAATATAGCTACTGAGCTCCTTCATGCAGGGATTCTCTCCTGCTGGAAGATTCTGTCCGCCTCTGACTGGCCCCAACCTTGGCTCTTACACTTTTTCTTTCCTTCTTAACTGGTCCCTGGGTTGTGAGTTTCTGCAATAACCAATGTCCACTGCGCCAAGAAACTCTGAGAAGTGATTTCAACCACTAAAGTTTCTCTCTCCCTCTTGGTTAATGCTCTAAACTCAAGAGTCGAGGCATATACTTCATTCAAATGTTTCTTAAAATATTCCCCTTGCTACATATAACCTGAGGTTTGCTGGTAGGGTGCATTCACAGGGCTGTCACTTGGCTTAGACCAGAGTCCCAGCTCATGGGTTTGTGTGCTCATTGCCAATGATGCTGTTAGTTAACAGAGGTGAAACAGGTCACATAATGCTTCTTTGCTGTCTGTCCCTGTGAGGAGAAACTTCCATCAGTAACAAATACATGCTCTGTACCCATCCCCCCTCAAAGATGTTTTTGTTTTGTTTTTTTAGTAAAACCTAAGTTAATAAATTATTGCAAGTTAGATGAATTTGTGCCTACACACATTTCTAAGTGTTCCATATTTTGGAGAGCCAATCTCATCATCGGAAATCTTATGGTCTTTCTTATTTGTTTTTAGTTATACTGAATGGAAACTGTTATTCTGGAATGATTCTGGGAGAGAAGTTATGAATTCAATCCCTGTAGAGCTGAATAAAAATAATTCAAAAGAGGTTGCCTCAAGCTCTGAAAAGTTGAACCGTAAAAGAGTACACAAGTGAATATTTTCTCTTGTGACGCTGAGACTGAAGGATTTGAGGGCAGTTGGCAGTGGAAGGGGAACTGCGAGTGCGTGGGCACTTTCCTTCAGACCTGGGGCTCCGCTTTGTCCACACAGCGCTGCCCCCCCCCCCCCCCCCCGCCCCGGGCACGTGACAACATCTGAGCACAACCTCTGTACAGATTCAAGACCAGGATTCATCTACCCCCTGCTTCCTCAGGCAGGTCAGGCGCAGGCACCTTTCCCCAGGGAAGTATTTTCCAGCAAAGCCCAGCTTAGGTTGGTAGCCAGGGTCAGGTGGGTTTATCCCTACTGTGCAAGCCCCAACATTTTCTGACGTTGCTCTCACACTTGGCCTACTTTTTCTAGAGACTGTTTTCAAGTTGGAGGCTTACATATTTCATGGCTGAGAAAAGTTATTATAGTTGTTGTTACAGGAAAAAAATAATTTAGAAAACTCAAAACCTAAAATTACTTAGAAATTACCCCTGTAGGTCAGTGATAATGCTGCTTCTTTGCATGCCTTTTTAATCATCACATTGTGTTATCTTGTTTTTATTGTCTCTCAAGCCAACAAAAGGCAGCGGCTATACACATATTTGGCATTCAGAACAAGCCTCCATACGGAGCTTAATTTTAATAAGTACATGGTTTAGGAACCAGTGTCTCTCTCTCAACAAATTTGCTTTTGTTTCAAAAAACCAGCCTTAGGGCTGGAGAGATGGCTGTTCTTGCAAAGGACCCTGATTTGATTCCCAGAATCCACATGACAGCTTACATCTATCTGCAACTCCAGTTCCAGGGGATCTAACGCCCTCTTCTGGCCACTAGGGATACTGCATGCATATGTTGCGAAGATGCTCATGCAGGCACTCATACACATAAAGCAAAAAATAAATACAACTTTAAAAATAAATAAAGAGCAGCCTTATATCATTAGTGGCTTCTTATATTAAAAGCAAAACATCTGTGATAATCTCAGGAGGTACATATCTGTATTTGCAGCATTTAAGAAGCTAAGGCAGGAAGACCAATCTGGGTTACATATTTTTAAAAAATAAAATAAAAAAATAAAAAAATTTCTATACTCGTACTCTAAAGATTTCCCGTGTATAGAAATCACCAGTGTCTGTTATCTGAAGTGACAAGATTCAGACTTAAAAACATACCTTAATAAAGGAGTTTGAATTAGCAAGAACTATAGGTAATATACACATTCATTTTTAAAAAGTGGGGGGTAAAGTTTTCTTTCTCATGAACACGAGTTTTAAGCGTTCAGCTGGATGTGAGCCTAATTGTGCATCTCTTGCTTGCTAACACTGTTGAAATAATTTCCTGTGTTTTTTCGGGTCAGCCCAGGTGGGTAACAATTGCTTTGTTCTTTGTAGGTGGACACCACACTTTCTCAGTTTATCGACCCGAACATCTACCTGTGGGATATTCATCACAGTAAGAGGCTTATTAAAGTGGACGGGGTTGTAGCCAAGAAGAGAAAACCCTACTGTGTTGATTTCTCTGCCATCCAGCCTCAGATAGCCTTACTTCGAGAAATGCATGTCACCCACTTCAGATTCTCCCTGGACTGGGCCCTCATCTTGCCTCTGGGTAACCAGACCCAAGTGAACCGCACAGTTCTGCACTTCTACCGTTGCGTGATCAGCGAGTTGGTGCATGCCAACATCACTCCAATGGTGGCCCTGTGGCAACCAGGAGCCCCGCACCAAGGCCTGCCACATGCCCTGGCCAAACATGGGGCCTGGGAGAACCCGCACACTGCCCTGGCCTTTGCAGACTATGCAAATCTGTGCTTTAAAGAGCTGGGCCACCGGGTTAAGTTCTGGATCACCATAAATGAGCCAAACACACGGAACATGACCTACCGTGCCGGGCATCACCTCCTGAAAGCACACGCCTTGGCTTGGCGCCTGTATGATGAGAAGTTTAGGGCTGCTCAGAAAGGCAAAATATCCATTGCTTTGCAGGCCGACTGGATAGAACCGGCCTGCCCTTTCTCTCAAAAGGACAAAGAAGTGGCCGAGAGAGTTTTGGAATTTGATATTGGCTGGCTGGCAGAGCCTATTTTTGGGTCCGGAGATTACCCACGTGTGATGAGAGACTGGCTAAACCAAAAAAACAATTTCCTTTTGCCTTATTTCACTGAAGACGAAGAAAAGCTAATCCAGGGTTCCTTTGACTTCCTGGCGTTGAGCCATTATACCACCATCCTTGTGGACTGGGAAAGGGAGGATCCCATAAAATACAACGATTACCTGGAGGTGCAGGAGATGACTGACATCACATGGCTCAACTCTCCTAGTCAGGTGGCTGTGGTACCTTGGGGGCTGCGCAAAGTTCTCAACTGGCTGAGGTTCAAGTATGGAGACCTCCCCATGTATGTGACAGCCAATGGCATAGATGATGACCCCCATGTTGAGCAAGACACACTGAGGATGTATTATGTTGAGAATTACGTGAATGAGGCCCTGAAAGGTGAGCCCCTTTTTCCCCAATCCTAGAAATGCCATCACCATCAGTGTGTGTGCTTCCAGATGAGAGGGAAGCCCTGCCCATCCTCCGGAACTAGAAAGGACCTTAGGGGACAGTAGAGACCAGAGT
This sequence comes from Phyllotis vaccarum, assembly GCA_033318265.1. Classification (NCBI taxonomy): domain Eukaryota; kingdom Metazoa; phylum Chordata; class Mammalia; order Rodentia; family Cricetidae; genus Phyllotis; species Phyllotis vaccarum. The sequence continues at coordinate 136,135,918 of JARWLC010000009.1, read as the reverse complement.
CCTGACCTAGCCTCTTGTCTTCTACCTTAGAGGACCCCGCACCCATCCACCCATCCACCCACCCATCCACCCACCCATCCATCCACCCACCCACCCATCCACCCACCCATCCATCCACCCACCCATCCATCTATCCATCCATCCATCTTTCTCTTTTTAGCTTTTCTTTTAATTTTTTTCTTTCTTATTTTTAAAAGTTGTTTTGTGAGTATACAAAATAACAAAGTTCCTTACTTCATTGTAGATACTGATTCACTTCTCCCTTAGCCTCCATCACCCTGTCCGCATCTCTTGATCACCCTCATCCTCCCTGCAGAATATTCCAGGCTTTCTTGTCACACTTAAACTTTTTAAGTTGTTCGTTTTTGTATGAGTTCTGTATTTGTATCATTTCTGTACCTTCCTACTCTTATTCTCATACTTTGTGTCCTCACTTCCTTTCAAATGACTTGTTGTCACACACACATATGCACACACCCACACACATGTACACGCATGCATGCACACGTGCACACACACATGCACACATATACACACATGCACCGTATACACACACCCCACACACACATGCACACACCCACACACACATGTACACGCACGCATGCACACACACACACGCACACACATGCACACATACACACACCCACACACATGCACACATATACACACACCCACACACACATACATGCACACATATACACACACCCACACACATGCACACATATACACACCCACACACATGCACACACACACATGCACACATATACACACCCACACACATGCACACACACACATGCACACATATACACACACCCACAATACACACACATATACACGCACACACATGCACACATATACACACACCCACACATACACACATAGACATACACACACGTGTGCACATATACACACATGCACCCCCCACACACACATACACACATGCACAGACGCACGCACAAACACACACACACACATCTTTTTAATGTTGCTAGGATGTACTTATATTTAGGGCTGACCATTTGGAATTGGATTTATCAGGCGTTATGGGGGAGGATGACGGATTTTCCTTAGTAGCCATTGGTTGCCTGCAGCTCTTCATCTCGGGGTGGCACTTGTGAGACATCTCCACCCCAGCTGGCGGTCAGCTGGTGGTGTTACTGTGCGGGTCTTATTTAAGCAGCTGTAGGTACAGCTTTCTTGTCATGTCTAGAACAAATGACCACGGGGTACTCAGTTGATACATCCACAATGCAAATCCTCTACCTAAGGGTGAGGGAAAACTACAGAGAAGGGGGCTGATGATTGTAAGGGCCAGAGTACCAGGACATCTCTTGCCTCATATATGTATATATGTGTATCTGTGCATATATACACATGTAGATTTATGCACACTTGTAATAGCACACAGTATGCAGACGCCCTTGGTAATTTCCGTCTTTACATGGTTTACTATGTTTTACTCTCTCTTTAAGGACTTTCTCTATCCTTCTCCCTTTCCCTTGTCTCTCTCAAGCCTATGTATGTATTTCTAACACACACTAACCATTTAGAGAGTTTTGAATTTGTCTTTACTGTGTATCTCTTATTTCTTATCTTTTTCTGTTTCTGACCACACCTTTGCTTGCTATGGTGACTGACTCCACCCAGCTTCCTCATTTCTGTTTCTGCCCACACCTTTAATCTGTCAAGGTGTGGCCAGGGATTATAGGCTTCCCTAAGGTGGTTGACTGGCTCCACCCAGCTCCTAGTCTAGCTTCATAGGATTCATCTTTTAGGAGAAGCACCAGTAGAACTCACAATTACCAGGCTGGGGGAATTTTAGGGTCCATATAGTCACCAAGTAAAGCACTGCCATCTGCTGCTCATTAACTCCATTTAAGTATTTGGCAGCAGGGCCTTTTAAAAGACTCAAAGTGTTTTGCCTCTAAGGCTGAATCAGGAAGGCTCTCTTAAAAAAACTAAGCCTCTCTTGCCTCCAGCAAACAGAGCTGATCCAAGAAAACGTCACCACATGGAAGCCATCTTTGACTCGGTTCCCTTTTTGTCCTTATTAACAGAAACCATAAATCTATTGTATACAGTTGCTCGCTTACACTGAGGCTCAGGAACTGACCTTGTTCAGTTTAAGTTGCAAGCAGCAGGCACACCATTTTGTAATTTAATCCAATACACCACTCAGTCTCTTTACCATGGTCCACTTGAGAGACACAACTCAGAAGCTGCTTTCACTTCCGTTTCTGGACTCTAGACCATTTTTAAGCTTTCTCCAGCTTTATGTGGGTGTATTTTACCCATGTTGGGCACCATTTGTTGTATGAGTTTCTGGCCTGGACTTTCGGGTCTAGCCTCATGCGCCCGAATTTTGGGCCTAGTCTCAAGGTTTGGATTCACAGACCCGAAGATCGGCAGACCCACAGTCCAACAGAGACACACAGATGCTTACATTAACTTTATGCTGATTGGCCTAAGGCCCAGGCATATAACTCGCTAACTCTTTACCTTTAAACTAACCCATGATTCTTATCCTGTTCAGCCATGCGGCTCGGTACCTTTTCTCAGAGCAGTATAGTTGTCCTCTGCATCTTCTGGCTTGTCTGGCATTCTGCTCTGTTCTTCCTGTTCCCAGAGTTTTCTTAGTCTGGTAGCCCCGCCCACACTTCCTGTCTGCCTATGGCCAATCAGCACTTTTTATTAAACCAGTGGGTGGGACAATTTTTTACAATGGAACAACATAATTCTACTACGTATATATATATATTCTGCATGTGTAAGAACACTGCTTTCCTTTGTTCCCGTCTCTCCATTATTCTCTCTTGCTCTTCCATCTCCTCAGTTTAGAATTCTTCCTTAACACTCATAATCCTGTACCTGCTTTCATGTCTTCTGCAAGTGTGTATGAGCGTGTGTGGTGTGTGTGTGTGTATGTGTGTGTGTCTGGTATCACATATGAGCCATGAAAGAAAATGTGTAGTCTCAGTGTGTGAGTCTCAGTTGATTTGCTCAAAATAATGATCTCTGTTGCCTCCATTTTCTTGCAAATGACATCTTTCATTCTTCACAGTGGAACAAGATCCCACCCGATGTAATGTGCCCAGTTCCTTTATCTTTTCACCTGTTGGTAGTTATTTCATCTCTATCCTGAAAGAGTCAGCTGCCCCCACAACCATTTTAACTGCTTGATGTACTAAAAATAAACTAAGCGTAGGTCTGATCTTGCGAAACCAACTCTTTGGTGTATTTTAATATTGTCTTGATATTTCCCTATTTGTTCTTGTGCAAAACCTTTTTCAGTGAACAGACAAGTCTGAAGTTTTATTAGATGATATTGGTGCTTCTCATTATCCACCAGGCCAAGTGTATAAAATGTTTGAATAAATCCTCTCCTGCCTTTTGTTTCCTTAGCCCATGTGCTGGATGGAATCAACCTTTGTGGCTACTTTAGTTATTCCCTTAATGATCGCTCAGCTCCGAAGTTTGGCTTTTATCGATATGCTGTGAATCAGTTCGAGGCCAAACCATCTATGAGACACTATAGGAAAATTATTGACAACAACGGCTTCCTCGGTCCTGAAACACAGGGACAGTTCTGTCCAGAGGAACACTTGGTGTGCACCGACACTGAATGCGGCTTTTTCCACACCCGGAAGTCTTTGCTAGTCTTCATCGCGTTTCTTGGCTTTGCTTTTATTGTTTCGCTCTCTCTGATTTTTCACTACTCCAAGAAAGGCAGGAGAAGCTATAAGTAGTGTGGATGTCTTCCTGGCTGTTTGCTTTGTGATCATTATGCACAGGCCATCAGCTGTCAGCCATTTGTTTTTCTCTGTGTTGTGAGGCCACATTACACATGTTTGGATTCTAGAAAACCTGTTTGTCACAGATGGCAGAGGTTTTGTAACAGATATTGGGGCCTGTGAGATGAAGAGTACCTGAATTTGCTCTCTTTGAGGGCTACTATGCACTGTGTGCACCACAGTTTCTACAGATCCCTGTACAGGAGGCAGGGAACATGGTGACCATAACTGTGATAATTAGACAGAAGTTTGAAGGACAACGTTAGGGACACAGATAAAAATGTGTCTGCGCCCATCTTTAAATGTCATGTTTTTGAAAATACTAATCTTTCAATTGCTGTGTTAATACCCAACAGCTGTGACTTTACCTGGTCTATTTTCACTAGGTAACAAGGGGAGAATATACACTATGGATGGACAAGACACACTGGCTAAAACAGTCCCTAAAAGAGCACTACTTTATCAAACGCTGCTAATACTAATTTATGAATATACTTAGCAGAATATGGAAATTCATATTTGTGTGAATGTTTTTGAGATGTTCTCTAAACCCCAGATCCTTGAGGGCTCTCTCTTACGGATCTCATTGAGAGCCTGCACGTTGGAGATTTTTTTTTTCCATTTTTGATAATGTTCACAAAAATAAAGATGAGTCATGAGCTACTGACCTTTTGGGGAGACTGACTATGGACGGTAGCACCCTGCACTGGGTCTAGGAGGGAGAAAGGAGGGATTTTCTTCTTCTTTTCTTTTCTTTTTTTTTTTTTTTTTTTTTTTAATGAACAGCTTGAGTGATTTGATTGAACATCCTCTTATCTTTGAGCAGACTTTGGAATGAATGAAATGACCTTTCCCACATGCAAAAAGATGAGTTCTCACTCAGCCTCTGAGAATTCTGAATACACTGTCAATGCTTTGATGCAGTAGTTTTCAAACTTCATAGTAGATGCAAAAGTCATCGGTGTGAACACCCTGGAAACCTGTCTTTGTGTTACCAAGAGCCACTGTCCTTCTGCACCTGTGAATGAGCTTTGAGCCAGTGCCACTTGGGGCTCTGACAACCGACCTTTGACACCGACCATGCTACTGACTTCTATGAAAGGGCTAATTGGGTTTTCTCCTTCAACACCCTCTACCCTAAGCCTCACTGAGTCTCACATGGGGAAGTTTCCTTGCCACACCTGAGTGGTCTTAGAGACAAGCCGACACCAGACAGGCAAGATAAGCCAGTCAAAGCAGGCATAGCTAGCCCTGCTGACACAGGGCCACAATGTATATAACTCATTGTTACTGTGTCATACTTCATCCTGTGGTGCGGTATGCTTTTCCTCATGAACAATCAGCCTTTGCTGTGGTGGTCTTTATACAACTGGACTTGTTATTGAAATCAAATGCTATAGAGTCAATAGTTTATTTTATGTCTCTATTTTTCTTGATTGCAGAGTAATATATATATTAATTGTAAAAATTTTAAAGACAAAAATTGCTTGTAAAGAAAAAGATCACCTCTAATATAATACAGAGACATCACTGAAAGTTCCTATGTGTTATACTTAATGTAGTCAAATTATGTTATACATAGGTATACATCTTCTTTATTCATTTTTATTGAATAATTTTGTTATTAGTCTTCAAGAGCAAAATTGTAATAGTTATAGAAAATATTGTTAGAATAACTCAAAACTTTTATTTGTCAGGCCAATTTCCCATTAATTATTCAATAATAAATATCATTTAAAAATAATTTTCTTGCTGCATCATTTACTTTATTCCTTGAATGTAAAGAAGAGTAATTCTGTTTCTCAATGAAGTATCATAATCAATCTTTGTGTATCTTTATCTTTGATCATAATTATACATCTGTGGATTAGTGGATGTTTAATAGAATTCTTTGTTGGGCATAGTGGCTTGTGCTTATAATCTAAGTACTTGAAAGGCTGAGACAGGAGGATGACTACAGAGTGAAACTCTACTTTTTAAAAAAATGTAACAAAGCAAAAAATATTAACAAGTCATCTAAGGCATCCAAGAGGTGACCAGAGCAATCGGGGCATTCAGAAACCCAAAGAGGAAACAGAGAATGGCAAAATGCTTAGGATGCCTCAAAACCTTCCAGCTGAATGAGAGCATGATGCAAATTTTGTGTCCAGTAGAACTTCAGAGAATGCCAATGGATAGAGGAGGCAGGGAGCTCTAGTTACTGACCTGGGGACTTGAGGGTGGGGGTGGGGTGGAGGGTCTGAGATGGGCTAGGGAGCAGGGGTTTTTGGACAGTAGAGGTGCCTTCATTTTCTACTTCAATGACTGAATACTTTAAACTAGACAAATTATAAAGAACAGAAGTTCATTCAGCTCAAAGATCTGCCAGGAAGCACAATGCCAAGGTCCTGGCATCTGGTATAGGCCTCTTGTTGCACAACAGTGTTGTATGAGGTTTCTGGCCCAGACATTCCAGCCTAGCCTCGTGGCTGGGACTGGCAGACTCACAGTCCCATAGTCCCACAGAGACACAGAAGCTTTCATTAATTCTATGCTGATTGACCTGGGGCCCAGGCATATAAGTTACTAGCTCTTGCTCTTAAACTAAACCATGATTCTTACCCTGTTCAGCCATGCAGGTCAGTACCTTTTCTCAGAGCAGCATAGCTGTCCTCTGCATCCGCTTCTCTTGTGTGTCTGTGGCATCTCTGCTGTTCTTCCTGTTCCCAGAGTTTTCACAGTCTGGTAGAGCCGCCACACTTCCTGTCTGCCTTTGGCCAATCAGTATTTTTATTAAACCAGTAGGCAGGACAGCTATTTACAATGTAACAACATAATCCCCTACAACACAGTGACAAGGTAGAGGTAGTTTTTCAGTACTTGCTTTCTTATGAAGCCACCACCTTCATCACGGGGACCCCATATTCCTGATCCCATATGATTTAAATGACCTCTAAAGACCAAATATAATTAGTGTGACTCTGGAGAATTGAGAGTCCAATACATGAATACCTAGGGAGATGCTCAACACGGGAGAAGTGCTAGACCAAGTAGCTCCTGATTCCACTCTTCATTCTACAGCCTATAAAATAACTCTCATGTAACTGCCAACTAGGCTAACCCGTTGGTGAAAAGTATCTTTTAAAGGTCTATATGTAGAATGTTATTTTCTCTGCTGTGATAAAATACTGACCGGAAAGAACTGAGGGGAAGAAGCATTTATTTTGGCTTAAGGCTCAAGGAGACAGTTCATCAAAGCACGTAGAAATGCTATGTGTGTGTGATGAGTTAGATTACAGCTGTCATGTGGGGGAGGGGAACAGAGGACAAGATGCAGGGTTAGGCAATCCAGACTGACTCAAGGCTTGTCCCTAGTAACCCACTTCAACCTCCTCATGTTTCCAAAACCTCTCAAAACTGTGCCATCAGTTGGACACCAAGTGTTTAAACACATGAGCCTACGGGATGCTTTAACGTTCTACCCATTACATTCTAGAGGTGCATAGCCATCAAATGGCACAAAATACATTCATTCAATAGCCTTCTATTGTCCTTTTATATTTTTTAAGATTATTTATTTTTATTATATGTATATGAGTGTTTTGTCTGTGTATGTCTGCACCACATGAATGCAGTGCCCATAAAGGCCAGAAGAGGGCACTATATCCTCTGGAACTGGAGTTATAGATGGTGGCCAATCACTATGTGGGTGCCAGGAACTGAACCCAGTTTCTTTGTAAGAGCAGCCAGTGCTCTTAACCACTGAATCATCTCTTCAGCCCCCCCCCCATTATCTTTAATAGTCCTAACACTGAGCAAAAGTCCAAAGTCTTAGGCTAAGGTTTCCTTCCTAAAGTTTTTGGTTTTTGTGTTGCGGGGGATTGGGGGTGGGGTGGGGGTGAGGGGTGGAGGGTTATTTCATCACAGTGATGAAAATTCTATCATACACTCGGCTTTTTCTAGATTAATTACACTTACTTTCAACATGTTTCAGATTTGTTAATAACTCAATATTTAGAGCATTATATTGTAAAAATAGTCTGTTACTGTCAAAATGGTTTATTAGTTATTAGTTATTTTATCTGCAGCTTTTTAAAAAAAGATTTATTATATATACAGTGTTCTGTCTGTGTGTATGCTGCAGGCCACAGATCTCATTACAGATGGCGGTGAGCCACCATGTGGTTGCTGGGAACTGAACTCAGGACCTCTGGAAGAGCAGCCAGTGCTCTTAACCTCTGAGCCATCTCCCTAGCCCTTATGACTTTTTAAAGGCATTTTCACAGTAGACTCTCTTAGTAAAAATGAGAAGAAAAATTCTTACATTTGCTTTATGATACTGAATTATTTTGTTATTTTTGCTTAATTGTATGAATGTTTTATTGGTAGAATCCTGAAGACCATTTGGCAGAAAATGCTTCCTGTATTGTGTATTGCATCATCTGCTCTTTTAAAACAATTGAATGCCACAGACAAAACATTACAATTTGAGTATTTGTTATTTAGTTGGTAAATAATTGCAGATTCATTAATTTTTCATGTATTTCCAAAACCTTTTGTGAAATTTCTGAGTTGAGCACAATCTCTCAGTATGCCTCTTTTATAGTGAAAACAATTTAACAGAAAATGACCATATTTATTTTATATAAATTATTTTCAGTAGAACCATCCCTTCCTTAATCAATTATTAGAATTAATGAATCTGGAAAATTTTGTTTCCTTTGGCTTGAACTATCAGCTCGGGGCACAGTGTTGCCTAAGGCATTTCATCTTAGTCACCAGCTGCAAGGGAATCAATGCTTTGGCTAATCACATCCAAGTTACTAGATGGCAAAGTGCACAGCGTTGAAGGCCACAGTGCTACATTTAAGACACAGCCTGGTTCCCCATCTAGATTACAGACTATCATGAGTCCCTGATAAACAGTCCCCAGGCTTCAAATAGAAATATTTCAATAAACGGGGTGGAAGTGGGGGTGGGGAATGGGGATGGAGGTAGGGGGTGCGGTTGGGAGGGGTGGAGTAGAATTGCTAAGGCAGAAAGGAGAGTAATGGACATGAAATTAGAAAGAGATTGACAGGCAAGATGAACACAGAGACAAGATGATAAAAGTCAAGCAACTTTTATTGTTATTGGTACCATGATAAAATGGCTTCAATTTATCTCTGGCTGTCATTGCCTTACCAAGCCAAGCACAGTGCAGATTACTCATCCTGTCATACTAGCAGTTGAGGTGCTTGATCCCAGCCCGCCTAGAGACACATGACGTCACCACGATTCTCCTGGAGAAAGAAGCACAGGGACTAAGCAGGGAAGTGAGTGAGGGGTCCTGAGTTGAGCAGCAGCCACAGGTCTGAGCCTGTGTGTATGTCAAGAAGCAGATGACTCTTCTGGAGCGCCTTGGGAGACAGTGGCAGTACATGGAGGCTGGCAGGGTAGAATTCTGGAGGCTTATTCTCTGAGATCCGTGGGCTCTATGGGAGATGGACAAGAGCCAGTTCAGTAGGTATAAGAAGGTAGAAAAGTGGGTGAGAAGAAAGAATACAGACAAGTCTTTAAGGGAGGTATTCAAGTGCCTCCTGGAAGTCAGATGAGCTTACAGTGTGTGTGTGTGTGTGTGTGTGTGTGTGTGTGAGAGAGAGAGAGAGAGAGAGAGAGAGAGAGAGAGAGAGAGAGAGAGAGACTTTTCCCTCTAGTGCTGAACTGAATTTCCAATCTCGTTCCACATGCCAATGTTCCACTATTTACTGAACTAAAGCCCCAACCACAAAATTTTTATTGCTTTCTACTAAGACAAGTTCTCACATATCTTAGACTGGTATTGAAACACTATATAGCAGAGTATGGCCTTGAAGTTATGATCCTCCTGTCTGTACTTACTGAGAGCAGGAATCACAGACATAAACTGCCATGCATGCCTTGTGTCTGTGGTGCTGGGGACTGAAGACTCTTGCATTCTAAGCAAGCCTGATTTCAGCTGAGCTGCAAACTTGGCCCTAGGAAAACACTCTCGGAAAGAAAGGATTCTTCCAGCTCATATGCTCAGAAAGAAAAGACTTAGGGTGTAGAAGGATCTGGCACTTACGTAGTAGAGGCAGTACCAAATCAGCTGGAGATCTCAGAATTGCTAGCTCTACTTGCAAATTTGTTTTATAACCCAGATCGACACCTTTTCACCTGGGCATTGTTCTTATCTATAAAGAGATAGAGTTGATGACGACCAGTAGGCTCCAGCCTTGGTAATACAGTCTATTCACCCCAAATTAAAAATCCTCAGGCTTTGTAGAGCAGCCCCTCTAAGGGTAGGATTATCAGGGAAGCCAAAAGGAGAGCCAGGTACCCGTCCTGGCTTCTCCAACTCTTAATACTTGAGACAGAGTCTTACTCTGTAGCTTATCCTGGTTTGGTTCTTGCTGTATAGCCCAGGCTATCCTGGATCCTTTGGGTCCACTTCATAAGTGCTGGGATCATGGCCAGCACCAACTTTAAAATACATATGAGTTGCTTAGATGCAGTAGTTTAAATGAGAAATGAGCCCCCAAAGCTCAGACATTTGAACACTTGGTTCTCAGTTGGTGGGACTGTTTTGAGGGATGTTTTCGCTTTGTTGGAGGAAGTGTCACTGTGGAGGTGGGCTTTGAGGTCTTGTATATGTTCAAGTCACAGCCAGTATCCCAGTTCGTTTCCTGTTGCCTGCTGGATCAAGATGTATCTTGTTCTCCGTTCTCAACCCCTTCTCCAGCACTGGGTCTGCCTACACATGGCCATGCCCCTACCAAATCATAGTAGGTAATTAAATCCCCGAAACTGTAAGCCACCTGATTAAATGTTTTTCTTTAAGAGAGTTGCCATGGTCATGGTCTCTTGGTCTTGGTGTTTTATCACAGCAACAGAAAAAAGATTCTAACGGGCATGGTATGCATCTCCTAGACCATCTGTCTATCTACAGCCGGTGGGTGTGAACGGGAATGATAGCTGCCCCCCCCCCCCAGTACCTCTCTCTTTCCTCATTGACTTGCCAACCTTGGATCTGCTTCCACGTAAAATTTGACAGATTGCCTTTACTGCAGGATTTATTTCTAGGACCCCCCCCCCATTTCATGCAGTTTCTTTCTTTGGATTCTTTGGTTGGACTTTTCCAATCATCTCTGACTGGTTTCCTGTGTGCCAGAGGTTGTTTCTTGTCTTTGGTGACTTCAGTGAGCAGACCTTACTCACTGCCTAAAATGTCCTCTGTTCCTCCAGCCTGCTCATCTGAAAACCTCACAGAACACCCTACTGGGACTTGCCTGGTTGATTTTTCCATTAGATAAGGTTCTCCAAAGCAAGATCTTGATTTTATTAGCCATGTTACTCTGTAGGAGGTTTATTAATCACTCAATAAACATATCTTACATAAATGAATACCTAATGAGTGGAACATAGAAATGTATTACAAGTGGTTCTTTAATTACTGGCCAGGTAACTGCTTTTCTTCCCCTTTCCAAATTACTCGGGGTCCAGTGGGATTCTTGCGGGCATTTTGCCAATTTGACTTCTTATTTACAATATTTATGATGGTAATGGTGTTCATGGTGACCACCTCCAGGCTATAAAACATCTTTAGTTTTTTCTCAGTCATTTAAAAATGATCATGTTAGGACATTCATTTCATTTTAACAGACCATCATGGACTTCTACGGTGTTTTGAGAATTAAAATACAATAAAAATCATCTAATAACACACTAACCTTAATTAGTTCATTCAACAAATAATTGACGCATAATTAATGTGTGCTTACTTAGCCACTTTAGATATATTTGAAAAGCTTTGGTCATCAGTGGTGCTAGATAACAGCTTGCTGTAATTTATATACAGTGTGATACGTACAGTCATCTTCTCAGGAGACAGTCAGTAAAATATATTTTTTAAAAAAATAGTACTCTATGGGGCTGGAGAGCTGGCTCAGTGGTTCTTCTCTTAGAGAAGACCCAGGTTTAATTCCCAGCACCCACATGGTAGTTCACTATCTTCTGGTCCCCAGTTTCAGGGGATATAATGACTTCTTCTGGTTTCCATGGGCACCGGCTGCTGCACACTTTGCACACAATCATGTATGCAGGTCAAACACTGAGAAAACAAAATAAAAATAGAAATAAAATAAATAGTGTGCTGGACAACTTTTTGTCAACTTGACATAGGCTAGAGTCATCTGGGAAGTGGGAACCTCAGGTGAGAAAATGTCTCCACCAGATTGGTCTGTAGGCAAGTCTGTGGGGGCATTTTCTTGACTAACAACTGGTGTGGGAGGGCCCTGGTCACTGTGGATGGTGCCATCCCTGGGCAGGCTGTCTATGAAAGCAGGCTGAGCACGCCATGGGGAGCAAGCCAGTAAGCAGCATTCTTCCAGGGCCTCTGCTTCATTTCCTGCCTCCAGGTTCTGGCTTGAGTTCTTGCCTTGGCTTCCTGTAGTGATGGCGTGTATCTAGGACATATAAGAAAGAAAATCCTTTCCTCTACAAGTTTCTGTGAAAGTAAAGTGGGAGCGCAGTATATTAAGAGCATTGTAAATTATCTATGAAGTAAACAGCTACAAATTAGATGCAGTTCACAGAGAGTCTTTTTTGTGTTGGTTGCCTGGTTTACCTGCACCTTTGGTCTCTCTGATTCCCAGCCTTGAGTTCATCATTTTGAATTTCCTCTTCATAGGTCATACTTATATTTTATAAAATTTGTCAAAAAAGAAACATATATTTGGCAGGGCAGTGGTGGTCCATGTCTTTTATCTCAGCATTTGGGAGGCAGAGGCAGGTGGATCTCTGAGTTTGAGGCCAGCCTGGTCTGCAGAGTGAGTTCCAGGACAGCCAGGGCTGCACCGAGAAACCCTGTCTCAAAGAACAAAATCAAAAAGAAAGACCACATGGCCATCTACATCGTATAGGACTGATTAATTAATCTTAATTAATCTTTTAGTATCTCCTAATGAAGTTGATATAGTTTAAATATGAGATCTTTGGTTCTATTCTAAATTCCATTTTGCAGAATCCCAATGTTGACTTATATCTCAAATTCAGGCTGAGGCACAATGTATGTCTGAAAATTTCATCTCACTTAACAAACAAAGCCAGGCATTTCAAGAAATGCCTGTGTTCTGTTTGTATGAGAAGGAGGAAGTTCTGTTCTAGATTCAGCAGCCACATAAACATGGAGCAATTCCAGCCATGCAGTGACAGGTGTGTGTGTGTGTGTGTGTGTGTGTGTGTGTGTGTGTGTGTGTGTGTGTGTGTGTGTGTGTGTGTTACGTGTATACATAGACCCTTGTGGCTTTTTTCCAGTAAGGACAAGCTTCATCATATACAGGCCAGGAGTGTGTGACCCAAACACATTTACCCTCAGCTAACACTGAGGCTACTTTTCCTGATTCCATATTCTCAGTGCTCTTCTGGGGTAACTTCTGCTCCTTAGTGAGCCCCTTCAGAAAGAAAAAGAAAAATCAGTTAAAGTGCTATTTAAAAATAAAAATTTTGACTTTCAAAAATTGGGGTAAAATACAGAATTTGTTTGTAGTTTAAAGCACAGTTGTAAAACTTTGTCTGGTGTTTATAAATACCGACCTGCCTTTTCCATTTCCCTATGTCATACATCATCTTTATTTACAGTTGTGGACAGGCATGGTGGTTTGGATGAGAACGTCTCTCACAGGAATGTCATGTGTTTGACACTTGGTCTCCGGTAGGTGGCTCTTTTGTGTGAGGTTATGGAAACTTTAGGAGGTAAAGCCTTGCATTCATGGCTGTGACTGTCTCCAAGCTTGGTGACTGAGGGCTCAGGTCCCCAAACCTTCTCAATTCAGTAGTGACTGTTCAAGGGTAGCTGCTTCTCTAGCACCGTGTCTGCCAGCATGCCACCACGTCCTACTATGATGATATGGGACTGAACCTGTAAGCTACCCCAATTAAGTGTTTCCCTTTATAAGAGTTGCTGTGGCCATGGTGTCTCTTCACAAAACCTTACTAAGACAGAGGGTGATCTCAGAGTAGCCTGGCCACTGGGGAGTGATGCCAACATTGCCTTTTAGTACTGTGACCTTTTTAGTGATGCCTTCTTCAATTTCTCAGTGTGTGACAGTAAAGGACACAGTAACAGTTTAGAAATTTGCATGAGGTTGCATTGACTGGTACTAAAGAAGCATCCGTTTTACCTACACAGAGGGGTGCGGCACATTGGCTTTTTCCTCATTGCTTACTCAGCCTTATTTCTTATAGAATATAGGATCACCGACTCGGGGTGGCCCCACCCACCATGAATTGGTCCTTCCTCCATTGATCCCTAATTAAGAGAATATTCCCCAGGCTTGTCTGCCTACAGCCTGATTTTCTCCATTGAGGTTCCCTCCTCTCAGATCACTATAGCTCAAGTCATGTTGACCTATAACTAGCCAGCACATTTATGGAGACAAAAATATCCTCTGAAACCATGGGCAGAATAAATCCTTCCTCCTCTGTCCAGAAGGTGTCCTGTCGCAGCCATGAGAAAATCACTAATTCAGGCGGGAAAAGAAAGGCAGAAAGGTGGTGTCTAACAGTTTTCACTGTTAGAGAAATGGATTCAGGTGTTCCACACAGCAGGGGAGCTCCTTAGACAGGAAGGTAAACAACTCAAAATAGCTTCAGGAAGTTCCTGAAACTGACCAGATTCCCTTGGTCCCTCCCTATAGAGTAAGTAATAAAAGCCCAGGGTCCCTCTAAGTCTAGTGAAATACTGTTGCCTAAAAGACTTTCAGACAAGCCACAAAGAAGACTCGGACAAACAAAGCTGCCCCAAAGAAAACAACATTTCCCCTCCCCCAACACAGACCAGCTGCCTTAAGAGGTTTGGAATAACTAAGGTACCAGGAAAGGACAGGCTTCACACTGTTGAGTCCCCTGTAGGCTGTGCTCCAGGCTTTTGTAAATTCTAAGAGAGAAGGGGGAAGAGGGAGGAAAAGAGAAATTCTTAGAAAAGTGAGGACATGTGGTATGACCTTCATTTACATTCTCTTCCTGGAATATAAGAAGTAGAATAAAACACAGCTGCCTAAGGCAAGGGCCCACTTTCCTTCTAATGACCGGGATACTCATTCTTCTGGTGGCTATTACCTGTCAGCAGTTACTTCCACCTAGCATGCTGGGAGAGGTCTTTTTTCTTTTCTTTCTTTTTTCCCCCCATTTTTCTAAGCTATTAAATAAACACAGGACTCTGAATTTCTTTATGGCTTCATTTGTCAAGCTGAATTCTTGCCACAGAAAAAAAGAGAACATTATATGACCATTTTGCTGAACTTGGCAGTTTAATGTACCAGCTAGCTTTTTTTTTTTTTTTTAACCACCTCTATATTTTAAAATATGTTAATTCCATGGGGTGGAGAGTGATTGGTGTAGCCACAATTCTTTAAACTCCTTGAGGCTTGACACACTAGGGGGAGAAACAGGAATACATGAAATATGAAGTAGTGGAACTAAGTCTTCAAAACTACTGAGTCCTGTTCCCCAGTTAGGGGCTAACAGTGTCTGTGGTGGAAGTGGCTACCTCTCCTTCTGCAGGCTGCTTCAAATTCAGCTTTCTAGCTACTCTGCATTCTCTAACTTTCTCCTCTGAGGCTACCTCCTACTCCCAAAGGGCCACTAATTGTTTTGATTTTTTTTTTTTAATTCAGGTCTTAGGAGGGACTGGGGACTAGAGTGATGGTTCAGTGGTTAAGAGACTTCACTGCCCTTTCAGAAGTAGCTGACTTGGTTCCTAACATGCCCAATCACCTGCAACTCTAGTTCTGGGGGATCTGATATCCTCTTCTGGTCTCTGTGGGCATGCACACATACACTCAGGTAAACACTCATATATGTAAACTAAAAATAATAAATCTTTTTCAAAAAGCAAAATCTTTTTTAAAAGTCCTACCTGCTTTCTTTATTGATAAGTCACTTTTATCTTTATTGATATTTTATATTTATTGATAAATGCGCATGTTACATTAACTAACCCTTAAAGCAAGTGCCTCCTTTAAATGACGCCAGATCAGTCTTGGAATTCACTCCGTTTGCTTCCAGAGAATGTTTGGGAACAAATCTTTTATAGCTTATTCTTTAAAAAGAACACACACATATGCACATACACACACACACTCACCACACACACATCACACACACACACATGCACATACGCACCAGGCTTTTGTGAGGTTTCTGCCTCCTTAGAAACTGTACTTAGAAGTGTGAACATAGAAAACTCCTGTAATTCTCTCCCCCTCGACCCCTTCCTGAGGTCCCTGAAACTAGCCAAGGTCGAGATGGCTGCTTGAGACACACCCAGCAGCTTGAGCCTGACCACCTAGATACTTCCTGAATTCCTGAGACCCACCTGGTGACCTTCTGGACTTCATTCAACGGAACCACCCAAGATAAATCTCTGGGACCACATTCCTGAGCAACCTAGGTGGGGTTACCCAGGAAAACCCTACCATGAGGGCACAATGTGTCCTGCTCCAGGAAATGAATGTCTCCAGGTGGTCCCCTGCTCACAGGTCTCCTGTTTGCACAAGACTTTCACAGGAAATAGCTTGCCTGCCTGCATTCCTAAACTCTGTCCTAAACAGACCTTTGGCCCTGCCCTACCATGTCCGGTTTCTTGGGGTTCGAGTCTTGTCCAGGCGAGGGGCGTCGAGGTTAAATAATCTGCACTCAGGAGTCATTTAGGTTCCATCATTCAGGATCACACTGAGAGACCCGAGCTTTATTCAGTACATCTTATATCTTAAACCTATTTCTCCCTCTGCCAAGCTTCTCTCCTGCTATGCATCTCGCCTAGCTTTTTTCCCTCTAGCTTCCCGCCATGTTGGTTTCCTTCTGCCCCTGCTCACACTGACTCTACTCTCTCCATGCTTGTCTCTTTGTGTCTCTCCTTGTGTCCCAGCCTCTACTACCTTCTTAACTCTCTCACACCCTGCCCCCTCATCCGGGCACACCCAAGGTCTTGGAGGATCCCAAGAGACTAGCACTCAGCAGGTGGCAGCGATAAGGAGATTTGTAGTGCAGGAAAGCATGTTTTTCCTTTTTCCCCCTATTAACATAAGGTTTTAGTCCTTTGGGGAGGAGGATGGGCCATAAGGGCCAGAATGGCACTTATTGGGAGGCAACACTGCCCTGTTAGCGTGCCGAGCCTGCCCATACCCCCTCCCATACCCAGAATAAGGTATAAAATTTCTGCCCCGAAATTATTCGGGGCCCCAGGCTTTTCTGCAGTGCCTGGGGTCCACACATGTGTGTGTGCCGGTGTTCATATTGATATTCATTAAACTCTCTTTTTCTTTAATGTTAACAGTGGTCATTAGCCGTGGTCTTGGGGTGTCTTGGGGTACCCTAGGGGCGCCCGCCTATTACAGAAGGATGCCAAGAACAACCCTGCAGAGGTAGGCAATTATAGGAAAGTAATTTTTAGAATGGCCACATTAAAGAATAAAGAGAAAAGACTCCCGGATGAATTTTGTCACTTCGTGTGACCTTCCTTAATCTAAATTTCAGAGGTGTTAATGTACCAATCAGAACAGCTACTGTGATTTTAATTTGCATAATGATGCTGGATGCATAAGCTCTTCGGAGATAGCTGGAGTGTGAGGTTGACAGTGTCACTGGGATTCAGCAGGCAGCTCCTATGCCCTTGGATGCTAACTCTTGAAGAGTCTACCTTCATGTAGAGTGAGGTAGGGCTCTTGTTTTTGAACATGCACAGTCTTGCAAACATACATTATCGTTGAAAATGATTGCTGTTTATCAGTATGTATTACCTTCCTGTGGTCCTGCCTACCAGCCCCCCTCCCCCACCCAAGGGAAGGTTTCTCAGTGGCTCAGGGAAGCATTGTAGGAGGGTTGTAAGAGGCAATGCTCTCAGTAACTCAGAAGCCCTGTCTACGGGGGTGTGGGCCTCTTTATCGTTTATTCATCGTTTCTTTCTATACCCTTTCCCCCTAACCCTCTAATCTGCATGGCAGTGAGGTGGGAACAGTCCTGGAACGTGCACTCACACTGCCTCTCTGTGGACGAAAACATTCCCAGATGGTTGCTGTGGGGAACAGAACAGAATTAGGTGAGGTAGGAGGGAGGGATGTTTGATGATTCCTGTTTCTCAAAAAGGACTCAAGGCAAGAGAGCAGGCTCTGGCAGCCATTGCCAGGCTCCCCTTTCTCCTGGCATTCACCTTCTAGCTGTCAGTCCTCATTGTTTAAAGAATCAGCTTTCGGGTGTTCTAAAGTGGAAGCCATTCTGCAATTTAAAGTGGCAGGATCATCCTGCTTGGTCTCTGTGGTGTCTCTCAAGCCTCCTGAGTTTGAGGGTGTCCCATTGTAGTTAACACTTTAGTGGAGGGAAGGTGACCTTGGCAGGTTGAGCCAAGGTCACCACAAAGTCCCAAGATGTACCGGAATTCATGTGGAGGCTTATTGCAGGGGTGGGGGGTGGGGGTGGGAGTGTGGAAGGAAAAGAGCAATGGGGTGGGAAGGACTCACCTTTTCTAAGGGGATATAGAGCAGGCACATAGGGAGAATGTTCTACTTGGTAGCTCCGGTAGCTACATTCACATTCTGGCTGCTGCTGATAATGTGTGTTGTTAGGTCCCCAAGGTGAAAATGCCTGAATGCTAACACCCAGTACCCCAGTTCTGGCCAGTAGGAGAGGAAAACAGGGTTCCACACCTTTCTCTTTCTTTATTAGGGTAGGAGATTAAAGAGGATGTCCAGAGAGGCCAACTCCAAGCCCAGGCAGAACCCACTGAACAGTGCAAAGTTGGACTCACTGCACTTGACACAGCACAGTGGCCAGTCTCTGATAATCTATAACAATGGAGCATTAAACACAGTCTACTCAGTGTTTTTAAAAATATATCTATACAGTACACATTCAGTGCACAGACATCCAGCCACAGATAAACATACACATTAAATAAACATTAAAAACTAAAACTGCACATGATATTGAAATAACTCTCACCTACTAACGTGGGCATCCTTCGAAAGGTGATGATGATAAATGCTGGTGTTGATGTGGATAGTGAGAAACTAAAATCCTCAGGCTTAGCTGTCAGGAGCATAAAATAACACAGTGGCTTTGAAAATTAGCAACCGGGTAAGCACAAATGAATCACGTGAAGTTGCAAGTCCATGGCTGAGAATCTACCAGAAATTCAAATATTGTCTTTTCTCCACTCAAGCAGTCACTCTTCTACCACATTTGAATGCTAAAAGCAAGTTACCAGTCCAGCTTGAAAGTGGGAGCATTAAGTAGTAGCTGTTGTGTTTGGAAACCATCATGCCCTTGGGTCTAACTGCTCTTTGTCAGGAAGATGCCTAAGCCCTGCACGAAAAAGAAAGGTTCAGTGGATGAGACTCATTCTGGGCTGAGACTCCCCTTTCTCCAGCCAGACAATTTGTGCCTGTCCACCCTAACTCCTTCTGAGACAGTGGGAGTCTGCACTTGTTACAGCTGCACAGGAGTTTAAGATGGCGAGCGTTATACAAAAGCAAGGAATCATTTGCCTTTTCTCTGCTTCCCACGGACACGATCAGAGCTGGTCCCTATCTTCTCTTTATCCTATCTAAAAATGTTTTAAAACAATCCTTTACATTATTGTTTTCATGTTGTGCTGTTAGCTTTGTGCATTCTCAAAACCTCAGCACATTCTGGTGGTAGGCTTCCCTCCGCCAAGCATGCTTGTTATGATCACCTTTGAACTTGTTCTTAATGGTTTGTCTTGTTACAAAGAAGCAAGATGTGGGTGGAGATCCAGAAAGGTTCTATTCTTTATTAGTCCTTCCCACTTGGGGTTGATAACATAGAAGCAATTGGGAACCCAGTGTTGCCATTGACAGCTAGGTGAGGACTGCATAAAAAAATCGGGGTGGGCGCCACACCCAATCTAGCAGGCAGCTTGGAGCTTGGAGGTGGGAGGGTACTCTCCAGAATTTCCTTGCCTTCACAAAATTGGCAATTTTCTCTTAGCTACTGTCACCCTCACCCCTCTGTAAAACCTGAGTTCATCAAGGAGCTTGCTACGAAGGTCTCAAATCTGCAGTGTCTTCATTATGGAGATTATCTGCAAATTATACTTTTAGCATTTTGTTCTGTGGAAGACCCTGCGTCCTGTCTCATCAAGAAACTCTAAGACATTTTTTACTCTGGAGGGCTGTCATTGGCCCTCTGGAGAGCAGCCTCCTTCTCAATGAAGCAGCAGAACAAAGATTCAATTGCCAGGGTTTCTGTCCTGGGTGGGTAATTTCAAGAAAGTTTTTTTTGTGTGTGTGACTTAATTTATTCTTTAAAATACAATGGAAGTAGTATTGGATTAATGCATAAATTATGTGTAAATTTAAATTATATGGATGTGGGGATCATGGATTTGATTTGTCTGCCATGTGCTAGCACATCCAACAAAGCCTCAGTTTGTGCATTTGCAGTCAGTTTTCCCTTAACAGGACCAATGCTTTTAGCCCCAGAGACTCTTCCTAGTTGCAAAGCTCACAATGTCACCTTGAATAACCTATTTTCAACCTCTGCATAACTCTTGACTTTGGAATGTGAGAACTGGAGACACTGTTTGTTTTACCCTCCCAAATCCTTGAACCGGAATTACAGAGTGTTCTTCTGTCTTCCCAGGAAAAGCAGGTCCCCCACCCTTTCCTAGTGCGGTCCACAGTGCAGGAGCCCCACAGAGTGATCGAGCTGCTGTTTAAAAATCCCAGTGTGTATCTAAGTCCCCTGTTGGGTGTCTGCTTTGCATCAAGCTGAACCCAGAACCATATCAGGACTGGACAGGGGTGGGGCCCTGTAGACCTTGGGAATCGTGGGGGAAAATCCAGCTTCTCAGCCTGCAGTGTCTGCTTGCAGCTGACACCTGAATGCCTTTGAGAGGCTTCGGGTGGGTTGGATGTTTCTATTCCTTCAGCCAGAAGCTGGGTATAAACGCTGCAGGCTTTTTTTTTTTTTTTTTTTTTTCAGAACTCCTCAAACAGAAAGCTGGGAATCTGCCACTTCCAAGTTGCTGTAGGGTTGAGTGGCCTTGGTCTTCCTCTACTAAAAACAACTTGACAAAGTTGTGTCCCACAAGACTGATAGGGCACTTGAAGAGGGTAGGACTTTCCACAGCAAAGGCGGCAGGGTTCTCCTGAATAAAAAAACAGGAGGTTTCAGCAGCTTCAAGACAAAGGAGATGAGAGAGATTGGTGATTCTTTGTTGGTAATTGTGTCATAATTGTGGCCTCGATGAGAAGTAACTGCAGGATTTTAGTGAGTTTTGGGTGTGTTTCTGGGTTCTGGGTGCATCTCCCGGACTCTAACCTAGTGAAAAATTTAATTCAGTAATGAACTCAAATTTGAATGACCCATTGAGCACTGGTGAAAGGTGGGTCCTGACTGAGTGCATCCCTGGCCTCTTCTACTCCATTCTGAGGTGAATCGCTCAGTCACCCCCAGACATGATGGATTGAAAACATTTGAACCAAAATAAAAGCAAAAGTCTTTCTTCCCCATAGGTTATTTCTTCCAGGTCTTTATATAAGGATAATAAAATTAATACAAGAAGGAGGGGTCAGGTGGGAGGTGGTTTCTAGGAAATGTTCTTCTGATATCAAGGCAAAAACTCTCCCGTCCTGGAGTGTGCTGGAAAAGTGCAATGTCCAGGCCTCTATGGAAATAGGAGTTATAGTGTGGCAGGGCAGGGGGCACAGAAATGACCCCACCTACTCCAGAGAGCATTGGTGCTCATGACGCCTTTCACGGTGCCCTTTTATGCTTTGCTATAATTTCAGGTTTCTCTTCATCCTGAAAATAGCTCCTGCAGATGCCAGAAACCCAAGTCACAGGAGACAAAGGCTCTAATTCCATGCGGTGGGGGCGGGGGGAGTTAATTATGCGAATATATAGTGAAGCAGCGCATTCATATTAAAATGTCATCAGTCAGTTTTTTGGCAGTGGAGAGATTGGTATTGACTGGGATGGGAAAGGCATTCTAGATCAGAGGGACTAAAGGCTGATGCCACTCCTGGGAAAAAACAGCCTCCACCAGATTGGCCATTGGACATGTTTGTGGGGCATTTTCTTGATTGCTAATTGATATAGAGAGGACCCAGCTCACTGTGGGAGGTCCTATCTCTTGGCAGGTAGGCCTTGGCTGCCTGAGCAAGCCAGAAGGAGCCAGCCAGGAAGCAGAGTCCCTCCGTGTCTTCTGCTTCCAGCCAAGCCTGGATCATGGGCTGTAACCTGTAAGATGAATGAAATCCTCTCCTTCTTAGGTTGCTTTTGGTCAGTGTTCATCATAGCAAGAAAGAACAAGCAAAATAGGGCAGGGACATTCCAAAGAAACCTGCCCAGCCTTGTTGAAAGTATGGGACCCCAGAAAGGAAAGGCAGCAAGCCACATCCACATGCACCACCCAGTTCCCAGGGCCTTTGGAGGAGCTGGCTCTTCAATCTTGCCTGTGGGAAACAATGTGTTACTGTTTCCTGTGAGATAACCCTGATGTAGGGAAGTGAGTCAATGCTGGCCATTGTGATGATGTCAGGTGAAGCCACACCCCTCTGGTAAATAGGTGAAATCTAGTCTTTTCCAAAGGTGAACTGGTGAAGGTCTCATGTTCTGAAGACTGGGAGTACTTGGGTCTGAGATTTGTGTGGGCTGGGGCTCCTTCCCTCCAACTGCTGATAACTACTCATATCCTGAGGTCAATGCTTAGTCAGGGCAGGCCTCCAGCAGTCCCCCTAGGTCAGTTTGGGGACTCTGTTAGCAAATAGCAAATGTTAACTCTGTCCCATGTGATGTACCTTCTCTTCTCGCAGCTTGTTGAGGCTTGTTATATTATAGCATTGTCTTCTCTCTCAAGAGTTAGTTGAGCTTATACACACACTGTAAGCCTTACTAAAGGGATGGGGGAATAATTATCCCTTTGCTAAGGTAATATACTCTTTCCAGAAAGCTTGGCCTCTCCGGACTGTTTATAGAAAACCATGGTTCTGTCAGGTGAGCTTGTATGAGCACTAACTCCCTCCCTCCCTCCCTCCCCTCCCTCCCTCCCTCCCTCCCTCCCTCAGTACTGGGCAAAGCCTCCCTGTTTCTCCAAGGCTCTCTTCCTTTGCCTGGCTGATGTCTCACTCCCATGCCTGCCTAGCTCAAAAGACTTGGCTTTTTTCTCCCTTCTGCTTCTTTCTTCAGACTATGCTGAGAATTACAGCGTGACTGCTCTAATTCTAATTAAATTGTTCTTGAGTGTCCTTCTGAATCCATTCTTAGGCTCTTTTATTAGTGAGACTAAGAACCCAAGAGGAGCCCCCACCCCATTTTCCTGGTGATTGTCATTCAGGTGGAGCTTCCCAACGCTTCAGGTAAGAGATGGAAACATCTCCATGCTGATCAGTGGGAAATGTGTGTCTAAGAGCCCAGAATTCTGAGAGGGATTAGCTTCTGAAATAATGATAGCCAGGAGCATACTCTTTTGTCGTTAGATAGAATAATTACCTGTTAAGGTCTGGGGCTGGTGGGCAGGCTCCTAACATCTGCATGGCTTAGCCTGCTTTCTGACTGGTTGGAGGACATGGCCATCTGGCATTGGCAAGGACAGTTTTCAGAGCAGCCATTTCCCTAAGCCTCTGTATGCCCCACCCACCGCCACCACCACCCCCGTGGTGGGTACTCAGCTCCCTTTCATGTAATTTTAGCAATTCTGGTGTATTAAAGGATCAATGCTGAGGTAACAGGCATCACGATAAATAGCCCCCCGCCCCCGCCCCCCCCCCCCCCCGCCTGTCTTTCTGTAACCCCACACTGCCTGTTTCTTTTCTGTTTTTATCTCATTAATTATTTTTATTGCTTCCTGGCGGTTCCCTCATTAGACAAGGTGCTGGTGAGATTTTATTTTTATTTCATTGTAGTTTTTGCTTTTTGTCAACTTGCCACAAGCTAGGGTCATCTGGCCAGAAGGAAACTCAAGTGAGAATATGCCTCCATCAGATTGGCCTATAGGCAAGTCTGTGGGGACAGGCCCACTGTGGGCAGTGCCACCCAAGCTGGTGGTCCTGGGTGCTGTACCAATGTAGAACAAGCAAGCCATGAAAAGCAAGCCAGTGTTTTCTTCTCCACGGCCTCTGCTTCAGTTCCTGCCTCCAGGTCCTTGCCCTGACTCCCCTTGATGATGAACTGACATGTGAAAGTGTGAGCCAGGTAAAACCCCCTCTCTCCCAGGCTGTTGCTCATGGTAACACAGGAGTGAAAATAACTAATACAGACAGTAAATTTTATAAGATCACTGTACACCTGAGTTTGGTATCTCACATGCTTTCCATAGATGTTTCTCAATAGGTTTCTATTTGATAGACACAAGTTCTTCATGTTCGTAACTTTTTGAAACAGCCACAGTTACCTTTGGAGTACTAGCTGATTCTCTATTCTCTGCACTACTGGTTTGTATTGAAGTTGTCAAAACTCAAAATACAAATTATTTTCTCCATTCTGATGTCTTCTGCAGTTTCCCTGTGTATAAACTGGCAACACGTCTGCTCTATACTGTGGTATGATTAAAAAGAAGGTAGGTGAGGGGTGGGGGAGGAAGAGGGGAGAAGGGGAGATGAACTAGGGTTGTAACAGGCACAGATACTGAGGGAGCCTGCAGGCTCGTGTGGGCTTTGATATGCTGATAATCCTTGTGTCCGGTCTGCCTTTTGGATTTGGGGAGATGGAGTTTTCTTTGGATCTGACACACTGTATAAGAACCTTCATTTTATGACACCTGTCATCCCTATGCGTGGTCACACACCTGATTCACTTGGGCAAACAGATGGTGATGTATCAGAAAGTCATCTACACAGTGAGGGGAAGTTAGGAAAAACAGTCAAGACCTCGGCATTTGCATCAAATGGGGGCGTCAGCGTTACTGGCATATAAGTAAGTGTATTACATTTCATACAATCAAAAGGATTTCTAGGACCTTGAGTAAAGCATTTGAGACCCACATGGTAGAAGGAGAGAACCGACTTCTGCAAGTGTTTTCTGACCTTCACAGGCAGGGGGTGTCTCTCTCTCTCTAATCAATCAATCAATCAATCAAACAAACAAACAAACTTTTAAAAGTAAGCATATAAAGAAATAAGTGTTTGTGATGGGGATATCAGGAAAGGTCTGAGCAGGACCTTCAGGAATTTAGGGGAATGAGTGCTCATCAGGAACAGGTCAGCTTGAAGTCACAGACACAGGACAGAATGGTATGGTTCTGACTATAGCACCAAGTGTATGGAGGGGAAAGAATCAAGGGCCCTATGCAAATGAGTCAAGTGGCATATCTTCAGCCTTGCATGCTGGTCCTGCTCGTGACTTTCACATCTGTATAGAGACTGAACTAATAAAAGGTGTGTCCGTATGTGTGTGTTTGATATATTTATATAATATCATTGTCAGGTTATCATACAGGCAATATTAACAATTAGAAAGTATATAGTATGGATTTGGGGTCTATGTTATGATATTAATTCATAGAGTTATGGAGGCTGAAAAAGTCCCCCAATTCATGATATGCAAGCTGGAGACATAGGGCTGCTGGTTTGGGGATTCAGCCCAACTCTGAAGGGTTGATGAGGCTGCTGTTATTAAAACCAGGCTGGAAGCAGGACAAGACATGGAATGGTCCAGCTCTAGCCGAGAGGGGGTAGAGTGAGGACCAAAGTCTCCTTTATTTGCTGTTCACTCTGTTTGTGCCTTCAATTGATTGGATGATGCCCAGTCACCTTAGGGAGGGCCATCTATCTCACTGACTCTTCTGGTCCATCTAGCCACCCTGTGATCCACTCAGATCCACAGGAAGTGGACTCTCATGGACTTGTATTCTCAGCTTGGCACCCCTGACTTGGTGAGTATGGATGTTCACCATGAGTATTGTGTGAGCAAAGCTCTTAGATATTCTTTTAGACAATGGTTCCTTCCCTTCCTTCCGCCTATCTTAAAAAGGCATTTCTTTTTTTTGATTTCTTTATTCATTATGAACTCTCCACACATAAGATTTTCTATGTGAGAAGGTTCAGAGTTGTGGTTTGAATGAGGATGCCCACTGTAGGGTTTTGTACTTGAACACTTGGCCTTCAGTTGGTGGAAGTTATGGAATTTCTAAGATGTGGAACCATGCTGGAGGAAGTGCATCCCTTCGGGGTCAGGTTTTGGAGGGTTACAAGCTTGTTCCACTTCCTGTTCACCCCGTTTCCTTCGTGTGTGCATGGAAATGTGACCAGATAGTTTACTGTTCCTGCCCCCCGCCCCCCTGCTATGGACTCCCCCTCCAGAAACCTAAGCCAAATTCTTCCTTCTATAAGTTGCTTTTGGTCATGACATTTTTATCACAGTAATAAAAAGTAACTAATAAAAGAGTTGTCATGAACTAATTTCTTCCTCTCTCTCTTATAACCAGCTATGAATACAGTTTATTAGTTTCAGTTCTATTACATCTTTGAAAATATATCCACTTCTTCCCACAGAGTTCTTCACCCAGGTTGTTTAAGCCACCTTCTCACTGGATTCCTGCTACCACTTTGCCATCTATCATGTACAACACCCTCAACCTTACTGCTGGCTACCCAGGCTAGCCTTGACCAACCTCTCCTCACACCCAACAGTCCTTGGGCTAGTTAGAAAAGGACAGAGCTCAGCTGGGTGAGGAATCATTGCTCCACACTGGAGCTATGGGTGGAGGCAAAGGGATGTCTTACCCTTACAGAATTTACAGACTGGTCCAGGCTCACAGTTCTTTCATCACCAGGGCATGCCACCTCTCTTGACGAGCAATGAGATGTACAGCAAAAAAGATCCTGGCAATTGTGTGTTTCATGCTTTTTTTTGGGCTGGGATCTTAGTGATGTAATCCTCCTTCTAGCCAGTGCCCAGCCATGTTGGATGGTGCGGCACCCAGATATTGTGCTATGTTGTTTTGGGTCTTAAGGGCACTGTTTTAGTTTTGAAAGTGTCTTCTCTTAGTTTGGTTGGATGAAAGTATAAATTTACATTCATATTCCCTATTAAATAGGGAATAAAAGTAATAGCATGTCCTAAAGCAAAGGAGGTCACTGTGGATTAGTATCCGTGCAGGAAATGCAGGCACCAAGAGACAATGGCAGCATCTACAGCATCTACAATGACTGTAGGTGGGAAAAATTCTGGCAGAGATAGGTGGGGCTTGATGCCTCTGTCACTGCATAGGTGAGCCTAGCTGTTGGAGTGATTTCTTTTGGTCCAGTTTAAATGTCACTAAAGAAAGCATAGTTCTACTTCCCTTTCTTGGCTCTTTACTCCCTGAAGCCCAAATTGCTCTGACATAGATAAAATATCCTGTCCTCCAACTTCCTAGGGGTCACCACCTCCTCTGTATAGTCACAGACTTCACAGGAACCATTCTCACTATTTGTGGGCGTTGCTTGCTAAAGCAATTTTATAGTTCCTTAATAGTGCTTTTACAGATGTTCACAGATGCTCTCAGTGTCAAAAAGTTAATAACCAAAGCCGAGGAAGTAGATCACTTGGACAAGTTTTTGCCATGCAAACATGCAGACTTGAGTTCAACCTCCAGCACCCACGCATGGGCACACTCACACAGTAGTACCAAAAACACACAAATCAGCCACAAACATTCATGTTCTGCCTGCTTTTTTTTGTTTTTGTTGTTGTTTCATAGTATAAACGTGTTCTTTTTAATGCTTTTCTCTCCCCTCCTCATTTTGTGGGATGGTGAATCAGTGACCAAAATATCTAAAGTGCCGGCTAGTGTTGCTATGTGCAGGAAGGTTATAATGTGCCTTAGATGGAAAATTAATGCGTATTGGATAAGCATCCCTACAGACTAGAGTCCGCGTACTGCTGGTCACGAGTTCACTGTTAATAAATCAGCACTGTAAGACAATGAATAGATGCTGTTTCTGGAGCAGCCTTGCTTCACGGGTGAGCAGACCTTTTATTGTGGATGATAGAGTCATGGAAAAGGTGGGAAAGCAGCTTTGGAGGGTTCAGGAGACGGCAATATCAAGTTGAAGAAGTGTGGTTAGGGATATGTAGGGGCACCTGTATCTGCAGAGTTTAACAGGTTGAGGCAGGAGGGATCACAAGTTCAAGGCCAGATTGGACTGCTATTAAGTCTGTCCTAAAAACAGAAGATGAACCACAACAAAGTGCCCAGCAAACTAAATTGTCTTCGTTAGGGTTTCTATTGCTGTGAAGAGACACCACCACCACAGCAACTTTTTTTTTAAAAAAATGTATTGAATGTACATTGGCATTTTGCCTGTATATATTCCGTGTGAGGGTGTTGGATCCCTTAGAGCTGGAGTTACAGACAGTTGGGAGCTGCCATATGGGTGCTGGATGGAAATTGAACTCAGGACCTCTGAAGAGCAGTCAGTCCTCTTAACCACTGAGCCATCTCTCCAGCAGCCCCCTCCCAACAATTCATAAAGAGAAAAACATTTAATTGGAGCTGTCTTGCAGTTTCAGAGGTTTAGTCCATTCTCAGGGTGGGGAGCAGGTGGACATGGTGCTGGAGAAGGAGCTTAGAGTCCTACATCTTGATCAGCAAGCCGCAGAAAGGTGCTGTGTATCCCACTGGCAAGTCTTGAACTAATAAGCCTTCAAAGCCCTGCCTCCACAGTGACACACTTCCTCCAACAAGCCATACCTCCCAATAGTGTCACTCCGTAAGGGCCAAGCCTTCACACCTGAGCCTATGTGGGCCATACATACATACCTATCCTATTCAAACACTACACAAACACAAAGGATTGGGGAGAAGAGCTGAACTAGCAGCCGCCAGTGAGTGCCGCACCTTCCCACCATGGTGCAGTACTGGGTTTGGTCCACTAGGGGAACTCACAACCCTTGCATTTTACGTCCCGCTAGCTCATTGGTCAGGGTCAGTTTTTCTTGGTTATTGCTTTATAATAAAGAAATATTGCAGTTAATATGCAAAGGATACATATTAAATATGTATTATCAGAAACACAGTAAAACAAGGTTAGCTATTGGTCGGCTGATAAATATGACCAGAGGCTCCTAGGAACTCCACGCAGTGTTTCCCTTCAGAGCAGTTCAGTGCTCAGTTACCCAAGGTTTACAGAACATTCACAAACAAAAATCTCAGTAATAGTGAGCATCGCTGGTGCCGTGCCGTCTATGTACGCCTGTTAGTACCTCGGTGTGGGAAACGGGGGTTGTCTCTGAGTTTGCTAGAGACCTTTGTTCTTGCCTCAGGTGGGCATTAAGTCAAGAATTAGCGTGCTGGGTGTTCACATCCACAGATCTTTCATTGAGTCAGTGACCTTCAGGATCTTGTTTCACTTATTTGAAGAATGGCATTGCCAGACCACAGAGGATGAGTTTTAGAGAGAAATTTATTGTAGATCAATAGGTGGGAGCTCAAGAGAGAAAGAGTTGGCAGAGAGCAGGGCCCCTGGGATGCAGGGGTGAGGTACCATTGAGATACGGGTCCGGGAGCTTTTTACACGATTTATGGCAGAAACTGGGGAGGAAGATGAGCCGGTCAATCTAGTTGGCCCAGCCACAGGTGTCCAGCTGCCTCCTCTCAGTAGGTCACTTCTTCACACACCGCTTCCAGGCAGGGGTAAGAGATCACAAGAGACCAGGGAACCAGAACTCGGCATTCCTGGCCTGCAGCAAGGATATTTTTGGAACTGCTGCTTTGGAGTGGCTGCCCTACCTGGCTGTTTTTTATCTTTTGTTGTGGATGGTTCCACGCCTATTCAGCGGGTGGGTATAGTGCAGATGAACCGATGCTTTCTGCCACCAAACAGGCTTTAGAGCTGCAGGTGTGTTAAGGAGGCAGGGGCTTATCAGGGGAGAGATAGTTCCTTTCAGGAAACAGAATGAAATCTCTTGTCCGGTATTCTAGTTGGACAGGTCAGTCACCTGACTAAGGACGCCCTCTAAAACGCAGGACCACCTTTAGCTATGATAGAACAGATCATTATGGCTTAATGAGACAATGTTCTTTTTTTCTTACCAAGAATTCCAGGCTGCTAACACAGACCCCAGAGCCAGAGAGACCACAGGGTTCTCTTGGGTCTGCTTGTCATCTGGAAAACTGTAACTCTCTTCTCCCGTGTCTCTCCATAAGCTTCCAGAGCCTAGGTGTGCCCTCTCTGGAATTTTTTTTTCTTTTTTTTCTAAAGCTATCCCACCAAGAAGTTGCTCATCTGCCAAGTGGCTGACCTCCAAGCAGCCCTAGAAAGGCATGACTTTTTCTCTTTTTATTTTTTCTTTCCTGCCTTCTCGCCTTACAACCCCCCCCCAGGTGTCCGTCCCCCATGCCCCCCCCCCGCCCCAGGTGTCCGTCCCCCATGCCCCCCCCCGCCCCAGGTGTCAGTCCCCCATGCCCCCCCCCCGCCCCAGGTGTCCGTCCCCCATGCCCCCCCCCCGCCCCAGGTGTCCGCCCCCCATGCTCCCCCCCGCCCCAGGTGTCCGTCCCCCATGTCCCCCCCCCCCCCGCCCCAGGTGTCCGTCCCCCATGCCCCCCCCCGCCCCAGGTGTCCGTCCCCCATGCCCCCCCCCGCCCCAGGTGTCCGTCCCCCATGTCCCCCCCCCCCCCCGCCCCAGGTGTCCGCCCCCCATGCCCCCCCCCGCCCCAGGTGTCCGTCCCCCATGCCTCCCCCCCGCCCCAGGTGTCAGTCCCCCATGCCCCCCCCCCCGCCCCAGGTGTCCGTCCCCCATGCCCCCCCCCGCCCCAGGTGTCCGTCCCCCATGCCCCCCCCCCGCCCCAGGTGTCCGTCCCCCATGCCCCCCCCCCGCCCCAGGTGTCCGTCCCCCATGCCCCCCCCCCCCCGCCCCAGGTGTCCGTCCCCCATGCCCCCCCCCCCCGCCCCAGGTGTCCGTCCCCCATGCCCCCCCCCGCCCCAGGTGTCCGTCCCCCCCGCCCCCCCTCCACCCCCCCCCTCGCCCCCGTGGGAAGCTGCTGAGATTTATAGCTACCTTCTTGGAGTTTTCTAAAATTATCCTCAAGCAACCTTTTGAATTTGTTCTTAAATTCTTGTATTATGAAGACTAAGTATCCTGGAGAGGACCCAGATTTCTCCAGTAATTTGTGGTGACTCTTGAGACTCCCCCACATTTTCAGTAGCAGGACTGGGAAGGGAGGGAGCACTGGCTGTACAGGAGGGTGTGAGGAAGAGTCACTGAAGTAGCCTCGAGGCTGAGGTGGTCTGATGGAGGATGCACATGATCCATCACGGCTTTCCAACAGCACCAGAATTCAATGGCAGGTCTTATTTTTCTTGGCTGCTAAGTGGCACACATTCATTTTGCTTTTTTGCGACACTCTTCTTGGCCTGCGGAGGATGTGTGCTGGGGTCTGTTTTTATCCTTTGCATTTTATCCCTGAAAACTCACAGTTGTTGGTAATTTTGTTTTGTTTCGTGACCAAGTAACAGAAGACTAACAGTTTCATGCCTCAGGATTTCATGTTTAGAATGAGGTTAGGGCTCACGTTGTGATCTGTGCTTCCCAATGAACATTTGTACCCTGTGGTTCTGAGGGTGAGAATGTAGTCTATGTTATTATTTTTCACTTTGAAGATGAAAACAAGCTGTTAAATTTTTCCTTTGCTGATGAGAGTAAAACTCTAATGTGTGTGTCTGGAGGCCTGATGGCAGAGGTGATCTTATGGACTCTGTGTCATTACACTGCTGTGGCTTAAAACGCCTGTAGCAGAGGGGCTAGAGGGTACTTTCAGCTCTTGCAGAGGCCCCAGGCTCGCATTTCAGCACCCACATTGGGTGGCTCACAACTACCTATAACCCTAGTTGCAGGGGTCCCAACGCACACAGGCCCTGAGGACTCCGCACATATAAACTCACAGGGCACACACATACATACTAATTTAAAGATAAATACCAACAAAGGGCTGGAGAGATAGCTCAGAGGTTAAGAGCACTGGCTGCTCTCCCAAAGGTCCTGAGTTCAATTCCCAGCACCACATGGTGGCTCACAACCCCCTGTAATGAGATCTGGTGCCCTCTTCTCCTATGCAGGTAGAACACTGTATATGTACTAAATAGAATCTTAAAAACATATATAATACCAACAAACAAACCTGTAAATCAGGTTGGAGTGACTACTTGCTTAGCTAAGAATATTTAATTTTTAATAGAAGGAACAGATACAAGTCATTTGTGACTATCACTTCTTGTCCACTCAGAAATGAAATAAAACTATTGAGTTTACTATTTGATTAAAATAAAACAAATTTGTTTTATAGCCTCCGGATTTAGTGAGATGATATCACACACCTTTAATCCCATCACTGGGGAAGCAGAGGCAGGTGGGGTCTTGAGTTCAAGGTCACCTTGGTCTATAGAATGAGTTCCGAGACAGCCAGGATATGCAGAGATACCCTGTGCCTGCCCCCAAATAAAAATAATAAAATAAATAAAAAACAAAACAAAAAACCACAAACCCAAGATTAAAGAATTAAAGAACAATGATGTATATGTTACTTTAATACCTTAGATCCAAGATATCTAGTATTTAAAGATTTATTTATATTATCTTAATAATTTTATACAATATATTCTGATACTTTTATTGTACACTCTCTCCTCCCCCCAAATCTTCCCAGACCTCCTCCTTTTTTTAATCCATGCCTGTCTGTCTACATGCATTCGCCTCTGGAGGCTAGAAGTGAGCACTGGGTTACCAGGTAAGCTGGTTGGTAGCCAGCATGTGGGTGCTGGGAACCAAACCTGGGTCCTCTGGTAAAGTAGACAGTGCTCTAACCATTGAGCAATCTTTCCACTCCTGACATCCAACATCTGACCTACCAATGAATATCTGTGTTTGGAGCCAAAGGAGTTAACCTCATGGAAAACCGTCTTCCTCATGAAGCATGCTTTCTACGACAGAATGAATCATGAAAATCCACATGCATTTTATAGAAAATAGGAAATATTTAATGTATATAAATTTATCTGCCTTGGCAATTATTTACAACTGATGATTGATACCAACAATTGAGGTAAAAATATACATGAGGTATAAATATAATATTTAAATGCAAATCTTTTATTTCCATTGGCAAGATAACAATGAATAAAATACTGTGGCATTTGACAAGCTCAATGCATCATTTCTCTCCCCTCCCTTTCCCTTTATTTTAAGGACATGCCTTGTGGTTAGCAGAGGTGATGTGATTAGTAATGTGCATAAAATTAAAAAGTCAGGTTAGCTGAAAGAGAAAGGGAGTGAGAAACACAATCGTATCATTTTATTCAGTTTTAAGCATTCCCTGGGTCCTTTTTTCTCAGTGTATGCTTGAGGCCAGCATCCTGCATCCCTCAGGCTCATTAGAAAAAGAGTGTCACGCCCACCCAGACTGCCTGGATCAGAGCATTTTTAACAAGGTCTTCGGATGATTCCCAGTGCATGGTAAGCAAGGATGCTCCTTGGGAAACAATGCCATTCATCCTGGGGTGACCATTCTGCTTTCAAATGCATCGTAGTCTGGAGCAGGAACAGTGTTGAGCTGGACTAAGCTCTGTGGATGACCTTGCCAACACATAGAAAGTCACCCAGCATGACATGCATGGTGTAAGGGCAGAAGGGAATTTGTCTAGTCCACAGAGCACTGCCCAGACAGTGACCTGTAGTCTGACTGACACTCTCCCAGGCAGACGGGACTGAGAAATTACTACCCTGATTTTCCTTGTGCCACACCAAACATACAGAAAACATCCTTATTTCTCCCGATAAAACAATTGCACACCACAGATAAAAGAGACATCGCATTAGTGTGGATAACAAGACACCAACCACCCTAAAAACACACATTTGCCTTGGCTTTTCTTCCGTCATCAGTTGTTGAAGTAGAATTAATCTCCATCCAACCTAAGAAAATCTCTCCTGGAAGACAGGCATAAGTTATCTCTCCATAGATGACGTATTACAATAAAAACAGCAAACCCATTTGCACATGGTTCAGGAACATCAGTTTGCTCAGTCTGTACAATAATAAATAAGGTTGGGGTCAAACGCGTGGGTGCTGGTGCTGGATAATGAAGACACATGGGATACATCTGCCCGTAATTTTTTTCAGATAACTAATGATAACAATTTTAGTCTTCTGTTAGTTTAGAACCCTGTCTTTTAGATTGCAAGATTTTTAATGGGTTAGATTTTTAAGAGCATCGTATATAGGACACTATACATTCCCTGAAGCTGTGATGACCCTGGATGCTTGATAGACCACCATCTCACTTTGTCTGGTATCCAGAGTCAATGTCAGTGCAAAAACATGTTGAATAACTGTGGCCACATAGGCCACTGGTCAAAGGGATCACTAAACAGCATATGAGAACTATTTGAGTCTTGAGAGAATGTGGGGCTCCCTTTGGCTTTGTGGACAGGCTCTGATGTTTGCTCTTACGCAGGGGCGGGTGTTACTAGTTCTGTTTCAGTTCCTGATGCCAACTCCAGCAGTCACCTGACATCTCACTGGAACTTCAGCGTGGGTCCAGAGGCAACATGAAATCTAGCCTTGGACTTGGAAATAAACTCTGACTTGCTGTTGTTTTGTGTTAAAGAGAGGCAAATATTATTCTGTTCATCTCATCTCAACACCCCACTCCAGTTTTTAAACATCAGAAATAAGAGTTCTAGACACCGAAGAAGGTTTTAACACTGTTGTTCTTTGCCTAACTAAATCTTTGGGTTAGCATGTGCTAACATGCTACAGACTACACAGTTCATGTTTTGGTGTTGGCCAGCAGGCTGTGCTCAGCTGACAGGACAGGAAGGGCAGGGGGTTTATAGCAACCTGGGAAGTGCCATGTGAGGAGACTCACAGAGTCAGACACTTAATTATATGTAAAACCAATATTTTACATATATACAGCAAAGGGAGATATACACACATATACAAATGCTACAGTTTACCTATTTACAGCTAAAACACGCTTCTTAGAAGCCTTTAAATAGCAAATTAGGCAATGTGTAAGGAATAACCCATTTAATTTTAAGCAACATAGATAAATATCCAAGACATTAGATATTAGTAGGGATTAGCCATCTCCAGACAAGTTTGGAGCATCCTCCACAGTCTCCGGATCCCACTGAGACACTGCTTCCTCTTCTCCTTGTTACCCTTGAACTCCGCACACCGAGTGTTCACTTCTTTTCCTGTTCCCTGAGTTTGACGTCACATTGGGGAGAGCTCAGATCTTTGTTTCTGGGCCTTCAGCAATGAGAGGCTGGAAAGAGTTTCTAATTCTGGCAACTTCCGCTGCGCAGAGGTGTCCGAAGCCTTTACTGTACCATTCTGGGGAGTGACCCCTGCGGGGAGAGAGCAGAAGGAAACTGTCAGGGCTGTCCTCAGGCCTGTGTCATCAGTACCCTGGGAACAGCTGTGGCCTTGAGCATTTTTAGGACCTCATTCTGTCCCCCAGGATTTTGTCATCAAGCATCCCGTCTTTATAGGTTCTTCAAAATCATACCAACTTCTCAAAGTGAGTGAACAGGGAAACTCACACTGAATCTAGAATTCACCCCAGACATACAGCAAGCCCAGAGGTGGTGTCACACGCCTTTAATCCCAGCACTCAGAAGGCAGAGGCCTGTCTATGAGTTCGAGGCCAGCCTGGTCTACAGAGTGAGTTCTAGGACAGCTGGTTCTACACAGAGAAACCCTGTCTCAAAAGACCAAAACCACCAACAAAAGCCTGCTGAATTTGTCTCTACCCAAGCACAAACACAAAAGGGACAGAAGAGTTTACTGCTGCTGGAACCTGAGGATCCTCAGTAGCAATCCTCAGCACCTGTGAAGAAAGCGAGGTGTTTCTTGCTTTCTTGAGGCTACATGGCCAGCCAGTTTAGCCAAGTGAGAGACTATGCCTCCCCTCCACTCCAGGCCCCCAAAGGGAGCCACCAAGGAAGACACTTAGAATTGACCTCTGCTTGACCATGTATGTGCTTCCACATGGGCATATCTGCATATAAACATGTACACACTCATATATTACATACCCATGAATAAAAATAAGAAATACAGTAGAATTCATATCTACCGAGCCTGATATACTTGTATGCTCTATGTGTTTCCTCAAAATACAAAATGAGAATGCCACCAAGTGATTTAATGACCCTACTACTGGGTACATATCTGGAGAAAATGAAATCAGTATCTCCATATTCCCGCTTCACTGTGGAGTTATTCATGGAAGCTGAGATGTGGAATTAATCTAAATGCAGCACTAAGTGGGTAGATAAAGCATACATTCATGAACACATACGTCTGTCTGCCTACCTATCATCTGTCTGTCCATCCGTCCATCATCTGTCTATATCTACCTGATGATTCTTACTCTTAAAAAGGAAGATGCCGTCATTTTTGCCACAGTGACAAAGCTGAAGGATGTTGGTATGTTCAACATAATGAACTAAGCACAGAAGGCTAAGAACCATATACTCTCACTTCTACGTGGAGTCTAAAAACTTGGAACTCACTGACTATGACAGACCTGGGGCTGAGGAGATAAACGCTGATGAAATGATGCAGCATTTCAGGCTGACCCAGATCCTAAGCAATTATGATGACCAGAGTGGCTTTTCTCATCAAGGATTTAAAGATCTGTGTGCCCATGGGCTGCAATCAGCACACGCGAGAGGGATGTCTCCACTTCTCCGACTGCTAAGTTGGTGGTTGTCTGCCGGGACTTGTGTGTCCCCCTTGTCATTGTAAAATGTATTACAGGAGGCTTTAGTAAAGAGCTGCCTTACTGTGCCAGAGAAGAACCACAAATGGTATTTTCACACTTTGACTTGGTGATTCTGCCATATGGACATATGTCAAAACATCCTTGTGTATGCCACAAACACCACACCCATTGCATACTTGGGAAAAGAAATAAATAAATTAGAGACAGGAAAAAAAAAGGAAAACTAAACAGAGCAAATTTGAAAGGTCAAATGTCAGAGGCCAGGGTGTATGCTGGCTCATGGTGGGGAGGAAACAGATGAGCGGGCTCAGGTGCACACACCACACGAGCACTCGGTCTATGAATATCCAGTGTGGCCGCTTACTTCAGGTCTATCCTGCAGATGTGGGTCAGCCTGGACTTGCCGGAACCGCATGGTTCTATCAGGTATTGAGAATCCATCACCACTGCCCGCACGCCGCCCATCAGCTGGGCTTCTTCATGCTCCACAGACAAGGACACCAGGGTGCACATTCCTTTGGGTAAGTCAGTCCTCCAGGCCCTGGAGTGAAGCAAGGCTTCCTTTAGAGTGATAACAAGAGAGAGAGAGGAGATCCCAAACACACAGCTAACGTCACACTCAAGTCCGCCTGCTCCAATCCTGGCCCTCTAGCTCCAATGTTAAGTAAGCACTTGGATTAAGCTGACGGTTACCATAGGCTGTGTAAAATTTACAAAGTGAGGTTCAAAGGATAAATATTAGCCTCCTACTCAGACAGTGGATGCCCCTAGACCTGGGTTTGGAACCCCAAACTGAGCCCCATCCTTGGCTACTGAAGAAGCCCCTGGCCATTATCAAAAGGCTACCTTTTGGAATTAGCACACATTCATTCAATTGTTCTGTGCTGGTACTGAGAAGCCAGGAAGGACATAAAGATGCAGACAGCTCAGGAGGAGGCAAGCAAGCCTAAGAAGCCAGAGGACAGTGTGCATGTGCACGTGGAGCTGGGATCAGGGAACAGGATGGAGGGGGAATGCATGGAAGGCTTCCTGGAGGAAGTCATGAAGGTTTCAGCAAAAACTGATTCTGCTGATGCCTAATTTGAAGTAAATTAAATCATACAGATAGCTTTGTTTTCAGATAGCTGAGTAACTCTTAGGTGGGAGGAGAAAGAAAGTTAGTTTGAGTCCAGGTGGAGAGAAAAGAATTTCCTTACAGTTGAGCTTTGGAGAGAGAGAGAGAGAGAGAGAGAGAGAGAGAGAGAGAGAGAGAGAGAGAGAGAGAGAGAGAGAGAGAGAGAGAGAGAGAGAGAGAGAGAGAGAGAGAGAGAAATCTAAGCTCTGAGAGAAGACTACCACAGGCTTCCTCAGAGGCAGAAGCTGTGACGGGCATAAGGTATGATGGAATAATCTACAGGACATAGCAGGCTGGTGGGATCATGATAGAGACAACAAAATGAGGAAAGATCTGTGCAGGAACCCCCCATCTCCACAGCTTCTGTTTTCTGTTTGTGAGTTGGAGGGTTACATTTTAATGCACAAGATGAGTGATGCCCTAATAACTGGCCAGACGCCCCTCCAGCTAACGGTCTGTGTTCTCTATCAGGACAGCACTGCTGGGACACACAGATATTTAGGAGAAACAAACACTTAAAGTTAAGGTCCCAAGGACCCAAACAGAATGCACAAAGGACTCAGGAGCAATTGGCTCTGGTTTGCCCTCAGAGCTCACTTCAGAAGGCAACTATTTCAAATATACATTTGGGGATTTCTATAGAGAATCCTCTTACAGGGCTGATCCCGGAGAAAGAGAATGTTTACTTATGTTTTTAATAAAAAGGATATATTGCTCTAATTACATTTTGTTCATGGTCTTAGCTCTTCCTCGACCCCTGCTCTTGCTGGTGAAATAGTACATTTCTGCTGTGCAAACTTCCTGTGATTGGCTGAGCATCCACTTCCAAGGCCAGAGGGCAGGAGTCTGGGGCTAACCCCTAAGCCCCACAGAAACATTTCAAAGGCTGACCCAGGGCTCAGGAGGCTTTACCAGGACTGCATTCTGATGGACTGCCTACTGGGTGTGGGAATTTCCACACTTGGCAGTTAGTTACAAATGTGTGAGGTCACACACACTCCCATCTTCAAGGTCTCCAGGATGAAGACCTGTTCACTTCCCCAGAGAGAAAGACAAAACCAGAAAAACCAATTGGCTTTGATTTGCATAATTTGGCAGACAAAACCAATGAACAGCAGCTACTCTGGGGCCTCTCTTCAGAGGATGTGAGTGATATTCATGGTCCAATAAGCTGCGTGCACCACAGGAGCAGGGCCATCAGAAAGCTTGTGCAGAGCTGTAAATCTGGCGAAGATGCCAGAAGTCAGGCATAAACACAGCAAAGTCAGAGAGGAGTGAGCTTAGAGCCCCAGAGCAGGCGGAGCGGTGTGTCCATTGGCAGCTCATCTCGGCCCTCACACACCACGGAGCCAGACTTACCTGAGAACCACAAAGTCTCTGGAGGGGTGCGGGGCCATGCTGTTCAGCACGTACTGGTAGATTTCTGTTTGCCTGTCCAATGTTTCCACAACTTTCCACTGCACAAAGTCCTCATCCCACAGGTGACGTTCTCTCAGCACCCGGTTCAACACCACGGAGGGTGGTGCCTCTACCTCCACAGATGCCTTCCACAGCTTCAGCGGGTTCCCGTCCCCCACCTTGGCAAAGACATGGGCAGGAGCTGAAGAAGTTACTAGGAGCCACCCAGACCTACTCTGCACTGCCGGGCATTCCAAACGATCGCTTTTAGGTGAGCGGTCATGCTGCACCCAGAGTTAAAATGCAAATACTCCAGCCCTCAAGCTGATGAGAATAATTTTAATCAAAACAGTCAACAGACACAGACACACTAGAGTGGCGTGGGCCAGACATGTTTTAATCCACTTGACTGTTATGTAACCCTCCTCAGACGGGCACTCTTAGAATGGCTCTCTTTGCAAGTGAAAACTGCGGGGCATTGATTTTCCCAGCACCACACAGAAAAGGGCACAGACTTGACTGGGATCCAGCAGACCTGCTGTTCAGACTGGGTTCTGATGAGAGCGCTCTTGCAGCCTTTGAACAGAGTGTTGGAATAGCACCGGGCCTTACCTGTTTGAGCAGGTGCTAAGCGTCACAGTTAAGCACACATTGTGCAGCAGAAGCGAATCTTACCTTTTTGAAAGCAAGGTCTGTGTTGTCAAGGCTGGAACATGTGACCCATCCTTTGAACTTCTCTCTAGCTTCTTTCTGGAGGCCTTGGACAAGATGCTCCAGGTATGTGTGGAAAGTTGCCCCGCTCTCTGCCAGCTGGGTTCCCAAGTCTTCCAGGCTGGGTGCGTGGATTTCAGCCTCCAGGTAGGCGCTACGAGACTGAACCACCATCTCATGTGGAACCTGACCCAGTGAATGCATGAAAGAGCAAAGCCGTGAGCTAATCAAATTCTGAGGCTGAAAGAGGAGACAAAATCCTCTCACTGTCAAGGGTGAGCGAGGGCTGTGAGTTATCTAAGATCGGGTCTAAGGCTGGGAGGGACCTTCCTAAAGTTTGGAAACACAAATAGGATTTGTGAGCTTATAGTTATTATTCAAAGCACTCGGAAGCTTTCCTGATCATGTGTTTTCCTTTTTATTCCATTTGGCAAGAGTGGGATCAGACAACGTCACTCATTCACACACACTGACACATTGAGGGAAAACTCCACGATGACTCAGACATGTCTTCACTGTCTGCGGTATAGTTCTCACGCTGACAAATGCCAATGTTGGCACAGAGTGTGCCAGGTGTCCCATCCACTTGCCTCTTTAATGCCTGTATGGCTATAATCATAGGCTGTCAATTATTCTAGTGACAAGGAGTTAATCATACTCAAGGACACAAGCATACACATACACAGAGAAAGAGAGAGATAGAGACAGAGGAGGACCATAATCAAGTCTTGAGATAAAAATAAAATGTCATGTAATTAGCCAATTGACCTTAAACCTGAAAAAGAAGGCAATTCAACTGTCTGCGTGGAAAACTGTCGTCATGGTGAGCCCCAAGTGCCAGTGACTGTCAAAGCCTGCACTGTACAGCTAACTCTTCATAACTCCTAGGGGTGAAGACCAGAGCTACAGTGCACACTGCTGCTATCATAGAACGGGAGCAAAGAGATAAGAATCATAATCCAGTGAGCGTTCATTCTCAGCCTGCTACTAGTTCCAAGACTCACCTCAAAGAGCCGGTTGCATTCTGTGATCATGTGGGCGAGCCCCTGGGCTGCTGCTAGATTTTCATTGAGGTCCTTCTGATCTGGCTTCCCGGTGGCATATTTCTTTTGAATGACTCTGTAATTGAATATGAATGTGCTAAGCGTATCCCCAGCTGGAGTGTGTTGGGATACCTGGACAGTCCCATCTGTTTGCTGTTTATCCCCAGATGCTGCCCAGACCCCAGGCTTTCTCTTTTCCAAATAAAAACCAGTGACCACACATCTTTAGATGCTTCAAGGCCGGCTGGCAGGCTGACAACTCACAACTAAAAAGCCATGGAAAAATACAAAGACAGGAAGATCTGTAGATGGAAAATTTATTATTTTTTTCCTCCATTTGAGACTGCTCAACTGCAGGTTCCCATACTTTGTTTTAAAAATATAGCCTTTTAAAATCAATGATTGTAAAATTCCTTTTTAATGTATGTTCCTTCTCTTTGCTCAAATAAAACAGAATTTCTCAGGCCTTATTGGATCTCAACCGATGTCCTTCAGGGCTACCTCAGTAGTGCTATGGGCCCAGCCTAGAAGTGAGGGTGCTCTGTCTTGTCCTCATAATCGTCTGGGAAGGGCTGCCAGCGGTGAGGGAGACTCACCGTGGAGAGCTTTCTTTCTTCACTAAGTTAAGATGAAAGAGGGATGGGGCCAGACACACGGCCAGGTTCATGGCTGTCATCTGATTCTCCTGCACCAGGTTCACTACGTCGTGGAGGAAGCACAGGAGCGTCTGCAGGGCCTCCCGGTTCTCATCCGCCAGCAGCACGATGGCCGCCTGTACAGCCTGCAGCCGCTGTTCTTTGGGGACATCTGAGGAGAAGTGGACATTAGGCTGTTAGAGGGGAAGGGTGTGCCAGCTCCCTTCCAGACAGAAGGCACGCAGAGACATCCACAGTAGCTAGCTAAGCTGAGAAGTCGAGGCGAGGGGCAGAGCTGGAATTAAAAGCTCATCCGAGCAAACTCCAGAACCCACCTGAGTGTCCCAGAGGTACTTAGCAAAGCCACCTCACTGGCTTCTCGCATTCCAAGCATCAGGCTCTTCTGTCTTCAGACTGTCTATTTTAGTGGAAATTGGTGATGGACTGGGGCCCAGTTAATCTGGCTTCTCTTGCTCACCCTCTTCAGGCAGCTCCAGGGCTAGCCAAGGCTGGGTGGGACACAGCTGTGAAAGCCACCAGGTGAAAACAAAGACCACAGCAGAGCCCTAGGCCAGGCTACTTGCATAGTACAATGAACCACGGGCAGTGAGTGGGTGAGCTGTTGGCCCTTGGCCACCCCTGGAGTGACGGTGCTTCAGTGGTGAGCATGGCGATCCTTCCTGTCCCTCTAAGTCGCCAAGGCTCAATTCGGAGATGACACTGATTTGATTTTGAGTGGTCACCTAGTGTCATCTGTTTGATGACCTGAGAATCATGGGCTTTGAGTTGTGTTTGGGGAACAGGGATCTGGTCCCCTATGGCTCTGGGGAGTGAATGACATCTCAATCTCCCTCTGAAGGTGACTCTTGTGGAGGTGATACGCATTGATTATATAGGCTTAAGAGCCAAATAGATCAAAAACACAAAGTGAAAAACAGAAAAATCACTACAAATTGGGAATGAGGGGACTGTATTCTGCTGCCTGCCTTGCTGTGTCTGTTTCATGATCATTTAGGTTTGATTCAGAGACACAGACAGAAGCTCACTGGTGAATAGGCCTGTCTTTCTTAAAGAGCCATGCCCAGAGCAGAGTTCTCCATGGTAGGGTGCTTGTACTCCTGAGGTATGGGGCATGTTCTCATGACAATCCCTTGAATTTCCAATTGGGCCTTATAATGTACACACTACCAACCTCACTATGGATCACTGTGTCTTCACCGTGATAAGAGAGAAGAAGCATATCCTCAGAAACTTATTAGTGGTAGAGGTGCATGATAGGAAAGAATCAGCATTGGCTGAAATGCAGTGTAACCTTCTGTCTGGGCCATCCTGTGAGCTGTCTGTGCTGGGCTCTCCTTGGCCTCTCTAGCACCCCCAAATTTCTAGGAAAGAGTAAGCACATGTTTGGGCTTCACCCTGTCTATTGCATATTGGTAAAAGATGTGACTGGGTTTTCCGGAGAAGAGCATTTGGGTCTGAGCAACAGTGAAGCTGCTTTGTTTTGTTTTTTCTTTTTTCCTTTGCTTATGCTGAAACCAGAATAAGTGATGGTGGTGATCACTGCATCCCCCTGAACTGCTTGTAAACGCCGACAGGCCAAACTTTTCTTTCACACTGTTATTCTCTTAGTCACTGGCCATGTGTATATGTCATCTCACAGTCAGCATCCTCTCCTGACTGAACAGCCAGCTGTCTCCGCCTTCCTTTCTCTTTGCATATCGCCGCCCTCACCCCTGTGCCCCCTCCCTATCAAGCCTGAAGACCTTAGGATTGTAGGGTTGTCTCAGAACCCTCACCCTCTACTCTTATGGGCTGGTAGGATTAAGATCTTCCTGTGGAACCCCCCCCCCCCCAAAAAAAAAACACACACACACACACTGTGATCAAGTTAGCCCTCTGATGGCAGCAAGAGAGGGTGACACAGTCAGACAGAGCTACTTTGGAGAATGGGGATGTAGCCAGATCTCAGTATCAGCTTGGATACCCAGCCATGGAATCTACCCCAGGAGTGTGCCAGCTCCCTGACAGTCCATTCTGTCTCCTGGGTCCGTCTTATTCACCAGCTCCCAGTTCACAGATTCAAAATCAGTGCTGATGAATGCTAACTCTTGTGACTCACTCAGTCTCTCTTCCCTTCTTCTCTAATAAAATACACATTCTTTTTGGTTACAGGCTGCTGGGAGTAGAGGGCTCTCACTGACCCAGGTATGAACCATCTTGGCTCATACCAAAGGTTCTTTTCCACTGGCTGATTTAGGGTCACTGTAAACCAGTTTAGGCTGATGAGATCAGTGATGACTCTTGAAGTTTCTATGAGGTCCATGTTCTTCATGAGAAGAGACATGTCCCAGGAGATGCTTGGTTCTTTCTGGTTGCCTCAGAGTGTGACTCTATGGAGATGTGGTAATTCTGTAAGCTGTGGCAGCTGACCTGAGACCAGACATTCCTTAAACACACTTAATCATAGTCTGACTTCAAGAGTTGCAAAGACACCGATGTCCTAGATCTATTGACTGTAGACTTACCCAACATTGGCCTGGTTTAATTTCACTTTTCTTTCTGTCACATGTACTAATAAACTGTTCTTACTGTTAAATAACTGTGTGTGGTAGATTGGTTCTGCTTCGGCCATTATAACTAAGCCTTTCAATATCCGATAGCTCTCCAATTCTTACCAGACCAAGTATAAAACCCTTGCCCTAGTTTTTAATGCCACTTTTGAGTGATCCTGGCCTCCTAGGTTATTGGTGTCCCCTGGTGTAAGGTTGTACATTTAGCATCCACACAGGACAAATCCCCTGCACACTTCTGACACAGGCTCCTGTAACTTGCTTCATCGAATGTGTTTCTTCAAAACCTCAAGCTGTCATTTTCCTCCACTAAGTTCCCATTGCTCACCCCAGCCCCAGCCTTCACAGATCTGCTTTTGTAACTTTGCTTTTTTTTTTTTTTTAACGGATGCTCTCTAGTTGTATTGCAGTGATGTATGCTCTGGTCTCCTCTCCCTCTAGTCTAGGATCCCTAAGAGCATACAGTGAGTGAGTGAGTGTCACACAGTCTAAACTCTGCAGCGTTCAGCATTGAAGCCCTGCTTTGATCTGGCTTCTTGGCTTTAAGTCTAGGCAAGAGTCAAAAAGATACTTATCTCTGGAAATAACTTAGCTTTAGCCAGAGGTAGCATCAACTTCAACCTAAGACTGATTAAATGTAAATACTAAAGCCTCAAGGAGGTTTAATTGAAAAATAGGGTGACTTATTCCCACAACACCACCATGAACATGGGGGGTGTATGCAAGGGGTGGGGGAGGAGAAGATGGCTCCAGGATCATTAATT
The DNA here is from genome assembly GCA_033318265.1 of Phyllotis vaccarum. Taxonomy (NCBI): domain Eukaryota; kingdom Metazoa; phylum Chordata; class Mammalia; order Rodentia; family Cricetidae; genus Phyllotis; species Phyllotis vaccarum. Next base: position 136,091,178 of record JARWLC010000009.1, on the reverse strand, counting down.
CAGCTTAACCTATTTACTTTGAAAAAATAATATTTATTTAGTGTGTCATACTGTTATTCTGGTTTGGTACGTGGTATTACAGTCCTCTCTGAATTTGTAATATTATGTACTTCTTAAACACGTTTGGTACAGGGTCTACAGCAGGGGTCTTCAGATTGGATCAATTCTATCTCGGGACCCACATGAGGCATATTTTAATGTAAAAATCAAGTCTGTGGGTCAGAGTCATTTCCCCCTAAGAACTGGTACTTGGGCCATAAGCTCATTGCCAATAAGTAATGACATCATTGTCCTACTGAGAGAGGCCTCCGCCTGCCTTTGCAGCTCCATTTAGCAGGATGGGCCTTTAAATCAGCTGGTCTCTCATTGCTTCTTTAGCGTAGCGGCTTTGTGAAGAACTACTGATTTAATGTCACTTAAAATCTCCCAAATGAAAACATATAACCTTGATTTGGTTGGCTTCCATTTCACCAGTTAAAATACATCTGCTTTCTTGTTCGTTCCCAGTCTTCATAACATATTTGACTCTGAATCTACTATCAAATTTTTATCAAAGAAAATATATGCCTTCCAAAAATTAATAGGTTTAATACACACACACACACACACACACACACACTGAATACTATTGTATCCTTTTTGGGTTTAAATATATTAGAAATATATTGGAAATTAGTTTGAGATTGTATATGAAGATTACTGAATAGGCATATATTGTTGTTGGGAAGGTATATTCCGACACATATTAAAAAAATGACATAGAGATGTCCATAGCAAACTGAGCAAAGGCTATTTCTGAAGAAGTAAGATTGTAATTTTTATATACTTCTTCACAGATTCGTGAATTACTTGTATAATTAAAATTCCATCTCTTGCAGGGCTGGGAATGTGGCTCAGCCCCTGAAAGTACTGATTGTTTTCATAGAGGAGCTGGGTTCAGTTCCCAGCACCTACATGATAGCTCACAACCATCTGTAACACCAGTTCCAGGGCATTTGATGCCCTCTCCTGGTCCCCATGGGCACTGCATGCACGTGGTGCACATACACTCATGCAGACACATACATAGATAATATCTTTAAGATTCCATCCTTTTGGCAGTTGGTCTCACTGTGTTATTGCTACTTACACTGATAGATGTGGAGGAAGGTCTCACTGAGTTTGCTGGTGAACAGGGGCTCGGGCAGGTCCCGGAAGAACTGCTTCACCATGTCTGCCACATCATACGCAGACTGGTCTTCGTAGCTCACATTCTCAGGGAAGTTCTCGTTCATTTGACGCAGAGCATGGATCCGAGACTTCACTCCTGACTTGCGGAAAAGACCCACCTGAAATGAGCCACAGGGACATGTAAGCCAGATCTTCTTTTTCCTCACAACTTCTTCCTGAGGGTAGGAATCCTGGACCCAGGACTCGATGAACTGGGATCCATTCTCTCTCCACAGTTCTGAGTTTCCAGTAGAGTTACTTTAGACAACAGTCAAAGACTGACTCTCCTATCAAAGAGACATGGATAATATCCCACTACACAGAGTTATAGTGAAAACTCACTGTCCAAACACAAGTGGATGTGCTTTCTGAGTTATAAACTCTTATAATAGTGGGTGGTGTAATTAACTCATTTTTTTTTTCAGCAAGTACCCATACAAGGCATTCTTATACAAGAAGTCATTAGTGAGCAGAAAAGGTTAAAAAAAAAAATCTGTCTCCTTTAACATTTGAATTTGAACTTTTGTGGGAGAATTTTGAAATAGGTTTTCTTTTCTTTTCTTTTCTTTTATTAATGGGAGGTTTTTTCAAAATGATGTGCTTGGAGAATGGAAGCATCCCAGAGACATAGGCATATCCCTTTGGGGAATAAGTCTATGGGGACAGGCTCTAAAACAAAATACATTATAAGCACATATTCTGAGTTCCTTTCTTTGAAATACTTGGCACTTGTGATGTGCATTTCTCACATTATACCTGGAACTTTACATGATCAGTTGTGTGTGTGAGAGAGAGAGACTCATTTCTGGGTGGCTTTTCATGGATAGTATTGTATATGGGAAATGTAAAAGAAATGGACGGTTAAATAAGAAAAAAACCCTCTGCTTTTAAAAAGTATGAAGAAGGCGCTAGGTGGAAATTTCAGTTCCTCCAAGGTAGGCATTTCATGAAATCAAAACATGTACTCAAGGTTGTCCTTAGTGCCCAAAAAGGTGTTCTGCTCATCAGCTGCATTAATTTAAATCAGCGACTACATAAAAAAATGTGAGGCTGAGTTCTGCACTCAGACAGGCACGGGCCACGGCTGCTGTACTCAGCATACATAAACCAAACCTTCATTGTTTAATTTAGCCTTGGCTATTTTCCTGAGACGCCAGCCCCCATTTCTTACATTCCTTCAGAGCCTTTTATCTTCATTGCTTAGATCCCTTGCTGCCTGATAACAAAGTGTAATGATCATAGTTTTTTTGGTTTTTTTTTTAAGCTTTTTAGACACGTAAAAATAGCTCAGTCAGGAGCCTCACTTTACCCAAGGCTGCACCTGATGCCCAGGACTCATTGATGTCGTCCACTCAAGATAACTAGACAGTCCCAGACCCCATGATGCCAACTGGACAGTCTATAAGCAGAAGAGCAATGCTCTGCTCTGCACATCTAGAGAGACACCGCCTTGATCTGCCCTGTAGCAGGAGAGTCTCCCCCAGGATCCTGACCCTGGAATCAGAGACTTTTGTTAGAGATTGGACCTGACCTCAGCTAAGATGGGCCACACAGGTGAGCAGCCTTGGAGAGATAGACTTAGGACCTTAGTTAGGAATTCAGAGTGTGAACCATCTGTGATAACCTTCAGCATAATAAAATATAACTTTTGTTATACTAACTATGCATATCTACCTTCTTGCTTTTGACATATAGCAATAAGATACCAAAAAGATAAGGACCTTAAGAGGGGCAGATGAAGCGAGCAGAGCCCCTGTGGTACAAGAAAGATCCTGAGAGGAATCTGGTAGAAAAAATTTAGGCGCCTCTAGGAGCCCTCTACCTCAGACTTGCCCTATCCAAAGGCCAGCTTCCCTTCACTTAGATGTATGAGCAGTGTGATCTCAACACCCAGCCTTTCAGTTTCTGCTCTTCATTCTCCCCCCTCCCCATGGCATACACATTAGCTCCCTTCTTGGAGAGCAAGATGGAATGTTCCTGAGTGGCTGAACAGATAATCAGTGGCCAGTGGAATTGGCCATTGCTTTCTCCCAGACACCTGGAGAAACACATGAGTATGTTGTCATATAACCCTGCTGTCTCTTGCTTGGTGCCATAAATGAGAGCAACAGTATTATCATAATCATCATCATCCTCTAAGGGAAACATTCCAAGGGATTAGAGTTCATTCACGTCACCTGAATGACCACACGGGAAATGAAATATTGCTACATTCTCTGGTCATAAGAACAGAATTCTTAGGAATTCTAGAGCTTATCGTCGAATCCCATAGATCAAGATATTCAGACAGATTGCTATTTAATGTGTTAGCTACCTTGTTCCAAGTCTGCAGTGTCTAGAAAATGCCATCTTTAGCTATATTTGGATTATTCTCCACAATGAATCTGCAGAACATTTATATTTCCTGGCCTGGCAAGTATTTCAAATTGCATCACAGTGCATAGGAAGAAAGAATGCATCGTTAGTAGGGAAGAAAAAAAGAGATCACGATAGGTAGCAGGTGCTTACTGAAGTGAGATCCGGCTTCTACTCATTTACAACCTTGAGTCTGTGTAATTTTGGAAGGAGGCTCTGAACCGTGTACACCTCAAAGCCAAGCTCCACTGGTCTTCCTGGGATTGCAGGGCCCTGGGGATGTATCCTTAAGAGTGACTCACAACTGTTTATCCTCATTTAATTTTTTTCCTGAAGCAGAGAAACGTTGATCAGGGTCTCTAAAAGGAGTGTTTGCGTAACTGTCACCCAACTCAGTCCCTTGGCTGACATGTCCTGTGGCTCTTTGGGGGTCTGTACATATGCTCACCCTGCCTGAATGACTTCTTTGTATTTTTGGTTCCCAAGTTTCTTCTTTCAGAGAACACTGTGATTTCGATTATTTCAGATCTGTCTCGGGCTCTCTAGCTGCTGGTTCTGAGGTGTCCCTTATAACTCCAAACTCGAAGGCTGTCTGGAGGGTCATAGGGAGTCAATTCATTCTGCTTTGGATTCTGACAGAAACCTCTTGCTCTGTCCTCACCTTTCAGGGGATGTCAGAAATATCCCTGGGTTCTGTGACTTGTGTTGGAAGTGGAAGAAAAACTGCTTTCCTACACTTAGTAAAGGCAAAGTGGCAAAAACCCCAAAAACCAAAAAACCAAAAACATTCCCAACAAACCAGAAAACAAATAAACAAAAAACTGGGATCACATTCCAGGCACAGTAGCCGAGAACGGCTCAAGAAAATATCAGAGTGCTGATGAATGAACGAACCTAAGACTTTCTGTTGTCTGCTGCTGCTCCTATGTGAATGCGGTGGTGAATTCCCCGATGACTCGGGACTGGGGTTAGTTGCAGCCAGCAGCACCTGGACACAGTAAGAAAACTATCCTCCTGAAGGTGTGGCAGAGCCAAGGGGAGGGCAGCTCTGGTCTACCCGTGAAGGACGGCTAATTGCCAATACTTGAAATGCAATGATGGATTTGCATTTTGGACCTGAGAAGCTGTACTCTAAGTTCTAAGAAAAGGACAGAAAGTGATTTTTGCGGATGTTGTTCTTTTTAAGAGCACTCTCCTTATCCCTGCTGACAAGAGATAACCCAGGGCTTTCAGGTCCTCATGAGCAAGATCCCAGAAGGGTGACACGTCTGCCCTTCGCTTCTATGTGTGTCACGAGTGGGTGGCCAACCTGAGTAGTTATACAGAGTCTGTTGAAGGCTCTTGTCAGTTTTGAGATTCTCAAAAGTATATGAACAAAGAGGGGGCTGAAGAGATGGCTCAGTAGTTAGGACAACTGGCTGCTCTAGCAGAGGACATGGATTCAGTTTCCAGCACCCACACAGAGACTCACAACCATCCACAACTCCAGTTCCAGGGGATCTGACGCCTTCTTCTGCCTGTGCGGACATCAGGTATATGTATAGTGGTAGTGGCATTATGATATATTGTAAATAATTGTCCCACCTACTGGTTTAATAAAAATGCTGATGGACTAGAAGGCAGACAGGAAGTGTGTGTGTGTGGGGGTGCTACCAGACTAAAGAAACTCTGGGGACAAGAAGAGCAGAGCAGAGATGCCACAGAGAAGCCAGAAGATGCAGAGGACATCTATGCTGCTCTGAGAAAAGGTACCGAGCCGCATGGCTGAACAGGATAAGAATCATGGGTTAGTTTAAGAGCAAGCGCTAGCTAGCAATATGCCAGAGCCATAGGCTGATCAGTATAAAACCAATACAAGCGTTTATGTGTTTCTGTGGGAATGTGGGACTGAGGGACCACAGGCCAGACAGGCCAGAAACATAATACAACACATAGTATGCATAAACAGACGCATACAAAACAGTCATACAATAAGATAAAGATAACTAAATCTTTCTAAAAAGAAAAAAAAAAAAAACCCAAGAAGAAATCCTGTACTTTTATTTTGTGCTGGGTCCCAGAAACTTAAATAACAGGTTTGCTTTTTACCTGCCTTGAGCACATCTCCAATACTGTCTTTAGGAGGTAGAACCCACTGCACAAGCACCTGTCTTGCCTGTGAGCTTCCCCTGATGAAGAAAGGATGACGGGCAAGTGGTCCTTTGGATTTTACTTTCATTGTTTTTCTCTTCTCTTTTCAAGCCCTGAACCCAACTACCTAAATGCCAGCGCTCTGGGAGTGGTTTAGAAAGAAGGTCCCAGATCACCCGCTCGCTCCTCAGGTAGTCAGCTGGTAACGTGATGAGCAGGTGGCAGGGTGGAGAATACCTCCGCCTAAAGTGAAGTGTCTTCCCAGAACTATTAGCTTTTCAACCTTGTGTCTCCCTTAGAAGGAGTGGCTGGGCATTGAGTGTGGTATTAGAATTCAAATTCATCTCAATAGTCTTAAATCTCCTCCCTGGCATCCTGTTTATGCTAATCCTTACAGGGCTTAATGATGTTTATCAGGACTTCCATTTCCTCTTCTTTAGAAATAGGCTCAGCTAATGAAGAAAGGATGGCTTTATTCCGAGAGAGTGTCATAAGTAGAGTGTGTGATGGGCAGTGATTCTGCTCAGTGTTGGCTTAACCTTTCCATAAGGGGCTTTGATGCAGGAGACACCAAGCTCTGCACACCTATTTTTTCCACATGGGACTCCTTGAGACTGATACTACTGGAAGAAGCCAGTAGTAGGGCTTGAACTCTGCACCCCATTTTCCTTTCTTCCTACATGACAGAGTGGAGAGCCCAATCTCTCTTTCCCCAGACCTTGGCCCCTTGAAGACAGCCAAACAGTGGCTTCTCCCCTAGAGCTGCCCTCAGTTCCAGATTCCCTCCTCAGAGGAAGCCAGCGGAAAGTTAGGCCCTCCCTGGGGCTGCACAAGACCACACCCACAGGCCACTTAAGTCCAGGTAGCCATGTGACTCTCCCCCTGCCTTTCCAGGGTCACCCAGGATTACTTTGCTCTGTACTCATTAAAAGAATCTGGGCTTTTTCTAATTTGGTCTGATTTGGATTATTGCATTTGGCAGAGAGGCTTTATTGAGATGCAAAAAACTCATCACTAACAACTTTATTTTCTCTCCAAGTTTTTTTTGTGTTTTTTTTTTTTTTTTTTGACTTCAGAAGGGACATGGGACCAATCATAGGGGTGATTCCAGTGTAGACATCACTAAGAATCCATGGGGCAGGGGGGTGGGTAGGGAGTGTTTTCTACCTCGTAGGATTATAATTCATTTATTTATATCCAAACTTGTTAAAGAAAGATGACTTATAATGATCTACAAAAAGGTTCATTGAAAGATATTATAAAGAAAAATTACAACACAGGGAAAACAAAAATTAAAGAGGAGTAACTGAGCTGGGAACGAGGTTGTAAGGAATTTGCACCCCGAAGAGGTACCAGCATTTACAATGGACAGAATATGCATTTGGCTCTGAGCTTTCCAACAGGCAGTTCAGAGGAAAACACACCCAGTCAGATGAACTTGGAGTTTACAATACAAAACACAGGCCTCTGGGCCAAAAGAAACACACAGTTCTCAAGTACTGAAGCTGGGGGGCGAGGGGGCGTTTCCTTCTATTCTACAGAAAGGGCAATACATGACATAATGCCCAATGACATCAACAAAATCTTGACAGTGGATTTATCAATGAGGGTTGTAGTGGGGGGGGGACAGTATCACCCCTGATTCAAATGGGGCAAAGCCCTTTGGTGAAGTCCTTCATACAATGAAAGTGAAGTTAGATTTAGAGGTGTTGGCCTTGCTACTGTCTCCGGTAGGTGTGGGGAAAGGGGAGGCAGGGACCACAGAACGTAGTACACTTGTCTATGTAGTACACATGTTACTACTGCCGCCCCACTGGGGATGGACTATTTCCTTTAGCCGTTCCTGAGCATATGTCCCTCGTCTTGAGTGTGGCTTTGCTGGTCATTCCTTTGATCTACACTGTCCTTTAGATCCCAGGAAAGGACAGAGCTAAGAATTCTTGAGATAACCATGAAAGACGTGGGACTTGTATACACTTTTACAAAAACTAAGAGGCATGGAAAGTGCATTTGCATACAAATCTCCCTACTTGCCACAAAACAGAATCTTGGATATGTACCAGCAAATCAACCAAATGTAATCGGGGCCATAAAGTTATATTAGAGGGCATGGCTGTAATGCTTTTGCCAATGGAAAAGAGGTCCCAGTTTTTATTCTCAATAAAAACACCTATAGGAAATTAACTCTGATTATATATGTGTATTCGTGGTAAAACTGCTACTAAAAAATATTACGTATCAGTAACTAGATTCATTGGTTTACTCTAGTATGATGTTACAGTAAATACCAGGCATTTTATGTTAAAAAAAAAAAAGCCACCCATCCAAATATCCAAAACAGTAGCTACCTACCCTGTACCATGACATAAAATATGCAAAATTGTGCATCCGTATATTCTCTAGATTAAAGGTCAAAGGAGAGCATTAGCTAGCTCAACCCAAGATGCTCACAGATGACATTTACTTCATCAAGACATCACTGAGATTTTAAGTACAGTCTCTGTTTTGCTATCATGCGAGTGTCAGGAGTCAAGACCCGTGAGTTTATGTAGCTTAGTCCCTTCCTGCCCACTGAGCCCAAGACCAGGATAAATCAACACAACCCAAATGAGAAAGGTGCTGTGAGGCCTCCTGCACCATTAATGAGTGCGCTGAACAAAGGCTGCTCAAAAGGGGTGTCTGTGAAGCCTGAGTGTGGCTTTTATTTTAGGCGGGGTATGGAAGAGAGGAACGGGTAATAATTTGAGGAGCTTTGTAAATTATGGGATGGATCTTATTCTGTGCTGGGGCAGAGCCCACCGTTGTGATGGCCCTCCAGCTGTCCTGGAGATAAGAAACCATCTGAGTATTTCCTTCCCCTGACCTTTACCATCGACTTGAAGGCACGGGGCTCTTATATTTTACTTGTGGATTTTAAAAAGAAAAGTAAATATGTTGCTCATTGTGTTGCTTCGAGAAGTTAGTAAAACGAGGCACAGAACTAAATGCTTCATTTTTTTTTCTTCTTTCAGAAACCATGTAACAGTGATTAAAGAATGCTGTGGAGTAAATAATAGCACTGGGATAGTAATTTAAAATGTAGTGTAGTCCATAGCCTGCTTCCCAATTTCAAGGGTTGTAAATTAGACATTATAGGTACAAATTATTAACACCAACTTCCTTTGATCACCCAGGGTGCCACTCAAGTAGCCACGGAAGGAACACGGTTCAAAGTTAGACAGGGATGTAACCAGGACATATTAAACCCTGGCACTGAAGACATCAGTGCTATTTGCTTTCGGTGAAGTACGCCTTGTACTGGAGAGGTCTGACTCCATCTGCCATCCCCTCACCCAAGCCCACGTTTGGGATTTACCACTCTACCTGATCCAGACAGTTGCTACGCAGATACCTCAGTGCTTGCTGAATGCTCTGAGGTAAGGGCTGTCCTGTTCTCTGGACATGGACTATGAGAGGGACACCGAAGACAGCCTTGTCTTTGTAGTCAGGAAACTTCATCCTCTTCATGAACTTTGGCACCGACCTGGAATTCACAGAAACCAGGTCATGCAAGGCCCCTGGGGCGCACCGTGCAGAGAGGCTGTGGAAGCAAGTGAGAGGGAGGCCAAGCTCCGGTTGGAATACCTCAGAGGCAAAAGCAGACTTCAACCCTCTCTACATCAATCACAGTCTACAGTGCCCTACATGCCGCCCTTGCCTACCTGTCATTTTTGTTATACAGCATGATTCACATTAGCAAATTGTCTTTATAGCTCTGCTTTCAAGGGGTGATGGGCAATTTTCTAATTTAATTGTGACTGAAACAGCTCTCATGTGGCGAACACTTAAAACTCCCCAGTGGAACAAAACAAAACGTATGTAAAAGTTACAAGAGGAAGAATCGATCTGGCTGGGGTTAAAGAAACTGGAAGGGAAAAAAGATGAACCATATTTCCTGGCTCTATCTTCTATCTTTAGTTTTCTAGAACCAGTTCTACATTTTAAAGTGGGTTTAAATACACATGCTTATATTGATTTGATCGCACAATTTATAGCCTTTGAAAACATTTTTATAACCACACCATCGATTCTTCTGTACATATTATATGGCATAATGCTTTATGTTTTTCAAATTCATTCATTCATTCAACCACAGGAAGTCTGCATACACTGTTGATTTCATCAGCTCCAAAGTTACACTGAAAAATCTCATTTTTACTTGCCATAGAAGCCGAAATATACTTGAAGAATTAGTGAATCAATGCTGTAAAAGGTGGGCTCTGCACCCAGCCAGCTACCAGGTACCAATGACAGATGTTTTTCCACACACTGCCAGCAATATTTTGTGGCAGGTTTATTTCTAACCCCTTTGTCTGCAGTTTATCACTCCTTGCTGGCCTTGCTTCTTTCTCAGAACCTGGCTCCCTTCCCCAGAAACCAACAGAGAACTACAAATAAAGCAACGTTTCCAGTGTGCTTCATTGGGCTGCCCAGAGGACAGATGACAAGCAGGAGACTCAGGTTTCCAGGAGAGGGAAGTGCGGACAGGGCTTGCTTCTCCAGACACCAGGATACAAACACTGAAGGTTTTTTGCAACTGCTCACTTAGCTCTGAACATGTGATCCCCTGTGAAATTGCTACGTACCAGGCCCAGCCATGCTTGTTGGACATGGAGTACTTCTCCATGATAGCTGTGAGGCGAAGCAGAGAGAATCGCTGGAGCAGGTTCAGCTGGGCTGCTGTCTGGCTGCTGATATACGGGGTAGCTGGAGATGGCTGAGGCTGATGTGAGAGCTGGAAGCTGCTCCACCGCAGTCGCCTGGTACAGAGATAGATGGTCAGAGCTGCCAGTCACCTACTGGGAAGCTCAAGCTAGCTAGCCCTTTGGTACAAGTGGCTACCCAGGAGCTTCTGAGCCAAGAATATCACAGAGCAAAGGAACAGAGATATCTGTGGACTTAATGAGTTGTATAAACCCAGCATAGAGCATATTGATTATCTCACTGTGGGATTTAAATAAGTGATATCATATTCTTTAAAAAACTTTGCTCATTCTCAAATTCATTTCCAAAGTGTTCAGGGTAGCCTAGTCAGGTCCGTGTATGTGTGTATGCGCGTGTGAGTGTGTATATATGTGTGTGTATACATACCTGTATTGTGAGAAAGAGACAGAAAACATAGAGATAAAAGAGACAGATTGAGACAGACACCGAGAGATGGAGGAGATAGCGAGACAGAGATGGAGACATAAAACAGAGGGGGCACAGGGATGGAGGGGAGGGAGGGAGAAAGGGAGAGAGGAAGGCAGGGGAAGGAAGAAAAGGGGGGAGAGAGAGAATGTCAGGGAGATTCTCAAACACTGAGCTTGTACAGCATTTACTAGTTTGTATGCCTGCCTCCTCACTGTGCTTTGTGGTTGAGATGGTATTGGTGGTGACAGTCCTACAATACATCACTGCCTCATCCAGAACCCTGGTGGCACATAGGAGTTAGATCCCTCGGTCCATCTCCTGGGACGCCTCTGCACATCAGCTTTGTGTGCCCTGTGAGCAGTAACCTGAACAGCAAAGATCAGACAGAAAGCATGAATATGCCTTAGATCTCATAGAACTCAACATAAAACCTGTGCTCAGGGACTGGGCCACAGCTGTACGTGATCCCTGCCTATAGTGCTTGTTTAGATTTTTCTCGAACAAAACTAAGTTTGAAACAAAGGGCAAACAAGAAATGAATGTGTGCTCACATGGATTCAGTCTCTCTGTTGGAAAACAACTCTGTTGAAATAATTCCCAATCCTGGGTCTACTCAGAACAGCCCCAAGTGACTGCACAGATAGTCTACCCATCTGTTTTAAAGGAGTAAACAAAGGGCCTGGAGAGATGGGTCAGCAAAAGCACTGGCTATTCTTGCAGAGGACCTGGGTTCGGTCCCAGCACCCACATGGCGGCTCACAATCATCTGTAGCTCCAGTTCCAGGGGATGTGAGGCCCTCTTCTGGCTTCTGAGAGTACTGCATGCACATGATGCACATGCAGGAGGCAAATACTCAAACACACAAAGGAAAAAGGCCCAGCTACCATGAAACAGAGGAATCATAGCTTCATAACAGCATGTGACCCACCTGCTCGGCCTGGTCAGAGAGGCCCCTACACCAGAGTCCCTTCTTTCTTTCACCCCAGTGGCCTCTGATTCATTCAGAGATGTCCCATCCCTCTCTACATCACTGGGTGTTGTCCGACCTTCTGAGACCGAGTTGCCTTCAAAATCTAAAGTGATCTGATTGGGAGATGAAAACGGTGATAAACCAGACTCCCCTGCCAACACGTCAGGGCCCTGCAGTTCCGGTAAGATATTTTTTGACCAGTCATCCACCACCTCTTGGATGCCGTTGACATGTTGCAAAATGTCATCCAGCTGTGGGAGGAGGCCATCTTTCTCCAAGTCCAACAGATCTCCTGTGCTGGCGTATAGATGTGAGCCGGGGACATTGTCATAGATACTGACTCGGCTGGCTCTGTGGCAGGATGACATGAGCCTGGGTTCCCTCATGCAAGGGCCCTGCTGTCTGCCCAGGGAGATGCCCCCGGTCCTCCAGTTATCTCCATTGCTATTATCTGTGGGCGACAGGCTTTCAATAGAAAGTGCCTTGGGGAACGTTCCTGGTTTGTGATCCTTGGGAATATGCACCACCAAGTTCTCTTGGGAGTGAAACCCATGTGTGTGGTTTTGGTCCCCTGTATCTGGTGGTGCTGTCCCTGCCAGCACATCCAGGTCCTCCAGGTACATGCCCCCACGCTTGTTGGTCTCCTGGTGGCACTTACGCTCCTTCATGCACGGTGTGCTCACTCGGCTGTTGCTCTCTATGGGGCTGCTCTCACTACTTGATTTGCTGGAGCAAGAAACCCCTTTCCTGCAGGCAGCAGGAAGCGAGGCCTGCACATCTCCGTTGGGTATCTGGGTGTACTGCATGGCCTTACAGGACTCCGGCTCCTGCTGCAACACAGGACCACTGATGACCAGGCCACCTGTCCGTCCTGACCCTTTATGCCTCCCGTGTGTCCCCTTAGCTCGCAGGGTATCCATGCGTTTCAAAAACGACTTGGCCCTGGCCCTAGCGGGTTTCTCATTCTTGGGGTGAAAAGGATAGCTGAGATTGTCTCGGGCAGACTGTGGGAGGCCGCTGCTAACTTGGGTGCCCTCCCACACCAGCGTGCTGTCCGCACAGTGATGCCCGGACTGGCTGCGGCTGTCGCTGCCCCCGCTGCTTTCGCTGTGAATGGAGCAGACCTCGGGTTCACTCAGATCCGTGAGCACACTCTCGCTGCTGGTAGTGTTTCTCATCCTAGGGCCTCCTGGGGACCCGTTTCTGTCTGTTCCGGGGAGCAGTGTGTGCACGTCGTCCACACGGGACCACCTTCGGCTGGTTCTCTGGAAAGTCCATTTGTTGCTGATGCACAAATCTTCCTCATCTGAGTCGTCACCCTGCAAAACATACGGAACGCGCTCAGGTCCACAGATCATGGTTGCATGGTACTCCCATCTTGCTCCCTCCATCTTCCCGTATATGTATGTATATGAAATGTGTGTGAAATATATGAAACTTTCTTTCCTACATACATACATATATGTATTCATATAATTTTATTTTCCAATCCTTTCCTTGTTTCTAAGGAGTTTTTCTTGCTGGTTACTAAGTGCGAAGAAGTATCCTTCCCAAAACAATTCTGCCCCACCAACACGGGGCACTTCTCTCTTCCCCAAGTGCTTCTGCTGAATTCAAGAACCACCATTTACAGCTCCCTTCCAAAGCTCAGCCTCATTACTCCACAAAGGTGACATTCCTTACCTTAGTCTTCATAAACCTCGGTTCTTGTCATACACGCCCCCCAAGAGTTACCAGTTATCACGGGCTGAACTCTGAAAAGCTCTGAAGCCGGCACCGATCTAAAGCCAGCACTTAATGAGAGTCCAACCCAGCCGCTCTGGGGACCCAGCTCCTTGTTGAATGAACTTGAGTCACAGTGCCTTTGGCTGCACACACCTTCTAGTTGCTGTGGTTGCAAAGTTTTGTAGCCTGCATGTCACACACTGACCTGTCTGTTCCTTGATGGAATCTGCAGCCTGTGACACACAGAAGTCTGCATTACCTGAGGCTAGCTAGCAGTGTCCCTGTTTGTTTGTGTGTATCCCTTGGGCCCAGAAATTATTTACTTCTCTAATGAATGGAAACATGGGCTCCCACCCCCTCCTAACCATGGTCACCAAGACCCAACTTGAGACTGTTTTTCAAATCAATTCGTGTTTTCACTCTCGTTTTATTACTCTGGGTCCTCAACACCGCTCTCTGGATGCATTACAGAAAAAACTGGCTAGACTCTCAATCTCTATAATGTTCCCCATCTCACCACCTTTTCATAGAGTGGTCCATTTTCTCAGCCTAGAAGCCTCCAGCCCGAGAGCCAGAACTCTCAACTATTAGGAACAGGGTCTGATTTTATTCACTTTGCATGAAGTTAGACCCCCCCCCCCATACCTGCACCACACCCATGAGAATTGTTTAATTCTTGTCACTTAACTTATCTTTCTTTGGCATCTGGTTAAAAGCCCTGGCTCTGAGTGAAGGTGGTACCACAAGCCCCTTACCTCCTCTGAAGTAACTTTCCATTCCCTATAAAGTCAGGCTAAAAATGGGCTCTGACTCATAGTTTTTCCTTGGGGAATTAAAGAAGGCTGTGCAGTTAGCAGTGCAATTTGTTCTTTTCAATGTTTGTTCCATTGTTTGTCTGTCTTTCTACTCAGCTAGCATTTAGCCACCACCCTCAACTTCCAATATATTGTTTTCAAGCAAAACACAGGACCACAGGCAATGCCCATCAGACTCTCCTCATGGAAGCCTAATTCATGCAAAGCCAGGTTCTGCATTGGACTCCATTGAAACTACAAAGTCAAAGGCACTTCCAAGAATTGCATGTCACTTATACCACAGTGGGAAGGTTTAGCTTTGATTATTTTTTTTTAAACAAATTTGTGTAATGTTTCCATGAAATAAATTGAAAAATTAAAACTGCACATGGAGCTAAGATAACTCAAAATAGACGTTCTGATGCTTTCTAGTTCCTCTCATGATTTTTATCATAAGACAAAATAAAACAACAAGAACTGTTAATACATAAGGCCTACATCAGCCAAAGCAGAGCTCACTGCATTTCACAGGACATTTTCTGAGGGCTTGTGAGAGGGTGGCACAATTTTAGGCTGGCAAATGAAGGAGCCACTACCTTTAAAGAAAATATAGATGTTTAAAATAGAAACTATAATATTTAATGTTGGTTCCAACTACTCTCTTTACCCCATTACTGACAGTAGAAGACCACATATAAGTTAGATCAGGCTTCCTTTATTTAGGTTAAGAAAGGAGGCCAAGCCAGGCTTTGAGGAATGGAGCCAGAGAGCTGGTCCCTTCTGTGGGGCTTGAATTGCCTATTACCCCAGCCTTAGCTGGCAGGAGAATGTCACAACCCAAGCAAGGCATCTGACAAAATGAAAGACCCCTGAGAAAGAGGGGCAGTGGAAGGATTCTGCAGCAATTAAGTTCTTTGAATCAAAACAAACAAACAAAATTAAAGGGTTGGGGGGCGGGGAGCTAAGCCAAGCAAAATGTCTTTAGCACCCAGTGCAGAACATAAGTGTCAGGGAGAGAACTGTATTCTCCATCACAACAGAGAAGGTGCAATCATACTACACCAACACACAAAGCATCGTGCTGTAATAACCATCTTCTTTGCTCTTGTTTGTCTAGACTGAGCATTTCTAAATAATTCAATTCCAACATGCTCCAAAATCCAAACATTTTCAAGCACCTTCATGATGCTGTAAAAAAAACAAAAAAACAAAAAAACAACCTCACACCTGGGCTTGTGTAATGGGTTATAGTTAAAAAAATGCACATACACTAAAACTGTACACAATTGCCTTAGAGTCATATGTACAAGATGTTCATGAAACATCAGTTTCATGCTTAGATTTTGTTATCATCCCCATGCAATATAGATATTATATAATAAACACATATTGCACATGCATATGTAAAAACATATACATTATGTATATGCAAATATCAAGGTTCCAAAAATCTCTAACTATGAATTGTTGCCAGCCCAATCATTTTAGATAAGGAATATTTAACCTGTAGTCTAGTTTAGTCTACTCATTTCTAAAAAATGTTGTGTGTGAATTTACAAGTTTATTGAACAATGTACCACATAGCCTTGACTTACAGTGCATTAAAAAAAAAATTGGTTGTTCCAAAATGTAAGTTTCCTTCACATGCTTGGGATGAAGTAAAGTATCGGGCACATGGTAGACTCCTCAGTAGGACTCAAAGTATAATCACTTAAGAGATCATCAGATTCCACTGGTTGGCCCTTTCTTTTTGGACTAGAAACAAATAATCTGTGTTTATATAGAATTGTGAAGTGGAGATCTAGAGTTCTGACCACATTTATAGAGACAAAGACATCTCAAACTGATTTTATTCTCCAGTCAGAATGTCTTAGCATGCTACAGAAACACTATGGATGCAAAACATCAGAATTTCAGCAAATCGGTAATATAAGGTCTGTTGTGAAGAAGGTGGCTAGCTGTGCTGGATGCTGAGTGCTGAGCCACTATAAGCATCGTGTTAAAAACATGGAGAATTCATGCTTTTAAAGCACAAATATGGTTTAAGGTTATGTCCAAAGAAGAAGACAGATGTATATATATATATTCATAACTAATGCATAACTAAATGCAACTGTGTGTGACAAGGCTGTCTAAACCTCAAAGTGATAGATAGAACTGATTATCATAGTCAGAGGCACAGGGTGAGCACTGCTAATGATACCCCCTCACACACAACAAATTTGAGATCTACAAAAGGTGACACTTTCAAAGGGTAACATGACAAAGCAAACGGAAAATTGTAGAGCATGAAACTGGGCCTCAAGTTGTTAAAGGTTTAGGATCACACCAAAGCAATGAGTTCAATTTCCAGCTCCCAGAGACTTCATGGCATCCGCATACAGGTCATACACCAAGAAAATTAAAAATAATAATAATAAAATAAATATTTAATAAAAAGAAAACCTTGCTTTATGCATGCTGTTGAAAATATTGCATAAAATCAGTTTTAAGTATGTGAAAATAAATGAATGTCATGTAAGACTTGGGCCCATCTCCAATATACCTTTCTGTATGCATACATTTTCAAAAGTCTGAAAAAACATCAAATCTAAACAACTTTCTTCTTTAGTATTTTGGGTAAAAAGAAGCTGAAATTACATGGTCTTAAATTATAGTTACTCTATCCTCTAAAAGTGACTTGCTTATTTTACTTTATGTGCATGAGTGTTCTGTCTGCATATATATGTGTATGTATGTATGTATACATATATGTGTGTGTGCGTGTGCATGCACATTGCATATATGTCTGGTGCCCCTGGAGACCAGAAGAAGACCTCAGGTCCTGAATTTACCTGCCATAATCTACAGAGTATCATGTGGGACCCACTGTTTCATAGAGAGATCATGAATCTGTAGCCTTATAACTGTAGGATATGACTAATGGTGAAGGATGAACCATTTAACTTCATTTTGAATGGTAACTATTTGGAGGAATGGCCTAAACTTGGAAACGATGCTAAAACTTTATTCTGCTCTTCAGCATAAGGCCAATTTCTTTAGAATGATTGGTATTAGTACAATACAAGAAAGCTTTTAGATGTCCGGTATTCCTTTTGAGTACTGTAGCCAAATAGATTAATTAAATTATAAAAGTCAAGATTAGATATATAGAACAACATATATACTTAGTGTTATTCACAGTATGCATGTCATTCAACATAGGGAGCCCGAGTCCTGCTTTTAATATAGATGAAGAACAGACATTTCCAGTATAATAGTGCGTATTTATCATGCACACTTTCAGTTTTCTCATTGTCATCTATTTTTCATTTTATATTTTCTAGTACTCATTCTACTTTTTAAAAATTAGGAGGCAATTTTGTAGAAAACAATTTTAGTGTCTAATACTAAGACATTTATTCTCATACTTTCTATTTATTTCTTAAAATTCATATGTTTGACAATGTATTTAAACGTACAAAAACATTAGCCACACAGGCACTTGAAGAAATTTTGTTCTAGATCCAGTATTTGTGAAAGGTCAGCTTTAGGTAGTTTAAGGCTCATGGGCCATATGGTCTTTGTTGGAGAATTATTCTTCTTTATTGGGTGTGACTGTGTTCTAATAAAACTTTATTTATAAAAACAGGCGCAGCAGCTTGCCAGCCTGTGTCCTAGAAGCTGGAGCAGAGAGTTTGCTGTGGTGAGAAAGAAAAGGCTCTTTCTGGTGCCTCTTCAGAGAAAAGCAGTAGCTTCAGGTTCCCCAGCCAGTTTTTTTTTTTTTTTTTTTTTTTTTTAAACAAGACTTTGGATTAAAAGAGTTCACTTTGCCAAGGGAATTGTGGGGGATGTTCTCAGAAGGAGATCCTGTGGTAACTGGGTGGAGGTTGGAAAACATGACAGAAGAACCCTCCCAACCATAGGCTTCTAAGACATCTGTTATCTGCAAGTCCTGTCTGTTAATAGTCCCCCGCCACTCAGAGGGTGGTTATATTGTGTCACTTCCTCTCTTTACCTCTGCTGCTTACGGCCACCAGGAAGGGCTGTGTTTGGTAGGAGATGCAGGGCAATCAATATCCCAAAGGTGAAGGTGGAAACTGGGCCCATTGTCAGTTGCAGGAACTCAGTAATACCCTTGGCATCCAGGTGGGGAAGGACTGGCCCAAAGGTTTTACTCATGATTCAGAGTCTTACTGGGATGCTAACTTCAATGGGAGCTGTTTTCTGGAGAGCTAGTTCCCTTAAGGGGAATCTTTCTAAACTCTTGGCCACTCAGGGCCACTCAATGTCATGACATTAGTGCGGATTGGTCAGTAGTAACAGTTGTCCTAGGACAAGAAGCTTGGCTTTGTGCCTGTCTTTAGCTTGGATGAGCCTCTTTGGGTTTTTTCTAAATGAGAACATTCTTTACTACAATTACATATTCCTTAGAGATTTTTTTTTTTTTTTAAATATAAGAAACCAAACCAAAACAGGTTAGGGGAGCCACACCAATCTGCAGCTGGGACAGGAGGCTAATCCATAGTTACACAGACATTTAGAAGCTGAAGTTGCGGCTTCCATTAACTTGGTATGTGGGTAGACTGAGGAACCAGTCCAAATGCAGGAGAGTCTCCACTGTCGAAAGACATCTCATTAGGGATTTGGTGAGTCTATAGTTGGGGTACTAAGTGAGGGACAAGAGCCCTCCATAAGGGCCGGTGCCATGTGACATGTATATAAGGAGAACAGGCACTAAACTAAATGGAACCTATACTCAGTACCTTCATTTATTTGTGGACCTTCCATTTTTCATCCCTTGGCCCAGCTTACTGCATCTTCAAAATTAATTTCCACAGACAGGCACAATAAA
This sequence comes from Phyllotis vaccarum, assembly GCA_033318265.1. Taxonomy (NCBI): domain Eukaryota; kingdom Metazoa; phylum Chordata; class Mammalia; order Rodentia; family Cricetidae; genus Phyllotis; species Phyllotis vaccarum. The sequence goes on along the minus strand of JARWLC010000009.1, from coordinate 136,071,988 downwards.
CTGTGGACATTAGTGCTAATGGCAAGGCACACCTCTGTGGTAAAAACAGTGCACTGCCTGTATGGCCAAGGGGTTGACTGGCATTTAGGGTCCATAATAATTTCAACAATTTTCAAAAGACCAAGAGGTAGTTGGCCTCATATCTCACCTCTGCTATTTTTGCATGTGGTTTCAGGGAAACTGACTGAACTGGTGAGTTTTGATCTTTAATATGGAGCACAAGGCCTTCCAGACAGATCCTATGTCAGCTTTTGCTAGTCATCCTGGCTGCCAAGCAAGCCCCTAGAGCCTTTCCAGAGGTCCAATCACCTCCGAGGGAGTTCTGTGGCCTTGGATGGTTAAAGCATGTACGAACCATATAATTCAAGTCTATGATTATTTTGAAGATGAAGATTTTGTTTCATAGATTGCTTTAAAAAAGAACGGCCACAGGGTACTGGCATCTAAACCCCCAATTCTCATTCCTACTACTTTTCTATGTGTTCAGAGCTGCTGGCTGTAGCTTCATGAGGCACTTGATTCTCAAGCACCACCCCCCCCCCACACACACACATCATTTGGCTTAGTCCTAGTCCCTATTCACAAAGTGTTTTCGTGTGGTAGTAAAATAAAGGACCAGCCTACAGTTTATGTCAGGGCTGGATCTCGGAACAGGGCGCTGCCACAGAGCACACTCCTGTGTGGTTGCTTAAAACCAGCCACAGATGCTGGCCATGCCTGAGACTGGCAAGTAAAGGGAGACCACATGTTGGAATGTTTTTATTTAAAAACTTCGTCTATGAGTCTTCTTCAATTTACAATGTGAAAAGCAGTATTTGATTCATGTCCACATATTTGTGAGGCCTCCATAGCTAAGTGGGGAGTGAAAGGGTCTGCACCACTGTAGCTAACACAAGAAATACCCCAAGCGTGTCGGAATACCGAGGTAACTAATTTATAGAGTGCCTTTGTGTAGGCTGCACAGGGAGCCTTGAGAATGTCTTTCATGGATATGTCGCTAGAGCTTCTGAAAAGCAGGTGACAGCAACAATCCCATCACTTCACATTGTGGGAAATGTGTGTCATTAGTTTTTGACATTCTCTTTTGTGAGAGATCCACTCAGACCGGCCACCTAAGAACCCTTGTTTTGGACTCACAAGAGTGGCCTGTATTCAGTTTAATAGGAACCATGTGTTACAATCATAACAACATCTGGCCCGCATGCTTCAAATAGCAAGTGTGCTTCTCAAGGGGTCTACTGAGCCAGACAGCTGTTGGGAGGTCTGTTCCCACATTTTAAATTTGTCTGTGGCCTGGATAATTCGCTCATGTTTGAAAATTCTTCTGGATATTTTGCTCTTCTATCTCCTCAACTGAAATCCTTGATTCCCAGCTTTAACCCCAAACTGCTTTTAAGAAGTCAAGTTAAACTGATTTGGAGTCTTGAGAGAGGTACTGCTTTGGATCAGTTTTGAAGGGTAAAGGTACTCCATGGTGAGTTAAAATGCCTTAGGTGTAATCATTGCTCTGTGCAAACAAATAAATAAAGGGTACTCTCTTTGCTTCAAAATAACCCCAAACTTGACAGACTACACGTGGAGACCGATTTAATCTTGGCTTTTCGGGAGAGGACTGATTCAGGAGGCTGGGGGCAGAGCAACACCGGGAAGTGGAGCCTTGACTGTGGAGTCAGTTGCTTCTAAGGACACTCCTGAGGTCTGACTTGAGCACGTGGCAGCTACACAGAACCCAGAGAGGCTCTGCAAGAATGAGATAATTCGATGAGCAGAGATCCTGGGTGACAGTCATCAATAAAGAGCAAACTGGGCTTTCCTTACTCACATCGGAGTTGGGCTGTGTTTGCTTTTAGGATGTTCTCACGGGCTTTATTGTTTAATGAGAAACTATGAAATCCACACTTGTCTCAAATGTAAAACTTTTGACCACCATAAACGTACTCCAATGTTTTAGATTGTATAAGTATTGGTTCACACCTGTCATCTCAGCACTTGGGAAGCAGAGGCAGGAGGATTAGAAGTTCAAGGCCAGCCTTGACTACACAGCAAGATCAAGGCTAATTGCATGAAACTCTGTCTATAAAAACTTAAAAAACAAAACAACCTCCCCACCCCCACAAAAAAAGAAATTTGGGTGGGTGATGATTGATTTCAGATACATTATGGATGCTAAATCTTCTGTTTCTTCCTCCACCCCCCCTCCCTTTGTCTTTCACTTCTTCTGCTATTTCTGTACTGCACACAACTGAATCGTGGGCCCGGAATATTGTAGACAAGCGCTCAACCACCGAGCTACACCTCCAGCTTTACAGCGTTATTTCAAAACGGAATTCTCCATTCTTACAAAAACTAAGAGAACAGTTTGCAAGGCATCCTGTGAGAAGCAGGGATCATAGAAACTGTTGAAGTAGATACAAACTCCTGTGACTGGGGCATGCCTGGGGGAGAGTGGTAAAGGAAAAGCCAGGTGAAGCAGCCTAGGGTTGCACGTCTCCCACCACCCAGTGAACCTCCTGTAGAACGGATGCATCTACTTGGCAATGGGCCCATCAGCTCTTCCCTGAGTCTCTTAATCCATTAATCACTGTGGAATACCTGGAGTCGCATGTGGGTTGACAGATACAGCTGTCAACCTTTGGAAAGGGGACGCCAAAGAACTGACACATTTATTTCTTTATCCAAACCTTTTGATTAAAAAAACCCAAAAAACCAAATAAACAAACTACCAAAGCAGTGAAATCACCAAATCCACCTTTCAGTATGATCTTACAACAGACCTACTTATAAGAATGGGAATAAGATGGGATATTTGGAAAGGAAACAGAGGGTGAGGTGGGCCCGTAAGAATTTTGTCTTGGTTCAATACTCTTAAAAAAAGATTTATGTGTGTGTGTGTGTGTCCCTGTCCATTGAGGCCAGAAGAGAGCATGAGATCCCCTTGACCTGGAGTTGCTGGCAATCATCTGGGTACTGGGAACCAAACCCCCACATTTTGGAAAAGCAGCTCTTAGCCACTGAGCCACTTTCCAGCTCCACCTGTTTTTCCAGCCTGTATTCTGTTGGTGCTGTCAAGGTCTCCCAGAGGGGCACCCACTGTTAGGATTTCTGGAACAGTGGAAGCTCTGAAGCCAGTATATATCCCCAGCAGCCAGGCATGCCCCTTTACACACACATAGTATGGTACCTCATCCGTATGAATGTTCTGCATCATCCATAAGCACAAGGGTATGTGACTATGTAAATTCTGCATGCATGCGTCCTTACTGGCTTTGCACAGTCTTTTTCCCTGCATGTGTGGGCCCCCCCATTCACATTCTGTCTTTCCTGTCGTGTTTAATAAACTCTAGTGTAGATTACTGGCATTGTTTTGTGATCCATTCTTGTGTGTGATAACAACACCTACCTTTTTCCTTTGGAGGTTCACATCAAGCCTCATTGAGGCACACTTGTTCAAAGTATTAAGTCGTCTAAAAAGAAAAAAGGAAAATTTGATGATGATTTACTATGGACAAACGCTTTCCTCCCAGTCTGCTTCCTTTACTTTTGGTAAACCTGAAGGTGCAAAATCAATCACTTAAGTTGCAAGGCATTGCAGCATCTCCAGAAAGTGCGGTACAAAATGATTTAAGATAGTTTCATGTTCTCCAGCCTCCTGATCAGAGAGCCTTCTAATCCTCAACCCTTTCCCAGTCTATACCCAGGCCCTTCCTTGCCTTCTCCCTTTCTTAGAAACCACCTCTACAATTTTAACTATACGTTCACCAGCCCAGCCCTAACTGTCCACTGTCCACTCTGCCAAGTTCCCATTACAGTTTTGTTTTGTTTTCCCCTGTTTGCAGCAGTGAGTACACAGGGGGATGAAGTGGGGAGACAATTCACTCCACAGTGACGAATTATTCATGCTGTGTTTCCCCACAAACTTGTGTGTTGAAGCCAGTAACTGAATTTGGAGTAAGTATGTCATCGAAGCAAACTGGGGCCATAAAAGAGAAACCCTGATTCCCTGGGATCAGTGCCTATGAGTGTTTGTTCTTTGCTACTTCATCACACAGCGAGATGGAGGCTTTCTCCAGGAAGGAGGTCACCAATAACCTAGCTCTTGACCTTGAGGTTTCCAGCCTCTTGAAGTGAGCGCCCAGCGTTAAACTGCCCAGTCACTGGCATCTCAATCACTGGCAGCAGCACACGCCAACTATAGATGCATTTGGTTTTCCCCCTCAGCAGGACTCTCAAAATTGTTACCTAGCAGAATTCCTCCTGGTCCCCCATGCAGATCTCAAATCCAGACCACCAAAGATTCAGCTCTACAGCTGATGACTTTGACACTGCTGCCAGCTGAGACGGAAAAGCTAAACAGCCAGCGGGTGTGCATTCTTATAATACTCCTTTCCTTGTCACAAAAATATCTCTTTCTTGTTTGTTTACCTTGCTGCCTGGCTGTTCCCAAGAGAAAGATGGTCCTTTCGTTTTCCAAAACTAATTCTTTTTAGTCTTGTTTCTGATGACAACATTTCACGGTTTATGCCTCACATTCTCTCAACTGTTCCCTCTCTGGGCCCAATCTAGTTCTGATTAACCACATAAGCTACCATTATCCTCCAATCCTGTCTCTTACCATGGCTCCCAATGGCCAGCACTCCTTTCTACTTAAGTGCTGAGAGTAGCCTCAATTTTAATCAATTCTTAAGTCTTGCTTTTGTGAAATCTCTTGGCCAACACCTTTATTATTTTGTGTTAACTGTTTTTAAGTTTGCATGTGACTTTAGAGTCACTCTCAGGCCTATCTTCCTGCAGCTCTTGAAAGGCTTTCATTTGTCTCCAAACCATTTTTATACCGTTACTTCGTAACCTTCCAGTTTCATTAAATTTGTAATGAATTTGTCCTTTAGAAGCTTAAGATTCACTTTCTCACTGTCTCTGCGTCCCCCTTCTCTGTCTGATTCACATATAGCTCTGTTCATGCAATTTTGATAGATCCATACTTGATATTTATTACCACCATGAAATTGTATTCCCAAATGTATCATACTTGAATAATTTCCCTCTCATTTTCTCATGTCCCTAGAGTTAATGCACATACAGTTTGTTTATTTAATAATCCAAATTTCTTCAAATGAAAGAGCAGACCCAACACCATCCTGAGAACAGGCCTCCATAAGGTGACTTGGAGGTGAACTGAAATCTGAAAATGTGCTGTGGCAGCAGAATTCAAAGCAAACAGGAGACACAGTGGTAAAATTTAACAAGAGCCAGATGTCTCTGCAGAAATCTCATATTCTGCCATAAATTCTGTAGCAATTCTGTGCCAATAGCCTGACCAATAATTTTAAAAGATTACCTCACCCTATGCCCCCTTAATCCAATCCTAGAATGCCAAGACATACAGTTCCCTACTTGTGCTTTTTTTCCCTATATAAGCCCTTTGTAATCAGGGCTTGGGGCTTGCTCCTTCACTCTGTAATTGGAGTCCTGGAATAAGGCCTTGTCTGGGCTCAAATAAAGAAACCTTTGTTTTTGCATTGAGAAGTCAGCTCTGTGGTTTTGTTGGGGGTCTCGAACAAATACCTAAACCTAGTCAGATGGTCTATTAATTTAATTCCATTGGACAGATAGATGTCTTTTAGTTCTGGTTATTTCTTATACTCCTCTGAAGTATGTTATCTACTGTTCTGGAGCAAGTGGTACAAAAGGCCTTGGGACATTGACATTCAAAATGCAGGCAGATTGTCATGTGGACCCTGTTTCCAAAGGAGTACCCATTTTCAGCTGTGTCTAATACCTTGGCTTCTCTGGTGATCAATTTGAATTTTGCTGATGGGAGGGAGATAAATTACCAAGGTATAGAACCAGGGACACAGAGCAAAGCATTTTCCTAGTTTTCCACATAATTTCAGAAAATTTGCCTCTTTTGAAGCTCTCTCATCTCTGTTACCAATTCTTGAACATCATGGAGTCTCTGGAGTGAAGGCTGAGTTCCATTAGGAATTTCTCCACTGACTGGTTAGATTTTGTTTCCTGAGCACACTGAATCTTCTACTCTAGATTCATCCTCCTGCTTTGGAAATGTTACAGGTCTCTGGTGGACATTTGATCTTGTAAAGGAGGCGATGACTCTGAAAGTTGGTGGAGTGTTTTTGAGGCGAGTAAATTCAGTGCCCATCAAGCTGCTTTGTCCTTTTTGTTGTCATTTGTTTCCAGACAAGGTCTCTCAACGCAGCCCTGGCTGTCCTAGAACTCACTTTGTAGACCAGGCTGGCCTCAGACTCAGAGATCTGCCCGCCTCTGCCTACTAGGGTCCTAGAGAAGTCTCACAAAAGACCAACATTCATGTATGCAATCAGCAAGAGAGGTTTTTTTTAATTCCAGCCTGCTGGGGCCTCCCATACCCCACAAATGCAAATGGTGAAGACCCTTGAGAGGAACATGTGGGATCCTTTTAAGCACAGCCAAGGGCAACTAGGTCACTTTATATATGATAGGCTTAAGCAAGTGGCGATCATATTAGTACATTCTAATTGGCCAGGACTAGTCAGAGGCTGGTCAGGACTAGTTTTCCATTTTTAAGCAAGCCTGGACAAATCCCAGGCCCTAACCTTGAGTTGCTGTGCAGGATAGCTGACCTACTATGCACTGACTGTAGCAGCTGGCTCAGTGGCCCAGACTTAATGAATTCTACCACCCTTGTTCTTATTGTCCAGGGCACCAGTGATTAACGGCCCTTTGTTCCAGGATCTTTCAAAAACTGCTTGCTCAGGCTCAGAAAACTGAAATTGGGGTGTGGTTTCTGAGAAGCAACCTCACTCCTCTCATCTGCCTCCCAAGTACTGAGGCTAAAGGCATGCACCACTATTGCTCAACAATAATCTCATCTTTGATCAATAACAGTTTCTCTGGCTGTAAGTAGACCCAAGAGAGATAAAGAATATTTTTTTCAAAGTAGAAGTGTCTCCTGTGCTCTTTACTGCTGAATCTACCAATCACAGCATCAACTCCCAGAGGCATTTTCATTGACTTCCATCGTCCATATATTAGCTTTGCTTATTATTGGCTGTCATAGTAATGGAATTATGTAGTATGCATTTATATATGTGTGTATGTGTGTCTACAAGTATGTATGTGCATCACATTCATGCAGAACCTGCAGAGGCCTGAAGAGGGCCTAGTACCCCCCCCCAAAATTGGAGTTACTATGCTTGTGAGCCACCATATGGGTGCTAAAAACCAAACAAGGGTCCTTTAAAGGGCAACAGGTGCACTTAACTTCTGAGCCATCTCTCCATCCCCTAGGTATGCACTTTCTAATGCATAGATTTGGATTTTTGTTATTGTTTAGCATGATGTTTATAGGACTGATCTATGCGGATAAGTACAGCACTAATAATCATATTGCTGAGTAGTTTTTCATATTATGAAATATATAACTGATCTGTCTATTCTCTTGCTTGTGGACATTCAGGTTATGTCTTAATTAGGGCTTCTATTGCTGTGAAGAGAAGAAACCTTGATCACAGCAACTCCTAAAAAGGAAAACATTTAATTGGGTGGCTTCTGAATTTGGTCCATTATTCTCACAGTGGGACATGGTGACATGAAGAGAGACATGGTGTTGGAAAAGGAGCTGAGTGTGGAGAAGCTACATCTCGATCCTACAAGCAACAGGAAGTGGTCTGAGTGTCACTGAGTAAAACTTGAGCACATGAGACATCAAAACCCACCCTCACAGTGACACGTTTTCTCCAACAAGGCCACACCTCTTAATAATGCTGCTCCTAATGAGCTTATTGGGGCCAAATACATCCAAACTACCACAGGTTGCTTCTAGTTATTTTATTTTTTGTTTTTATTAATGCCTTCCTAATTGCTAAATTGTATAGTTTCTTTTAAACAAAGCCCTGCTTTTAGCAATGGACAACGATAACAGCCCAACATTATCCTTGACATGAATCCTCTTGTCACCTCATCACAAACAGCACAGACCTCTTACATAATAATGCATTTAAATTCAGACTTTGATGACATGCAATCCTGTTTCCATCTCTCCCCTGAGCCCCAGAGCTACATCTCAAACCATCTACTGCTCTTGCTGATTCGTGGGGTCCTTCATGCTTTCCAGGTTCAAAGACTAAAACCGAACTCCCTGCACTGTTTTCAAAACCCATCTCTTCCATTTACCATCTTGTCTTGACTCAGCACCAACAGACATCCACACCAGAGACTAACCCTCAGGCTCAGTAGGCATTGCACACTGAATCTGGTCAAGTAACTGTTTCTGTAATATTCTTAAAGTCTTGCCTATTCTTTGGTCCTAATCCAATCTCTTCTTATCCCACATGGAGTCAGGCAATACCTGCCATGCCATTATTTCTAATGCTCTGTATGGGAACTACTTCTACCTCCAGTGTACCCCACTGTGTGTTGACTTATACATATAAGATGATTCTCTTCATTTTCAGTCACTAATAGTTTGCCCACAGTTGTGGATTCATGATGTTGTTCAACAAAATTATGCTTTTGGTTTTGGATTAGAGGCTGATCAGGGCGTCCATGGCTGCTGTGCTGCTGCTTTTGTGGATTTGCTGCTATAGGGGCAGACTGTCTTCCTGGCCGGTTCCATGGATGTTAACATGCCCACCCAAGAGTGGTGTGTTAATTAAAGGCAGTCCTGTTGCCCTTTTGGCAGCTCTTCCGTGGGTTTGTTTAGGGAAGGAGTGCATGCTGTTTATGTAATAGACATACATAGCACACTTGCTCCTTCATTGTGGCTGGAGGCACAAACAAATCATTCTACTTTGTGAAGAAGATTTTGATTTACTAAAGGCCCAAGAACATCAAAGACTCATCCTTCTTATACTACACATTTAAATACACTATATTCGTGATACACGGAGACAATTTATTATTTTTGAAGCTGGAAGCTAGATTTATCTTCACAGACTGGTTTTTTAGACACATCTAAACTCAAGAATATGTCTTCACTTAAAATTACTTCTCTATTTGAAAAAAAATACCCAGGAAACATTATGTAACACTATATATAGTATCTGCTAAAACACTCTATTAGTACTCAAATTCAGTAAGTCAAGCAACTAGATTTTTTTTTTCCCATGTGAAGGGATAGTTCTAAAGACAATATACAGATGGCTGATAAGCACACAAAAAGATAATTAACATTTGTTTGTCGTGGGAGATAGACACTTAAAATTAAGAAATACTACTTCATGCACTCGAAAAGACTCAACTCAACGATATTGACAAAGTGGCTCGAGATGCCTCAGTGGTCAGAGCACTGGCTGCTCCTGCAGAGGACATGAATTTGATTCCCAGCATCCACATGGCAGCTCACAACTACCTGGAACTCCAGTTCTTGGGAAACTAATACCCTCTCCTGAACATTAGAGGCACATGGACGTATATGCTGGCAAAACACAAACACAGAAAATAAAATAAATCAATCTAACAGCATCAGCAACCAGCTGTGAGGAGGGACCGAAGACATAGAAATGCCAACACATTCTTGGGGGGGGGGGGGAGTGACAATGGGGGATGGGCACTCTCCCAACTCAAGATTTACTAGGAAGAAACAGCAGTGAAGTTGGAGGTGTTTGGGGACAGTAGACCAATAGTCAAAGCACTGGACTCACAGCACCAAGGAGACTCCAGCAAATATAGTCACCTGACCTTTACAAAGGAGCAGAGGCAAGGTCAGAGATAAAGAGAATCCTTTAACAAATGCTGTTGAAACAGCTGGATAATCACATGAAAAGAAATCAATCTAGAAAGACTTTATACTTCTAATACAGATGGACTTGGGATGGACCACAGTCCTAAACATAAACATGACTACTGTAGGATTAATAACGGAAACAGGAGAAAGTTTAGATGGCCTTGAGAACGTGAGGACTGGATTCTACAACAAAGGTGCAGTCCAGTGATAAAATTTAAGACTCCCGATCATACAGAGGATGAGACGGTAAAGTAGACTGGAAGAAAATACGTATGAAAGAGATATGATGAAGTTTATAAGGTGTACAAAGAACTTTGAAATCCACAATGATGGAACAAATAGCTTAGTTTAAAAATGGAATATTAAAATGTTCTCAGTATTGGGCTGGAGAGATGGCTCAGTGGCTGAGTCCTTGCCACTTTTCATGAAGACTGAGTTTAGCTCCCAGCACCTACACTGGGAAGTTCACAACTACCTGCACCTCTATCTCCACAGGCTCTGACGCCATCTTCTGGCCTACGGATACTGTACTCATCATGTAGGTGTACATGCGCATGTGGGCATGCATGTGTGCACGCTCACATACACAGATAGAAATGAAATAAACTACAATTTAAAGTGTTCAAAATCACACATTAATTACAAATGAACACTATCACAAGCATCCGCTATACATTTAAATAACATTGCTGTGATTAAGTGTGACAGAAACTTTGCTGTTGGGTGGAAAATGACTCAGGTGCTTCAGAGCACAGCTGAGCAGTTTCTTACTGCAAAACAACCTTTGATCCAGCAGCCACACTACTTGTTATTCCCCCAAATGGCTTTAAGATTTATCTCCTTGTGTAAATTTGCACTTGGTGTTTATGGCCCCTTTAGCCATCATCGGTGAAATTTGAAAGCAATCAAGATGTCAGGTGAATGGGAAGATGAACTATGATACAACCAGACAATGGGATGTTGATAATTAGAAATGAGTTATAAAGACACGGATGACACGGAGGAAACTTAAGTGAGTATTAAAGGCCAGTAAGGAAAAGCTATAAATCGTGATTCTAATTACAAAGCATCGTGGAAAAGTTAAAATTATGGAGGTAGCAAAAAAGACCAATGGTTGCCAGAGAACAGGAGATGCCGAAGTAGAACAGGGGATCTTTAGGGCAGCGAAACGGTTGTGTATGCCACGGTGGTGGATGCGTGTCATTATACACCTGTCAAAACACGGAATTAAGATGGAAAGCATGAGCTGCAATGTACACTGTGTACTCTGCACTGTAACAGATGTTCCCCTTCGGGAGATGTTGAGAGTGGTAGAGACCGGCATATGTGAGGACAAAGGGCAAATGGGGGCAATGTGCTTTCTGATAAAGTTTGTCATAAACCTCAAAGTGCTTAAAAACAGTCAATTCGAAAGGTATAATTTTTATTATAATTATTAATTTTACTTACTGGACTTTGAAATTGACTACAAAGTGACATATATATATTTCTTTTTTAGAGATTTTTTTCTTTGCATGTGCATGTGTGTGTGTGTGTGTTTTGACCAAAAGTTAACACTGAGTGTCTTCATTCATAACTCTCCATCTTATATATCAAGTCAGGGTCTCTCAATTGAATTTAGAGCTCATTAAATAAGTTAGTCTAGACAGCCAGCTTGCTCCAGGGCTCCCCATCTGTATGTCTTGTATGCTAGCATTTCAAAAGGGTGGTCATGTTTACCTAGGATTTACAGGAGCAAGAGCGCGGTCTCCAGTGCTGTGGTCTGTAAGTGTTTTGTTCCTCCAAGGTATGCTAATTAGCTCTTAATCTAATGTGCAAAAGTATCATCATTAGAGGCATTTAAAAATGTTGGGTACAATCTCAATTAGCTTGTATATAAAGCATGATGACTCTGTGTTTCAGCCTGGGGGGGGGGGGGGTTGTGTCAAATAACCCTTTCACAGGGAACACCAGAAAACAGAGATCTTTACATTAACAATTCCTAGCAGTAGCAAAACTACAGTTAGGAAGTACCAATGAAATAATTTCATGGTTTGGGGTCACCACAACATGAGGAACTGTATTAAAGGGTCACAGCATTGGGAGAACCACTGACTTAGAGCATTATGGAGGAAAGTGTTCTTTAAGGTTATGTGAAACAATGTGCTTCTGCATGGTGGGCATAGCATTGGTTTGTGATTTATTTTAAATAGCGTGAAGTAAACATGGCTAACCTTTCTAAACACACAGACTGGATGAAGCATACATTGTAGAGACAGAGGACAGAATTGCTTCTCTCAGATTTGGCTCCTGTAGGTGAGAGAATACCACACCAGAAATACTCATTGTACTCTCAAAACTGTCATACAATCCTGGTGTGAGTGAAAAGCCAACCTTCAGTGAGGACAAATAAGTAGTTCTGGTATTTATTTCCACTTAAACTTAATTGTAAGTAATAAGACAAATTCTCAAATGGTCTGGGTTGGTTTATTAGTGGTTGCTTGACAGGCTGTCTCAATACGAATGAACATTTCAATTATAGAATGTATTTGCCTTCCACGAATAGAGAGCTCCATTGGACTGGAGCCCTTTCTTGAGCTTATCCATGATTTATTCTTCTTCTAATTCCTGGCAAGCCTGAAGGGCATTCTGTAGGAACATTGTTCAAATGAGTCTATTGGTGTCTTCAGATCACTGTGCCCGTCTTGGCGCAGCCAGAACAACAGAACGCAATGCACTGAACACAATAGCTTACAAGCTGTACCTGGTTTGCCTCCCTACAGTTGAGCAAAGATGCCAGACCAAAGGCAGTCAATTCAATGAATGTGAAGGGAACAGTCCAGGACCATCTGCACTGCCTCTTTCAGACAAGGAGACAGGCCTCTGGAGGACCATCTGCCCAAGGGAGTGAGCCAGGAGTGACATCCAGGCAGGAAGTCCCTCCTGTCTCCTTAATTTTTTGCTTCTCTCTACTGAGAAATCATTTTTAGTAAAATCCAGAAAATAGAGGTAAGATCCTGGCAGCTCCTGTTCTGCTCACTTTCCACTGAAAGAGAAAACCCACGGTGAGGCCTGTTTTTGCTATTGTAGCAACCTGGGTTTAGTTATTAATGCAATCTAGACAGTCTAAGCCGTTCAGGAGAAATGGTCACTCAATCTTTTCAAATTTACTGCTGTTGTCAGAATTTTATAGATGGGTGAATACATCACCAAGGGGGAAGGTAGTGGTTTCATTTTAAGTGTCAATTCGGGATTCTATTAGGGAAGTCAGTCGAGAGAGAAAAGCTGATATATGTTTATCTAAGGATGGGTACTTGGTGCCCCAAGGAAGATGCTAATACAGAGGTGAACAAAAGATAGTTCTTATCCTCAAGGATCTCACAGTCCCACATGGGCTGTGAGCATGATAAATTGAAGAAGCAAAGCACTTCCTGTGCACCAGACCAAGAAGATAATGTTTGAGCAAGACTTTGAGGAATGAAGAAATCTGCTGCCTAGTCTAGGGTAATTTCAGGCAAAGGGAATATGATTGCATAGGGTAATGTGTTCTAGGCATTGTGGGTACCTGAATAGGAATGTATTCTGGAGAGGCACGCAGGGGCTGGACCATGGAAGACTGGAATGAAGGAATTGGGAGCAGTATGTGGACAATGAGGAGATACTGAAGGGTATTATGGTATGGACTATCACCATACTTAGACCTAAGGTGGGATGGAAGATGAATTTAAGAAGGACAGTCAAGAGATGGCTCCAGAATCTGGATGCTTTTGATGGCTCAGTAGTCGAGAGGACACACAGCTCTTACAGAGGACTTGGGTTTGGCTCTCAGCACCCACTTGGGTGGTTCACAACTGCCTATAATTCAAGTTATAGGGCATCCAATATACTCTCTGGCTTTGGTGTGCACTTGCATGCATTTGGTGCACATAAACTCATGCGGGATATACAAACACGTAGGTAAAAAGAAAATTAATCATATTTTAAAGAGTCTGAACCAGACATTGTTGCTCTATTCATAACAGCCAGAAATTGGAAACAGTCTAGATGTCCATCAAGGGAAGAATGGATTTAAAAATGCTTTACATTTGCACAATGAGATATTTCTCAGCTCTTAAGTGAAATCATGATATTCATAGGAAAATGAAGAGAGCTAGAAAAAAAGTCATCTTGAGTGAGGTAACTCAGACCAAAAAGGACAAATAGGTCAAATGTTCAATGTTAGCTGTCACGTCTTCTTCACAATAGGACTACGATGTGTATAAGCACAGGGACTAGGTAGAGAGGGGTGGGTCTCCCTAGGAAGGATAAAGAGAACAGATATATATGGATGAAGAGATGGGAGGATCAAATGGGAAGGAGAAAGGAAGATGCTAAAGAAGGAAATATGGGGAGGGACAGCTAAGACCGAGAGCCCTTTGAAGGGTTGTATAGAAATCTACTATAGTAGAGGCTTCTTCAAACATGTACATATAAGAAAGAAGTCTAAATGGAATCATCAAATAATGAGGAAGACAACACCCCAAGTCACTAGATGAAGCCTCCATTTCTGGGAGTGGGTTACATCTATTGAGTCATTGGAGAGCCACGAATTAACAGTAAAGCCCTATTGCTGAAGACAAGACTTACACAATTCATTGAACCCAGAGAAATCAAACCCTTCGCGACTCTACTGACTGATGTTCACGGCCCTGGAAGAAACTCTGCACACTTCCAGGAGAAATAAATGTCAACCTACCTACAATGGTGACCTGCCTGCGAGATACATTGATGTATTGTGGCACAGGCTGTGGGGGTGACCAACCACACTACCTGATTGGATCTAAGATCCACTTCATGATATAAAACCCCTACCTGACACTTCTTGAGTGGTCAAGAACCTGAGGCTAGATGGGCCAGGGACCAAGGAGAAAACCAAATACTACTATTTTGCCAAAAGAATTAGCAATAAAATGACCCCTGATGACTCTGCCATACTCATCTATCAATGACTTGCTCTGCCATCCATCATCAGAGAATCTTCCTCCTGAAATAGATGGGAACAAATACATAGACCCACAACCGACAATGTGCAAAGAGTTACAGACCTTGGTACACTCAGTCCTAAATGGGAACCTCTTCATCCAATCCCTTCTGTCAGGGCTCAGAGAACCCTGAGGAAACAAGGTCTTCTATACACAGAAGGACCAATGCACATAGCACAGTGGGATCCAGCACAGGCCTGTACAGGGTCTGTACCAGATGAGCTTTCAGTGCTGAGAGGGGCAATGAGCACCAGCTTCCACCTCTTATCCAGAAGCTATCTCTAACTGATAGCTGCTTGCATCTCCCAAGGAGTCTCAAGCTACAGTTTTGTTTTGTTTTGTTTTGTTTTTTTTTAACCTTTTAGGTCTTTTGCTTATATATTACAGTTGTATTTCTATATATTATGTGTTGTGTTTTTATGCTGTGTGGGAACATGTACCTCTTGACATCTATATAATTTTGTGCTTTTCTTTGGTTCTTTTTCTTCTGTTAGTTTGCTTTGTTCTATTGTTTGGTTTTATTCTACTTTATTATTATTACTATTTTCTAGGTCCCCTGTTAATATTCTAATGAGAGAAAGAAGGGGTGTGGTTTGGGTGAGGGGAAATCAGAATCACAATAGACTGTGTGGGAAAAAAAAAACTCTCTTCAATGAAAGAAAACAAGCATCTGAATGAGAGACAGCGAAGTGTGTGTCTGTGAGGGCAGGATGTGGCCACCGCTCACATGGAAGAGAGAAAGGCAAAGAGAGGCCAAGTCTCATATTTCAAGTTTTTTGTGAATGTGTTATCTATCAACTGTAGACAACAATAAAATATGGAGCAGTGGGAGCAGAATATGAGGAAGATACTGAGCTCTGGTCTGCGTATGTTAAAATTTAGGGCCTTGTGCCATCCAGACCTACTTAAGAGCGAGTGGAATACAGATAAGTGTAAAGCCTACATAATGGAATAGATCCTCTATATCTTTGGGAGATTGGGTTCAGGAGTCCTCGCCAACACCAAAGTCCTCTGATGCCTAAGCCCCTTGGGAACACTGCACAGCATTTGCTTATAATCTCTATATTCTCTCCTGTATTTTAAACCACTCCTGTATTATCTACACTACTTCATACAATGCAAACATCACGTAAGTGGTTGTTTACTGTTTAATGTGAGGTTGGCTGAGTCCATGGATATCAAGGACTGAATGACTGAAACCAAGCAAGCTGGGGCAACAAATTCAGAACCCAGGTGGATTCCAGTGTTTAGGACTTGGGGCTAAGGTAGGAGGAAGCCGGTCTCAGGAAGGTAAAAGTGTAGATCAGCAAGAACCAGCTGAAGGTGGCGCTTTGGAAGCTGAAGAACTTACCCTCAGGAAAGGAGGGAACAGTTGGTTAACTTCAAGAATTTAAGAAGGAGCCAGGGGCGCAAAAGCTTCACATTCCTTTGGTGAAACTTAGCGTCTGGAGAGAGCAGTGTAGAGTAGGCAGAGGGAGGGGAGCTGAGAGTGTGCAGATCCCAAGAGCAGGAAGCTAGTGGGTGCAGCATGCTCTGTTAATAAGCCAGTGAAGGCTGGCGTGGTGAGGTGCACCTTTAACCTGCAGAGGCAGGCAGATCTCTGTGAGTTTGAAGCTAGCCCTGTCTACACAGTGAGTTCCCAGCCAGCAAGAATAGAGAAAAAGAAAAGGAGACGGAGGAGAAAGCCGTTAGCAAAGGACAGCATTTTAAGCTATTCTGGGGAGAAAACAGAATTATCATCATAATATTTTCTAAACAAAGAAGCAATATAGTAATTTGTGGGCTGAAAGAGTATTTCTGCCAAGTCCTGCTTTAATTTAACAAATATTTATTGAAGTCTCATTTGGGACAAGGTCCTGTATCCATGATGCGCAGTTGAGTAAGATGAGTCCATGACATGGCTAGAATGTCCCTCATAGCTCAGGGGGACCAGAGCAGGGGTCAGACAGTGGTCAGGGTGAGGTGAACGCAAAGGGATTGGATTCTGGGGTGAGGGAAGATGGTCCAACGGAGGCAGGAGGAAGGCTGTGATGGAGGCAGAGCCACAGGGTCAGTGTGAGGGGCCAGGTTCAGGTTGTCAGGTCCTGACTCACGCTATACAGAAGCCTGGGGACATTGGCAGGCGGCTGTTCCTCCCTTAGCAACCACAGGAAAACAGTAGGGCCTTCCCTTCCTCATACTTTAGGCTCGTGTTTGACATTTCAGCAGCCAGACCTCAGATGAGTCACGAGGCTTCCTACACTGATTTAACGGCTGGTTTCCTGTGATATTTTTTATTTTCCTGCCAAAGGCCTGGGAGGAATAGCAAGCAGAGATGGGCGTCCATCTCTTCCAGACCATTCTGATTCCATTCCAAATGCCTGACCTTCTTACCCCTGGCTCCTGTCAGGGCGGTGGATGGAACTCTGTCAGTTGAGAAGCATCCTGGGTGGGAACTTCAAAGACATTCAGGGACCAAAGCCAGTGAAGATGTGCTCTCTAGACCCAGGGTCATGGGGGCTTCTTGGTGTGCTGTGGTCACAGGGCGTGAGAAAGGGCTTGGTGCTCAGAGTCTGGCAGACACAGATTTCAGAGAGGAGAGTGGGGATGTTCCATGCCAAATACACAGCTCTACTACATAATTCCCAAGACTCGAGGGTGGTCAAAAGTCACTGACCATGCATAAGAAGGGTTATGGTGAGATGGGGTGTGGTAAGGGCATTAGAAATACAGTCTCAAGAAAGCAAATGACTATTACCATGCCACCGTTGAGTCTAGCAAGGAAGCCTGTACCTCCCTATACTTTCCCTTCTGCTGTTCCACCAAGTGCTTGCAACAGGAGAAATCACCCCTGTGCTGGGGCTTAAGTCCAGGAACCACTTCTGGACATTAGCTGAGGTATGGGAGGAAAGCAGGGTCAAAGGTCACCAACAGAAAAAAAAAGGTGCAAGCAGTGCTGTAAGAAGTGTGTATGCATGCATGTGTGCACACGTGTGCATGTGCACACTCTCAATGTAACCAGCTTGCACAAGACAATTGTTATCATCATTATCTTTCTTTAAGTGCATGAGTGTTCTGTATGTATGTCTGAACCATTTGTATGTCTGTACCTACAGAGGCCAGAAGGGTGTCGGATCCCTTGGTACTGGACTATAACAGTTGGGAGCCACCGTGTAGGTGACAGGAATGGAAACAAGTCTTCTTATAAGAGCTGAAAGCACCTTCTTAACCACTGAGCCATCCCTCCACCACCTTCTATGATAGATACTTTTAGAGGAAAAAGATTTATATTATTTTCATGGAGACTGTCACTGTTTAATATTAACATTTATTTTTTGAGATAGAATTTCTCTGTGTAACTGTCCTGACTGTCCTAGAACTTACTTTGTAGATGAGGCTGGCCTTGAACTCACTGAAATCCACCTGCTGGGAATAGAGGTGTGCACCACCACTGCCTGGCTAATATTAACAATGTTAACACACTCAAATCAAATGGGGGTTTGTGCAGCGGTGAACTCTAACATCCTTCTCCCATGCATCTTCCCCTCTCACTGTTCCTTGCTTCTTGAAACTCCTCATCTCTTTGCATCCTTTGAATCATGCAGAGGAAAGCAGCAAGTTCCATCACCAAATGACAGTGAACACAGCTCACGCCCTCATTTGTCATATACTATGATTAATTAGCATCTACTAACAATATACACTATGCAAATGGGTTGCTATCTTCACATTAATTTAGGGATTCAAACCATCCAAGCCCAGGTCTGCAGCCAGCTGCAGTGAATACTGCAACCCAACAGTGCGGTGGAGCATCTCACCTCCCCAGAGTGTCACCTTGGCCAGCTATTTTAAATACCTTTTGTATCCTCAAAGTGTCCCATTGAGTTAAGTTCCAACCAGATCGCTTAGCTTAGACAATTAGATTTACAATGAACTTTTTGTGACACAGTGGGTAAGGCTTTGCAGCTAAGAGTCAATTGCAACAAAGAAAACAGTTGTAACTGTGGCTGCAGAAATACTGGAAATGGAACTCCTCCAGCCTGAAGCAGCAATCATTAACGTGGAACCTGCTGGACACAGCCTGCTCTGCCCACATCCCTGCAGCACACAGAAAGAACTCCGCTGTCATCCGGGTGGCTTGTGTTTTCAAGAAAGGCAGTAAATATGCCTGGTTTCTGGGGACTAAAACCTGAGAACTAGAAAAAGGCCAGGGTTAGACAGCTACACGTCCACCCTGTTTCCTCAGGGTAGTCTCAGCAGGATCTCTGTGTGTGTAAGCCACACTGCTTAACAGTTCTCCAGTTACTTGGGGTCTGAGGCATGGACTGCTCTCTACACGAAGGAGAAACATCCCTGTGGTGAACACCCTTTGGCTCTCCTGCCTGCCTCGGTCTCCCTGGAAGGAGCTCTCTCCAGCTGTGATTCCCTCCACCACTCTGCAGCGCCTCAGCATTTCAAACACGCACGAGAACGGTACAGTTCACAAAGAGTTAAAAATGAAGCAGAGGGTGCCACTGTCAAGTCTGAGGACCCTGACATGTATACTCTGGTCATACATGCACACTGTGCTGCCTCTGCCACACAACAGACAAACAAATAAGTAAACATTTAATTTCAAACAGCAAACAAGTAAAAAGCTCACTGCCTTTGTGGATAGAGTGCACAAAGGGGAAAAAGAGACTTTTTACCCCTTACTGCTCGCTTGGCATTAATCAAAACTTGCCCTCTGAGTAGGCAAGGTTCTAATTAATCTCACTAATCTCAAAGTTTTAAAAGCACCATCCTTCTCTGCTGGGAGATCTGTTGCTTTTTTGCTGTTTTCAAGGCAGGAAATCTGGGCGATGTGGAACTTGTGTTGAAGAAAAAGCAGTTCCCTGCCCTAGCCACTCCAGCCAGCTACCTCTGGCTGTTGACCTACTCCCAGTGTCCTTGACCCTCCCAGGGTGTTACTCTTTCTTGGCCTCTATTCTACCCACACTCCTGTGCCCTGAGAACTGAGAGGTTCATATACCTTCAGCCAAATGCCAAATGTTTTCTCACAAAAACAGCTTAGAAATATTTTACAGGACACACACGTTCACAGTCACACACACACACACACACACACACACACACACACACACACACACACACACATATTCTAGTAACAAAGAACGATGTAAAAATAATAGCATGTACAGAATCACAAACTCTTAGGTATTATCAGTACCATTTCCTATGCTGTAACTGCAGTTTGTTATTGTAAACATCAGGAGACCTAAGCACCTGCTCTGATTACTAATCAACACATAAATTTAGGGTCAGTGACATGGCTCAGTGGGTAAAGGCAATCGCCACCAAAAAGGACAACCTGAATTAAATCCCTAGCCCCCAGAAGGTAGAAGAGAATACTACCTCCTGCAAACTGCCCTTTGACCTCCACAGGAGCACTGTGGCATATATGTGTGTCATAGACACACACCCATTACACACCCAAGTGCACAGGTATGTGTCAAAGTGACTGATCGTGGCAGCTCAGACCTTTCAACAAGGAGTTGAAACAATTAGAAATTGAATTGCAATGCACGAATCTTGGCCTAGGCCTTGTGCTTACTAAGATAAACTCAAATTTAAACTACACAGGATAACATGCTTATGACCTTATTTTAAACAAAGACATTTTTAAATATACTCTTGAAATGTGGACAAAATAAGCATATTTGGCTAGTAAAAAAAAAAAAAAAAAAAAAAAAAAAAAAGAGCCCACATTCTGTGGTATTGAAAAGAGGTTCTACAGGTTCTCAGAAAACATTTACAAAATGTACTGTCTGAGGAACAAGGCATTTATAACAACAGCATCCCCCAAACTCAACAATAGACATTATTATTCAGTTAAAAGTGAGAAGATTGAATTGATATTTTTCAGGAGAAGAAGGGTTATGAAAATGAACAGATGTGTAGCTTTATTCATCACTAGGAAAATGCACATTAAAAATCATGATGTAACAATAGCCAGACACCTGTTAAAATGTTCAAGAGCAAACCAAAAACATACTAACAAAGAATCACAAAGCTGAGCTCTTCACATGTTATTGGGAATACAAAATAAGTCACTTGGAGCAGTTACTGCCTCTTTATAAAGTTAACGCAGATTTGTCATGAACCTCCCACAGCCCCATTCTTAAGATTTTAGTGAAAAGAAGCATACATTTATACTCAAGCAAAACAACATTTGTCAGGGTTCAAGTGTTATTAAAGCCTCACATTGGGAACCCTGAAGTCTGTTAGGATGGTGAAAAGGAATATATTTTTGAAATAGAAAATAACATGAATGAATCTTAAGAACATTGAACCGAGGAGCCAGACAAAATAGACATGTACTGTTGTTCCAGGCCATATCTGTGATGCCCCCGATGGAGCCAAAACTGTAGGCACAGAAAACAAATCTGTAGTGGCCAGGGCTTGGGAGTAAGGGCAACACGGATGACAAAAAGGATGTGGAGGCTTCAGGGGCAGCCGATGGGGCTTTTCCAAATCTGATTACATACTAGTACCAGTCCATATATACATGAATATATACATACATGTTTATATACATGTATAAGTATGATGTCCATATATACATGAATATATACATACATGTTTGTATACATGTATAAGTATGATTCTATAAGTAAGTCATTTTACAGAAAACAAATTTAAGACCTTAAGATGGTAAAAATAAAATTTTAAAAATAGGTATTTGTTTTTAACGCCAGCCAACAGGAACATAGTCAACATTGGGAGTCAAAACAGCCCGAGGTCCTAACTGGATTGGACTGTGGGGAATGAATCTTTGTCAGAAGGATATGTCCCTGCTGCAGGTGTGCCTTCTAGATGAAGAGGAAATGCTGGTCCTCCAAGTCAGAGCCTTTGAAGAATCACAAGGAGATCATCCATTCACCTCACAGGCTCTCACAGGTAGGTCACTGTGTGCTAAGTTGTTTTCTAGCCTAAATGGTCCATCTCTATTCAAATCTACAATTTTCCGTGTGTGTGTGTGTGTGTGTGTGTGTGTGTGTGTGTGTGTGTGTGTGTGTGTGTGTGTGTGCGTGTGTGTGTGTGTGTGTGTGTGTGTGTGTGTGTGTGTGTGTACCCACACCACAGTGCATGTATGGATGTCAGAGGACAACTTCTCCCCCCCCCCCCACCATATCGGTCCCAGGAATTGAACTCCGATAGTTATGCTTGGCAGCAAGTGCATTTAACCTGTTGAGCCAGCTCACAAGTTTTTGAGCCAAAGAGTTCTTTTGCCCTTTAACCAACTGGGCTGAGACATCAAGCTTAAGCAGATACACAGTATTGTCTTTGTGAATAGCAGAGACTATTTATAATACAAATCTACCTTTTCATCATATAGGAAACAGGGAGTGAACAGCTCTGAAGACAAAAGCAGGCATCAAGGATCTGGCAAGTCCAGGATTATTTTTGCTATGCTCATCATTAGCTTCCTATTAAAAGTCATATTTATTAAATGCAGGATACACTAGAAAGAGCAGTGGATGGATGGAGGGTCACCAGTAGAGGACCTCCAAATCCTATTTCCTGAAGAGTGGTAGTATAGTTGCAATTGGCCCTAACCTCAGCTCTGACGTTTTTCTGGAGTGTTCAAAGTTCTATAGATAGTTGGCTTTTTATGCAGCATTTAATTGTTTAAGAATATAGATTTCACTGGCTTTCCAAAGCTATGGTTTGGAAAGTTCAATGGTTACTACTTATTCTTTGCTCATACCTCACGTATTCACTTGGGCCTCTCCCACTGCTCTGTGGTGTTCCAGAAAGGAATTTTCCACATATACATATTCATCACATGAAAAAGCTTTAAATATGTCAGTATGCCATTGTACTTACTCCACTTTACATGTCCCAGTTTGAAGATATAACCACTTGACTTTTTATATATGTAAAACAAACTTAGGTCAAGTTGAATATACTCAAAGGATGTCTCAGACTCTGCCCTGGTGATGCTTGCAATGGCTGATCATCCTGACCTACATCTGGAGACAGTGGCCACTCAGTACATGTTAACTGAGTTGCTAAACTCAGCCTTCAACTTACTGCTACCCTAATGGAGACAGATCAAGGACAGAAAGAAAGAGAAAAGTCAAAGCTACTTCATACTCATCTGACTTACCTGCAAAGAGGTTCTACAAGGTCCCTTTCAAGAAAATCATGGTCTTTCTTGACAGCCACAATATTGATGGGAAACTGTGAATCTAAGAGAGAAAAGGTGAGAAGTTATGCCCTTTGCTGTATGTGAACGCAGGCCGATGTGCCCTTTGCTGTATGTGAACACAGGCCGATGCACTCCGGCACCATGTGCTGCATACATCCCAGTTTTAACCACAGCCGCAGCTTATTTCTATTGCTGATGGCATTTAAAAATAGCACACAATTTTATTTTTATCACAGAAAATGCTTTTGAAAGTACAGTGTCAGTACAAAGTATGGAAACAAGCGCCAGACCTTGGACAAGATTAAATGCTAAGTGCCCTCGGTGTCTATCAGACATGCCTCAGGTGGAGGTGGCCAGGCGCTTCATCATCTTCCCAGTCACCATACACTGATGATTTCATAGAATTATCAGTATGGCAGATTTTTCCCCCTTCACAAAGGACATTTCCTAAAATAGCCCGAGTTCAATGGTCTCGGGTTTTCTTTCCCTTCCTTCCTCCCTCTCTGTTTTGGAAGCAACATTTTCAGTCATCATGGGACCCCACTGATGCTACAAGAGAAGAGATTCCATCCCCATGACTGCTCCTCAAAAGAGGACCCATGCTAAGTGGGATGGTTACTGTCAATATCCAGAATATGGCTTTAATTTTAGGTGACTCTTTTATCTAGGAAACCTTCTGGATATCACTTGGCACAACATCCAAGATCAAATATAAAGTCAGTTCACTGTGACTGCCACACCTTCCTATTTTGTACTTCGCATACCTTCTGAGTTACACTAAAGCTGATGTTTCTAAACCTCCCTCTGAGTTAAAAGCAGACAATAACCCCATTCTGGGGACACATCTTTGCCTCCCTAGAGTATGGGACACACAGTAAAAAACTAAACACTATCAGTTGGCTGACATTTTTACTTGGCCTAAAAAAACTCCAATTTGAAGACATAACCACTTGGTTTTATAAGGAAATCCAGTCAAGTTAGATGAACTCAAAGTATTTCCTGGTGACTGAATCCTTCCTGGTCTGAGAAGTGAGACAGGAGCCAGGGACTCTAGTTTTAAGTCCTGAGTGCATTCTTGCTGTGTTGTGTTGCTCTGGGCAAATAACTTTTCCTCAACTGACCAGTGTCACAGTCAGGACAGCTACTTTATGGTGGAAGTGTGAGTAATAGCTGGGTGCAGAGAAAGCTCTGCTCTCGCTGTGTTTAGGCAACAGTTATGGAATAGACACCATCGGGCATGTGCAAGTTTCTGAGTGCATCTTTGACAGTCATGCACGGCTCACATTTAAATCTCAGTAGTTTTGGCAAATACATTACAGTGTACATTATTTGTATGTATATACTCATCAAGAATCAAAGGTTGGTATTTACAGTTTTCCTCCTTCCACTTAAGGAGATTGAGCTGCTTGTTGCTGTTTTTCTTTTGACACAAACCTAGACATGTTTGGAAAGAAGAAATCCTAATTGGGAAAATTCCTCCATCGTACTGGCCTGCAGGCAAATCTGTGGGGAATTATCTTGACTAGTGATTGATAGAGGAGGGCCTCACTCACAGTGGGTGGTGCCATCCCTGGGCTGCCGGTCCTTGGTTGTATAAGAGAACAAGCCTGTAAGCAGCACCTGTCCGTGGCCTCTGCATCAGCTCCTGTCCGGACTTCCCTCAGTGATGGGGTGTGACCTGAGAGTTCTAATATGGAAACAATCCTTTCCTCTTTATTTCCCTCATGGCGTTTGTCACAACAGAAACCCTAACTAGGGCAGAAAGTTACTTAGCATTCTGGGCTTTTCCTTCCTGATTAGAAAATCGCTGGTAAAGAGCAGGAGTCAGGGGTAGCTTAGACGTAAACTATAGGAATCTTTTCTCTTATTTCCTTCCCTTCCTTTTTTTTTTTTTTTTTTTTTTTTTTTTTGTCTAAAAGGCTCTGTATGACCCCATGAAAACTTTTTAAAATCAGAGATGTTAAGCTTCACACTACATTCTAACATTAGCCCCCCGCCCCTTTGTCCTGAACAAAGTAGAAAAAAAAAAACTTATTTTTTTAAATATAAAATCAAGATTTTTGATGAAAGGACAGGGATCCTTTCCATTCTACACAATGTCTGTGCCATTTGGAAGGGATGTTTCATTGCTTTCGTATGCTAGGTACCCTCTCTTGAGCTAGGTACCTCCTCTTGACCCACTAGGAGAGTGGATGGTGTCCAGAGACTCATGCTATCTGCCTCCTTTTGTGTTTGGTCCATAGGAAGCCAGGGCTGAAATGCAAAAAGGCATCCCTGGGCTCTGCCCCCTCAGGATATGCATGAGGTTCTTTTTTCCTGGGCTCTGGCATAATCCCCCTGCAGTAGTGACAGCTCTAATAACTATAAGCTCTTGGCTCCTTTTTGTGCATTTCTTACCTACAACTTTGTACCAGTAGCTACCTCTTCACTACTGGGACCTGACTACCCACGCTGTATAAGGGCGACCTACAAAGCACTGAAGATTTGAACCCAGATTATCAGTAAGATCTAGATAAGAAAAATGGTGGTTGGAAGAGGATCATCATGTTTGAATGCTTGATCTTTGGTTGACAGAACAGTTTGGATAAGAATGAGGCATATGGTTTTGCTGGAGGAGGGGCGTCACTAGGGTGGGTTCTGAGATTTCAAAATCCCATATCACTCCCAGGGTTTATCCTTTTTGCCGCCATCTTGTGGATTAACTGTGAACTCTCAGCTACTGCTGCCGCGCCATGCCTGCCTGCCTGCCTGCTGTTATGCTCCCCACCATGATGATCATGGACTCTAACCCTCTGAAAGTGAAGGCCCCAAATAAGCTTTTTTTCTTCTATAAATTGCTTGGTCATGGTATTTTATCACAGCAATAGAAATACAGTGAATTTATTAACTATTAATTACAGACTCAAGAGCTAGAAGTATAATGAAGGCAAGAAAAGCCACATACCCATCACTCAGAAGACTGACATCTGGTCCATAACTTTTTTTTTTTTTTTTTTTTTTTTTTAAATAAACAAGGGCTATCCTCAAATAACTGGTTTAGAGACATCTGGGAAACCTCAAGAAAACTGAACACAGTAAAGATTAAACAAGGAAGAAGACGAGAATCTGCAAGGTGAGATGTGGGAGACACGGGGAAGAAACTGAAGACTGGGTGGGAACCGGCAAGGGGAACGGGGAGGGCTCTCAATCCAGATGTGTGTGAATGAGCTTACTGTTGCCCTGTTGCTGAGGGGAAGGCGGCAAAGCCACAACACGCCAGACTGACGACCCAGAAAGCACTAGGCTCCCCTACACGCTTTGTCCTGAGGTCTTTCTTTTTGTAAAGTAAGGGAAAGGCTCACATACCTTCATACAGCTGAGCGTATTGTGGGAACCCGGCAGCGCGCAGCCAGTCACATGCTTCCTTTGCCTCGATTTCTGAAAAATACAAAAAGGGAGGGCACTGTGAGTCCGATAGCCACAGCCGGGCTTCTGCTGGCACTCCGTGAGAGTCACTGTAGGGCAAAGCCGCTCCTAGGTAGGCTTATGTGAGTTATCCTACCCAGAAGAGAGGATGTAGAGAACGGCCAGGGCGCTCGAGGCGCTTGCTGCGCCTGCTCAGGTTATCGCCTCTGCCCAGCCACATACAGTTCATGGAAGGATAACCAACCACAGAGGGCAGAGACAAAGGCCGAATGTCCTATGCGGACCAGGAACTAGGTGATAAGGGAGGAGAAAAACTTATCATAATAATCACAATCCTCTTTTTAATGGACCTTTTAAGCCTTCCAAGATAAGCCTGAGATTATTTATTCAACCTTGCTTTACTCTTTTGCTCAAGATAAAAAAATCACAAGGGGCAGTCTATTTTCTCACGATCGAAGGCATTGCAAAAATCCAGTTTCACTGATGGGTTTAATTCCCAATACATTGAGCGAAGATGTTCATTGGTCAAGACAATTGGACAGACTTCAAACTCAGAGTGCAGGGGGGAAAATGGCAGGAGACCCGAGTCTCAGGGAGTTTCCAGAACTGAGAGACCACACCCAAGAGGTTGGCCAGTCCTTTGGGTGACCCTTTGTAGGGTGGATATACCAGCTGCCCCTGCAAATGACCTCCCCCAAGGGACTGTGTGGAGAGAGATGGGCGGTACAACCGTGTGTAAACCAGGTCATTCTCTGACCTTGTGGATTCTGGATTATTTCACAACCTCCACGCTGTTAGATAAACATCAGCCCAGGAAAAAGAAGTTCAGCTGTCAAGAGTTCAGTTTCTTCAAATAGCAGTGGAAAGCCTCGGGAAATATCCTAGCTGAAGATCTCCGCTGCTGGGATGCTCAATCCATGCATTTCCATTTCCCTGGCTGCTTGTTCCCCCTGTAGTCAAAACTACTAGTAAAAGCCTTTCTTGAATCCTTTGCACAAAAAAGACCTACATGAGCATGAGCCGCAGGCCTGAGACTGTACTCTTTCCCAATAAAATCTCAGCAGCTGTCCGGCGTATTTGACTTGACAAAACCAATTCATGTATATTAAAACAAACCAAAGGTCAGATCTTAGCCCCTAAAGATGCACAAAAGCAAAACCCTCAGAGAGGCAGAGCTTCCTGAATCTGCTGCCATCCCAAGAACAGAAAACTTACAAGTTCTGGTTTTTGTATCATTGAGAGATTTCATGTTCATGTCAAGTTTTAAGCTGCGTATCTACTGCCTGCCTCAGTATGACACAGGAGGTCGAAATGAGAAAACAGCTGATTTCCAGACATGCTTTAAGCTAAGGAATTGCAGAATTCTCTGTTTTCTAGTGAATCATGCCAATTTTGCTGGGGTTTTTTGATTTTGGTTTTTTGGCTTTTTGGTGCTAAGATCAAAGTGTAGTTTTTAGCAAGAAAGTCCCAGAGAGCCAGGAAGTGAAGACATGGGGAGACATGGAAGTCAGGTGCTCTCCAGCATAAGGAGAGTCAGAGGGAAGTGAGAATTCAGGGACAAAAAAGATGACAGGATGTGGGGAAACTAGAGAGCCATGGCTCTGTCTGAAGAACCTGCTGGGAACTGAGAACTGAGGTCAGGCAGTGGGATGGGACAGGAGCTAGGCAGGATGATTTGCAGAAGGTCCCTCCAGACCATTTCCCTTCAATAGAAACACTGATAATGAACTGAAATACCACTCGCACACAACACAAGTAATCAAACCTTAGCCAGAACCTAAGTCAGTCTCTCAATAGTTTTTAAACTGCTTGTGCCAAGTTTTTAAGGTTCAGACTCAAATTACAAATTGCAAGGAGTAAACAGCAGTAAATTAGAAAATGCCACCCACCAAGCCTCAGTGAGTGACCCCTGCCACACTCAATTGCCTGTCTATTTGCCTGAATGCTTATCAAATACACCCCCTCCTTCTGCATTCTACCGTAAGATTCAGCAGTATGTTTTCCTACTGGAGGATGTGTTCCACCTTAAGGACAAAGGATGGAAAGAGATATTGTGTGTTATGGTTTGGATGGGAAATGTTCCTTATAGAATCATGTGTTCGAACCCTTAGTTCCCACGTCGTGGCAGTGTTCTAGAAGGTTGTAGAATCTTAGAAGATGGGTAGTGTGGGGGTGGATATTGAGGGTTATAGGTCAGCCTCCTTTCCAATGAGCTCTGTGCTCCCCAGCCTGTCCAGATATGAGCAAGCCCTTCCCCACCGCGCCAAACTGCATCCCTTAAACTGCCAGGCAAGGCAAATCTGCCCTTGAAATCTTTTGTCACAACTGTGAGAGAGGTAGCTCACGTTAGACAAAGTGGAAACCAGAAGAGAGCAGGGCGAGTCATTCTACCAAGAGACAGAGAGGTCAGTGTGTGTGCATGTAGTGACAAAGAAATCAGTCCATCCACACACACCCAGGGCGGCTGGGGAGGGGAACACACACACCTTAACAGGCAAAGTGAATGTTCAGACATCAGGAAGGTAACAGAGGGGGTAATGTCTGCTGGCCTAGTGTCTTGACATCTCAGCTGAAGAGCAAAAGAAACTCACCACCCAGCAACAAAATGATCTTGCATAATTGCCGCCATCAAATTGGACTGTTCAGCTGAGTTGGAATGGGGCCTGTGGCTCTCCCAAAGTACCTCTTAACCCCTATCAGACAAATGCTGTTTTCCCCAGGGCCTTCGCAGCAGCCAAACTGCAGGAAAATTAGAAGGGAGTCACAGTGCCAGCGTCATTTCACAAAGATCTATCTAATGAGATTTAAATGGTGCTCAATGAGGTACACACAGACATTTATTTTTAATGCGCTCTTGGTAACCCATCACTGTATGATACAAAAGCACTAAGAACCAGTAAAGTCACATTCTGACTTTCTGTTTGCTCCCTATTCACACTCCTCCACCTGCTCCAGTAGCAGCTGCAGGAATATATCAATTCATTGTAGCTTTCTTCACAAGCTGTGGGGTGAAAGCCAAGAATGCCACTGGATGGAAGGGCCCATGGATCTTCATTGAGGTTATGGTACTAGAGATAGCCCCTTTACCTTCAGATGTGACCCAAGATTCCCAAGACGTGATGAAGCCCTGTTTGTGGCCTAAACCCACTACATGCCATGAGTTTTCATTTGAGGTCTGAGATGGCTTCTAAGTGACTATCAGGTAGGCGACACATATAGCATGTGCATGCAAGAGACAAGGGCTGTCCTCCCCCAGAGCGATACAGTGGGACTGTGTGGGATTTCATCACGATCCTAAAACTCATGAGGTTATTTATCTATCTATCTATCTATCTATCTATCTATCTATCTATCTATCTATCTATCTATTTATTTATATTTATGAATGATATTTTCCTGAGGTAGACTTCAAGTCTCTGAAGTTATGGAAAGGGAAATTGAAGATTTATTGTACTGCACTAGGGAGACTGTAATCTATTTAGCTGGGTATCATGACAAGATGTCTACAGGATGAAATCTATGTCTGAGTGTGTGTGTTATCTGAGTGTGCATGTGTGTGTGTGTGTGAGTGTGTATGCTCAGATGTCCATGCACAAGTCCATGTGAAAATGCGGAGGACTAAAATTGACCTTCCTCTTTTTGCCTTTCCCTTTGCTGCTTGAGACAGTGTCTGTCTGTCTCTCTCACTAAATCCAGAGCTGAGCACTCAGCTGGACTGCCTGGCCAGCCAGCTAGTCCTGGAAATGTACTGCCTCTGCTGTCTCAGTGCTGGGATTACAGGCATGCACCACTGAGACTGTATATCCTGGGGATCAAACTCAGGTCAGCATCTTGGGTGGCTGGCGCGTGCTTGACCAATGAGGTCCTCTTCCCAGCCCCTCCAATGCTAGTTTTGTAACAAGTCCACATACCAATAGAGTCATTTGGTTCATTTTTCCCAACACTGTTTTGGTAGGCTCCCAAAACCCTATGCATACTATGAATCCAGTATATACCAAGCTTCTCCATTAGATGACAAACGTGGCTGCTAAGTGAGTAAAAGACAAAACATACACAGCCTGGGTGCAAGGATCAGAAGGGTGACATCATCCAGTTTAATAGCAGAGGACCTCTTCTGCTTGGCTTAAGGGAGGCTGACCATCCTGGTTCCCAGCTACATACCACCGTGCGCTCCTAAGAAGTCTCTTTTCTCTTACAGTGTAGATTGAGGAGCCCTGGGGGTGGGGGGGTTGTCTCATATCAACTGCATTCTGAAAACAACTTGGGTTTTAGTTCTTATACAACAAGTTCAGTAGGCGTCTGCTTGGAATTGGCTACGCTCTTTCTTGTTGCTTGCTTTTAGCTAACTAATTAATTATATTTTATGTGCATTGGTATTTTGCTTGTGGAGGGTGCCCTATCCCCTGGAGCTGGAGTTACAGACATTTGTGAGCTGCCCTGTGGATGCTGGCAATTAAGTCTGGGTCCTCTGAAAGAGCAGCCAATGCTCTTCACTGTCTCTGGAGCTCGGGTACTCTCTTTTGAGACCTGTGATTTGGGAGGAAGCCACCAGCTTTGCCACAGCTGCCTTATCTTCACCTGGGTTCCAGTTTGACTGTGCTCAGTGTGACTCCTCATCTGACCTACAGCCAGTTGCTTAGAGTGTGACAGACCTGGCAGGGTGGGGGATAGGAACCTGTGGGAAAGGGGAACATCTCACTATATGTTCCTATGGTTATGAGAATAAAAGCACCGTAGAAAGGAACCCTGCCTAGTGATTTTTTTTTTAAACAAAATCGTACCACCACGTTTCTTAATAATTGTACACGTTCAGCTTTAAAGCATTATTGGAGAAAACTGGAAGGTACAATCAAAGTAAACTCGTGTCTCATTACCAACATATAATTTAATGTGTGTTGTCTTTCAGAGCGGCAACATAATAATATCTTAGCTCTACTGCTGTTCACAAAGATAATTATACACCATGAATATATTCTCATATGATGATATTATTTATACAAAATGAAGTTTATTTTGTTTGGAGAATGATTTCTTAAATATGTTGATATCTGAATTCTACCAGGTTGTATTTTGCTGGAGGTTATAACTGTACTTGAACAAAGCCAAGATAAAACACTTTAGTAAACCCTCCCCAGTGCAGACTGACGGTAGGAGAAGGCTGGAGATTTACAGAGGTAGAGATTTAAACTATTTTGCTTACAGGAGAGATTATTTGGTAACGTAGGTGCGAACAACGGCTGTTCTAGACTCAGGACAGTCAGAGTCAAGGCAAGAGCTTTGCTAAGCTTGAAGGATCTGTTGCACAAGTTTGTGACACTCGAGTTACAGACTTACAGTATTTTTAAACTGGGGTGTCCATCAAAACAGAAATGCCTAGCTAAAGTACATTTGAGTTCATATTATGCTCTGCACAGCACAGCCCTTCCAGAGCTAACCAAAGGTATTAAGTAGTCTTTCTAAATGGCCAAAAATTCAAATCAGGGCCATGTTAGGAAGAATTATCAGAAATCTGACCAGCTGGAAGGAACCAGGACTCCTCTACTGTGAGTTTTATTATTGGAATATTCACAACCACTGTCCTTACAAAACTCCTATAAAGTTCACAGACCGACTGGCCCCAGTGTGAAGCAGCTACTTCCAAAGTGTTTATGAAAACACCCGAGAGGAAGGATTCAGGAAAGTGGGCTTGGGGAATGCAGACTTTCCCCTCCACTGACCTGACTAGCATATTGTACATCTTATTCCTAAAGAAAACCTTACTAGCACTGAGAGATGACTCAGCCACCATGAGATGTCTCCTCGGATGCAATTACCAGCATTATAGTATCTGGAAGGTGTTAAGATTTCAACAGACTCATGGTTATAGATTTAGGATAATTCATACTGATGAGTTAGCTTCATGATTAATATACTACTTAAGCCAAATGACGCCTCCACTTTTAGAGAAAACTTCTGGAGTGAAGGCCCTGCTTATTAAATGTGTATTTCATTGGTCAGATACGAGGTGGATTCTGTTCAAATTAATGCCATGCTATCCATTTAATCTCTACATGGCATGAACAGCATCCTCATTAAGATTACACAGAGCACATATTTCCCTGCATCCTTCTCTCAGAAGGCCACCATTACTTAAATTATAGGTATAGGGTAGGATACTATGGTTTTCGCTGCCTTAGATTTAGATTCTACAGCCTGATGTCAGTATTCATTATTTTTCCCCGCACTTTGTGAATCTGTATTAAGTTCATTTTGATGTTCTCAGTACCTGAATAATTCTCATATTTTTTTGTATAACATTTTCTTTATATGATGATCTAAGTAAGGACAGGAAGCTAAAATACAGGTTATTTAGGGAAAATATAAGATTACCACTGATTACTTTTCAAAACATCAAGTCAACTTATAAACACCTGTTTCATCTCACCATGGTTTCAAGAAACCCTTTCTTAATGACCAACAAAGCATATTGCTGTCAGCAAGTATTTGACCATAAGAGAGAAAGCCTGGGAGCTCACAGATGCATATGATGCTGTGGCTCTGACCATGTGTATTTCCTTCTCCAAAGCCAAGTCACATGATGACATAATATTCCATCATGAGTTCTTTAAAAACAATGATTTTTTTAACTTTCAAGTTATATGTGTATATGTGTTTATGTGAGGGGATGTTCTCAGAGGCCAGATGTGGGTGCTGGATCCTGAGATGAAGTTACAAGTAGTTGTGAGGCACCATGTGGGTTCTGGGAACTACACCCAGATACTCTGCAAGAACAGCCAGTGCCCTTAAGTACTGAGCCATCTCTCCAGCCCCTCACCTTAATTTTCGCTTTATTTCCTAGTTTTGAAATATCAACTGCAAGCTGAGTTAATAAGAAACCCAGCTTTGTTTGTCACTAAACAAAGTCACTAAAATAATTTTATTTCAGCAAAAGGGGTAAGTATATTTTTAAGAAATAGGTTTATTCCTAGTCACTGAAGAGTTGTTTTAAATTCTTTTTCAGCCAAGTTTGGTGGTAAAACAACACTATGGTTTCAGAGATCTGCTGAAGCGGCACTGTTTCCTAAGAGCTCATCTGGCTGCTGCCTTTCCCTAGGTGAAGCATACAGAAACACTATGAGCCTTTTTCCTACTGGAAGCTGGAGTTGAGTGTCTGCTTGCCGAGGCTCTGAAATGAAGATAGTTAGAATCACTTCTTCCCTCCAAACTTTCATCCTTGCCTTCTGCACCCATCTTTTGTGAATTCAGAGAACGTCAAAGTCTCATTTGTACCACAGGAAAGCCAGAGTCCAGTTACAGCAGGACAAGAGAGCTTTAGGGGTGTAAACACCATTCTCCAGGCCCGTAATTCCTAGTAGTATTTGATGAGATAAAAAGGTACAGTCCCCCCATTCTAATCAGCACCAAAGAGATAGCAAAGAAGATATGCTTGTCCAGCCAAATAATTTCTGACCAGATTATGTTGACTCAAGTTTTCCATTAGGCAGCAGAGAGCTTTAGTCTTTCTCATTTGGGATAGACTGTTCCCATAAGGCACTTGTGATATTTCCCAGGAAGGCTGCATGTGTCCACTGAAGTCGTGGACACACTGCTTACCACTAATTTTCAGGACAGTCTTCAAGATGAAGTCAGTTAAGCAAATGAAATCAAGGTTGGGAGACAAGAGTTAATACAATTAGAAAGACCAGAATTTGCTGAAGGGTCTTGAATGTCGACCCACCACAACAGGCTCCAATAACTCTTCTTTGCATGTTCCCTTTCTCTCTCTCATCTTATCTTCTTCTAGTAAGGCAAAGAACCTGAAGAAGGAGCGGTCCTGATGTTGGCTTCCCAGCAGGAGATCTAAACTCTACATTGGAGGGGCTTTGATCCTCCACTTGTAAGCTGCCAAGATTTTTAAGAGGCATTATTCAATCCTATATTGCCCTGTGTGTGTGTGTGTGTGTGTGTGTGTGTGTGTGTGTGTGTGTGTGTGCATTTGAGTGCAGGTGCCCCAAGAGGCCAGAAAAGGGCATCAGACTCCCTGGAACTATAGATACTGATGGTTTGAGCCACCATGTGCCTGCTGGCAACTGAACCTGGTTCTCTGCAAGCTGAGCAAGTGGTCTTAACTGCTGAGGCATCTATCTCTCCAGCCCTTAAAATCCATTTTAAATATTAAAAGGTATGTTTGTTCTTAGGGACTCAAGCTCCTCTTGTAGGTGTTTTCAGGATGTGCCTGATGTCTGTGCTAGGAAGAGGTTATCAATCTGATCAGTTTTCTCGACTCTTCCACAGCTCCGTGACTCCAGTGACACCAGAAACTCTCAGAATATTGATGAAAACCTTGTCATGTGGGTAAAAGGAGCCCAGGTGGTTTTTTTTTTTTTAATTTTTTTTTTTATTTTAGAATAAAGCAATGCCACCCATCCTCCATGCTTTCTGTATGGTTTCGCTTCTCATAAAGCTGGCACGACAAAACCCAACTCAGCCCAAAGCTCCATACCTTTCTTTAGGTTTGTGATGTATTTCTCTTCAACTGCGATTACACCAAACAAAAACAGCGTGTGGTTAATTTAATCCCAAGGAAATGTTTGTAAACTCAGGAATAGTTTTATTACCTGGCTATATATAAAAGCTTGATGCTGTGTATATGTGTTTCCTTCTATTCTTTGGCTTACACTTTTGACTACAAGAAAAATATTTACTGAAGGTTTCTTGGTGTGCCTTTGGTAGCTTCTGGGAAGGCCTTCTTTGTGGTTGTTGAATTTGGGTGGCATTCGCTCTGCTGATGATTTTTTAAATGTACTGGCATTGGCTCTGCTGATGATTTTTTAAATGTACAGCCCTCATCCCAAGAGGAGAAGAACAGGAAATCAAAACGTTAAGTTGCCATCGGTTTTTAGTCCCTGGTTTTGTTTGTCTGTATTCTTCAAGACAAAGGAGACAAGCGAAGAAATTTGCTAGGTACTGAGGTTTTTACCTGGGTCTTCATTAACAATTCCTTGCAGAAGGAATTCATGAATGAGTGTGGGGAGTTGAAATAGCTTTGGGGAGGAAGAATCCAAGGTTTAATTGATGAGGTGGGAAGTGGGTCACTCAATGGAACCTGTGGTGGTTTGAATAGGAACAGCTCCCACATACTCATCTCTTTGAATGCTTAGTCACCAGGAAGTGAGGCTATCTGAAAGGATTGCAAAGATTGTGAGGTGAGGTCTCTTTGGAGGAAGTGTGTCACTGGGGGTTGGGCTCTGAGATTTCAGAAGCCCAGGCCAGGCTCAGTCTCTCTTTCTCTCTCTGCCTACAGATCAGAATGTAACTTTTAGCTATTGTATGCCACCATGCTCCTGCCATGATGCTAACAGACTAACCCTATGAAAACTGCAAGGAAGCCCCCAATTAAATGATTTCTTTTCTAAGAGCTGATTTAGCTATGGTGTCTCTAGCACTAGACCATTGACTAAGTCTCATCCTTTTTCTCCACTGGACACAGACAGTGTTGACTCCTGTTGGTCCATGGTCTAAGGATATGGAAGCTGGTACTGAAGTCAGCTGAAAATATTGCATTTCCCTCATAGGAGAGTTGTATATTTAAATAAATAAGTGTATGTATGTGTACATACATGACATTTAAGCAGGAGACCATTTGTGAGGGGGGATAGTAAATAGGGAAAAGTAAAAAAAGATGGCTTTGGACCAAACACAATGATGTATAATTATAAAAATGTCATAACAAACACATACAAAAATTTCATGTAGTAATTAAAATGAACAAAAAGCAAAAGTTAACTGAGACACCCCACAAATGCATGATAATAAATATCTTAGGTAGTAACTAGATAAAATAAGTGTTTTTTAAAGCCTCTTAAACCTTACATAGTTCACTTTGAATAGCAGGTAACTCGAATTGCAGAGGATTCTCATGGCTTTTGTCATTTGTTTCAAAGTCTTTGGAACAATATAGGGAATAATAGATACATGTAAAGACAGAACTACTGCTAAACAGACGTTCACATATGTTCCTTGCCTGCTATGAATGTAACTCAATGTCATATCTAGCTTTCAGGGTCATATTCCTTTATTCATGTGGTCAGTATGACAGGAGTCTTGTCTAACATACTTATCCAAATCCTGACTAGATTCAAGTACAAAAGGATAGTTTTGAAGGGCTAGAGATAGTTCAGAAGTTAAGAGCACTGGCTGCTCTTTCAGAAGAATGGGCCCCAGTTCCAGTACCAATTATCTGTAACTACAGTTCCAAGGAATCCTATACTCTCTTTTGGCCTCTTTGGACACTGTACACACACACACACACACACACACACACACACACACACACACACACACACACACACACACACACACACAATACACTGTAAAGATAGAATTTTCCTTGCCTAACCTGAGATTTGACCTCTTAGAGTCCTCCACCCCTGACCTATAATTAAACCATGTGCTGTTAACTGAAGCGAAGTAGGAACTTTCCGAAGCTTGCATAATGAGCCCATTGTGACCATTGCTCCAGGAAATGAATGTCTTCAGGTGGTCTCCTGCTTGCCCAAGACTTGCTATTGTTTCACAGGAAATACGCCTGCTTGACCACAGGCTGCCGCATTCCTAAACTCTGTACAAACTGACCTTTGACTCTGCCCTGTTGTAATTTCCCTATCTCACTATCTTACGAGCCCAGATGTACCCCCTCACCTACCCAGAGTGCTGTATAAAACTTCCACCCTAAAAATATTCGCAGTTCTTGGCTTCCACGGTGCCCTGAGCCCACACGCATGTGTAATCATAAACCTTCTCTTTTTTAAAAGACAGCTCGACTATTGGGGTCTCCTTTTCCACCCACCAGTTACATCTGGAGGTCCCACTGAGATTTAAATGACCCTCATGGGCTCCAGAACAGGATTCAGTGAGTGAAACTGGCGGTGGCTGCCGAGAAGGGTCATGAGTCTCTCTTGGCTGTGACCAACAGACGTGTCAGAGAGGTCACGGGCCACCTCGGAGTGTGAGGGGCGACCAAGGACGCTTGGAAGCCTGTCTGCTGTCTTAGACAGAATCTGTAGAATTGTTGCCAGTTTCCAGTCAAGCTCAGAGGTCCGAACCATTAGATTTGTTTTTATTTTCATTTTGCCGTTCACGGTGCAGCCGGCTTGGCTTTGTCTATGTTGTCTGTGTGTCTCCGTCTGTCCGTCTGTCTCTGTTTTGTTGGACTCTGTCTCCTTGTTGTCAAAATGGGTCAAAAATCCTCAACCCCACTCTCACTTACCCTCTCCCACTGGACTGAAGTCTCAGACCAGGCTAATAACTTATCTCTCATTGTTAAGAAAGGCAAATGGCAGACTTTCTACACTTCTGACTGGCCGACTTTCAGTGTGGAATGCCACCCCCCCACGGGCACTTTCCATCTAGCCACCATCCGAGCGGTCAAAGCCATTGTCTTCCATCAAGGTCCCCGAGGACACCCGGACCAGCAAGCATACATTTGGGTCTGGGAGGACTTAGTTGAAACCCTCCTGATTGGGTGCAGCCGTTCCTACATCCTCCACCAACTCCCTTGACATTAGGCCCCTCTGCAACTATGCTTCCTCTTAAATCCCCCTCTAAGCCCTCTGGCCCGTCCCTCTATCCGCCTCTGTCTATGGGACACCTCCTCCCTATCTGACAGGACCCCTGGAGGCTCCCCCCACCCAGGCACCCCCAGCACCATTGGGAGTGGGACGGGCGCAAGGGACCTGGAGCCGGAGAGCCCAGCCACCTGAGGGCATTGCCGTCACTCTCCCTCTTCATCCTCATTGGCCTATGGTGGATGATGGGCACCTTTCTTGGAAGATCCTGTTAAACTAACTGGCCGTTTGGAGTGCCTTATGTTCTCTCATCAGCCCACTTGAGATGATTGACAATTCCTAGGTACTCTCTTTACCTCTGAGGAAAGGGATCGGGTCCTATTAGAAGCTTGGAGACTGGGCCCCAGCCCGGATGGCTGCCCACCACAGTTGCCTAACCTAATTGAAGAAACCTTTCCCTTGAGACGTCCCCATTGGGATCTGAATACTCCTGAAGGTAGGGGACACCTATTACTCTATCGCCAGACTCTAATGGCTGGTCTCCGGGCTGCAGCAAGATGCCCAACTAATCTGGCCAAGGTAAGAGAAGTGATGTAGGGGTCTGATGAGTCCCCCTCTAGGTTTTTAGAGAGGCTAATAGAGGCTTATGAGAGATATACACCGTTTGACCCAGAATCGGAGGAACAGAGGGGGGCGGTAGCAATGGCCTTTATAGGATAGTCAGCAACAGATATTTGCAGAAAGTTGTGGAGAATGGATGGCTTAAAAGATATGGCCTTGAGACTTAGTTAGAGAGGCTGAGAAAGTGTTCTACAAGAGAGACAGCGGAAGAGAAAGAGCAAAGATTAGAGAGAGCCAGAAGAGAGCAAGAGAGAGAAAGAGAGAGAAGAAAAAGAAAATCTGAGAGATAAATGAAGGAATAAAGAATTAACCAAAATCTTGGCTACCTTGGTCGACAGGCAAGGGAGACGGAGTAAAAATAGGAACCTGGGCCGTGCCAGAAGCTTGGATTCAACCAGTGTGCCCCAGGAAAAAGGAGCCAAAACCTGCGGCTAGTACAGCCAGCCTCCTCGCCCTGGATTAGGGACGTCAGGGTTCGAATTCCCTCCCTGAACTCAGGGTAACCTTTAATGTGGAGGGGACCCCAATTGACTTTGAGGTGGACATGGGAGCGGTTTATTCGGCCTTACAGACCCCCTTAGGTCCCCTCTTCAACAAGAAATCATTAGTCCAGGGTGCCAACAGTGCCGTCATAGGGCCTGGATGACTAAACGAACAATGGACTTAGGAAAAGGAAAAGTGCAGCACTCTTTCCTAGTGATCCCCGAGTGCCCGGCCCCACTGCTAGGGAGAGACCTGCTTACCAAATTGGGGGCAACAATCACCTTTAACCCCCAGGGGCCCGAGGTGGAATTCACTAGCCCTCTAGTCAGCCAGAGTTATACTGCTGTAACCATACTTATCTTGCCGCTGAAGAAGAATACAAAATATATGAACAACCCCTGAGCCAGGGGAACAGAGGGAGGGCTGGATTCAGGCCTTCCCAGAGGCATGCAGAAATGGCTGGACCAGGGCTGGCGATCCAGCAGCCCCCTGTGGTGGTAAATTTGAAAACTTCAGCCACCCCCATGCGGGTCAGACAGTGCTACATGAGCAAGGAAGCCAGGGAAGGGATCAAACCCCACATTAAGAGGCTGCTAGAGCAGGGAATCCTAAAACCGTGTAAATCAGAATGGAGCACTCCATTGCTGCACATTAAGAAGCCTGGGACAGGAGACTATCGGCCAGTCCAAGACCTGAGGGAAGTCAACAGCTGAGTGGTAGACGTTCACCTGACTGTCCCCAACCCGTACAACCTGCTCAGTACCCTCAGCCCTGACAGACAATGGCACACTATCTTGGACCTGAAAGAGGCCTTCTTCTGTCTGCGTCTCCATGAGTCCAGCCAACCTCTGTTTGCCTTTGAGTGGACAGACCCGGAGAATGGGTTCTCAGGACAACTCACCTAGACTAGACTGCCTCAGGGCTTCAAGAACTCCCCCACCATCTTCAATGAGGCTCTGCATCAGGATTTAGGACTATTCCGGACAACTAACCATGAGGTAACTCTGTTGCAGTACATTGATGACTCATTGCTTGCAGCCTCCACGGTGGAACAGTGCTGAGAAGGGACTGAGAAATTGCTCGTTGAACTGGCCAAACTGGGATATCGGGCCTCTGTTAAAAAGGCCCAGATATGGCAGTCCGAGGTGGTGTTCTTCGGATATACTCTTTGTAGAGGTAAGAGATTTCTGACAGAGGTCAGAAAGAAAACTGTCACTCAGATACCTCCCCATGAGAGCCAGAAGAGCCTGAGTTAGTTTCTGGGAACTGCTGGATTCTGTAGGCTCTGGATTCCCGGCTTCACAGCCTTGGTGGCCCCTCTATACCCCCTATTGAAAGATGAGACTGATTATAGATGGGGGAAAGAACAGCAAGAGGCTTTTGATCAGATTAAGAAGGCCTTGCTCTTGGCCCGGGCTCTAGCCCTTCCCAATGTAGAAAAGCCTTTCGCCCTCTACGTAGATGAAAGAGATGGAGTGGCCAAAGGAGTGCTGACCCAGTCCTTAGGACCCTGGAAGAGGCCAGTGGCTTATCTCTCCAAGAGACTGGACATCGTAGCCAGGGGAAGGCCTAGATGCTTGTGGTCTATTGCTGCAGTGGCACTCCTGGTGAAAACTTCATTGTGCCTACTGACCCCAAAGTTCAGGGCAGGTAGAAAGAATAAATAGAACCATTAAAGAGACCTTAACCAAATTTTTCATGGAGACTGGCCATAGAGATTGGGTGATGCGCTTGCCTTACTCCCTTTTCCGAGCTCACAATACTCCCTCCGCTAAAACTAATCTAACCCCCCTTGAGATACTTTTCAGGACTCATCCACCTATACAGGATCTGGGGACCACCTCTAGTGTAAACCTTCCAAATACCCCCTTGTCTGCTAGGTTGCAGGCCCTGGCCAAAATACAACTTTCTTTGTGGAAGCAGCTCTCAGACCTTTACCAGCCCGAGGGAGAAGGAACCCCACATTGCCACCAAGTGGGAGACTTTGTCTACATCCGGCGGCATCAACACCAGACCCTTGAGCCCCGCTGGAAGGGACCCTATCAAGTCCTCCTGAGAACACCAACTGCAGTATATGTAGATGGCATCGCTGCCTGGGTTCATGCTTCTCACCTTAAACCTGCACCTGCTCCTGATGACAACTGGATCGTGGAGAAGACAGACTACCCCCTTAAGATCCATGTTCACCACCGGAGCTCTGAATAACCCTCACCATCCCCTACCTCAGACCTGGCAGGTGCTATCGGGGACAGGGGAAGTGGTTTGGGTGACGAAGACTGAGAGTCACCCGCTGACCATACTGGGGTGGTCAGAGAGTCTATGGACAAACTTAAAGAAAGACTTAAGGCTAGAGAAAAGAGGTTATTAGCTCAACAGGGATGGTCTGAAGCATGGCTTACTAAGTCACCCTGGCTTACAACTTTGATTTCCTCCCTGGCGGGACCCTCATTGTATTACTGCTAGTCTTCACTATCGGACCCTGTGTACTAAATAGAGTCATTACCTTTCTTCAAGGACAGATTGGGGCGGTAAAGTTAATGACATTATGAAAAACTAGAAAAAGAATCAGATCTCTAAGGTTAGAGATATCCACAAGAAAAAGGGGGAAATGTAAAGATAGAATTTTCCTTGCCTAAACTGAGATTTGACCTCTTAGAATCCTCCACCTCTGACCTATAATTAACCCATGTGCTGTTTACCGAAGCAGGAACTTTCTGAAGCTTGCACAATGTGCCCATTGTGACCATTGCTCCAGGAAATGGATGTCCTCAGGTGGTCTCCTGCTTGCCCAAGACTTGCTATTGTTTCACAGGAAATATGCCTGCCTGACCACAGGCTGAAGCATTCCTAAACTCCTTCCTAAGCTGACCTTTGGCTCTGCCCTGTTGTAATTTCCCTATCTTACGAGTCCAGATGTACCCAGAGTGCTGTATAAAACTTCCGCCTCAGGGCTCTTGGCTTCCACAGTGCCCTGAGCCCGCACGCATGTATAATCATAAACCTTCTCCTTTTTAAAAGACAGCTCGACTATTGGGGTCTCCTTTTGTGCCCACCGGTTACAACACAAAGGCAAATATCCACACACATGAAATAAGAATAATAAAATCTAAAAAAGATAATTCTCACAAGAACAGACTTGAGGTAGCAAAATAAGTTTTGTAGCCCCCTTAAATGGAATCTAATGGAAGGATAGTATATTTGAACCATGGATTTAAGTAGTCACCATGGACACTCCAGCTAAAGCATAGCAAACTAACCATTCAAGGTGCTACCAATGCTCTGTCCATCACGGCAGCACCAGCAAGCAAGGGAAGAGATGTGATGACAAGACCTGAGAGATGCTGATTTCAGGATGGCACTAAAGCCTGGCCACTGCACAGGCTAGCAGAGCTGTGGGGGCGCCCAGTGGGGCTACTGAGCAAGGGAACACACTGGTTTTCAGGTGTGCTTAGTTAGGATAGCAAGCTAGACCACCTTAAAGGAGGGGCCAGAACACTTTTGTATAAAGATGCAATGTTTACTTTCAAATAGCTAATAAAAATATACCTGGATCTCCATATCCTCTGGATTCTGTCCGCATGGACACGATCAACCTCATTAAGGATATTGAGGGAAAATGGGTCTGACTGAACAGGTGGGGACAGTTCGCCTTGTCACTGTCCCATGCCTAACGCACTGAGATAACTAGATAACCACAGCTCTACCAGTTGAAGTTCCGATGTAAGTCATCTAGAGAGACCAAAGAACAGACAAGAAGCTATTCCTAGGTAGCATGTAAAGTACCATTGTCAGCAAGGAAGAGATTTTTATGGATCTTGGTGTCTGAAGGAGTGGGTGGAGATGTGGAGCAAATCCAGAAAGACACCAAGGAGCAAGGTGATGTCAATTTTCTCTTTTTTGAGTGAAAAGATGAACGAACAAAAGATGAAAAGAAGGAATGAAATGGAAAATGTCCCATGTTTAGTCAGCATGTAACTGCTTGTCATTTATTATGAAGATGTGCACATATATCTAGGCTAAGTACATTATGTAACATTTTAAAAGATTTATTTAATTTTAATTGTGTGTGTGTGAACACACACACGAGTGCATGTGCCTGTGGAGGCCACAAGAGGGCATCAGATCTCCTAGAGTTCCGGCTGTTCTGCTTTAGCAACGAGTACTTTTACCAGCTGAGCTGTCTTGTCAGCCCCTATATAATCCCCTAAAAATCTGTATTTTCAGTTCATAATGACGCCAAATATCCTTTTAAATATTCTAGGTAGCTAAATAATATTCCTGCTATCATTGTTTACTACCTTCTTTTCTTATCACCCAAGGTTTCCACACTCCCCATCTTAAAATAAATTGATTTCCCCAGAGGCTTTCATCCTAAGTAAAAAAAATTACCAGTATGGCAGTCCTAATGAATGTATTTCTGAGACTACTTTCTGGGTTGACATTTCCCATGTTATTTTACACTCTGGATTAAGACACATCTCATATGGTTCTGATTTACATTCTCAGCAGACTTCACAAAGGAAACTCCAAGTGGAAGTCTATTCATGCAGCAGAGCTCTGCTTCAATGATGCCACAGTCATGACTTAAACTAACAGTAGTCAGGAAGTTCAAGGTCAGGGGCAAACCACATTCCCATCTCTTTCTTTTGGAAGTCTCAGATATCCAGATTTCTATCTCTGTCACAGCTGCTCCCTCATTTTGACCTTTTCTATGTGTATTTACACAATTTTGAGGATGCATTTTACTGTAGATATGAAACTGATAGTTCTTGAATACTAAAGCTTCAAGGTCTGCTTTTAAAAAAAACACAACAAGCAAGACCAAATCAAGGCACATTCTACGTCTTTTAAAAATGAACACATGAAGTCTAGTAGATGAAAAACTCTGCAAGTCATGCACATATTCAAACACAATGTGTCCCTTTTTCAGGAAATTAGTAACTTCACGAAAGGTGAACATCAGGAACATATGGAAATACAAGATGATTCCACTTTTATGCACAGTCAATGTCACAGATTTCCAGGGGAGTTAAAACAACAACAACAACAACCAAGTTATTCTAGCTTCATTTTGCTCCTGCTTTTTGCGCCCCAGGATGTAGCAGACAAGGAGGATGGCTGGGAGCAAACAAAGCTGAACATGGTTGAAAGTGAAGGCTGAGGTTAAGTTTCAGCTCCGTGTCTCATGACCTCCCTAACCCTAAAGGCTGGATTTACTGGCCCCAGTTTCCTATCTATAGAATAAGACTCTCTCAGAGGGACTATAAAGAATTAAATGTCGACATCACTATAGAGTGATTACAGTCATACTGGAGCACAGCCTTTGCTACTCTTACTATGGGGGGAAATGCTGAC
Organism: Phyllotis vaccarum; assembly: GCA_033318265.1. Lineage (NCBI taxonomy): Eukaryota > Metazoa > Chordata > Mammalia > Rodentia > Cricetidae > Phyllotis > Phyllotis vaccarum. The sequence continues at coordinate 136,027,684 of JARWLC010000009.1, read as the reverse complement.
TGTTTTTATGTAATAGAGCTGTTTGTTAATATGCTGTTATCTACTAACTTAGCCCTTCATCTAGTCTCAAAAAAGGAAGGTGTGTATGTGTGTCCTACAGAGTGTGCCGATGAGAAAACTCATTGGTAAAGTGCTGTAGAACACTGCAGGGTTCCTGACATATAGGTCTCTAAGTCAGAAAGAGAAGATAAACTTTTGGTTTCAGGAGAAACCAGGAAAGCACATCCCTGTGGGGACTACAATGCTCTCCAGGTCTCACAACAAAGGATGTATTTTTGGACAAAGTGACGACTCAAATCCAAGCAGATGATGTGAAATTTGAGTCAGACAGTTCTGCTGTGGAGAACCCTTCTTCTGCCCACCAAGAGCCTTGGAATCTCATGAGCTCATGCCTTCTGGCAGCAGGTTCTTATGGGGCTATTTGAGTGCACGCTGGAGGGCCCTGAAGCCACATTGCACCTGTCAGCCTGCATCCAGCTCTTCCTTTGACAAGGCGCTTAACGTGATTCATTCTGTATTCCGAGGAAGGCTACATTACAGTCTCTCTATGAAACGATATGAGAGTCATAAATGAGATGTGACACTTGGAAGGTGGCAGTAAAGGCTTCTCCTGAACGGCTGTTACTTTGGGGATATGAATACCGGCTCAAGGAAGGCAGTTTTGCGATTACAGTTTACAATGTGCATACTAATTAATAAGTAAACTATTAGCCTCCCTATGCCTGATACTACTGGATCTCAAAGTCAAAGATGCCTTAAAACAGAGCCAAACACAGCAAAACCTTGGGGGGAAAGATTTCTATCAGACATGTGGGCTTCATTATGGGAAACACATTCAGAAAGTTGATTTTCCCTGACATGAGGAAAGACTGAACAGATAATAAAGTAGGTCCAAAGGAAGAGAGTTTCCTGTCGATTAATGACTTGAAAAAGTTGCGAGTTGATGTGCAGCCCAAGGTCACTGACCTCAACAAGAGGTCCTGATTCTCCCAGGTAGGCTTCAGGCCAAGTCCATTCTTACTGTGAAGAATACTTCCGGGGTCTATGCACAGATCTGCTTTGTAAGGACATAACAGGAACTCACTTAGACATCATGCAAACAAGCTGAAATCCAGGTACCTTTATACCAAATAACTACTTTGAGCTTATGTCTAAAAGATTATAATGAATGTTTGCTGGTTGCTCAAATTGTACCTAACGCTGAACAGAAGCTTTTGAAAACAGTCCTTCATGAACCTGTTTTTCCCAAGTAAAGAACAAGGAAATACACATAATTAAAAATAACAACAGGAAGTCTGTCTTGATGAGATCAATGGATGGTCTGGGGCCTCGTTTTGCAATTATTAATACTAGTTTTAAATTTTTTGAGACTTTAATAGATGTACAAACTATATTTTTGTTATTTTTCATCCCCCACCACCAATTCCTCTGAGGTTCTCTTCTCAATGCTATGTCCTCCCACTAAAAAAAAAAAAAAAAAAAAAAAAAAAATCTACTGAGTCTGATGGGTGTGGGACTGTCTACTGTTACACAGGCAACCCACCAAGAAAGGGGACGCTAACGTCTCCTGGAGTCAACAGCCACCAATGGCTCTTCGGCTTGGAGTGAGATCTCATGTGCCTTTCCATAGTCTGGGGGATCTTACCCTGGGACTTTTAGATAGGATCCAGGGGTCTGAAAAGTTTGTGGCATGCAAACATTGCTGTGTGTGTGTGTGTGTGTGTGTGTGTGTGTGTGTGTGTGTGTGTGTGTGTGTGTGTGTGCGCATGCCTCTCTCTCTCTCTGTGAGTTTTGTTCCTGAGGTTGCACAGCTTGCTCTTCTACTATAGTGGAGAAGTCAAAGATGGCGAGTTCTTTCTATTGGCTTTGAAGCATCTTACTGTCTGACATCAGAGCTATACAACTCTAGACTACATCTTCACATCTGCAGTTCCTATTAAACATTTATCTATTTTGTGGGGTGTGTGTGTGTGCACGTGCGCGCATACGCGTGCAGCACAGTGTCAAAGGACAACTTCTACCATGTAGGTTCTGTGAATGGAATTCATCTTATCAGGCTTGGCAAGCACCTGTATACGCTGAGACACCCCATTAGTCCACACCTCTAGTTCTTAGGCTAAGGCCTTGCTATAGTTTGTATTTAATGACTGTTGACTGAAGGTACATGTGACTCTATTAAACTCAAAATGCACAGATTGAGGCCAACAAACTAAAAAATAGATATCTCAGATATTCAGATTTCTCCCTTTCCTATGCCAGGACAGGAAAAATGTATGATGAAGTACCCTGAGCCGGGAAATCCTCCATGAAAAGCAGGTAACCTGGGGTTGGAGAGATGACTTAACACCACCTGTTCTTGCAAAGGACATATGTCAGCTTGTAGCCATCCTTAATTCCAATTCCAGGGTATCTGATGCCCTCCTATGACCTTGAATGCATGGTATGCACACATATAGAATACTCGTGAATATTGTGTGAAATAAACAAATTTGCAAAAGAAGCAGGCAACACTAGTTGTTTCTAGTTGTGGGTCTGACTCTGGAAATTTGTGGATATCCCTGGCCAACAGTGTTCCCGCACATCTATCCTGTGCTGACTGGGAGAATTATTCCTGCTGACTCTGATCCCTTTTAACAATGCCCTTGAGTCAAATCCTTGGGAATTCCAAGCACAGAGAACTAACTGCAAGGCTTACTGTCTCAAGAGTCACTGCAGGAAAAGGCAGAGGAGGTATGGTGGTTATCCGCACATGAATCCCGGCATCTGGGAGCTGCAGCTGAGGACTGCTGAGAGTCGTGCCAGCCTCCACGACACAGTGGTCTAGAACAACTTGGGCTTCAGTGTAAGATAGTATCTCAAAGGGGAAAAAGGAGGAAGAAAAAGAAACTACTTCCCATTTTATCCTCATAGAGAATCAGCGTCCTTTTTTAAGTAATCAAGCCCTAGAGAGATGCAGTCACACTGGAAACATCACTCATGGTGGAGTCACAATTATACAAAAGAATTGTGCAGAATTTTCGAATGTTTGACCATAGCCTTATTAAGATAAAGAAATAAAATTCTCAGCACTTGGGAAGCAGAAGCAAACATACACAGTGAGTTCCAGGACAGCCAGGGCTACACAGAGAGACCCTGTACTGTGTGTATATGTATGTATGTATGTATGTATGTATATATATATATATATATATATATATATATATATATATATATATTGTGAATGGGCACACACACATCAACATACAGATGGAAATAAATTTTCACATGTAACCAAACCCACTTTCCCATCCTTTCCCATCCCATTTTATCTTGAAATTGTTGTCATATGCTAGCATTATTAGCCTTAACTGTCAGCTTGATTGGGTGAAAAGCACCTAGGAGATTAGTAGGGTGCATCTCCAGCTGTGTCAAGGGGAGGTTAGTAGGATTCACCTCCAGGTGTGTTCGTGGGGAGATTAGTTGAGTGAACCTCAGGAGGGAGGGATTAGTTGGATGCACCTCCAGGTGTGTCCAGGGGTGGGGGGAGGGGGGTTTCCAGGAAGGATAACCTAAATGTGGAAGACTGACCCGAGCAGGGCAACAGTGTACTGTAGGCTAGGGACCCAGATGGAATACGAAAAGCCCCCACTCCCTTTGTCCCTCCCTTCATCCTAGCAACCCTGACAAAATGAAGCCCTTTCTTTGTTTTTCTCTGGTGCCTGTCACCATGAAGTCTGGCTAACACACATCTTGACTTTGTGCCTTTAGTAACACTTAGTTATGTGAGAAGAATCTAGTTAAATGAATAAATCAAATGGTGTTCTATGAGTCAACTACCTGTGGGGGAGGGTCTCCTTAGATTCCCACTCTCCTCTTTCTTAATTCTCCAACTTCTCACAACACAATCCCGGCCTCCTGACTCTGTCATGAGACATTTCCCAAACCCCTCTTTCCCTCCCCTCCCCTTCCTGTACCCAAGACTATTGCAATGAAATCCCAACATGTCTCCTCTGAAAGTTGGTCATTCCTGTCACCCAGCAGAATGGAGTGTTCAGCTCACCATTATGACCCACAGTGCCTCACTGACAGCAGGGCTCACATGTAGCTGCCCAGCATGCTCAGAGTTCCCCAGCCCAGGCTGTGGTGCACACCCCACACTTAGTTCCAACTGCTCCCTCCTTATCTTTCCATCCATCACAGTTCTACCATGATTCAGTGAAGACACTGGAACTCCAGGTTGACCTGGCTCTTACTTTTAGGAAATGACCTTGGCATGTTTTCAATGCATGCCTGTCTTCTCCATCTGACCACGGCTCTTTGAGGGGCTTACTCACTCTGGCACTATGAGTGCCTATCAGAGTACATGAAACCTGGTGTGTGTTCCCTAGGTGTTGAGCCTGGAGCAGCTGGCAAGGGCATGCCTTGTTCTGTAAGAATCTCGGGCCAGGTGGATTGCAGAATTATTCCTGTCAGAGGACTCTAAGAAGCCTCTGGCCATGGAACTTCTCCCTGGAAAATCTCCTTTGCTTTCCTTCTTACCTGATCTGATTCAAGGAGCCTGGGGATGGGAGTGGGGGGAAGCATGCACAAGCTGAGTACCTTAGCTTTCTGTTGTATGCCATTTGAGAAACCTGATGCACCTGTCTCTGGGGCTGAAGCCGGGTAGAGGGCCAGGCCCCAGGTTTAATCAATAACAACCAATGGCATGAAATCTCATGCAGCTAAGAGGCCTTCCAGAGGTGGCTTGGAATAGTTCTGGGGAGACAGATGTGGCACAGAGCCTGGAGAATGAGGTGAGCCAAAGGTCAGGGCTCCTCATGAGTAGATCAGAGGCTGGATTCAGTGTGGACATACCAAAACCTCCTGGGTATGCCCTAGAGGAACTACATTTAATCCCAATGGCCTCATTGGTTCCCCAGAGGCAATCATCCAATCAGCCACAGTGGAGAGTGGGGATATGGGATACTATTAATAACTACAATGCCTTCCATCCTTTGAGATGAAAACCTGCTTAACTATGACTACTTGGGTTCTCAGCAAGGAGGAGCAACTGAGTAATATACTGGAGTGAGCAGAATTGAAGCCCTGAACTAGCTGTGTCTGCCTCTGACACCATTTTTTTTTTTTTTTTTTACTCTGCTTAACTAAGTAAGGCCTTTCGTTTCTCAAGGGTGCAGCTCACTAGACACTTCTTCCAAGAAGCCTCCTTAGAACCACCTAACAGGATGGTTACCTCAACTCTATGACCCATGACCACCTTGAATTATCACTTAATCTGTTTTCTGTGACCGGGACTTTTATTTCTTTATGAGACTGAAAGTGTGAGTATGGTGGATATGGAGACAGTAGGAGCTCGATGTAGGGTTGTGATACTTGTGGCCACTGCCAATAACAAAGAAAAAAGGAGCTTGTATGAGGGTGTGAGGAGCCCAGGGAAATAGGGGGAGTCAGTTCACCTGCAATTCTGTCTTGGATACAGCGATTCGATTTCATTTTGTTTACAATTGTTGAACAAAACAAAATTTCTATATTAACACACATTTAAAGACCTGAAGCCTGGGCTGGGGAGGTGGCTCAGCAGTTAGGAGCACTGGCTGCTCTTCCAGAGGACCCAGGTTCAATTCCCAGCACCCACACAGCAGTTCACACCCATCTGTAACTCCAGTTCCAGGGGCCTGACACTCTCTCACTCACACAGACACGGATATGCAGACAAAACACCAATACACACAAAAATTATTAATTAAAAAAATAAACCCTGAAGCCATTATTCTTTCCTGAAATGAATCTTGTCTTTTTCTCCCCACTGATATACCTGAGCAAACAAAAGCAAAGTCACCCTTGATGAATTTTACATTTTCTCTTATGTAGTTAGGGTGTAATGTGTTCATACTTTTTCCTTTTTTAAAAAAAATACAAAAAGCTCTCTCTCTTTTAAGTGTGAGAAAAATGCTCAGGGAGATGTGTGATTTTGCAGTTTCTAAGGACTCCTGGGCATTCTGCCTTCCTGTAGAAGCTCACATGCAATTTTAAAAGAAAAAAAAAACTCACTTTAGAGAGATCTATTTATTCATTTCTTATAACTGCCCCTCTGTGTACCACATGAGCTCTAAGACCATAGTGAGACCCCAGGGCTCAGCTCTAAAGAATCAAGAGGCACAGGGCCAAGGAACAGCAGAGGTCAGCTAAGCACAAGACAACGGATGAAGGCAGAATCTGTGCTAGCAACAAAAAGTGCTGGCTTGCAAACAATGACATTCTTGAACATATTTCCTTGAAATAGCAGGATGTCTCAAGTGCATTTTACCCAAGAATGCAACCAACCTCATGTAAGGCAACGGCTGCAGAGACATCCCAAATCTTGTTTTAGTGTCCACGGTTCTTGAATCTCTTCAAAGTAAAACTCTGTGCTCCTCTGGACATCATGGAATCCCTGTCCCTCTCACTTCCAAGACCTGCATACCAGGGGTGTCAACCAACCAACCTGGGGATCTCTGAACTGCCTCCAACCGCACTCTCCCATTGTCTCCTGGATGTCCTTTTCCATTCAGGATGACCTTGTCCACTCCATCCCACCAGCCAATCCTTATTCATCTTCCCTCTCTACGTCCTTAAACCGCAGCTCTTAGTGTTACCTTTCTGTGTGCCTCCTTCTCCTGCGGCCTAAGGGTCACACTTCCCTCCCGCGAGCTCCGATGGCCTTCCACCCCACTTACCCCAGAACAAGAACTTTTGGTTTACTTCACTTTCATGCTCCCTCCAAAGCCGGCCTCCTTTGCGTCAGCCCAGTGCTAAGCACCCCAAAGGGGCTTGGTTAGTTTTTTCGGGAAGACGGAGGAAGCTTCCAGTACGGAGGTTCCGACAGACCAGAGCAGGGAACAGATGATCATTCTCTCTCCCGCTTCCGGTCACCAAGAGCAGAAAGAAAGCTCACTGGTCCCCAGTGACCTGCGGGGCCTCAGCCGAGATTCCAATCCTCCACACTTCCTCTCCCCATTGTTTTCATTCACATTAAAAAGAAACATCAGAGCCTCAAGAAGGAAGATTCTCTTTGGAGCAGAGAGAAGCATGCGCAGTCTGATGAAGGGTTCATCGGGGTGACTGAAGTGTACGGCAGAGTATGTTCCACTGACCCCATTATCAACAGAGTCTGTCTGTCCGAAAAGGACAGAACTGGCCACCCCTAAAGAAACAGCTGCTGAAATACCCACGGTATATATCTTCTGTTGGAAATTTCCAGATCTTTTCTTACACACCCTTGGAGATTATAAACACAAATTGAAAATGTTCCATGTGGCTCAGTGGCAACATCCTTGCCTAGCAAGCAGGAGGCTCTGGCTAGATGAGCCAAAAAACCAAAAGAATACATCTCACAGTGGATTAAGTGTAGCAAAGATGTTTATTTATTCATTCATTCATTCATTTTTATTCAGATCTCGTCCTTGCTACAAAGGTATAATGCAGGCCCCTTAGGTGTCCATGGATTCTCTTATTTTTAAATTTAACTTTTTGAAACAGGGGCTTGCTGGGCAGCCCAAACTGGCCTTGAACTCACTAAGTAGCTCAGGCTTGCAATCCCGTCTCTGCTTCTTGAGTGCATATGATCTCTTATAAGTCACAAAGTTCCTCTCCTTCTGCAAGGGTGATTTCTATTTACAATCTAAGTTATATATTATTAATTATATATTCCATAATGGTACTTATTTCATAAAGTGATTATAGCGTCATCCAATTTAGGATATTTGAAATGATTAATAGCACACATATACACTCTTAGGTTTACCACGCTGCAGATTTTTAAAGTTTATTTGTGGCATGATGACTTCTATTAGCAAAGGCCAGAATCTACCAAACTACTTTTGCCAGAACCTTCCTGAGAAGACACTTCAAGAATCTGCACCCATTCCCCCAGGCTGCACAAGTGCTTCCTTTTTCCATAGCATCATCTGTGACAGACAGAGGTGACTGTCTTGGGAAAGTGGAGGAGTAGCCCTGGAACTGACGTCATTGTCATTTCTGACATTCCAACTCTGTTCTCTCCCCCATAGGGACACTTTTTCAGACCTATAGATCACTCCTCACTGCCCACACCTGACTCCCAGGGCACTGAGTCACTTCCTGTCTTCCAGACTTGCTGCTAAACTTCCCTTTGTAAAAATAAAGTAGAGTTAAAATTTAAAGAATATTGTGATAGAAACAAAATGGCCGTTTAACAACTCACAGTGGACTGTGAGTTCCCAAAATCCTTTGTGGACAGGCTATGAAAGGAAATTCACAAAACGTGCTTTAGCCAGTGACCCCACCTGCTCTTCTTTCCCAGATATGCCAGAGACCTTAGCAGCTACATGTTGAGGTGGCAAGCACTACGTGTGCCCAGATATGAAGACTTTCCCACCTCCAGGGTGAGACACATTTGAAGCTGTTAAAAATCATGAGCACTCTGAAAACAGAGAACTCTGCCTTATGTGATGTTGGAACTCCAATGGCCACAGTACGTCTGGAAAACCGTGGGTATATGGCCAGCATTTGGGGAATATTGAAAGTGAATAAATTAGAGTATGCACACAAAAACCAAACATGAATAGTAAGTTCTGCAGAAAATTTCTGGGCACACAGACACATAGACACACACACACACACACACACACACACACACACACACACACACACAGAACCTCACTCTAAATATTACTCAAAAACTCTTTTGTCTCTTGTGTTCTTTTTGTTTCCATGGAAGGCACCCAACTTTCAAGCTAGATTGTGTAATGGCTGCTTTTGAAAAGGATTCCATTTTTTCCCTTAAGCGACTATTTCAGTTGACCTAAGAGGCTGGCTTTAGCACTGTTTAGTTATAGAGAATTAAATGCATTTAAAAAGCAACTGGGGATTTTCAAGACTTTAAGGGCAAATCCCCTAAGGGGATAACAGCTAGATGGCTCAGGTTTCCTCGCCCTGTCTCCTCATGAAGAAAGCTCTTGTGCCCGTCAGGACCACGGAAATAACAGTTGTGAGATACTTTTCCGTAATAAAATGCCCACAAAACCCTCTGTACATTGGCATTTATTTTCATTTAAATTCAAGTTCTGGGCTTAAGACTCCTAGGAACACTTGGTATTTCTTTTTACTTATTCCCTTTTGTTGGGACAGGCAGTGCTTGTCCAGTATGAGCCAAATATTCTCAGGCCTTGTATTCCTGCTTCTCTCTCTCTTTCTCTTTTTTCTCCCCAGACAGGGTATTTTCTGTGTAGCCCTGGGTGTCCTGGAACTCACTGTGTAGACCACGCTGGCCTTGAACTCGCAGAGATGTAGCTGTCTCTGCCTCCTGAGTCCTGGGATTGAAGGCGTGTGCCACCACTTCCCAGCTCCCCTATTCTCCTTTGTTACTCAAACAGGTTCTATTTCTTGAAGTTTTCTTTTTTAAAGAAATAACTTGGTCCTCATATGGATTCCTAACAGACTCTTTCACAGGCTTCCGGGACCCTACTCCTCATACAGGTTGTCTTGCCTGGCCTTAATACATGGGGAGGGACTTAGTCTTACTGCAACTTGATAGGGCGCGTGTTACTGATACTATAGGAGACCTGCTCTTTCCCCGATGGAGTTGGAAGAGGAAGAGATTGGGACATGGAAGGGGGGATGGGGAGAAAGACTGGGAGGGGAAGGCTGTGGCCAGGATGTAAAATAAATAAATGAAAAAGAAAGAAAGAAAGAAAGAAAGAAAGAAAGAAAGAAAGAAAGGAAGAAAGAAAGAAAGAAAGAAAGAAAGAAAGAAAGAAGGAAAGAAAGGAAAAGAACACCATAGGCACACAGCATGATGTACCATAAAACCACAAGAAAGAATTACATACCAGGATTCTAATTCTTTTATTGTATTTTTCTCACAATAGCAGGTGCAGTGTACCTAAGCAGGAATCTGCAATGTAAGCTCATCTTTTAAAACTGGACTTAGTTAGATATGAGCATAAACCTTTAGTCCCAGGACTGTAAGTTTCACACCATCCTCGTGTACATAGTGAGTTTTAGGCCTGCTAGGGCTACATAGTAAGACCTTATCTCAAATAGATAGATAGATAGATAGATAGATAGATAGATAGATAGATAGATAGATAGGTACTTATTCTAGTGATTTCTCAGCAAAAATAAATAAATAAAATAGAAATAAAAAATAAGTATATTTTTAGTGTAGGTATTTCTTAAGTCAGAAGTCATGATGTCTTCCTCAAGTTGACCTTCCTGGATTCAGGGTTCTGCTCAGCTTTCCCTTCTTTGGCCCATGCTCTGTGCCCCCTGGATTTTGGCAAGTGATGAGTAGAGTACCTGGGTAAAATATGGCACCTAGCACTTTTCAGCTTCAACCCACTCTAAATCTTTAAATACTGTAAAAATGACAGCCTGCAACCTGACCTTAGACTTTTTGTTATTTTAGAATCTGGCTTCCCAATACTCCTTAAGACGAAACAATCTTCCCGTTGTGCAAGGTACACTGGTGGCTGGAAGCAAAGGCATTCCTATTTGGCTAAAGTTCCGTTCTGGGTAGTGAGTGCCAGCTTGGGGTTACTATTATTATTATATAACTGGAATGTGGTTTGCATAAAATATATTGTAAAGAGTTACTAAAGCCAGGGTGACAGCAACACCCCAAATGTTTTAAGCAGGTGACTCCAGGCACTGCCACTGTAATGAACCAGCAACTCGGGACTTAGATCTCGGGCAGTGCACCCAGTCTCCATGTGCTCGATATAAATGGTGCAGTCACGACAAAAAAGGGATGTAATAAAAGCAAACCCCTCAGCTTCATTCCAATTCATTGTGCTATTTCAAATCTTAAAAAAAAAAAAAAAAAAGGCTTTGGAATTCGGTAAACATTTTACAACGTATAATTTTTTTTTTGATAAGTTACATCATAAACAGCTCCTAATGTGAAATTGAACTAAAAATTATATCCATCTTTTTCAGTGTATTTTTCTTGGGAAAGTTTTGACGATACAACCACTAAAGATTGCTAGACCATAAACAAAGTGATCTTAAAATGTTTTAAATTTACTTTTTAAAGGTGCTTTCATTGGTCATAGGTCTTTTTAAAACTTTTGGGTATGGGGGTTTTGTTTGCTTGTTTGTTTGTTTGTTTGTTTGAATAAAATCAGAAAATGAAGAGAAAGAAATAGCTTGCAGAGTGTAGGGTTATTTATAGAGCTGGTTATTCTCTCAGAGGTAATTCAAGAGGAGCATTGTGACGTACGTAACTCTGCAGAGGGGCCTGCTAGCTAGCAACCTTGAACCATCTTCCCAGAGAAACTTCTTAGTCTGTCAGATGCACTGAGAATTTGCACCATGAAACGCAGTGCTGACAGTACCTATAATCAGAGAAGACCATGCCACGGTGTCACAGGATTCCAGAGAACATAAGCCTGTACTGTTCTGGCTGTCTGAGGGTAGACAATGGCTACACTCATGCTAACTCTATTAAGACAAGCCCTGTGAATGTCAGGGAATATCATGGAATGTTGAGGTTTATCTGACTCTTGCATTGCTCCGCGTGGTTGACATGACTTCATAGTGTGGTCTTTGACATAGCAGGCTAAGCCTCTCCACAAAGCCACAGGCTCAGCTGTTGCCTGTTGGTCCCTCATGTCAGCCCCAATGCATTCTTTCTCAATTTGGGGATCAAATGTAATATTTCTCTCCCTGTTTTGTGATCCAATTCTAGTAAAAGCCAGTGTGAAGGTGGAATGCCAAATTCAGTCAGAGAAAAGTCATCGTTTAAGTCATTCTATTACTCCATGGCAGAGCTAAGACAATGTCTGGATAAGTCAATGACCTTGGACTGTACGAGCCTGAAAACCAGCTGTACAACCTGGCCTTCGTGCAGCCTGCCTTGGCTGGCTTTCTCTGAAGTGGACTCACAGGCAGCTATGAGCCACGGTGTCTGTTTATTAGTAGTTCCCACAGCACTTAACCAGAGTGAGGCACATTACCACACGGTTAAACATGGCAGCCATTCACCCAGCATTGTCACTGAAAAGGAGTAAGTTCTACAGCATGCAAAGGCTTTAGGAATTTTGTGGTTTGACTGGAGATAAACACTTGCTATAATTGTAGTGTTTACTAAACAGGGAATAAGCTCTTTGGGAGCTAAGGATGTGACCTGGTAACATAGAGTTCCGTATTCCTTAATTTTTTTCCATAAGACATATTCTGGAATGTTCTCTTTAGCATAAATCATATGAGAAAGGCTTGTAAAGCTCATGTTTAAAAAAGTCTATAAAAGCACGATTTTTATTAAGACAAAAACTTCATGCTATATATTGTTCAAATATTCTGCTAAAGGAGGTCTGCATGGCTAGTGCTGATGTAACAGGTGAGGTACAATGCCCAATGCTCTATGTAGAGTGGCTTATTTAACCATCCCCACCATAAAGAGGAAGAGGCCAAGATTTGGGGTGATTAAATAAGATGACCCACGTCTTCCATTAGGATGTTGACATTTGAAACAAACATTGCTGTTTACAGCCTTTGCCTGAACTGTGAAGTCTTCCAAATCCTTCTGAAGAAGCTAGACTATAAATAGATTAAAAACACACCAAAAGTTGTGTGTGTGTGTGTGTGTGTGTGTGTGTGTGTGTGTGTGATGTAGTGGAGAAATGCCACCTATAAAGAAGGGTTTATCAAGTTCTAAAAATAGAACTTGCTATTGACAAAAATGAGGAGGAAAAGTGAAATCACTAAGCAACATTTTCCAAAGGTCTTGGTGGTTTTCCAGAAGGTGCTAGAGGTTTCCTGCTGGAGTGAAATCCCTAAGATATTTTATGAAGGTGAGGGCAGGGAACATTTGCAACCCATCAAAACAGAGTGTGTGATTGGCCACCCAGCTAAAGCTAAAGCCCCTCATGTGGCTTCTTGCCCTCATGACACCCTGAGGTTAACCTTACCAACACCACTTTGGAGGTGTGACCAAAGACTCAGAGCCACAGGAAAGCACGTACATAGCCAATGGTTTCACGATTCAAACCCAAAACATCCCAAGCCCCAAGGCCATCCATCTTCCACAAAACCAGACTGCTCAAAGTTGTCTTTCTGTCTGCAGTAGTTGGCGGGTACACAGTATTTTAAGAAGAACGAAACAGAGCTCTTGGGGACAGAAGAGAGAAAGTACATGGGCCAGTAAAAATACAGGAGGCCAGGCCAGTCACCTATATTATTAATTAAGCTTTGCTATCTGTCAGCTAAGTCCTTCGTGGCTCCATGGTGATTATCAAGGCAGTCAGGACTTCAAATAGCACTGATAACAGAACGTAATCGGATTATGCATTTCCCTCCCTTGGTAGCTCAAGCAAAACGTTCTGTGTTTCTGTGTGTTGTTTTTTTCTTTTAGTTACTAGTTCAGAGTGAAACAAGAGACTTCATGGATTGTTACAGCTAATTTTCACGTACCCATGGAAAGAGAAAGAAATCATTCTTGCTGAGTAGAAGTAAGAACTCAGAGACACATGAGTGTAGCCTTTTCTTGTCTTCAGTGTGGATTTAACATCCAGTGGCCTTCACACAGCAATGAAGTCCTGGACACAGCCCGTGTCTAATAAAAACATGATCCCTGGACAAATGACATTCCCTTTTAAAACCAGGTATTTCCTTAAGTACTCACAACCCATTTATAAGTAAACCTGAATTTAAATATCTCCATGGTTAATATTTTATTTTGGAAATATTCTGCTTTTAAATTTACTTTATTAAAGTGAAGCTTTTTTATTTTTACTTTTTAGGTCTATTCATTTATTTTCTGTGTATAGGTGTTTGCTTACATGTAATATATGTACCACATCATTCCGTGTCTTAGAAGGACATACAAGGGCATTAGATCCCTTGGACTGGAGAGTATAGAGAGTTGTGAGCTGCCTTGTGGGTGCTGGGAACTGACAGGTCCCAGGTCCTCTGCAGAAGCAGTGTTCTTAACCACTAAGCCACCTTTATTTCCTACAGGTATCTTTGACTTTCAAAAAGTGTTCTGAGTTTTAAAAAGTCTCTTACTGTGTATCTTGCTAATGTAGACCCTCCTGCAATAGGCTAGTTGGCATTTAAGTCTGAAAGTAGATTTCTGTTTTGATATCAGATTTTAATATATTTACCATGAAGTAAAAGGTTTGCTTTCTTAGAAGCTAGGTATTAAACAGCCTTGTTTGTTAATACAAACACTACAATGCTTTAGACTTCTATTATTGTCAGAGAAAATATCAGACAGACTCAAAACAGTGAAAAATTAAAAGAAAAGACACTTGGTTCTCAACCCCCAGATATGTTTCTCACTTTGGAGAAAGTGAAAAAAGACTTTTTCAACTTAAAAATAAATAATAAGCCACTTTCTAGAAAGGAGATTATATATGTTATTAGTCATTTTGAAAAATGATGGTGTTTCCAGAAGCCTTGAATGGCGTTTCTTTAATGGGACACCCCTCCCTTATATAAACACATACACATACCCGTAGTTTATGTGAACTACAATCTCACAGGGACTTCAAGGAAAAAAACCCAAACAAAACAAAAAACCCCTCATACCCTCATACTTTCCCATGGTTTTTTTTTTTTTTTCCCTACTTGTGTAAGAACTTTTATGAGACTGGAATAAGCTGTTTTATTTATTTTTCCTTTGTTCTTCCCGTCTTACTGGAAGCGAGCATTATCTGGATGTAACCATCTTCAATGAGAATAAATTTGGACTAAGGAGATGACTCAGCTCAATGACGAAGAATTAAAATGTTTCGTTTTGCTGCCACTTTGGATGTAGCAATTGAATTTTACTGGGCCACCATTTTCCTCTATTCTAACGGGCCGTGTACCTCCCCTTCGAAGGACAGGATGCCGTTTTTATCAACCTTTTGCTTGGCCTTCAGACTTACTCAGCCCTCTGCAACTCAGCTGCTGAAATCTGGGGGAACAGTCAGAAGACTAGTGAGGGATAAGGATGAAGCACAGTGGTTGAGCGCCTGCCTGGCAAGTATCAGGTGCTGTGTTCAATTCCTAGTATTACTGAGTCAGAACAACACCCACCTTCTACCCCAAACAACAGTAAAAAATAACCAAAATGAAAGCACCGAGAACCTTCCTACTCCCCCACACAATATGAACCTCTCTAGCGTTCTTTCCCAGTTTCCTTTCTTCCTTTTGATTTTAAAACATTTATTGAGTATGTGTACAGTGTTGTCTGCATGAATGCCTACATATCAGAAGAGGGCTCCAGATCTCATCACAGATGGTTGTGAGCCACCATGTGGTTGCTGGGAATTGAACTCAGGACCTCTGGAAGAGCAGCCAGTGCTCTGAACCTCTGAGCTATCTCTCCAGCCCCCTTTCTCAGTTTCTCAACAGGGGTTTTCTCCCTAAATCACTGCTTGTGTTCATCTAAATCTTAGTGAGCCTGTCTGGTGTCCCCACCTGGAGATGACAAATATTTTCCTCTGTGAAGGTTCCCATAGCAACCAGATGTGTCAGGGACACAAACCAGCTGTTTTAGAGCTGTCAGCCATCAGTCCTCACAGGAGGTTTTTAACAGAGTATTTGGGAGCTCAGAAATCATCGTCTTTCATTGTGTGTGTGTGTGTGTGTGTGTGTGTGTGTGTGTGTGTGTGTGTGTCTGTGTGTTCAAGTGTATGAATGCTGTGCCTGCATGTGGAGGCCAGAGGACAACCTCAGGGGTTGATCCTTACTGATCACCTTATTTGATACAGGGTCTCTTGTTCTCCACAGGCTAGCTGGCCCATGAGCTTCTGGGAACTGTGTTCCACTATAGGAACCAGGATTACAGGCTCATGTGACCATGTCCAGCTTTCACTTGGGTTCTGGGGACTCACGCAGTACTGCACCTGCTGAGCCTCTCCTGAGCCCTAAACACAGCTCTTTAGAACCAAGAGTAGAAACTGTCCAGAAGAGAAACTGAGAAAGCTAAAATTACAAAGATTTTCTGTTTGGAATCTGCCAGTTTCTCACAAGTGGCAGCATCTTGGAACGCTAGTAAGCCTCACACAGCCTCGGGTTCCCATTTGCAGTTTAATGTAAATTTGGCCTCCATGTCTTGAGCTATCAGTGACAGTGAACGTGAATATTTACTAATGTGTAAAGTCAAATGTGTTAGAAATGCTTCTTAAAGTTTTGTTGCTGACAGGAGGGTAGAGGAGCCCTTAACCTATCACCATGGGATGTGTTCTAAGGTTCCCGATGGAAGCTTATACTCAAGCTGTGTGATACCACAGGAGCTCCAATACTTACACCACTGCTGAGTGGTGGGTAGCAAATACCATGTGGATTCCACAGACAATGCAATGATTCACGTACCAAAGGGACTGGATATGGGCAGTGAGAGCCTCCATTACACTATGTAGAACTTATCAACTGTTATTTCCAGAATTTCCCATTTGATGTTTTCAGACTGTGATGAAAGATAGGTAACAGAAGTCGTGGGTAGCAAGATGTTGGAGGAAAACTACTGTATACTTACGGTAGCAAGGTCTCCTACACTAAGAACCGTGTGTATACGTGCACATACAGATCATGAGCTCATCTCCCGTAACATGCTTCCAACACTTTGCACAATATGATGCACTTTGTATTGGTACTAAGAGGTCACCAGATGAAGATCAAGCCCTGCTAAACCTACCTGTGCTGAGAGGTAACTATCTTTAGTACCCCCAGTGCCTATTCACAGCACACATATCCCACATGAGGTACCCTCATAGCTCAGTATTCCAGACAGATTTAGGCAGCACCTATCATTGATGAATACAGCTATTCACTTCTAAGTGAGTCAGCTCAGTTGAGGAAGGCATGTAGGAAACAACACCCCCCCCCCCCCAGAACTAGCCCTCTTGACAATCAGCCCAATAAAGCTTGCCTGAAGTGAGCTTGCTCTCAGTTAAGTATGTATGCTCCCTCATTCTCCCCAATCTAAGAGGCAAACTTCACACGTTTACAAACATTCTCCTCTCTCATCAGTTAGTACATTATGTCTCAGCAAGTGCAGCGCTCACCCAGCGATGCCAGATACAGTCAGTGCGAATGTGTGCTTGTTGACTGGATAAACAGGCTACCTTAAGTCAATACACACTGCCCATCAAGTTGCACATCACAGCACCAAAATCAGCATCCTCTACTCGGTTTTGATGCTGTCGTTTGGGCCTTAAGCTCTGTGAAGGAAGGGAATTTTATTTGGCTAGTTGAATTATTTCTTGAGTTACAATAGCCTAAAATCTGCCTTGGCACATATATTAGTAACTGTTAAAAGGGTTGATGGATAGACTGTTGCAAAGGGCCTATTCACAGTATCATTGTTTATTTTCTGATCTGCTCTTCTCCAGAATACAAAGCCTAAACGATTGCTAGGCTCTCCACACATGTAGCTACACATGATTTATAAAATAATGTCAGGAATGATGACAATTGAGTCTGTCTCCCCTTCAAGTCTGGTTTCCCCACAAAGTGATATTTCTAGTAGGTGCCAGGGAAACTTATATCTCTAAAGAATTACTCATTGTTATCTTATGTGTGTGAGTATCTGTGCCTTCGCTATGTGCACTACCCACTCAAAGGCCAGAAGAAGGCGTTGGATCTCTTCGAACTGGAGTTACAGATGGTAGTGAGCCATTTGAGTCCTCTGAAAGAATAATAGTTAGTGCTCATAACTGCTGGGCCATCTCACTAGCACAGAAATTCTCAACCTGTGGGTCATGACCCCCTTGGGGGAGGGGTCGAACCACCCTTTCACAGAGGTCTCATATCATAAATTCTACATATCAGATAGTTACATTACAATTCAGAACAGTAGCAAAATTACAGTTATGAATACAATGAAATTATTTTATAGCTGGGGGGTCACCACAGCATGAAGAACCTTATTAAAGGGTTGTAGTATTAGGAAGGTTGAGAATCATTGGACTAACCCCACCCCACTCTCTCATTTATATTTTAATGCATCAAATATTTTAAAGCTTGAGTGCTTTTCAAAGCAAATCTTTGGTTTGGTAGCATCTACAGTCTCTTTTTCCCTGTACTAAAATGGATTCACACTTCTTGGCCAAGAGTCAAGCCACACATCAGCCTTTCCAGTTCTTCCAATTAGATTTGAAAGTGTACATTGCCTCAAGCCTTGGAGTTGCACAAAAGTCACTCGAGTTCTGGGATGGGACTGGATGCTATAGGCTTGTTTCCCTTCCCATAGTTCCTTGTGCACAGCAGGTGCTCCCTAAATACGTGTTGAAATGAGGTACACAACGTTACTGTGTAGACTCTGCAACAAGACAGAGAACTTATTGTAAGAGTAACATTTGGGCCAAATAAGTTAATGTGGAGGGAACTGAGAAGAAAACTCCCTCTTGTGAAGCAGGGCATGTCAATAGTCAGCCCTGAAGACACAGTTCCCTTCTTGTTCTTTGCTCTAAAGCCTATTACAGAGGGTCATCTAACGCGGGGTCTCATCATCTGCTAAATAAATAAATAAATGAATAAATAAAGTCAAGTGTTCTCATTTAAACTGAGCTCTGACTACTGTGTTGCTGCTTACCTCTTTTTGTGGTTTTATTCAAGTACTTGCAAAGCCCAAAGAACACCAGTTAGGGAGCCTCTAAAAGGAGCACAGGGTTCTTTCAGGGAGTCATTTATGGCTAATTAAAAAAAAAAAAAAACTGCCTTTCATTGGCTTGCCGGGGTTGTCTAGGTATATCCTGTACGGTGCAGTCACGGCTGGGCCCAGCGCCAGACAGTGCAGACCGTCCAGGATGGAGAATAATAAGCATGTGCAGAAGAACAACGGTTCTTAGGAGATTTCCCTTGGACCATTGTTTTCTGGTAGAGACAGAGTCATTGGCCCCAAGAAGCCTTATAGCACAGCATTTGCCAAGGCCATTAAAGGACTTTGTGTTCTAGACTCTCAAGAAAGAAATTCTAGGGGGCTTCCATGCCTTTGCTGTTGGGTGCAGGATGAACAGGGGTCCCTAGAAGGTAATCGCAAACCTTTCCTGCACCTCTCTCTTCCTCTGGTTTATAAAACCACCGTTCTTAGCACACTGAAGGATACTGAGTCCCTCAGCCCAAAGAGGCTCAGCGCAGGTCCAGCTCAGATCCGTGGCCAGCCTCTGCCCTGTGCTGCCTATCACACGTGTGGAGTCCCTGGAAGAGCCATGACACCATGAAGGTGTCCCTTCAGACTTCTGAAGCCATACTGGGGACAAACAGGGTTCCTTCATGATAATTAAGATTTAGGGTATATCTCTCAGCATTATACTCTACTCTTCCTCTGACACCCTAGGACTGTTGGCACTGCACATTTGCCCACAACTAGTCCATTTGGGGATTTATTTTTGTATTTATTACCATGTTTATATTCTTTTGTTGAGTAGGCATTCTCTCATCATTTAAACAGAAAGCAGAGGAATTACATCATTTACTCTGCAATGTACAGAACATGTATCCAATCTGAAGTATCTAGAAAAATTGTTAAAGGGAGTCACGATTTTCAGAATCTTTAGGACCAAAGAGATGTACATCAAGGAAAATCTCTGCCAACTGTCAGTCCTTCACTCTGGTGTCATGGCTGAGCATTCATGGTGTCCAAGAGTGGGATGTGTCCTAAGTATCACCCCAGAACTGACAGCTGACCCCAACTAAGCACAGAGGGAGATGATAGTGTATATGTTCAATGGTCAGTAACTGCACAGCCCTGATTTTGTGGGACTGTGGTTCATCTTGATTCGACATGCAGAGGCATTATATTATAATAAAATATATTTACCTCTGCCTGATATTCTGTGTCAAAAAAAAAAAAAAAAAGATTAAGGGCAAGATTTTAGAAAGCTCTCATAATTGACATAGTTTTTTCATTGCCATTTTTGTGAATACATTCAAGTTTTCCTGTTCACTTGAGAGAGAACTAGAAGCAGTTAGACACTCCATCTCTTGGCTGGAGAGATGTCTCAGCAGTTAAGGGCAAACACTGTATTGAAGAGGACCAGAGATCACTTCCCAGCACCCTTCCTCGGACTCAAGACCACCTGTAAGCCCAGCTCCAGGGGATCCTACACTTTCTTCTGACTTCCATAGGCACTGCACTTGTGTGGCATAAGTGTGCACACACATAAATTGGTATCAAAATAAAATAAATGTAAGTGTAGTTAGTAGGACCAAAGTAGGATCAGTAAGTTAACATTTTATCTAATAGTGACTACACTGAGATCCTTCCGTTAGAATATCAGGTTTCTAGTCTGGCATTATAATGCTCAAATAGTTCCAGACACATAGTTACCTGGATTGTGGTATTTGTAATGGGAAAATACCACAAGAAGCTGGTAGGGGACACTTTCTTTTTATTTATCCAACAAATATAATGATAATTAACATTGTAGCTAGGGGAAACTACAGTGAGGGTCAGATAATCAAGTAACACATGATTTTTCAATAAAGATCTCTAAGTAATGGATGATGTATAGATAAAGGACAAGATAAAGACCTGATTCAAATGTATACTAAGGGAATCATGAATTAAGAAGACTATAATTCTGTGATAGAATTGTGTTGGAAGAAGGCTTCAAGGATTATTATTATTATTTATTATTATTATTAATTTTTTTTTTGAGACAGGATTTCTCTGCGTAGCTTTTAGAGTTTGTCTGGAACTCACTCTGTAGATCAAGCTGGCCTCAAACTCACAGAGATGTGTGCCACCATCTCCCGGCCTCAGTGATTATTAATATCTAAAGTACCTTTGGAATCTGAGGACAGGTTCTCTACTGTTGGTTACCAAAGGTATGGGCACTGCTACTGCCTTATCAGTGTAATCTCTAACTGTACTCTAAATACTTCTCCTTAAATTCACAGTAGGTGCAGCTCTCACCTTTCATCAAAGAAGCTGCTTTTGGCAGCAGATGAAAACCATTACAGAAATTCACCACTGGTAAAACACGCAAAGAACAAATAACCAGAGCGGTGCCCTGCCCCAGTGGATACATCTACAACACAAGGCTCAGGGAACAGTTCTGAACAGTAAACAGAAAGAGTGAGAGCCGGAGGACCAGGAAGTCTGCCATGATATTGTACCAATGAAATCTCAAAAAAAAAAAAAAAAAAAAAAAGTGTACTTATCTAAACTAGATCTGAACAGTGACACAATCAGTTGGCATGCCAACATGGATGGGGAAAATCTCACGAGGCCTTACCTCTAAATGAAGAGCTACAGGCAATTAATGGATCTTGAGAGAGGAGAATCAGTCTTCTACAGGTACAACCTCCCTGATAGGTTATTTAATCCCAAATCATCAGCCTTAAACAAATACAAATAGATACAGGCACTAAAGAGACTTATCAGGCTCTGTGTGTTGCGTGCGTGCATGTGCGTGCATGTGTGTGTCCACACACATGTGTATGTATGTCACAATAATTGAAGAAGAACAGGCCATGAATTTGAGAGGGCATGAGGATATGGGAGGATTTGAAGGAGAGGGGAAGATGATGTAAACACAGTAGGCATGTCTGAAACTCTCAAAATGAAATTGAAAGAGATCCTTAAATCAAAGGGTATTAATGACTAAAAAGGTGAAGGAGGTGGAACGTAAGGGACAAAGAGTCAGTAAAGCAGGAAGGACAGGAAAAGAACACAAGAAGAAAGGCTGATAGTGGTAAAGACCGGATCCCGAAGCTCAAAGATGACCCGTGTACTAATTACTATTAGTACAAGACAAAAGCCAAAACCAAAGCACCAACCTAAACACAGAATGAAGCAAACAGGAAAGTACGAAGGAGAGAAGTATAGAAATGGTTTTTAAATCGTAGTAGAGAAGGGGCTGGAGAGATGCTCAGTGGTAAGCTGCTGGCTGCTCTTCCAGAGGACCCTAGTTCAGGTGCCAGAAACCACATGGAGGCTCACAACTGTAACTCCAGTTCCAGGGCATCTGATGCCCTCTTCTGGACTCCACAGGTTCCTGTATGCATGTGGCACACAACTATACATATACACATGTAAAAACAAAATAAAATAGAACCCTCCAAAGTGTAGGAGAGAATGTATTGTGTGGAACACAGAACTGGGATGTACATGGCATAGAGATTGCAAAGGGCCAATTGCTGAATGGGAGGGACATGGAGAACAAAGCCAGGTAGTTCTGAGAGGCAATCTGAAGCACTGAAGGAAAGGAGATTGGATAAGGGGGGAGATATTCCAGAGAGAAAGAGGCTTAACAGTTCCATTCATTGCTGTCATATGATCTTCAAGACCACCTCAGGCAGACATCCTATAGTTCAGAAGCAGAACTGTGGGCTCACAGTCATGCAGTTGAGCGGGTGGTTCATGGGACCATCAGACTTCCTGAATTCAGGCTGCCGTGTGCCCATGCTGGCTAAAGGACATCCATGATCTATGGGTAGCCAATGGGTACAAGGAGGTCTGACTTTAGATTTTCTTAGCACGAATTAGCTGTTGTCCTGTTTATCAGTCAAGTGAAAATGCTTTAAAACAACACACTAAGGCCTGCTACCTCCAGTGCTTTGTATTTTATACACAGCCACTTTTATTGAAACAGTTATAAAAGATAATATATTTACCTGAAGATAAACATGTATACATATATATTTTACATATATATTTGGGTCTGTAAAATGGACAAACACATTAGGCCCCTTAACTGGCACTGATATCTACTTTCTTTATATTAGGAAGTTTAAAAATATGTTGTACCAACATTAACCCAATTTCTAAAACTTCAACGCTAATTAAAGAAAGGACCAGTTTTTCACAATGCTGGACACTGTGGTGAGTAAATGAAAGAAGTCCACATGGAGGGAAAACGTGAGGTGCTCCCTACAAGAGCAGGCAGCGGTAAACAGAAGCAATACCACATGTGAGCATTGCATTTTATTTTTGGGTGATTCAGTTTTTCAGTACAGAGAGAAGTTCAGTCCAGGGAAAGAAGGCAATTTCCTAAATGGTTGGTAAAGTGAAAACTAATGGTATGAGGCATGGGAGAACACCCTGCTAACATTTAAAGTTTCTCTGGGAGATATGGCTAGAATCACTCACTCTGCTTGCGAGCAATGAAATACAATAACTAAGGGGTTAACGGTCTTTTGTGCAACACAGTGATAGTGACTAAAACCCAATGCTTCTGAATGTTCTTGGTCTTTACTAAAAGTTTTAAATATCCTTATGAAATCTGACATGGGGACAAAAATCAGCCAGGTGTTCCCCCACGCGGCACACATGTCAACACATGGGAATTTAGCTGGGTGGATCAGAAAGGGCCCGGGAGGGAGGATGCTGGCAGTTAAGACTGCTGAAAACGGAGGCTCACTCTCTGGGGACACGGCCTCGGGTGGGTTGCCTGTGCCCCAGTGATGTTCACAGACTCACGTGCACATGGGCAGCTCTAAGTGAGAAGTTAGGTAGGGGGTGGGGGACATGGGGGCCTTGGAGGGGGAGGATAGGTCAATCAATATACATGGAAACCTTCAGAGAATAAGAAATGTATTAAAACAAAATAAATCATGCTGGCTGGTACGAATGGTGACCTCATAGAGACACAGATGCTGAGATCAACAACAGAATGTTCCAGTGTTTCCCAAAGAGCATCATACATCCGTCCCTAACCTCCATCTTATATGTCTACCTTCCCTAAAGCCCCACCTACTGACATTTTCTTCCTTTGAGCTATTTTAGCTTTACACGGCAAGAAACAAACACTATATAGAAGAGACGATAAGAACAAACCTTTAGTTTCTAGTTCCCCCAATAAGAACAGACATTAATATGACACGTTCGTTACCAAGGGTGTGGGAAGGGTCCTGTTGAAACCAAGTGGTTTCAGCAGAGGCACCACCACTCATTCAAGGTGCTCAGGACCATAATGGGAGCTGGGCACCAGGGAATCAGAGAGAGACCAGCACGGACCCCTCCTCCTCCTTAGCCATGCGAACCACCAGTCACTGCACCCTGCCCCCACAGAAATGAAACTAAGTCAGTGAGGATTTTTTGTAAAATGCATAAAACAGTTGTCTTCTAGAAGCAGGCGGAAGATAAATGATTCCAGACGCTGGACTGTGGCCATTTTCCCACACATGCTACGGAGCTCTGACATCCATATTGGGCCATAACTCTGAGTGGGATCTGACTCTGCCAGTTTACAGCCGATGCCTCCACTGATTTACACTAGAGAACCAGCTTGCACACACAAGTCCCTTTTTGTGTGTGTAGGTTAAAAGGGAATTTTTTTTTTTCCAGTAAAAGGTTTCAACAGTCATCTCAGGACTTTCGTTTTGTTATTGCCCAGAGAATCTGCTACTGAAGTCACTGTTTTAATCTCCCACTGGAATTAGACAAACCCACAGGGCGTCTTGATATTGAATATGAACCATTTGGAGGTGACAATCAGCCATCCAGAACTATACAGCCTAGCTTTGCTCGAAAATGAATACTCTGAAAATGTGCCACCCATCCACAGCAGGATTATTTCATGAGTCGGTTTATGTTCTGCAAAAAAGACTCAGAAACAGCTGCTTTCAGAAAATAGTGTCATGTCAACTGTAGGATTCGGAAGGCCTGCGGGAAGTTTAAGTGATCTAGTCATACACTGAGCAGGCTGACATAATATTTTCTATTGGCCCCATAAATCTAAAAGGTGAGCCACCGCCACACTAAAGTACACTTGAAAGATAAAAATCTTATTCATAGTTCCAAAAGGCTAAAAATGGCAAGAGAGGGGAAAAGAAAGGCATGGAAGAAAAGACAGAAGTCGGTGTTGGTAATCTGAGATCTGAAACATAAAATAGATCTTTCCGCAGCCTTCAGATGTCTTTAAAGTGAATAATGGGGACCACAAGGGCTGCTTCAAGTTCTTGTCAAAAGAATGCTCTCCTCACGGTCAGCTCCACCAAGAAACTTCATTCACCGTAACAAATCTTACAACCCAAATAGGAAGTGACACTGTCTTCCCACCGCCCTTTTCCCTAAGGAACACAGACTTACTTTGTTTGAAAATGTCCTTAGGCTGCGCAGTACCTTTGGAACAATGCTGGTCTCTTCTTCCTTTCCCTTCCTGCTGTCTAGAGAACTGCAGCTGACAGATGGTGCCTCTGCCTCTCACTGCTTCCTTGTCGTTATCTCTACCAGCTAATATTTCCTCTTACTTAGCTGTTGTCTGAGACGGGTCCACATCACTCTAGCCTCATCAATGGAGTGCCTAGTTTGAGGTTGGTTTTGGCCCCGCCTTTCAACTCTAAGAGAAAAAAAAAAAAAAAGAAAACCCACAGCTGGATTTTTTATAAATCTGCTCTTTTAAAACTGGCTCCGCAGCCCTGCACATACCAACAGGAACTGCTGCCAATCTGCCAAGCCAAGAGTGTGCTCCTTATCCCAAGTCCCGTGCCATCGGCCAAGCAGGCATCTTACCTAACCAATCACATTCAAGTTAGACTAAAACTTTACAGGAATGAGGAGCATTTCAAACCAACCTTAGATTTTTTCCAAGTGCAGTGAGCCTCAAAAAATGATGAACACACACACACACACACACACACACACACACACACACACACACCACACACCCCCACCACATCACAACGGAATAACCTGTGGCATGTTCATATTGTAAAACAAACAAAAAAAATCAACGATAAAATGAAAAAAGAGGAAAAAGTAAAATCAGGCATCACAGCACTGATGTATATATAATATTCCAAACCAAATTCAAGTCATTGCTCACACAAAGTGCTGTTATACTCCCAGCAGAGTGTTTGCTGCTAATATTTACATCATCAGAGTTGTTGGGTCAAGAGGATACATGGTCAGGTTAATTGCTAGCAGGTATGGTTAGCAGGGAAGGTCACACAGACAGCCCTTGTGAGTGTTATGAACTCTACAGCTGCCCCAGTCGGGAGGCCTGACTTTCAGGTTTTTGGTGAGTTTGTTTTATTTTGTTTTTTTCCAAACCAAAAACCAAAACAACTCAGGTTTAAGGATTATAATCTAAATTCCTCTTTTCCTTTCCTCCCCTCCTAAACCCTCATGACCTCTTTCATGGTCTCTTTTTCCTTAATTGTTACACATACGTGTGTGTACGTGTGTGTGTGTGTGTGTGTGTGTGTGTGTGTGTGTGTGTGTGTATTCCTAACTATATTAATACAACTGCCGAATAGGTATAGTGTTACTTATATAGTCATGGTGATCATTTGGTACAAATGATACATCTACAACACATCCTACTGTACAACACATCCTAAGACTGAGGGAGGGACGGGGTGGGGGGGGGAGGTGAGGGAAAAGGGGGGGATCAGGGAGTTTGTCCTGAGACCATGTCTCCTAGTCATGGGAGAGGAGAGTTTTGTCAACAAGGCTGCCTAATCAGACAACAACAGACGTGTTAATGCGAAGAGGGAGGTCTCAACTCTAGACAAAGAACTAGAAGGGATTCCGGAAAGCAGAGAGTAGTATCTCCCCAGGGAAGACCACACCAATTGGCTACTTCGTCTCAGTGTCAGTGAACATGAAAGGCATGAAGAATTCGTCAGGGATCACACAGGCAACTGCAAGATTAAAGGATGATGACAGAGCGCTTTCTTCTCATAGCTCAACTTTCACATCATCCTTTCTCAATAAGAGAATATTAAATCAGTGTAAATATTTCACCTGAGAAGGATGGTAGCAAACTAAATATCACAGGCAGTGATGAGGAAGGGGGAGAGATCAAGGGTTCTGGGGATAATGTCAGCTTTTGATATCTGAATCCCACAGGGAGAGAATATACAGCAAGCCCTGGGCACAGAGAACAGTTAATAGTGAACATAGGGTATGCACTTGTGTATATATGCCAGGGATAACCTTGGGTACCGTTTCTTGGGCCCTGTTCACCTCTTTACTAATTTAGTTATTTATTTTTGACCAAAAGTCTCTCATTAGCTTGGCTCCCAAGTAGGCTAGGCTATCTAGCCAACAGGTCCCAGGAATTCACCTGTCTCTGCCTCCCCAATGCTAGGATAAAGCACAAACAAACAAACAAAAACCACACCCAGATATTTTGATGTGGGTTCTGGGACTCTTCACTTGAAGAGTCTTCACTCTTGCAAGGCCAGGACTTTAACAACTGAACTATCTCCCTGGCCCTGAGCAGCAAAATTTTGGTACCTCAGTTTCTCTTCAATCTCACCCAATGGAGTCTTAGAGCCACTGTGTCATCTGTCTGGCAAGCCCATTACAGGCAGAGATACACAACTGGTGAATGGGTGGACTAGACATTGGGTTAGATAAGGGTTGGAGTGTGGGTTATTGTGAGGGCCTTGTTTGAAACTGGAATATCAACTACTGTAGGGTTGAGACTATCTGAAGGTCCTTATAGATCCCTCAAATGTGGACTTGGGACTTGGCTTCACTGGAAAGAAAGAGAACAGATTTGTCCCTGGAGCCCTAATCCAACTCTCTCCTCGCCCCAATCCTCCCCCCTTCCCCACTTCCTCTTGGAGAAAGTCATCCAGCTGACAAGGGGCTGAGTCAAGAACCAGGGTGTTTGTAAACATCCCTTGATTGAAAACACATGGACCTTTTGGGTAAATGTCCCTAAATGGTGTTGCAAGCCCTTGCTTGTTGTGACTAGTAAGAAGAGTCTGAGTCAAGGAGATCCTCCTGCATGAGGGCTGTGTGCTGGGAATCTGGACAGCTGTGTACTCCAGGAGAAGAGAAAGGAGAGGCGATGGGAGGTGGCTGCTGCCTGCCATGTGGTACTGCACTGCCTCTCCTGTGTTCTTGTCTAAAGACCTTGGGAAACTCCCCATCTATTTTTATCAAAACTCCAAATGTGATATCTTGCTCCTGATCTGAAAGCCTATCCAAATCTGGGATAAGAGAGTTTTCCAAGAGATACCTATTTACTGTTTTAATGCACAAAACACACATACTATTCACCAGAGAGAGTAAGCTCTGCCAGCTCTCTACAGCATCCAGTTCACAAGGGCATATTCAATATGCAGTATCTGGGGCCAATGCTATTTCAGATTTGTGTGTGTGTGTGTGTGTGTGTGTGTGTGTGTGTGTGTGTGTGTGTGTGCGCGTGTGTGTGTGTGTGTGTAATATGTTTATATATCTAGTGAGATATCCTGGGTATAGGACCCAAGTCTAGATACAAATTTCATATATGTCTCATGTTTACATCATACACATGGCCTGTATTCTTATGTAATTAATTCTGGTAATTTTGTACAGGAGATAAAGTTTCATGGTATAGAACTTTCTACTTGGGTTATCATAGAGGGGCACTCAACAACTTTAAGGTTTTGGATGTTTGGGTTATGGTTGTTAAAGTGCTATCATCCAAAAGCAAGATCTGAGAACCCTGAGGGATAGAAAGAGAGTGGGCTGGGCTGACGGGGCAAGCGGCTCTGATGGGGAGCAGGAGAATCCAGAAAGCATCTGCGGACTTAGGACAATTCAGAAGGGGGGACACTGAGGCAAAGACACGGGAGCCTGTGACACTGAACAAGTGACCTGTGACCTCTCTTCACTAATGACTAGTAATGGTGGCACTCATGGGGCTGTTGCACACATTAAGTAGCTTACTATAGGGAAAATGCTTGCCACAGAGTTTGGCCTACGCATCCAATACGTGCTGCACATCACATCAATGGCGGCATCCTTGAAACATCCCTTAGGACCAAAAGGACTGAATTTGATTCAAGCTATAATTTTAAAAGCTTGAGCGTACTCTGCAGGAACAGCTGATTGCAATCTTTTTAAAGTGCCTGAGCACCTGTGGTGTCGTGTTATTTAGTCTCATTTAGGTTGCGGAGCATGTCTAACCAAGCATTCCAAGTTTGCAACTCGTTTTACAGGTGGGCTCTGTACTTGAGAGTGGGATGTTACCCTATTGCTGTTACATCTCTCTGTCAACACCTGTTACCCCACAACCAGAACTCTGAGCTTCAGAAATGGGTTTTGATTGGTGGAAGGCTTGACTACGGATAGTGTGCTGAGCAGACTTGGAATATTCAAAAATACTGGATGGCTAAAAGCATTGCAATGTAAAAGTCTTAGTGATCACATCGTGGCCTTCTCTAAATTCCTTAATGGCCTCTGGCCAGCCCTGAAGTCCAAGGGACTCTGCTTGCCTGATGCTGCCTACCAGCATGACAGAATCTCGGGTGGAGTTTGTGTCTGCTTCTGTCCAGTTGTGGTTGAAGCATCTAAAAGGAAAACAAACAGCTGGGGAATCTTCAGGCTTGCACACAGTTCATAGGAAGCAATTTGGTGTGTGTTTATTTATAAAGTTACCAGTGTTGGTGATCGAGTCCAGGGCCTCGTGTGGTCCAATACTAAGCTACATCCACTCCCTGTTGCTTAAGGAGTGTCTGTATCAGCCCTGCATGGTGGCTCATGGGAAGCCAAGGAAGGATTGCTCCATGTTGCAGACCAGCAAAGGCTATAAAGTGAGTTAGTTTCAGGGCAGCCTAACTATAAAGTGAGTTCTAGGTCAGCCTAGGCTATAGACTGAGCTCTTATCTCAAACAAAGGAGCAAAGTCTGTGTCTGGAGGAATTTGGACCTGTTTGGTTGTGAGGTTTGGAAGGGAGCAGCTGACCCTTACCATTTCTTCCTGGGCAGTTGGGTATAAGCAGCTCATCACTTTAGTGCAGTATTACAGACAGAAAGGGACGAAGGCCACAGGGCACGTAAGGAAGCCAGACAAAGGTCTAGTCTACTTTACCAAATAGCCCAAGGAAGATACTAATTTTGAGCCCAATTAAATTTTTAGATGCTAAGCAAGTAATTAGTGTATTAGAAATAAAACAAAACCTAGAAAAATTGCTGTCACAGTCTGTGGATATATGTAAATGTAAAGATATAGTTTTCGAATAGACTAGCATTGTTCATTTTTAACAAATTATTTTTATCTTCAATGAACATTTATAAACTAATAAAAATACCTTTAAATATATTTCTTTAAACTGTTTTTAAAATAAACAGTAATACAATATTCAATATGTTTAGATAATGCTCATTGTAAAACCTCAACACTACAGAATATAGACTAAAAATTTAATAGCCCATTTTTATTATTCACAACTACTAATTCCATTTTCCTCTGCAAAGGAGTTTGGTGTGTCCTGAATCTGTTACATACAGACATACAACTCACTCTGGATATCCCATATACACACACATATTTTATGCATGTAAAATAGACACATATATGCATGTTCAGACATATGTAGCCACACTATATGCCCATAAGAGAATTATTTCCCACCAAAACAGGATCTGTTTTTTGTACACTGTTCAGCCTTATTCTGTTTATTTAACAACAAACACATCTCAGAGCTTTTCGGATGTGCAAAACAGTAAGCTCATGGCTTGTATCCGCAGATGCTGAGCACCTAGTCCAAAGTGTGGGTCTTGCGGAGCCAGTCCAAGGAGACAGTGTTGCTCCCCAATGCCATCAGAAGCAGGCCTGTACATCTGGGGGTGGGATGCCACCTGAAGCTGGTAATCTAACATTGTTGCTCTCCTACAGGAGAGCACATCTAGTGAAACAAACAATGACTGAGGAAATACATGGGTTCATACATGAGTACTGGTCAATTCATTTACTTTCCGAAGATGACAGACTGCCCCTGCCTTGTTTTGTATCCCATTTTAAGATAGACACACCCCTTCCACTTCTTGTTAATGGTACGGAGACACTGAACTGTGGAGGCTGGATGCTGAGTCGCACCACAGGCAAGCACTGCTGTGCTCATTTCCATGGGTCCTGCACGAAGGGCAGGTGGGTGGAAATACACAGAAGGAGGGCTCAGAGACTTTCCATAGTCTCCAGGGTCATGGAAGCGATCTTCAAGTTTCAGCTTATGGTTTTTGGGACCTCAAAACAAGGTGTATTCCCATACATACTTCAGTAGCATGTCATGTGTCTCAGGGAATGTTCAGAGCCAAGGAAAACCATACCAACAGTGCTCAACACTATCTCCTTAGATCCCACTACCAATGGTTTACATTCACTAACTCATAAAACAAGCGATTCTACTATCCCTATTACCAAATTTCTTTCTTTTTTGGGGGGGTGGGGGATTGTCTTGTAAAATTTTTTTTAAAAAGTTCACTTTGCTTAAAGTGTCACTTGAGAGGGAAAGTTTAGTGGCTGGAGAAGTGGCCCAGTAGGAACAGCACATGTCCTGCAGTCATGAGGACCTGAGTTCGAATCCCAGCATCCCCATAAAAGGTAGGCACAATGGCCCACACCTGTAACTCCAGTACTGGTCTGGGGGGTGGTACAACAGAGGAGTATCCTGGGTCCTTGTGCAGCTGAACTAGCCAACGTGGTCAGCTGTAGGTTTGGTGAGAGACCCTGTCTCAGAAAGCAAGATGGAGACAAATAAGGAAGGGAACTCATTGCCAACCTCTCCTCCCCCACATACCATGGAAGTTTTGTGAAACCATTCTGGTTTCACACCAAAGCCCTCTACCCTCATTCCCACTATGTCCTTATTTTGAGGTGAATCAAGGTGATGATTCATTTGGCTGCTTGTATTACTGACTATGATTTCTGAATTTCTTTTTTTCTACAAAGATTCTGTAAGGTAAAAATCAGAAGTGCACATCTGCTGCAGGAAGGTCCTGAAGTGAACTGTGGAGTAACTGCAGGTGTACATGGAGGCCACGTGGTAGGACCTCATTCCATAGCAGGAATGCTTTAGAAATGTCAGCACTGCCTTGTGTTTCTGCAGGCTGTCCAACTGGACACTCTACTGAAATGTGTGTAACTAGAAGCCGGCTAATATTAACCGAAAAGAAAGGGGTAGGAATGTGGAAATGAATTTTTTCAGTAAAAAGTCAATTGCCTTGGGAAATGGTATAGTTGGTGTCTTAGCTTTCTATTGCTGTGATAAAATGCCAACAAAAAGCAACTTGGGGAGAAAGGATTTATTTCACCTTAGAGCCTTTAAGTCCGTTACTGAGGGAAAAGGGGGCAGAAACCTTGAGGCAGGCACTGACGTAGAGGCCATGAAGGGGTGCTGCTTACTGGCTTGCTCCCATGGCTTGCTTAACCTGCTTTCTCATCCAATCCAGGACCACCTGCTCAGAGATAACTGCTTACAGTGGACTGGACCCTCCCACATCAGTCATAATCAAGGAAACACACTATAGACCAATCTGGTGGACGCATTTTCTCAACTGAGGTCTCTTCACAAATGACTCTAGGGTTTTTTTTTTCCCTCAAGTAAACAATGAAAAGTTTTTATATGGAAAGTTGGATATAAAATATTGTGGTGCAAGAATGACCTCATGGGACTGGAGAGATGGCTTAGCAATTAAGAACACTGGTTGCTCTTTCAGAGGACCCGTATTCAGCTCCCAGCCCCCATCTAGTGGCTCCCAACTGTCTGTAACTCCAGTTCTAGGGGATCTAACACTTTCTTTTGGCCTCCTCAGGAACATGCACATGCATACACACAGGCAAACACTCATACACATGAAAGTAAAGTAAATATAAATTTTCATTTTAAAAGACCCCAAATTATATATGATGATTTTAAAAGAGAGACTATCCATTAGGCCAATATCTTTTATACAAACCTGATGCTCCACAGAACTGGCTTTTGTTTCTATTGGCTGCCTCACAATACAGAATGCACTTGAAGCTTTGGCATTCAGCCACCCAGACCAGGGGAAGTCCACAGTGAGGCAGTAAGTATAAATTGCCCACCTGGGCATTTGTGGCACTGAGACCATGCACCCTTTCCTTCAGATATGCTCATCCCAGTTCCAACCCTGTATGGTTGTCTAGTGACTCAGGACTTGTAAGGATCAGATTTTATATCCTTTTAAGATTTTAGTTGTGATATCTTTTATCTTGGCCAGAGAAATTCAGAATTCCTGCTATGACACTGAGCACAGGGCCTGTTTTAATTAACACGCTAATAGACCCCAACAACAAAGCCCAATTAAAAAAAAAATAAAGCCACTGGTCACATGACACAGGGTGCTCCCTGCACATGCCAGGCCCTTTCCATTGCTGAGACACTGATTGTTTCACCCAATTTCCTAAGGACCCTTAACTTGTGACTTCTGGTTCAGGATTAGCCTCAAGCACTGGACTGTGCAAAGAAGTTTCTAGATCTTTTAAAATTCACCTTTAAATTTGGAGAAGCCTGAAGAGCCCATAAAAGATTCTGAAACTTGAGCAAACTTTTTTTTTTCTTTTTTTCAAATCACACAAACAAAAAAGCACATTCTTCATTTTGGGGTTTATATTTGGCTACTTTCTAACAATAGCGCTCCCTGATTTGATTGAAACCAACTTGAAAATCAAAGTTGGAGGCATGTACATGCAATGAATCTAGGAATCCCAGGCTCCTGAAACTTGTGTTTTTTATTTAGCTGTGGGAGCGTGGGTGGCCGTGAGCATTCCTGGCAGTTATAAGGCATTTGCTAATGTATTTGACTTCAGTG
Source organism: Phyllotis vaccarum (assembly GCA_033318265.1). Taxonomy (NCBI): domain Eukaryota; kingdom Metazoa; phylum Chordata; class Mammalia; order Rodentia; family Cricetidae; genus Phyllotis; species Phyllotis vaccarum. Next base: position 135,994,252 of record JARWLC010000009.1, on the reverse strand, counting down.
TTGTTAATCACACTTATCAACACAGGCAAGCTGTTCTGGCCACAGAAGATTAGCTTCTCTCCTATAATGCCCCAGCACTTCAAAGGCAAAACATCAGCCCTGAGTGACAGCAACATCTGCATGCTCCCACGACCCTTTAGGGACTTCAGAACTTACCGCAAGCCTTGGCTTTTCTTTTCCATAACTTTACATACATCCGTTTCTTCTGTTAGGCTAAGGCCAGAAATTTGCAAACTTTTAGAATAAGTTGTGCTTCTGCACAAAACATCAGAGGTTTTGAGTCCCAAGATGGCCCTCACAGTCAGAGTCAGGGCCAGGGACCTTCTCTGAGAAGTAGGAACCTCTAGCAGGTCAGAGCAGGGAAACAAGGCTAGTGAAAATTCTTTTCGAAACATTAGGTTTAAACTGTAGACTTTCCCCTTAAGACATACAGAATATTGCTTGTTGAAAACAGTACTGTTTATAAGATATAAAAACACTTTGCCCAGCGCAGAGGTGAATGGGAAGGGAGTAGTCACAGAGTGAGGGTGTGTGTGTTGGGGGGGGGGGATTCTCAGAGCTGCACCTGCTGGCCTGAGCATCAGAACCTGGCTTGCATTAAAGAACTCCCAGGCTCAAGGTGTGACCTGCTTGTCCCAGCCTGTTCTAGCTCCACTAGGCATGGTTAGGATCAGTGTCAGCAAAGGTTTGGTCTTATCTGACGGAACTGTTGAAAGGTGGTAAGACTCTTGAGAGGTTGACCTCTTTGGAGGAAGTTGCATCATTGGGGACACATCTTTCAGGAGATACTGCGACTCTTTTCTTTTGGGCCTCCCACAAGCCATGGGGAGAAGCAGCTTTCTCCAGAAGCACTGGATATATCTAAGACTGTGGAACCTTTTTTTCTTTGTAATCCGGCCATCTCTGGTATTTCATTACAGTAATGGAGAACTGACACCTATAGCTAGTATCTTCTTCATTGCTTCAAGACAACAAGGAGCCACCTATTTAAACGCTTAGCTAATCAAAGTAGCCAACTATGGCACCCTAGGTCGTCATCTTCTTTGTAAATCATTTATTTTTTAGAACCAAGCCCAGTGAGCACTTTGCTTTTGAACCATGGATAAAAGGTTAAGTCATGACTTTACAGTGCCCACCACAGTTGGGGTCAGGTTCATCATGCGTAGACATGGTTAGCACATACATCAGATATGATTTAGGAGTTATTAGAGGGGAAGACTATGGGAAGAAGAGGAATCCTCCGCACCCCCAATTGTCTTAAAGAAGAGTTAGACTAACATTTCTCCTACTTAATCACACATGTATCAGCAACCAAGGCTGGAGCACATAGATTTTTAGACCAAGAATGCAGCTGATCATATTTGACCACTTTCTACCTATCCTATGACCTTTGAAATCGGGAAAGCTCTATAGACTACAAATCCAAATCACTGTTTCTGATAACATCTACAAATTACAGTGACCTACCACTTAAGGAGCCAGGAACAGAGTATAAAGCAAGATGGTGCCCCCCCTCCCCATTCTTGTCACTTCAGGGTCTGAGGGCCTCCAGTCAAAGCCAGATGACTCCTGTGACACCTCTGTATACACCAGGTAGTGACACTCACAAGAGACCCAGGCTCACAGCTTTGCAAGCTAAGAAGGGCTGTGCCTTCACTGCTGGCCTGGGTTACTGGGCCATGCAAGCCAAGATGCACCCTCTGACAAAAAGTGAGGATGGTGCCATCTCTGGGTTGTAAATGGTTAACAACCTTGTAAAAAAATAAACCTGAATTTATCAACCAGTATAATTATAACATCAATTTTAAAAAGGATTTATTTATTTCTTTAAAAAGATTTATTTCTGTTTTATGTGTCTGAGTGTTTTGCCTATATTACATAAATGCACTAGGTATGCATTATGGAGGCTAGGCTTTATTTCCTGGAACTGGAGTTAAAGATCACTGTGGACCTTTGTATCGGTGCTGGGAATAGAACCCGGGTCCTCTGAAAGAACAGTGTTCTTGACCACTGAGCCACCTCTCCAGTCTCATATTAAATTCATTAATGCAGTATTTTTTTAATGAGCTCAGAAGCTGTGATGGGAATGAAGATAGGGCATGGTCCCCATGGTCCCTTCAATCAGCAAGGGACTGTTCCTCAGTTTTGATGTCATACATGCCAAGAGCCATGTTCCCATCTCCTTATTCAGTTATAAGTAGCAAAGACAATCTGATCAGGCTGTAACGTAGAAGAGCACTTACACTGAGTCCCAGGAGTCATCAACTCACATAGTGGTTGCCAAGAGCTCAGGATAGTGGGAAATGGCAAGTTGTTTGATGGGTATAGAGTTTCACATTTTAAGATGGAAAGATCTGGAGAGTTTTGCAAAAAGAATATGATTTATTTGTCAGCACTGAGAAGCACAATAAGAAATGCTGGAATTGGAGCTGGAGAGATGGCTGTGAAGTTAGGAGCATTGGTTGCTCTTGCAGAGGACCCAGGAAGAAATGCTGGAATTGGAGCTGGAGAGATGGCTGTGAAGTTAGGAGCATTGGTTGCTCTTGCAGAGGACCCAGGTTCAGTTTCCAGCTCTCACAAGGTAGCTCAGAACCATCTGTAACTCCAGTTCCAAGAGACCCAACTCCCTCTACTGGCCTTCATGAGCACTGCATGCACATGTTGCACAAACTTACACACAAATAAAATAAAAAGAAATCTTTACAAGAGTATGGTGGAGATGATTTTCTGTTACCTGTATTTTGCCACAAGTAGTAAAAAGTTTAAGTGGTTTCAAGCTGGAAACCAAAGGTCAGACTGTTCTGAGACATGAGCATTTTATTTGTGTAGAGGGAGCCAGCCCATAATATTAATAGAGGCAGAACATTTCTAGGGCATTTCCTGATGCCCTTTTCTGGTCGCTCTTTTGCTTATTTCTATAGTGTTCCTGCTTTTTTGTGTCTTCCTAGATCTGTATTACAGATAAAGAAAGAGGACAGTTGTCTGTGCTGTCTCCCTACATACAAATAGTGAGGCCCTAAAAATTCTCAGCAAGAAATTCTCAGTAACCATCAAAATGTTCAGCTCTCCTCTTTGGTAATGGATATCATCATAAAGAAAAAGTGCCTTTGGTTCCAAATGAACACAGCCCCCTAGTCAATTTGCTATAATTTGTTCCTTGTTCCCAGACTGACTCTTCCTAAGATGGATTAATTTCATGTTGGTTACTGGCCTGTGAAACACTGATAAATGAAATAATTGGTAAATACAATAACTTTCATAAGAAATCTGGGATAGGAAACCATTTTCTACTTGGGAATACTAGAGAATTTCATTTCAGAAGACAGACCATAGATTAATTAAGTTCAGATCTGATAGCTTTAAAAAAAAGAAAGAAAAAAAAATCTTTGTGGAAGTCATCCAGCTTGTCCTCAATTACCCAGCCCTTACTGGCATGACTGAGACTCTACAGCAGGGTATTAAATTATCTGAGGACAGACATTCAGACAGTGGCTAGTAACACTGGGCTCTGCATCTGCCTTCTCCACTGTGATACTTCATGTTGCTCTCATAAAATAAAGGTGGACACAACTTGGAGACATTTCAGGAGCTCATGTCTGGTGCATGTCTCTCAAAATTGATCTAGACAAGTTAAAAGTGTGGCTCTGAGCCTCACTGCCTGTGCTCAGATCTGGCCTTTAGCGCTATGGGCAGTGTTCCCTGAGTATCCCCTGGAAAGGAGGGGTAGCAGTAACACTTACATCATGTGAGTAGGAATGAATGAGTTCACACATCTAAGCACTTAGAAGAATGCCTGGGAATATCAGATGGCCCCTAAATGTGGACCAGTATTTTTGTTAGAGTTAAGAGTTTTCTAGATTTCATATTTGCTCAGTGGTGTCCATAGAAACAGCTAAGCCAGAATGCCCTGCATAGGCCTGGTAGAACCTGTTGTATTTTCCCAAGTTAAGAAAATATAATTGTGTTATTCAAAGTACATTTGAGTTCCTGGTAAGAAGGTTGACACTTGTGTATGATAATGTATAAGAACTGCGGGTGCAAAGAGAGGTAGGAAATATTGTTTGTTCATGGGGTGAAGATCATGCTTTGATCTTCCTAGGTTTTCATTTCAGTTTTTACAGACTTTAATCCTATATTCTTTCTCTGACTTGAACCTTAGAAACAATTCTATCTTTTTATATTCTCCTCCGTTAGGACAGGCTAAGTTTTGGTCCAGTAAGCCCCAAATTGTAGCAGCTAACACAATGAAGTATGTTAAGTATGCTCCCTAAAGATTGGCAATAGAGTTTGGTCCACCTTAGTCCTTCATAGTTTCACAGCGTTATAAAACTTGGACGTCTTGGTGTTTACAACCTGTGCTCAAGACAGCTTTTTAGCCACCTATTCTCAATAGGCCAGTTACAAGCAGATTATAGAAAAAGGGGAGAATTATTCAATGTGATCACATTTGGACTCACTCAAGTCCATCCTGGAACAAAGTTTAAAAGAGTCTAAGGATAAGCACATCTAAGCAGCTTTAGCCACAATGTCCCATCAGACGCTGACCCACCCTTGTTGGGCTCTAGTCTCATTCTGTGTGAAATCTGTTTCAGGAAGTTCAGTCCCTCTTCTCCCATCAGGAGATCCCGGGGAAATGTCCATTTCTTTTGGATTCCATTGTTTCAGATAGAGTGAAGCCTTTAGACTGTCTTCATTCCTTCCAGGCCTACTACGGTTGTGGAAGGTGACTTCATCTTAGTGGCCTTTAGCAGCGGGAATAGGACAGGACAGTTATACACAGACTCTGAGATCCTCTGCCTGGATCTCAGTTGCTTCTAATTTCCAGTGTTCAGAGAGTCAAGAGCCATCCCTAATACCAATATCACCTGGGTCTAAGGAAAGCTGTAGTGGAGCTAGCTTGGCTGCAACTCTGCTCCAAAGGAAAACAATGGTACCATGGATGGTAATGCACCACATGTAAATTTAAAACATCTTCCTGACTGTCAATTCTTTTAAACCTGTCTTTCTAAGTATACACACACACACACACACACACACACACACACACACACACACACACACACGATTTTTGATTTTTCAATTGGACAGCTATTCAAGCAATCTGCTATGATTCAATGTGTTCTCCAAATTTCATTTGTTTGAAACTTGGTCCCCAGTGTAGCAGTGTTGGGAGATGGAGATGGAAAGTGTGGAGGTAAACTGATTGTCACAGGAATGGCTTTGTTGGAAAAGTGAGCCTTCCCTGCCTGCTTGCTCTATCTGGCCATGTGCGATCCCTCAAGAGTGGCCTCATCAGGAAGGCATCAGCATCAAGCAGGCTATTGTCACTAGGGTCAGCGTGACATGGGGCCATCAGAAGAGAAACTATAGAACTAGGTCTCCCCTCCTGCATGTGAGGTCACAGAGAGAAGGTGGCTGCCTGTGAACCAGAAAGGAGACCCTCCCCAGCACTTCAACATGTGGACTCCCCAGCTGAGTCTTCCGGCCATCAGGGCTATGAGAAAATACATGTAGGACTGGTGAGATGTCTCAGTGGTTAGAGCACTGGCTGCTCTTGCAGAGGATCTGGGTTCAGTTCCCAGTGCCCACATGGTGGCTCACAACCATCTGTAACTCAAGCTTCAGGGGATCTGATGCCCTCTCCTGGGCTCCTCAGACACCAGGCAGGCTTGCATAAAGGCAAACAAGCAAACAGAGTAGAAATGAAAGACTAAAGAAAGAGGATGGTTTGGATGCATCTGGTGCCAGCATCCTGTAACCCAAGCTACTTTATCACAAGCAGAATTGCTGGAAATTCTTATTCTTGCCCAATGCTAAGGAAGAACATTCCATTTTGAATTCTAGATATGGTTAAAATCACTAGTACCACAACTGTTTAAATGATTAGACTTAGGCCCTTAAAATCATTTTAAGTTTGGAATGGCAGTGGGGGAAGGAGGGAACTAGATAAAGTGAGGATGTTAGAAACAGACTTCAACCCTAAAGATGTGTGTGGCTGGCTGGCTACCTCAGAGGTCTGGGAACTTCCATTGCATTTGCAGAAGACCTGGGCATTCTCTCTCAAGCAGGGATCTTCCGGAGGACCCGCAATCAGTTTCCTGCATTCACACGAGACAGCTGCCAGCTGCCTATAACTCCAGCTCCAGGAGATACGGTGCTGCCTCCTGGCCTCCAAAGGCACCTGCACTCAGACTACACACACACACACACACACACACACCCCACAAAGGATGAGATATGACACCTTTTACTAAGAATAAACACTCCAAGGAATACTGATCAACTTCAAAGAAACCTTCACTAAATTCCAGTATATAGAGGGCATAGTGAAGATAATTATTTGGCAAAATATACCATAATAGGGCATGTGAAGGCTCCTCAGCCTAAAAAATACAGGCCCTTTATAAGTTAACGTTATCATACTTTGAAGGCACAATAATGAAACAGATTCCACTATTATACGGTGAGGGAGGGGTGTTGCAAAGGAAAAAAAGATTTGATTTGGAAGTGTAAGGATAGGAAAGATTTTGTGGGGTGGGTCAGTGGTGAGAGGGGTGGAGTCTCTCAGTGGAGGGGAACTCAGGCACCAGAACATGAAAGGCACAGACAACGGCCCTGGAATCAACTATATGCTGGGTGGGTTTTAGGCTTTGGGGAAGGGTAGGGATACCTCCGCACAGTGATTCTTCACAAATTTCTTGATAGGGTCCTGTGACTTTCAGGGTTTTGTGTGTGCGTGTGTGGTGAAGAACTTAAACTGGTTGTTTCTCATTCAGACCATGAATTTATTAAAATAGCAGGCATTTCAAGTTCTCCATGAGCATTTGCTGTTTAGATCAAAATGAATTAGCAATACGGTTGATTTGGAACAATAAGGTAAAGTTAAAACAAAGCTGCTTTTATGAAATAAGACTATTGTTCTATGGATTCTCTAATGAAAGTATCTAGTTCAGTTAGGATTGCATGAAGCCAGGGAGGAGGCTTGGAGAGGAGGGGCATCTGTGGCCGAGACTGAGAACCCTGGTTCCATCCCTGGGAGCCACATGGTGGAAGGAGAGAATGAAGGCCTGCAAGTTACCCTCTGACCTCTACATGCTGCACTCTGGGATGCCACAGCCACCAAAACACACATCCCCACAAATAAAAGCAAAATAAATAAAAAGTAGGCAGACAATGAGGTAGTGATCTACCAGATATGGATTCCAGTCATTCCTACTTCCTATGCCTCTCTCCACACAGTTACTTATCTTTAAAACAACTATCAACAAAGAACCTATTTCCGAGATTGCCCAATTCTCTGGGCCATACCAAGGTCCTCACATTTAAATGTGAGATTTCAACAGTTCTGCTGCATGTCCACTAGAGGCCTGTGAAGACCTTCCCCCTAAGCCCGAGTCTCATAAGCCAACGGCCTGAACGAAAACAAACAAGAAATATTGATTCAATACTGATAAGTCAGATCGAATTTACTTATAACTTCATGGTCAGGGCCATACTTGTGAGTAAAACAGACAAAATTCAATACTCTTTCAAAACTCCATGATATTAAATTGTAAACATTACAAAATGGGGAGGAGAGAGAGAGAAAGCCGTGTCAAAAGTTAAGTTTCAAAAGGTTCAACCACAATCCCAGAAGGCTACAAGGCTCTGGCAAACTTTGATTAACCAGACATATATACCAAATGGCAAAATGAATGGAATAAAAAGAAATCGCTTGTAGCCTACATGACCCTCCAGATCCTCCAGTACATTCTGAATACAAAAGACATACACGGGAGAGCTGTGGGCAGGAAAGCAAACAGCATAGTAATTTAAGACAGATGGGCTAGGAAGGGACTTCTTAAATAGTGACAATATGGCAGTAAACAATTCAGTGAGCTATGACGCAGGTGGACTGAACAGACCCTAAGGTGTAGACTGGAGCAAGTGCAGGAGGGGACTGGTTGACTGAGACAGAGTGTCACAGTATCTGACATGTGAGCACAGCTGCTGGACTGTGCATATAGGGAAAATTACTTGAAGAAATGAGGAGCCCTGTGACAGTCTGCAGGCAGCCTTGCTACCCCCTCCCCAAACCTGGCATTCTTAGTGCCGTCTCAGACAAACAAACAAGAATGTCAGGACCCTGAAGCACAGGAGAACACACTGCTGAGACGACTCTTATTTGCAGAAGCTGCCCGCTTCCCACTAAGTTCAGTTAATTAGCAAGAGAGTTAAACAGAGTGGAAAGAAAGAGCCTTTTGTTTGGAGAACCTGTGAAAATATCCTCTCAGAAGCCTGTAACTTTCCCTACAGATCACCCTGCCCCTGAGGACAAGTGCACACCAGAAGGCACTGCCCATCCACACACATTCAAAAGGCAGTCAGTTCTTTTTTGTTGTCCCCAGGGAGTTAAGCCTTAATAGGTTTACAATGCAAGGTTTTTGGAGAGTGGCTGGGCAGCTGTTTGCTGCCAGAGTCAGAGCAGAGACAAACCTCAGTGATCCCCACAGCTGTTGAGGTGACTCTGCCTGCCCCCAAAGGAGAGTAGCGCTCACCCCAGGTATTAAGAAGAAGCATCTGAGGACATGGTGAGACTTAATGGGATATGGAAGTGAACCAGGAACCTGGAGCCAGTGAAGACAGTGGCAAGGATCCACTCAGCCTCAGTGTCTGTCCCCAAATCAATCCCAGGTAAGAAAAGCCATCACTGTTATTCTGATGTTGCCATTACATCACAAGGTTGTGACCCCATCAATCACAAACATATCTGTGGACAACAGCACCTTACCTTGGTGGAGAGGAGACATGGGTGTGGCCCATCTAGTGGAACTACCTGGAAGTCTCATGGCAGCAATTGTCACTTTCCTGAGCACCACTTTCAGTAACACCCTTTCCAGTTTCTTATTTCAGAAAAAAAGTCTTCATTTTAAACCAAGACACTCTGATAATTCATGCTTTTGAGAGTAGAGATTTCAAAATCTTCTTTTAAAGCTATGGCCACTTTGGTTTTTTGTTTTTTGTTTTTGTTTTTTAAAATTCCCCTTTCAACATCATTCTGGTCAAGGGCTGGTCTTTGATGTGCAAAATTCCCTTTTGCTGAAATTTCAGCCTATTTCCTGCCACTTCTGAATTGATTATCTGAGAGCTGCATCATCTCCTCTGAAGGCAGTTTATTTAGTCGTTAGGACACCCAAGGTCAGACTCTGCTCTTTTGTATCTAAATGGTTAATTTCTTTAGTTCAGAGAAGAAGTACTCTTGAGTACTGTCCATGTGCTGCTATGCACTGTGGAGCATAGGTCTCACTTATCACAGCTGTTTGAAGCTTGACTCTGGTGGAGATCTTGGGAAAAAATTGCAGAACCCCAGAGGGCAAAGACAAGCAAATTCTCAATGCTGCAGGCATTTAAAGAAGAGGGGGAAAAACAAAACAAAACAAATCCCCCAAACCAGAAACCCTGTGTATTCTGACTGAAGAGGCTGCAACATTGATTTGGGAAGATGTGAGTGAAGCAGAGCCACATGGAGGATGATCTAAAGCTTTGAAATAGGAAGACTTTCATCCCCAGGACACCCTTCCTTGGTTAGTCACCTTACCCACAAAAGACTATTAGAATTTATCTCATGTGAAGGACAAACTCAACAGAGGTGGGCCAGGGACAGTAATGGGCGCCCAGCAGCCCCCTGCGGTCCCTACCAAGGAAGTAGCTAGCACACTACTCACAAATATATAAGACACAAGGCTTAGAGGTGCCACAGGGACAGTGGCCCAGCCTAAGTTCCACAGGGTCCTCCTGGGACTCCCTCTGTCTGGCTCTATTGTCCAATGTTTGGACATTGGAAGGCTCACTATAATCTCTCCCTCTCCTTCCCATTTGTCACTGAACTCCATGAGACCATGTGGAAAGGCAAATGGTCCATTCCTTGAAATGTCCCTGGCCACATGAGCACTTGGGATTGGAGTGACAGGTGGCTTGCTGACTCCTAGCGATGATTATTTCTCTGACTTTTTTTTTTTTTTTGAGATTTCCTTATTTTATACGAAACAATCACCTGACTCAGGGTTATCTCAGAACAGCAGGTCACACAGGATGACTTTCAAGACCGTCACTGAAGATGAGCATTTAACAGAAAAAGGACTTAACAATTACACTCAAACATTACAGTAAAATCACACAACCTCTGTGCTCGCTTGTGAATTTTCTTCTTCACTATCTTCGGCCTGCCGTTAGCCAACTGAACCCAAGCAATTAAGACCAAGGAACCGGCGGCTACAGATGGAAGCCTCTGCTTTGTCACCTGGGCCACATGTCACTTTTTTCAACTGTATACACATCGTGGCAGGTTTGAAAGAAACACTTGGTTAATAACTTTTCATCTTTTTTTCTGCTGGTGTCTTCACATCACACACCAGAAACAAGAACGCAGGTGGAGCCCTGCTCAGTGCACAAGGGGGAATCTGAGTCAGGCACTGCACGTGGGGGGGGGGGCGCTATCCTGGTTCACCTGAAGCAGCAGATGCTGAGCACCTGCTCCCTGTCATGAACTCTACACCGCCACACTGTTCTTGTCATGTGCTGATTTTTCTGTCCCCGTGTTCCTCAATGTGTTCCGAATTAATTCTCCTACAAAAGTTTTCCTGGGACCCAGGAAATCAGCCTCAGCTGTTTTGAAATGTCCACTAGCCTTTTCCCTGTAGTTCAGTATCCCCAACTCCCCACTCTGTCTCCTGTCCCCATGGGGATTTGTTTCCCACATGCTTTAGTAAACCTCTGCACTCTCCCACATCTGTGACTGGACATTTATTGTTGGCAAAACAACTACTTGATATTCACCTACCTTATGTGAGTCTTGTGAAAATTAGCTACAATGTTAGAGAGAATTTTTTAATTAGGGAAAAAAAATGAGAGCCCAGTTTCATAAAGCCATTTTTCCTTTAAGACTGGTCAAATACTGTGATCATTAGCAGCATAAGTTTCTGCCTCTCACGATGTAAGTTCTCTTTGACATAAATCAAGTCACCTAATCGGACATACCTTCTCCCTGGATGGAAAGTATGAGCAACAGCTGTCAGCCAATTGCTAAGTTTCATTCATCAGATCAGACTGAAAAGCATGCTTCAGACCCACAACGACACGAAGCCCTCCTTCTATGTTACAGCTTCTCATGGTGGCTACGTTCTGACTCTTTCTTACCCACTTCTTCTGATAAGAAATGAACACACCATTTATTTTGTGTTTCTTGTTTGCTTGCTTTGCTTGAGACAGGACCTCACTATGTAACCCCAGCTGCCTTGGAATTTACTCTGTAGACTAGGCTGGCCTCAAACTCTTAGAGGCCCACCTACCTTTGCCTCCTGAGTGCTGGATTAAAGGCATGCACCACCAGGCTAGGCTGACCTATACCTGTTTGCATTACTTACTTTTCCTACAACCCAAGAATCTTAGCTATTGCTCAAAAACTGCAGGGGGGGGGGGGGGGAAGCTCAGAAAATGTCCTCCTTAGGCCTCAAAGAAAATAGAATGTCTTCAACTAAAATGGTGACATTTGATCCCTCTATTCCCAAAGGGGCACTAGGGCACTTGGTGCACTGTGGCAAGGACCACACCAGCCAATCAGCCTTAGTTTCCAGCACGAACCTGTAGCATCTGATCAGTGTTCCAGCTCTGTCCCCACATCCATGTGCCCCATGGATGGGAAACAGTCAGGAAAAAGATTCTACCTGTTCTGAATACAGTCTTGTGGTTATTTTAATATGATAACTACTTACAAAGTATTTAACCTACATTAGGTATTAAAGCCCTCTAGAGATGATTTAAAGACTGTAAGACAATGTGGATAGATATCTAAATAAATACTACCCTTTTTAATACCAGGAACCCAGGATTTGGGAATCTGCAAGAAAGTTCTGGAACAATTCCCTATGGCTGTTAGGAGATTACATTCTGTTTTCTTCTGATTTAAGTGTATTTTAAAGTAATCTCTAGGTTTTAGGACATAAATACCTCTTAAGTGTTTAACACTACTTCAGAGATATTTCTTTTGGCCTGAGAAATTAATCCCAAATGAGGCTGATGACTCTGTCTGAAGGACTGTAGAAGAAGCAGGTGAAGGAAGCCCTGAGGGCATCAGGAACCAAGGTAGCGCAAACCTCTTTGGTGAGGTCCAGATGCACATGCTCGGCCTAGCTCCAAACTCAGTGAATTTGAAACTCTCCAGGTTTTAATCAGGCTTAGTTCTGACTCTAAAACACAGTCAAAATTTAGAAAACTTGAAATATACAAGTGCTTAGACCTAGGAGTGTCTAGCCAGAAAACTGACATTAAGCCTGTCTCTCAGTTGGAATGAAAAGTACAGAAATGACCCAAGTGGGTAAAATAAAGCCCTCGGCTATCAGTACATGCCACATACACACACCCCCCACATGCACACATGCACACCCCACCACCACACACACACACTTCCTGTCTTAGGGTCCATCCTATAATTTTAAAATCAGAATCTGCATTACAAATTGAGAATAATCTGAACTTCTTTATTTTCCATTTGGGACCCCTAGGACCAATAGTGCCTTTTGACTAATGGACACGGACTCTTTCACCACCTAAGGTAAGATTTATGGCTGGTCAGGAAGGATAAAGTATATCACCACACCGGATCCTAAACCCGAGAGGAACCTCATGTGCATCCTCACCTTACTTGACAATGAGCAGGACATACTTCACACCCCCTGTGAGATTCCTGTGAGGACATCACAGAGAACAAACAGCAGGACGTGTGGATGTCTGCATGACTGTGTGCAGAACATGAGGGAAACCTGGTTTGAGCTTCATCCCACTTAATCCTCTTAAACCTTTGTACATTTGCAGAGGTCTTTAAACCTCTGAGTACTAATGCAGATAGATGCTCACAGCCACAGTCTTCTTTGGGAATGTCCCCACCCTCACCTTATTTCCTTAGCAATATGGTGGTGTAAGCAATGAACACTGGAAAAAGGCTAAGAAAGCACATCTAAGAGGGCACAGGAGAAGGAAGATCTTTGTCGGTTTGAACCCTCTGACACTGGACTGATTTTATCATTAGACTTTGGGGTGTCAGCGAGCAAAGCTCCATTAGAGGTTAACTAGTCCTGAGGAGACAGAGATTAAGACCTTCCCAGCACTACCTTCCCACGACATCTACCCACTACCTTTCTGATGGGTTGCTAGGTTTCTGAATGCTCATTTTTAGAAATTAGATATAGTCATCTTCCTACAGCTTAAATTCACTGGATTACCTTGAATGTTTCTGCATTCTTCAATGTTTTATACTCTATTGATTTCTACTTAAAAATTTTAAAGGTCTCTGTTTATGTGTGCATGGATGAGTGTGTGTGTGTGTGTGTGAGTATGTGTGAGTGCACACAGCATACACATGTGTGCATGTAGAAGTCAGAGGGCAGTCCTTCACAGTCTACCATTTTCACTGTTGTGTCCACCAGACTAGCTGGTGCACAAGTTTCAGAAATTTTCCTGTCTCATTCCCCCAACTCTCCATAGGAGCATGGGATCACCAGTGCAGCTACCATATCTGCTTCTCACAGGTTCTAGGGATTCAGACTCAGATCTGAACACTTGCATGCTAAATACTTTGCTCACTGAGAAATCTCACAGCCCAATGCCCACTTCTTTTGTACATACCCTTGGATCAAACACACAAGGATTGATTCCTGAGCTCTGAGCATTCCGCTCCATTGTTCCCAGTTTGTCTTTATACCAGCACCACACTCTATGGACCACTGTTGCCTTTCAAGGGTTTGAGTGACTCCTCAGCAACTAAGAGCCCTTGCTGCTCAACCTAGCATTCCAGCACCCATCGGGGCAGCTCACAATCACTTGTAACCCCAGCTCCAGGGAATCAGATATCTCTTTTGGACTCCATGGGTCCAGCAAACACACACATACACACACACACACACACAGAGAGAGAGAGAGAGAGAGAGAGAGAGAGAGAGAGAGAGACAGACAGACAGACAGACAAGACAGACAATCAGACAGATAGATACAAATATACAAATTAATTAAAAAGATTGTTTTGGCTATTGGGGAATCCTTTGAGATTTTTTATTAATTTACTTTTTTTCTACTTCTGCAAAAGGTGTCACTGTGATCTTGACTGGCAGCTTTAGGTGTGTGGGTAACTTATGACAGTGTTTTCATGTGTGACATGTGTGTCAACTTTAGATTAGCATTTGCCATTGAGGGTGTAACCTGCGTCTTGGCCTCCTTTTCTGACTGTTCATTGTTGGTGCTCATAGACACACCTGATAGCCACACATCGAACTACACCAATTTTGCTTATTGATTCTAACTTGGGATTTTTTTCAGTCTCTAGTTTTCTGTGCATGCACTCAAACCATCTTGTAAACAAAAGGTAAGCTCACATATTTCTACACTGGATATCTTGTGTAGGGTGCTTTTATAGACATATAAATGATGAGATTACATTGTTTTATTTATAAAGTTTTTTGTGAGCAACCTATGAGTTTCTGACTATGAAGTTATTATAGGAGCTATTTTAAGACTAGATTTCCATCATCAATTGACCTCTGTTCCTGAAGTGGATCTAAGTTATTTCTTGGCACTCGAGGAGTAAAACAAAGTTTAAAACAATGGAGTGAGGGGCTGGAGAGGTAGTTCAGTGGTTAAGAACACTAGCTGCAGTTTTAGGGGACCTGAGTTTGATTTCCAGCTCTCCCATGTTGGTTCAGTACCATCTGTACTAGCCTCTGTGGGCTACAGCACGTTATTGTAAGTTAACAGGACACAGCACCTTTTACTGCTGGTCCTATGAGGACAAGTTTTAATCAACTGATTTATACACTCACTTGCGGGCAAACTTGATTTATTTGTTGTAAAACATGATGCTGCATTTTATTAAGTCGATTGGATAGAAAGATGAAAAACTGGTAGTGGGAAGACAGAGTGTAATCTTAATCTGTATTTACATCCTCAGATGAGTGTGTAAATAAAAAAAAAAAAAATCATGCAAATACCAAAGGCTGCAGATTGTTTTCTGGAGTCTTGTGCCATTCGAAGACAGCAACTCTTAGCTGTAATTGAATCATATGAGGCAACACTCTGTGGGTCCCCTAAGGTGATTATGCTTGGAACGGAGGCTTTCAGAACATCATTTACCAAGGAAAACATGGCTGGGAACCAGTAATGAACTAATGCTCTTGAGTGGGTCGTTTGTTTATGGCAGCCTAATTGAAACATAAAAATGATTGTGGGAAGTTCCTTGCTTTCGAGAACAGGACTGCAGTCCCAGTGACTGATTCCCAAAATGTAGCAATTAAGATAAAGTTTCCTGTTCAACAGATAATATAATCTAATTCACAAGCAGCCAGGACGAGAGGATTTGTCATTCTCTCTCACTGGAAACATCTTTTGTCTTTTATGTGGGAGAAAGCTACAGGGATACAATTTTATTCCTGAAATTGATCTTTTTCTTTAATTAGAAAAAGATACGTAATTTGATTAATATGTGAGTGGATTAGGTTAACTTTTAAACCGGAGAGTGCAGATTCTGGTTTTAAATGTACACATGTGGTTACTGTGTCCAACCAGGGAACAATACTGCCTCTGGTCAGTGATCCTTCTTCACAGTGCAAATAAGAATATTTGAAGGGTGTAGGGAAGGGTCAGGGGTGGCTCGTTATTCAGACAATGTGTTAAGAATAAGCTCAAGAGTAAATTTCTTCAAAATTATAATTCCTTTCTCAGTATGTGGGTAAGGTAATGAGACATTCATGCTCGAAGACACGAATGTGTTATGTGTCTCCAGAGGCAAATGATAGCCTCCGGATGCAATTTAATATATGAATATCAAAGTAAAGCAAGGGGCAGTGATTTCAGATGATCAAGTGACTATATTCTTCCACAAAGGAGGCAAGCACCAGCCTGGATGAGCTAGAACAGATAGAACAATGTCTACGGACTCCTTCACTCTGTGTGCCCACAGAATCAAGAAATATCCTGTCCATGTGGTCAGGCGTGTTAAGGATGGAGAAGAGCCTATTGGCTTTCTGTTGCTGTGACACACCATGACCAAAAGCACCTTAGGAAACACAGATTCATTTCATCTTACACTTCCAGTAACAGGGCTACGCCTGAGGAAAGTCAAAGCAGCGCTCAAGACCATAAACCTAGAACAGAGACCACATAGGGACACTACCTCCTAGCTTATTTCCAGGCTCGTGTCCAGCTGCTTTTCTTATACAGCAGGGACCCACCTGCCTACGGATGGCACCACCCACAGTGGGCTGGTCCTTCCTCCATCAACTAGCAATCATGAAAATGCCCTACAGACACGCCCATAGGTCAGTCTCACGGAGACAGCTCTTCAGTGGAGGTTCCCTCTTCCTAGGTGACTCTGGTTTGTGTTTGGTTGAAAATAAAGACTGACCAGCAACAGTGGGCTTTTCATGGTGGTGTCCTTGTCCATGCCTGTATGCCAGGAGCAGACCTCAGCCAACATCTTGTTTTACTTTTAATATTTCCACCGACTAAATACTTGTTGAGCAGTTTCTTTACGGGTGGCAGGCAGGCACCAAAAAAAAAAAAAAAAAAGCAGAGATCTAGGAGATGCTTTTGCCTTTCATGCAGGTCCTAGGTTATAGGAAAAGTAAGATAAACATGCTCATGAACATTAAAGAAGTATGGAGGAGAGGGAAGGAGAAGAAGGGGGGAGGGATAGACAGTAAGCAACAGAGAGAGAATGCAGATGAGAGAGAGAAAGGGAGAGAGAGAGACAAAGTTTCGGAAAGTAAAGACTGATCCGGAAGTGGACAGAAGCTAGACTCTCAAGGCCCCGCCCCCTCATGGTTACCTAAACTCCCAAAGCAGAGCGGCCTACAGCAGTGTTGAAAACCCGGGCCTAAGGGCCATTGCTCATTCAGCCTTCACAATAGTGAAAAGGAGAAAAAAAAGCAGATTACAGACACACATCCGGGAAATGGGAGTGGGCAGTGGGAAGTGCTAAGCATCACCACGGGACCAGGGTGATGCAGGTAGCCTCACTTGTGAAAAGCCGGAAGTGCTCCATGGGGAAGCTCACCAGGGTGGAGAAATGAGTAAGAATTTACTGTGCATCTCTTACCTTCCACCAGGAGAATTAACATTCTAGAGACTTATTTTATTGTGTCAGAAACACTCTCCTATAACCAGCTCTTCCTTTAAAACAAAACATTAAAAATATGAAACACCTTGTGAAGAGTTCCAGGTGCAAAATGAAATTGACTGTCAGACCTTTGGTTTGGAATCTCTGCTGGGACAGATTGAGCCCAAGACAGACTCTTTCAAAGTATCCCTCCCTCTTCTGGGGCGTCAAGCTTTACCTGACGCCGTATAAAGTCATGTCCTAGGGATGCTGTACAAGAAGATAGCAGTGGTCAGTCCACAAAGGAAGCTGACACACAATTTCTTTCAATGTGGTTTATTAGAGAGAACCTCAAGGTCGTCATGGGGGCTTGAGGTGAGGGAGAGCGTTACACAGAAACGATATAATATATGGAGATCTGAATATGTGGGGTCTTAGAGGGAAGGAGAGGAGGTGGGTCACACCATCATAGGGAGATGTTAGAGGGAATGGTGGACTGTCTTGGATCAATCTCCCAAGCAAAGGAAAATTCTGACTCTTTTTTTGAGACAAGGTTTCTCTTTGTAGCCCTGGCTATCTTGGAAATCACTCTGTAGGCCAGGCTGGCCTCACACTCACAGGGATCTGCATGTCTCTGGCTCTCAAGTGCTGGTATTAAAGGCATGCACCACTACTGCCCAGCGGAAATTCTGACTTTATAAGCCTTTCAGGGTTGTAAGAATTCTCTCATCACATGATTTAGTTCAATACAACATATGTGATGTGACAAGTTGGAGGAGCCAGTACCATAAACTGAGAATTGTTGGATCACAGCACAGGCTATCTAAACTGTCAGAAAGAATGGCAGGGAGGTATGGTCTGATTCAGGCTATGATGTTGGGCCTAAAAGTGCAGGTCAGTGTTCTAACAATATAATTATAAAAGTCAGCATTAGACTTTCTGCCTATTTCTGCTTAATTTCAAGCCATGGCCTTGGCCCATTGTCTCACCTTGTTAAGACCCTTTCAGTTTCTGACAACATGGTCAACACACTACCCTTCCTAGAAAGCAGTCCCTCCCTGTGTGGCTTTGCCCCGACACCCTAGTTCTGTTTGAAAACACTTTTCTGTTCCTGGTGGCTAGTTTCTAAGATGTACGAGGACAAGAATCTTCTCTGTTTCATTTACTGGATTTAGTACAGGGCCTTGCATGGAGTATAAGTACAATAGATTTTCAACAAGTGAAACAATAGAAGACTGCGGAGATCTGGCCATGGGTGTGGTGGTACTTAACTTTAATTGCAGCACTCAGGAGGCAAAGGCAGATGGATGTCTGTGTGTTCTAGGCCAGCCTTAGCCTGGGCTGATGAGACTCAGGAGAAAGTAGATGAGGAGAAATGGGATCAAGAAACAGGGAGGAGGGACGAAGGGAGAATACAGCTGTAATTTAGGATGCTGTAACTGCCAGTCACTAACTTCAAGGAGCCTCAACTTTTCATTTGCAAAATAGAACATCACTTTCACAGGATTATTCTATGAGTTGAAAGAGAGGTTGTAGGCACAGATATTTAGTAGACACAAGGCAGGATGGCTGGTGGGCACTTCCATGGCTGACACTGTGAAAAAACCAGAAGATGGGGTGGCTTTGACTTGTACCAGGGTGCTGTGCGGTGGTCTGGAGCCTGGGCACCCGCCAGTGCCCCCTCTCTCCAAATGTATCACTTCATCAAAGGGGAAGATTTGCAAGAGCCCTTGGCCAGGATGACTCATGCATGGCAGCTGTGGTCATCAGAAAACCATGCACACTCAGTACTGTTAAAAAGCCTGAACAGCCACTAATTTGCAGTGTCACCTATTTTTGTGTTTAAGAGAGGAAGTGCAGACGACATTATTCCATCGGCCTCTCATAAGAGGGTGGCGGGCTCTTGTAAGTGGATGCACATGTCACATTTACTTCTCTGTTTATTAGAAGCAAAGTATATCTGTCTAGCTGTTTGCCTGTGTGAAGTGCAGACATTATATATGGGCCATTCCTTCCTTTGATGCTAAACTATAATGAAGTACATTTTTATGTTATATGGGAATGTGAAAGCCCACTCTCGGAGCCAGCCTCACATTCAGCTTCCTGCTTAGCTTGCCAGGCACGCTGCTGCTCAAACACACAGCACTCATCCCTGAAGACAATTTCAAAAACAAACATCAACACGCAAACCAAAATCAACAAAACTCCTTTCCTTTCAAGATAGATGAGCTTTAAAAAAAAATACAAAATGCTACATCTACAAGACCGGATATAGCTTTAAAAAATCAAAACAAGGGGCTGATGTGTGAGGCGGTCAGCAAGTATTGGTAAAAGGCCTGTCAACCCTCAAGACCTGGGTCTGATCTCTGGAGAAGAGAAGGTGTGCCTAGACATTGTCCTTGGTCTCCATATATACTAGCACAGAAGCACACACACACACTGATTTATTTTAGTGTTGAAATGTTTTTTTTAAAAAAGTCAAAATAAGGAGCATTAGCTAAAGACACATTAAATATGATGCTCACGTCTTCCAATATTTTCTGTATCATAATGACTCCTGATGCTAGACAAGAAGCCCCATCACCTTCTAGCCCAATTTCTTCTGCTTAAATAATGTTATTTATCCAGATTTTTGAGTAGTTTTGATGTCTCTGGAAGCTGGCTGCCTCCCCCTTTTTGTAATTCTCTGCCTTTAATCCCACATGCCTAAAGTCACACCCCTAGTGACTAGAGGCTTTTGGGAACCAGAGGAGTTACTGGGATGGTCCCAGGGCCTCAACAGGCTGCCTAGGAAGCCACAGTAACAGAATGCTAGGCATCCCATCTGGAATTGTTTTGAACTACATAGAGTATCCAAGAAGATCGTCACTTGGTGACTGAATTTAGATCCCTCTCTTCTTTATAGTTCCAAGTGTCTTTATAAATCACAACTGGAAGATCTCAGTGCAGTGCTGAAGTGTCAGAGGAACCAACTCTTAGCACCAGTGGTTTTATTCATATGTGTGCTTGACTTGAATTATGAAAAATCACAATCAACCAAAGACCAAATTAGTATAATGCTGTTTATTTTCCTAACATTTCCAGCATCGAATCGTTTCTTGAGATTTGCATCTGAAAGCATTTTTCCCAATCAAATTGGACTCCCCAAGGTAAAAAAAATGTAATGGTCTGGCTGGAGCCGTCGGTGCTATGATGGGGCTGTAAAGGACAAAAATGCATTTCTTTTGTCCCAGGGAGTTGTAGGGATAGAAAACACAGTGAGTAAACTGCAGCCATCAAAGTTTTCCAAGCAAGAACCTGTCATATAGGATATTCTGACTTAGCCCTTTCATATTTTTTAACCAACTAAGGACATGGAGAAAGATCAGGGTCACCCAAGTCTTCCACAGACTCAGACCTCTGTTGGCAACCTATGGTATGCACCCATTCCCTGCCCATGCCCCTCACACTCGGCCTTTGGAGGTCTAAGGACCAACCTTTGAAATCCCTCTTTGCCCTTGGTGCTCTGTCAGTCATAATTTGATGCCATTATACTCACTATTTTTGACCCACTGTTCTTACGCTGTTAGAAAAAAATCATAATGTACAAACCATTTAAAAAAATCATGAAGTAAATGAACAGTGCAAACATGCCAGGGAACAATGACATGCTACTGTTCTGAAGCTCTTAAGGAACTTAGGATCCAACATTAAGTGAGGGCACTTCCAAGATGTGGAGCATTTATTTATAACTTTGTGGTGGAATCTGGCTCCAGCTGCAGGGCTGATGGGCAAGAGAAATCTTGTAGAGGGCAGAGCTGGGGCTGCTTGAGAAGGTGGGGCTGCACAAAGTGGTGGGGCTGCCTTCTTGGCCAGCTCTGTTGATAGTTCAATATAAAACTCTCTGTACTTGCCAAGGTCCCTGATCTTGTGACCATCCAGCACAGAAGACCTATTCTACTGATTTATATCCAACATTCCTCTTGATTTGAAAGGTCATCATCAAAACCTGGAATCAAGTTTTCAAACAGAACCAGCATGAAGACCATGTAGGAACTATAGACTGAATAGGGGGAAGCAAAAGCTTCCTTCTAAGTTCACTGAGCAGTGTACTGAAGCAAATGGCCATTTCAACAGGCCTGCTCAAGCCCCTGGGGGATGGTCTACTATCTCTTGTGTATACCATCCATGGTTACTAGTCTGTAAAACTTATTAGAGCTATGCTGTAATGTACATCTACTGAGATTATTTCTGCCATGTGTAGGATGACTAGGCATTCTAGTTTCCAGGGAACTGTCAGATAAAATGAGCCAGTGGGTCCCTAGAAGGAGGGGCACCATGCTTGCCAGGCTGTGGACAGCACAGGGCCATGCCACTTACAGTGATGGCAAATTGAGATGTCAGAAGTCAAAAGAGAGTGGGGACATGTGTGAGGTCATCACTATTTGATTGCCCCCTGGATTAGTCTTTTAAATTCTAGGGTTTTAGATCTCTCGACATAGAAGTTACTCATATTCTTTGAAAGTGTTCTGAGAATACAGCCATGTCAGAGACCTCACGTGGATGTGTAAACCTCTGTGTATACTATACACAAACACATGCCTCTGTTGTTGGTGTACGGTAAGGGGTAGAAAATCTCTCAAAATGAGAACACATAGAAGCTAAGGCTGGGAATTTACCAAGTACACCATCTGTAAAACAAACCACTCAGAATTTGGGTCAGACACCTTCCTTCAGAACTTGTAGACCTTATTGGAACAGACATGCAAACTGTTCACCATCCCTCAGCCTACCTAAGAAGATGGTTGGGAAGGGAAGCCTGGCTACAATTTGTTTCATAGACATGAATCTTCTTTCTTTTCCAAAACCCATGTCTATCAAAACAGAGAGACAGAAAGATGGAATGGATGGATGCGCGCGTGCCCACCCGCACGTGCACACACACATACAGTGTGGGGGGGGTGCTGGGGGTGTTAGAATAAACCAGAGCAGTATTTCAGGATGGCCATACAAACAAGTGTTGCACATAAAAGACCCCATCCTAATTTTCTGACCCTAGCAAATAAACACCCTCTAAGAAGCCCTCCATAGGCCTTGTGGTAATTTGCATGTCATTGGTCCCCCAAAAGCTCATAGGGAGTGGCACTATTAGGAGGCATGGCCTTGTTGAAGTAGGTGTGGCCTTCTTGGAGAAAGTGTATCCCTGTAAGGGTGGGCTTTGAGATTTCCTATGCTTAAGCTATCTCCCAGTGTCACAGTCCACTCCCTGTTGCCTTTTGCTCAAGATGTAGTACCATTTTGATCTGCCTGCAGACTGCCCATGCTCCCCCCCCATGATGATAATGAACTGAAACTCTGAAATTGTAAGTGAACCCTCAATTAAATGTTTTCCTTTGTAAGAACTGACATTTATGGTCACGGTGTCTCTTCACAGCAATAGAAACCCTAACTATGACAGGCCTTCTACATACATATGCCTAGACTGACATTTGAAATGATGGGTCTCCTGATTGTCTCAGGCTCTTCATCATCAGCAAAGGTCAATTTTTGTACCAAGTACAAAAGAAAATATAAACACACTGCCAGTATCTGGCTGATGTCTGTGTTAACTCTGTCCACCAAAACATTAAAGAAGTTGAGGATTCATGCTTAAAATCAATTTTTTAAGCTTGGTTTTGTGGAGTCTTAAAGTCCTGTACATGCATATCATTAGACCTGGGTTGTGACCACAGTACACATTTCCACAGGTATGTTACCTCAAATGTTCACATCATCCAAAATGCACATCTTTGGTCCTTCTTGCTCAGCTTTCCCAGGAAGACTCTGGTTGTCCGGGTGGCTCCCAGAATCTCCTTCATCTCTCAATTTAGTGCTGTTGACTCTGTGTTAAGTTTTGGTTTATTTTCACCTTTGCATCTGTACTGCGCATCTGGGCACTGACCCCTTCATTTGGTCCATAATTTCTCAGGCTATTTTAAATACCTGTAGCACCTAGACATTTAGCAACGATCAAACCTATTTGCACAAATCCACAGCAGAGGATTTTCTCTCCTTTCATGGTAATCATGGGGTTTCCACCTCCTACTATAACTTAGAACTGCTTTTGAATTTTTTAACAATTGCTGTTTTTGCATTTATGAGACCTTCAAAATGATTACAAATCTCTCCCTAGTTAAATTCTATGAGCCCATCAATGAATGTAATGGTAGACTCTAAAATCCACTACCACATGTCCTGTTGTGACAGCTTGTGGGGACCAAGGAAGACTTCAACAGAGTGTAAACTGGTTTTAATATTTGAAGGCAACACAGGCAACACAGGTTTTTCTATACTTAAACCACAATGTTTACAGTAAAAAAATAAACAATTTGACCTGATGTTGATCCCAAATACATTTTAAATAAAAACATGGTAGTTCTTAAAGACTGACTATAGATATAAACTTATCCACTTAAAATTAGAAAGCAGGAGTCATGAGCTCAGCTCTAGGAGCATCAGAATTAAGGGAGGAACAGAGCTCATAGCCATCAGTAAAGAGACAAGGTGAGCAGAGAACTCAGAAACCAATGAGGTCAGAGCAAGGGACAAAAAGGTGGAAGTCGGAGACTTCACAGGCCTTCTGCTCATTCAGTATAGCATGTAATGGATGTCAAGTTATATAGAGATGTAGGTGTATTCATATCCATAACTATAACCCTAATTGCATCCATCTAGTCATCTATTCCTCTATTCCATCCATTCATCCATGAAAGGACACAGAGAAGTGACGGATTTCATAGTAATTGCCTTGAAATTCAAAATCCATTCGAGATGAATAAGCCTAAGAAAGCACTGGGCTGATTTGAAACTAATGTACACCACCATTAAAAGTGATTTGTAGTCACTTTACAAAAATACAATTTATGATCCTTGAAAAAGGTTTTACTCTTTGTAAGAATTGTGATTATTGGTGTCATAATGAGACTCATAGATTGTAAAAGAGGAGGCTGGTTCCTATGAGCAGATTTTCCAGCTTTTTCAGTTCTACAGAAGAGGAGAGCAGAAACAAAGCAGGGGGCCAAACTGCACTTAGAACATCTTGGAGGATTTGCATTTAACAAGAAAAGATCATTGCTGTAAATAAATTTCCAATTTGTAACAGCTGAGACTCATAAATGGAGATTGTTACCACACACAACAACTGACAGGTTAGAAGCACATGTTGGCAAGAGCTCTTTGGCTATTAGCAGATAATTAAAACTCACTGTTGTCATCCAGCTGCTTCACTGAAACATCTTCATGTGAATGTGATAAGGCTCCCATTATAAATGGACAGCTCCCCTTTTATCAGTTTCTTGGGTTAAGAAAATTTCCTTCCAGTGAAAAATTCCCTCCAGGCATCTTTCTCAGGCTTTGGTGTCAATGGATCTTGGTGGGTCAAGGGCTTATCCTTCATCTTGCAGAGTGAAAACAAGCAAGAAAGCACCCACATCACTGGAGTAAATGCTTTATAATCATTCCCCTAAAATACCAGATGTGCCTGAAAGCGGCTGTGCTGGCTTCCTAATTGAAGAACAAAGAACAGTTTTGCCTGGATTTCGATCAAGCTCAGAAATTATTTAGTGGCTGTAAAGACCAACTGAGCGGGAGCATATTATTACAAGAAATGAGTTGGTCTGCATATTAGTGACCAATGAGTATACGATAAATGGAACAAGACGCCAAGATAAAGGTGGTCAAAGAAAGGTGTTTGTTTTTTCCTTTTTTCTTTTTTAAGGATGCATCATTTCTATCCTTTCTGCCTTGGAAAGCACCACGGTGGTATCAACACATTTTGGGCAATTTCTAAATGCAGAGTGGCAGAATATTTCTGCAAACTGATGTTGGGATCTTTCCGTTAAAAACCCTCAAACAAGCTCTTACATTTAGTTCACAAGGACCAGGTAAAGCTGCCCTCCCTCCCCATTCCAGCATCACTGATGACTGATGTACAAGTGGCTCCAGTAATTATTTTATGGTGTACACGCATGCTCATTACAGGATCACTCAGAAGTGTGACTGAACAGTGATGGACAGTGTCTTCTGCCCCCAAAACAAAAGGCTTCACCCTATCTTCTCTGGGTATAAGTACATGTGAGAATTCTCTTCTGCAAACATGTTTCTGCTTCTAAATATCATCCAAATCTTTTCCTTCTAAGTCTGCATGGAGATTCACTAGAAAAATAAGCTGACACGGCCTCTTAGAAGCCTCCACCAAGTAGCTTGTGAGGTTCCATCTCTCTCTCTCTTCTCCTGTCTCATTAGAAGAAAACTTGACAGTGGGGCCATGTTTTGTCTTGTCCCATTTATAACAGATACAGAATAAACACAGATTGAATAAACAAAGGCATGGACAACAAAAATGAGTCTCTGAGAAGGAAATCTGTATGGTTTATAAGGTCCCCATTTTATAGAGACTGAAAATATTCTGAGATTTTTGTGTTGTGCTTTGAGACAAGGTCTCTCATTATGTAGCCCTGGCTGTCCCGGAACTCACTTTACGGACCAACATAGTCTCACTCACAAATCTGCCGTCTTTGCCTCTTAACTGCTGGTCTGATTCTGATATTTTTGTCAGAAAAACCAATAGAAGCATCAATCAGGAGGTTATCCGGGCAAAATAATTCACAGAAAAGACAAGTTGTGTAAAATGAGAACTCTCACCATGTTCTCCTTTTAAACTTCACACCTGCACTGCTAATGTCCACCCTTTTGCTGGCACTGCCATTTTCCTTGACCTCCACATAGCAGTCACATAAAGAGTATTAACATCAGCTTAGTTATATTCTTATAGAGTCTCAAGAGACAAGGGCCGAGGATCAGGCTTCTTAATACTCAAAAGGGATGCCATGTAGAAATCCTATTTGGGTCTGGAACACCACCCTGAGGCTATAGATATGAAATGTGTGGCCCCTACCTTCGATAGTTGATTACCCTACATAAAGATATTGCATTGTTATTAGTTTAATAAAAATCTAAACGGCCAATAGCTAGGCAGGAGTTATAGGTGGAACTTCCGGTCAGAGAGAGGGAAAGAGATGATCTAGGCTTGGAGATGGAGAGAAAGCAGGATGTGAAAGAGGTAAAAGCCAAGAGCCAGGTAGCAGCTTGTAGACTGATAGAAATGGGTTAAGTTATAGGAGCTAGTTAGAAAAATGTCTAAGCTAAGGCTGAGCGTCCATAATTA
This sequence comes from Phyllotis vaccarum, assembly GCA_033318265.1. NCBI lineage: Eukaryota > Metazoa > Chordata > Mammalia > Rodentia > Cricetidae > Phyllotis > Phyllotis vaccarum. Next base: position 135,967,949 of record JARWLC010000009.1, on the reverse strand, counting down.
ATAATAAGTCTCCTTGTTTTGTTCTGAGCTAGCAGCTCAAAGAAAAATCCATCTACAGCTACTGGGAGATGATGAAACCCTTAAGAACTGGGATGAGAGTTGGGCCTGTGATCCTTTCATTCAATTCTCTACACTGTGGTGATCCCCAACCATAACATTATGTTTTGCTACTTCATAACTGTAATTTTACTACTATTATGAATCATAATGTATATTGTAACTGTATTATATTATGAACAATATCTGTGTTTTTCAATGACCTTTAACAATGCGTGTGAAAGGGTTGTTCAACCCCCAAAGGGGTTGCAACCCCCTATGTTGAGACCCATTGCTCTAGTGACTCCTTGGAGTCAGATGAAAAGCCAATAGTTTTTTGACATTTGGTTTTAAGAAACAGGTTCTCTATGGACTGTGATGCTTCCTGATCTTGTTCCAGTCTATCTTTAAAAATAGTTTCAACCACCTGCTTGTGGATACACCAGCATGTGACATATACCAAGGAATGTGCATGTGAGAATATTACTACACTGTATCACAAGACTTAGATCAGGCATTAAGGGTGTCATAGAGCAATGCTTTGATTTCTACAAGATCTATAGCATAGAACTGGATTCCGTAGCCAGTGTCTTCACAGATGAAATCACACTGCCTTCGACACAGTGGAAATAAGGAGTTAAGAAAATCTGTATGGATTCAAAGCATCTCTTTTAACAGTACTTTGCCTACTAACTCAGAATGGAAGACAAAGGCAGCTGGATGACAAACTTCCTGCAAAGGCTCAGATATTTGAACGCTTGGTCCCCAGTTCATGGTACTGTTTGGGGAAGTTTTGCGACCTTTAAGAGGTACAGCCTTGTGGGAGGAAGCATAGCATCAGGGTGGGCTTTACGGGTTTATAGCTTTCTCAACCTCTTACCCTAGCCACCCACCTGCTGCCTTGCTCCCCCAGCATCAAGAACTCTCACCTTGGACCGTAAGCCAACAGTAACTCTTCTGGAAGTGTTGGCCTTTGTGTTTTTATCTCCACCTAGTGCGCTTGCCCAGCATGCAGGGGCAGTCATCGGAAGTGCTGCTTTAACACTTCCGAGAAGTCCCCGGGAGTCATCTTCACTGCTCTCCACATTCTCTGAGGGCCCTGAGGAAGCACACCTCTATTTTCAATTTGAGAACAAAGGTTAAGCTGTACCTTCCATGTAAGGCAAACACTGGCCTGATCCCCAGCCTGGACACTGTCCAAAGTTCAGCATTATCCCAGCAACACTCAATCGATTCACCTGGACTCTTTCTTGTACAGTTTGTACAACAACTCATATGTGAGTACTGGAGCATTTTAAAAACATGGGTTTGCACCAGTGGGATGATTCACTGGGACCTGACAACCGGAGTTTGATTCCCTTAGAACCCATGTAGTGGAAGGAGAGAACCAACAACCTCAAGATGCTCTGACCACTCCCGCCATGTGTGTCATAGCACGTGTGTCATGGCATGTGTGCCCACACACAAACACCACACACACAATTTTTTTAAAAAAATTTACTAAAACTTTTGTAAACTATTAAGTTTAGTTTGAAACTTGGTGCTAGTGAATTTTCCCTCTGAAAATATAAGTATGTTTTGAATAAGTAGAAGCTAGATTATCCAGCAACTCTCATAACCAAACTTTCTTCCCTTGGGCTTGCAAGTGATGTCCTTACTGGCTTCACTGACTTGTCTGAGGATACCTTGATGTATGTCAGCCATGCCTGTAAGTTGCAAAAGGGCAATCATTATGAGCCTAGCTGTTCAAGGGCAAAGCAAAGGAATTCCCTCGAATGCTTCTTTCATCTAGGTAGGACTACACTCAGCATGAGATGGTCCTGCTCCCTGGAGAAACTGTGGCAGGGTCAGGAGCTTTGGTTTTGTAGCATGAGTGCTTGGACACTCTGGTACCTGTAGAGTAGGCCACATATCCACTAACACCGCACAATGCCCAGGGAAACCCCTGCCCAACGAAATTTCCTTGGCCTAAAATGCCAACAGTGGCAAGGTAGAGAGTCCCACCAGGATGCAGAAATATCCCAAGTAGACGAGAAAAATGGCAGAAATGAAGCAGCTCTCATAGCGGGCAATTGTAGCACCCACTAACATCTATTATAAGAACTTTTTTAAAAAGTCAAATTGAGGATCCCAGGTGGTCATTTTTCATCTCATAGCTCATTTTGTTCTCTTGACCTCAACTCGATAACATCTTTGGACTTTCTGAGGTCACGATTTATAGGTTGACCCATAGCCCAGAATAACCCAAAGAAGGAGACTTTCATCATAACAGTGGTGTTATGTTTTATTGTGGGTCACAGCTCATAATATGCAATTCAGCTAAAAAGGAAAGACACAAAGCATGAGATGACTGGCAGGCAAAAACTCTAAATATGCTTCAGCACAAAAGGGGATTAAAATGTCACAGGATTTTTTTTTTCCTCTTGAAAATGGAATGGCTTATGAATGCTCCATTCTTTCCAGAACAGTTAAAACACTATGTGCAGGCTGCCCGGGTTCACAAGGCAGGGCAGGCGTTTCTTTTGTTCTATTGCCCAGCCAGAGAAGGCATTCTCTGGTGTCCTTGGACCCAAGGGTGGCGAGGAGAGGGGAGGGAAGGTATTTCATTGACATGAGGGGTCTGTACTATGTGTGTCACATCCTGTGTGTTCTTCCTTTTGGAAGAGAAATGAGGACCACCTGAGACTCAGACAGGCTGAGCAGGTGTGGCTGAGCCTTACAAGAACATTTGCCTAACATTTCAGTGTTATCTACTACCTGGAGGATCAGCAACACCGGCTTTTGCACTGATGGAGATGCAGAATGATGGACAGGGGATGATTCAGACAGTCTTCTCTGCCAGGTGGTATGAATCGAGGGGTGGGTGTGTCTGCCTGGGGCCTGCTTAGTCAGCTGCCCTCTATCATTTTCTCTCTGTTTTTAGTGTGGACAGGGAACTCACGTTGAGCTGGTACCCCTGTGTGCAGGCTGTGGTTTTCAGCCTATCTATTAGACCTGACCAAGCAGGGCACTCAGGGGACCAGTGTATCGTTCTTAATAATCTGCAAATGACCTAAACTTTCTGGATGAGAAAACAATTAGCTCCCAAATTAACAAGTCATTACCTGTTTGCTTGTAGCTGCAGGTGAACTAACTCTCTCTCTCTCTCTCCCTCTGGTTTTCTAGCTGTAATTTATAAATCCCACGTGAAAGGTCAGAGTCCAGTTCTTCTGGCCTTTAGTAGGCTTCCCCACATCTATATAAGCTTTGCACCTGCCTCCTGAGATGGAGATTAAAGTGCAGGTGTATACCCTAGGGGCTACAGTCAATATGTGGCAACACTGTGAGAAAAACCATTTCCCTCTCTAAATTCTCACAGTAGAAGCAGATGATACAGCTACGGAAATCTAGTCATGTTGAGTGAGGACTTCAAAATGGGAAGGGTCCAAAGTCTGACTCTGCTATTTACTAGCGGAACAGTGATTACCTCAGCTTTCTGTAGCCCAGATGCCCAGCTTTTTATCAGCATTATAATATCCCTGTAAAGTAGGGTTTCTCCACAGTGACACTTTGGCTCACATAATTCTTCCTGGGGGGGGGGGACACAGGGGGTATAAAATCTGGTACATTATAGTTCTCTACCCACTGGATGACAGTAACTCTCATTCTCCACAGCTGTACCATTTAAAAAAATACCTATAAATACTGCCACTTACCTCCTTGAAGGGGAAATTATCCCTGTGTGAGAACGCAAATGAACCCCATATTCATTAAAGTGTTAACAAAATGACTCAGAAACTTCACTTTTCCTCTGAAACATTCGGGGAACACAAAGAAAATTGTTGTGGGTGAAAGGACACCCCACGGAAAACAGAAATCAGGGCAAAAACTCAGACTAATAAGTCACTGGAGAGCCATCTCCGATCACAAGCCGTGCAGGTTTAATCTGCTTGCATCTTGGACAGGACGTGGGGCAGGGACATACTCTTCTATTCTGCCATCATGGCTTGTGTGGGCTTGATGAGAAAATGTCTAACAGTCCACAGAACCCAAGTGCTCCCACAACCACAAAGAATCAGTAGCACGTAGCCAGGGAACATGGAATGCTGCCCAGGCAGCTTCCTCATATCTGGGGCCAAAGTCACATTGTGTGACCAGCACTCAGTGAGATGAATCAGTCAGGCACCAGGCACATGCCAGCAAGAGTGACAGAATCCAGAGTGATGGAATGTGTCAAATATATCTTGTAGCTGTTGTCAACTATGGTGTTGGCCCTTTCTCTGGCTTTAGAGGAATACATTTCAGGACTGTCCAGTGGATATCCAAAACCACGGTTGGCACAGACCTCGAGACATACTGTGTTTGCCACTAATAGGGCTTGACTTATAGTTACACTAGGAGATAACAGTTAACAATAAAAATAGAATCATTATACAATCATACACTGTAATAAAACTTGTATCTCTAAAAATGTCTCATTGAATTTTCACCTCTTTACCTAGTGGAAGCACATTATGGGGTTTTGACACATCCAGATTGCCAGTATTGAGGCTCACATTTTCTCAGGGTTGGTTATCAGGCCACAGGCTACAGGGACAGCTTCTCTATCATTCTCTGGCTGCTCTGGCAGAGGAACTAGGTTTGGGTCCCAACACCTACCTACATGGCAGTTTACAACCATCTGTAACTCCAAATCCAAGTATCTGACGCCTTCTTCTGGCACCTATGGGCACTGCACACACATGATACACAGACATACATGCAGGCAAATACTCAAAACATATAAAATAAAAATATATCTTTTTGAAAAAGAAGAAAAAATGCTATTTGAAAATAGTGTGATAATTGAGACATCCACTCTGATTCTAACAGTTGGGCCTTGTAGACACTGTACCGAGTCCTGCAGAGCACAGAGCAGGGTAACACAATATTTTAACAGGTTCCTCTATCTGAAAAGTATGGACTATTTCCGGAATTTTCTTTTTAATACTTGTGGATCATAGTTGTATAGTTATGAACAAGCTACCATCCATCCAGTTTTTTTTTGGATCCTCCCATGATGGAGTGGCAGGTCACGTTAGCTTCCTTCACTAGAGGCTGATATTGTTTATACTCAGTGGAAATGACTTATGTAACTCCCAAAGCCAGATCATTTCTTTTCCTTTTTTAAATTTTATTTAACTTCTTTTTAAATTTACATACTTTTAACATATCCACTATAGTCCACCCTCTATCTGCTCCTCCCGTTCCCTCCTTCTTCTCCCATCCTACATCCCCACCTTGGCAGTCCTCAGAGAGGGTAAGGCCTCCCATGGGGTGTCCACAAAGTCTGGCATATTAAGTTGAGATATGACCAAGTCGTTCTCCCTGCATCAAGGCGGAGCAAGGTATCCTCCATAGGGAATGGGCTCCAAAAGGCCAGTTCATGCACTAGGAATGAACACTAGTAACACGTCCAGGGGCCCCCCAAACTGACCCAAGCCACACAACTGTTACCCACATTCAGAGGGCTGAGTTCAGACCCATGGAGGTTCCCCAGCTGTCAGTACTAGCCGGGGCCAGCTGTCTCTGTGGGTTTCCCCATCATGCAGACCATGTATTTTCAAGTGATTCACTCCTGGAAAGCAGTCTACAAGCAGGAAGAGGGGAAAGCCTAAGTAACCAGAGAGGGCACAGGAATTGCCAGGTGGCAGCCTCTAGTGCAGTCCTGACTGACTGACATGTGCTTCCATTGTCTGTGCTGGGAAGGGTTGGCTTCAGAGGATCCCAGGAATTTATCAGCCTCACTTCTTTCCAGATCAGGAAAGAGATGCTACAGAGGAGGACCAGTCACGCACCGTGTCTTCCAGATTCTGATCCACAGAAACCATGAGCTTAATAACATGAATGTTCAGCCCTCCTAAATTTGGGGTAATCTCTTAACACAGTTGGACATACCTCTTGCCAACTGTGGTTGCCTAAAATGTGTTCCCAGGGGACCTGACTCATCTGGGCCAGCTCACTCCTGCATATGCTTGAACAGTCTACATGTGATGGGTGTCTAGAGGGCTTTCTTCACACACAGGGGGAGTACAGGGTGTGGTTTATTCAATGTTTCTCAAGTCATTTGCCTTTGAGCACAGAGAAGAATGCTAAGTGTGAGTCTCAAGAGAAACACTCCCTTGGTTAAGGTGTGGGCCCTGAGCAGCAGGTTACTGGGCCAGGAGTGCCCTGCTCTAGAGTACCTCCTACAGTGGTCTCTAGCTCTCCTCACCATGAGAGCTAGCAGGGTTCCAAGCATGGCTGTAGCATGCCAGAGGACAGAGTCACTGTCTGACTCAACAGAACCGCCTGGTCCCTCCTCTCTTCAGACCTGTCTAAGGGATTAAAGATGGGTCTGTGCTTGAGGGAAGTGGTGACGAGCTGCTTTTGAAACAAGATTGAAGAGTTTGGAATGTGTTGAGAAAATGGTACCAAGTACACTAGAGAGGCTGAAGTGCATTGTGGGTAATCCAGCTACTTCTGTACGTTAACTGAGTCAGATTCTCTATTGCGCCTTCTTCCTCTCCCTTGAAGCCCAAAAACTCTACCCCCCCTCCCCCGGCTCTCCAGTCGTTTCATTCAATTTGGACTTAACCCAGCAGCTATATTCAAAATACAAATTAAAATTCAGTTAGAGCAGTAAAACTTCATATTAACAGCTCTTATAAAAATCCTGCATGAGTGTTTTATTCTGTATCAGCAAGGCTGCTTGCCTGAGGCTAACGTGTGATTTCATACTTCATAAACTATTTAAACATCTTGAAATGACTTCTGAAAGAGTTCACATTTGAAATTATTTCTTCACAAAATGCTGATTGTTTTGCAAATTAGTAAATGAGAGGCTCCTATAGGGACATTTGTTTGTTGGTGTATTTACAAATTAATCTTATACTTCCTGGCTATTTCAAATTTAACTGGTATTTTGGCTTATTCAAATCTCCCTCTTAGATTTAGTTAACTTTAGTGTGTGTGTGTGTGTGTGTGTGTGTGTGTGTTGTGTGTGTGTATGTGCGTGTGTGTGTGTGTGTAGGAGCGTTTGCCTGTATGTATGTGTGTGTGTTGTGTGTGTGTGTGTGTGTGTGTGTGTGTGTGTGTAGGAGCGTTTGCCTGTATGTATGTGTGTGTGTTGTGTGTGTGTGCGCGCGCGTGCATGTGTAGGAGCGTTTGCCTGTATGTGTGTGTGTGTGTGTGTGTGTGTGTGTGTGTAGGAGCGTTTGCCTGTATGCGTGTGCGTGTGTGTGTGCGTGTGTAGGAGCGTTTGCCTGTATGCGTGTGTGTGTGTGCGTGTGTGTGTGTGTGTGTGTGTGTGTGTGTGTGTGTGGTGCGTGTGTGCGTGTGTAGGAGCGTTTGCCTGTATGCGTGTGTGTGTGCTGTGTGTGTGTGTGTGTGTGGTGCGTGTGTGCGTGTGTAGGAGCATTTGCCTGTATGTGTGTGTGTGCACCATATGCATGAAGTGCACATGAAGGCCAAAAGAGCATCAGCAAACTGAAGTTGTGAGCCGTCCTGTGGGTGCTGGGAACTGAACCCAGGTCCTTTGGAAAAGAGGCCAGTGTTGTAATAAGATTTCTTGCCCCATCTGGTAGGAGGTCCAGACCCACAGACCTGCTGCCCCAGACTGCTTAGCTGCCTGCTGCCATTTAGGCCCCCAAAATGACTCAGACACTTACATTATCTTCATGCTGTTTGGCCAATGGCTCAGGCGCATCCCTAGCTAGCTCAACCCATTTCCATTAATCTGTCTGCCATGTTGCCTGTGGCTCACCTGTGCTCCTCTCATGTTTCTTCTTGGGCACCAGGCTCAAACTTTCTCTGACTCTGCCCTCCTTCTCATACTTATGCTGTCCCTGGCTATGGTTTTTGCCAAGGGCCAAAACAACTCCTTTATTTAAAGACTGATGTTTACAGCATACAGAAAGACATTCCCACATCAGGCCAGTGCTCTTAACTGCTGAGCTCTCTCTCCAGCCCTTTTGTTGCCTCTTTATCGCCACAGTTAAGACCCACATCTCTCACAATATTTGAGGAGGGTAGCAGTGGATAGACATGAGCAACAATACAGTGGCCACATGCGACGGAAGAACTCAGGCTTTGGTCAGATAGCCCAGGTCAACTCTTGGCTTTGCTGGTTGTTTAAGCGTTAAGCTGACACATTACTTGAACCTCCTCTCTGGGGTTTAGTTTCTTAATTTCCAAGGAGACAATCCATAGTGGGTGGTACAAGGCTTAGATGAGATGAGATGTGCACTGGGTTAGATAGGACCTTAGAAAATACATGCCCAGTCACTAACTTGAGCATGTCATTTCCATGCTCTGGAACCCACCTTTCTCAAGTCTTTCTACTCCGTGTATACTCACCCTCTTACAGGAGTGCCTCCTTAAAGACCCATTGTAGTCTGCCAGCCTCATCATGTATATTGCACTGAATTTCAGCACACATTCCAAATTTTACTGGAACCATACACTCTGCCCCATTCTGCTCTCTTGCTTTGGGTACTCCCTTCAACCTTTGACCAGTGGCAGCATAGCTATTTCCTGCAGCTCAGCCCAGTGACTTTTCCCCTTCCCTCACCACCTTGGTAACTGTGCACACTTTCTACCTCAACAGTTGTGTGAGCCCATTAGTCACCACAAACCATATCCTCCCCTGAACTGTTTGTACTCAAGACAGCGTATAGGGCCGATATCACGTGGTGGCAAACTCCTTGAGAGAAGCAATTATGTTTATATGACTATTGCATCACACACAGTACCAGTCAATATCTTGCACTCTGATCTAGTATTTTCTTAAATTCTTTGTGTTGAATTTGAAATAGGCTCTACAGGCCATGTGCAAAATGTTTGTTCTTGGGTGGCAAAGCTATTTTGAGATGTTCTAGAAACTTAAAAGGTAGAGCAGCAAGCTGGAGGAAATAGGTCACTGGGCGAAGGGCCTGGGAGCATGTTATCTCTGGGTCATTCTTGCCCTTCCCTGCTTCCTGTCTGTTATAAGCTGAATGGCTTTCCGCAGCCTCAAGCTCTAGCCACCATGGCACTCTGCCTCATAATAAGCCCTGAAAGAAGGATTCCAAGTCAATTGTACTTTGTTACGTTGTTTCTGTTGATTATTTGGCTGCAATGATGATAATTAATATACATTCCAATGGTATAAATCATATAAGAAACAATTATGCTTAGGGCTAATAGGTAATGTCTCTTGATTTTTGCGCTAGTCAACGGAATTACTATAATGGATCTCATGAGAAGTTTGACATTGTTCTAACTTAACAGTTCCAGGAGGAAGACAAACATGAATACAGCAGAGTCTCCTCAGAGGTAAGCGCTCTAGAGAGAGAGGGGAGGCTTGGATTACTTGAGAACAAAGTAGTAGAACAGTCCATTTTTTTCTGGACTGAAGCTTAGTTCCCTAGATTCAAAGACACACAGCCCACGAATGGGGAACAGTCTTCTGAAGCTTTAACCTGAGGATTTCCCGGCAGCTGGGAAGAATCAATCCTTCCTGTTCTCCAGTAATGCCATCATGGTTGCTCTCTGCAAAGTACTGGAAGTTGAAGCAAAACAAAAAAATAGCACAGCCACAAGAGCAACAACCAAACTGAGCCTGCCATGGTGCTCCACATCACTGCGGGTGAGCCATGGCCATCTAGCTCCACGTCTGCATGGAGTCTATCCCTGGATCTCCCACAGTGTGGATGATGTGTGGTTGCATAACGAGGCACTTGGCTCAAAGTAGGCATTTTATAGACCATTTTGAGCAAGTGGTTGACTGTGCATCCTATATGAAAATGGAAAGACAATAATAAGCACACTTCATTTCTTGGTAAGCCAGTAGAGTGGGTTATAACACAGATAGTCAATGTTTTGAGTTAGCAGAACTTAGTAAACACAGAAGACTTAAAAGGCGGCCTCTGAAAAGAAGCCAAGGGGATTATAGGCTTTGAAGATCTGTTGTCAACATTAGCCAGGCACTCTCTTTCTTTTAGCTGCAAACTTGAAAGTGGGGTAAGGTGGGTGGGACATCCTTCCCCCAGCTGATCCCTCCAAGTGGTACTAGAGTTCTCAGCTAACTAGGTAAATATTTTGAGGAGCTGTTGCTGCATTTGGGGGAGTTGGGCTCCATCTACAAACCATTGTCTAATGTTAAGTATTCCTCAGTCATCTTCATTTCAGAGTTGAAGTTTAGCTCTGACTTACGTGATTTGACCTCGTTAGTTTACGCATATTACCTATTTTAACTACAGTTTGGTAGCTATGCGCTTTGACTTGACTAGGAAACTCCTTGCATAAAAATGCAATTTCTAAGTTGTTTTTGCCTCTATTTTCTTCCTTTGGAGTCATTTTACACAGGTTGACTTTAAGTCCACTATGGTGGTGGTTTGAAGTTCCACTTTATGTGATTATGAACAGCCTAGCTTTTGAGTAGCTATTAAGTAGCTAGTCCACAGAAGAATGAACATTCTAGCTTATTGTTAGCGCCATATTCCATTTTCTTCCTACAGTAAACATCCATATGGGCGCAACCCTTTCACTAAACACTTTGCATGTATGGGAATACTTCATTCTCAGAATCACATGGCATGGCCATAATTATTAATCTTTAGAGTTTAGGCAGAAATACGTTAGAAGGGAATCATGGGAATTAGTCAAGATCACTTAGCCAGGAAGCACTGAGACTTGGATTTCAAGTCCTCTTTGGAAAAGAACAGGCTAGTTTGTCTTTAAGCAATGCATATTGCCTATCAAGTACAAATTTCAGCTTCTCTGAGATGCACGATAAATCAAGATTCTGAAGTCTTCATAGCACAAGTCAAATTACTAACATCAATAAAAAGCCTGCTAGGCATATAAATGGCTAGCTACCAGCCAGAACCAGCTACGAAGGGAAAAAGAGATCTAAGACCAGGGCTGTTGGGAATCCCAGAGGCATCGTGCACATCTGTGTGGAGGTCCAGGGAGGTTATCCTCATGCTTGTGAGCGGGGAAGAAGTCAGTAAACTCGTAGGGCTCTTTTTGGTGAAGTAAATGGTTTTGGCAAGCCACTAGTTTAGGTGTTCTTCCGCCACACAATCCCCTTTGCTCTTCATTCACGTTCTTTCTCCAATTCTACTTCATTCAAGATATACAACCTCTCCAAACTGTGACCAGACAGACTTTTCAAGGAGGTCATTGGAGTCTTGCTAAGTAGGTACCCTCTTCTGAAATCCAACCAGCACAGGCATGCATATATTTAAAACAAAGCAAATAAAATTGATGTTGAAACTATGAGAGCAGAGTATGTAATGGGTTGTGTCTATACAGTGTGCATTCCCTGCTTCCACCCTTTTTTCCTGAGCTAGGAGGATCATATGGGCAGTGTGACACCAGCCTTTTTTTTTTTTTCCTCTCCCAAAGTCCTGTAAGCAACTGTGAGCTGAGAACACCCTGCTGGCTTCTAGCTTGGAAGGCCATGACTGGGTATAATTTGAAAGGACTAGTTAACTGTGCAAACTCTTAGTTTGGGGCAGTAAGCCAGCCTTCCATAAACCCTAAAGCCTGCCTTTTACCTCGCCTGGCCCTGGAGTCCCTCAAGCCATGACACAATATCTTCCACTTTAAAATGTTTTGCTTTGCTCATGGCTCCAGGAAATTATCCATTAAGGATGAAACAATGCTCAGTCAAGGAAAAATACAAAATAATATTCTTGACTCCTCAGGACTCATGAAAAATAAGAGGGGATGATCGAGTTTACAACAATCTTAATGAACAACAATCACTCATCTCACATCAAGTCTATGAAACCATTTTAAAAGAAGCTGAGAATTAGTGGCTTTGGGAACCAATTTAAAACAAACCAAAGCTAGAGTGGTACATTCTTCCCAGGTCCTTGGGGAGTGCTGTGAATCATTATTTTTGGAAGAGAAGCAAGTTTTGCACGTAACCCAGGGCAGTAAAGAATGGAGCCGTGTAGAGCATGGCTCCAGGGTTCCGGTCATCCCTATAGCAGAGACCCTACTCAGGAGGTATACATTCATCTCAGTTCATTTTTTTCATTCATTTTTTTTTCTCCCTTGGTAATACGGTTGGTGTGCAGAAGCTGGTCATCCCTTCTTCGTAAACAAAAAAAAAACCAAAGGACTGGGAGACGAACTGAGAGCATTTGGGGCACTACCCTAGGGCAGGGGTATCCTAGAACCCAGACCTTCTGCCTCCCTGAGCTTGCTTCACCGGTGAAGTCTTTCTTCCTAAACACGCTTGCTCCTCAGGGCTCACAGCACTCCCTTGTTTTCTGGGTTGGTGATCCACCCAGTGGATATCTCATGGCTACAGGTAACTTGGGTTTTGAAGAGAGACATTCTTTGGGACTGCCTGTCCCTTTAGAACCTTGACTAGTCTGGAAAAATCTCAAGCTGCATGCAAGTGAGCATCCCCTAAATGAACCTTTTTCTGTTAAGGCCCCCCTTCTCAACAGTCTCCTTATATCAACAGCAGTTGTGCAGCAAGGGAGGGGTCTGTTTATTATTTTTGATCCTGTTTTGCTTCTGGCAAAATTTCACCAACAGCCAAAGTTGGCAGAATACCGGCTTATTTCTTCTGACGAGCTACTGTTCTGCATTTTGGTCTAAGGTCAGAAATGCCCAGTGTGTAGGGGGATAAAACACCAGGACCCTCTTTTAACTCACTCTTTCTCAGAATTATAGAGCTGAAGACTTTGAGACCCAGGGTCCCCATATCAGCACAGGCTGACTCAAATCCCACTTGACCAGCTCCTAGCTGAAAAGACCCACTGTGAAGGTACCAAGCCCCAGAGCCTTGGAACCCTAGAGGAAGCTGGGGGAAGGCTGGGCACACCACCCAGGCACTTTCTAGAGAGAAAGGCTGCATTTTGAAGGGTCAGAAGTAGAGAAATTAGGGCGAGGGTGGAGGAAATCTGTCTTTTCCCTCTCTTTGGGCCAGGACCTACCTAACTGCACTAGATTCCAGCCTCTGGCAAGAATCCTGCTGCCTTGACATTTACTTTGGACACAGAGTTCTTGATAAACAGCAGCCAGCTTCGAGAGGGCAGTGACAGGGCAGAGAGAGGGTGTTACTTTAGGATGGGTGATTACAAGTGTCTGCTGCTGGTTGTTGCTGAATGAGGTTCTCCAGTAATTGGGGTGGGGAACCAGAGGGGGAAGGGGGTCAACTGTGTCCATAATGACAAAGACTAAATGCTCAAACCATCTTTGGGTCCAAAGAAGCGATTCCCACCTACAATTAGGAGGATGGGGTTGTGCAGAGGTAAGCAACATGGGTTCCTAGCTCATCCAGACTTGAGTTTAGAGGGAAGCTCCAGCACTCACTGGAATCTTTGTTTACTTACTAGAGAAAGGGACACTCTTGGGGTCTTTGTTTACTTACTTGAGAAAGGGACATGCTGAGTCCCAGGTGTGAGGCCTGATTATGCTTGATTTCAAGTTGAGTAAACTTAGCTCCTGAGTCTTAACAGAAACTCAGTTGGAAGACCATGCCTTGAAAACAGTTGCTGGATTATCCTGGGGAAGGTTCTAGAAAGGCAGCTGTAAGGTGACTCTTGCTACACTCAAAAATGATAAACACTCCAAAGTTTAAGAAGTATGATATGAAATACAAAAAGTGAGTGGCTGACCCAGGCCTGAATGCCTTTGTGCACAGATGTTAATAAACTTCGCAGGCCACTTGTCTCTCCCCGTGGGACCCTAAGTCTTCTTACTGGAGCGACCTCGTGAGAGTGTAGGCAGGGCTCACCCCCAGCCCTGGGTACATCTGCACAGGCTCAAGCAGGCTAAGGAAGAGTGACTGATTGCTAATGAGTCTGCACACCACACCACTTCCGGTGTTGTGTAACAAAGCAATCCGCTTCAGTGGGTGGACGCCATGGCGTCCAGGGAAGGCTCTAAAAGGTAACCAACAATGAGGGAGGAAGAACTGACAAGGTCGAGACTCACATAGGGGAAACAGAAATAGAAAGCCTCATGCAAAAAGTAGCTGCGAAGCAGGAGGTGAGGGTGGAGGAAATGTGGACTCTGAAACCGTTTCTACTCTTGTAGTTGGTTAATATTTTGCTATGACAGCTGCCTGCTGCCAGGGTTCCTTATTCGAACAGGTGAGTTTATATTAGTTCACCACAGAGCCAGTCACGGAAATATGCTTTTCCATTCTACAAGATTCCATTTGCAAAGCAACAACTTGGAGAAATTGGATTAGAAGGATTCAAACCTGTGATGGACAACAGTGCCCCTCTTAGACACCACAGGCTAACAAATCAAAAGGCCAATGCTGGGAGTGAGTTACTTCTTTGGAGGTTAGTGGCCAGTGGGGTTCCACAAGCTATTGTCAATGCTATCGGTTACTCTCCAGAATTTGATAGCATGATCTTAAAGCTGAAGAACATGGAGAAAGCAAGATGGTTCTCACTGCAGCCTCTCTCTACTTCCTAGCTTCCAGAAACATTTGAAAATATGAAAAATTATGTGTGGTTTGTTAGGTCTCAGAAAAACAGATTTTGGGGAGCAAAGCTTCCTATTAAGTGATGGTAAGGCCAATTCACATATGTATGTGTCCAACAAGATAACACACATGGAATTGCTCCCCCAGCTGTCAGGCCACTAAGAGGATGCTATCTATGTAGACTTCCAGGGCTCATTATAGGCCATGCCCAGACTTCAAATATTGCATCCTATAAAACAAAGGTTTTACAAGGCTCAACATTAACATTGTTATATTGCATGTAGAAGGCTGATTCTCTGTTCTTAAGTATGTCTATCTGGAGAGGATTAAAAGCATCTATTTTCTGTAAAATCAATAAAGCAGAAGTTTACATAAGGTATATGTCAAAACATCAATACACTTACATCTATGAACAAATATATTCCTATTTCATCTTTCATAGCTAGAGGATTCAATAAATACAAAGAAAATTAATAGGGATGAAGTCCTTAAGAGAAATGAGCAATTAAAATCTTTGAAGAACTTACTAGAATTAACACAGAAAGAGGAGAACTTAGTTTTTAATTTGTCATCTGGACATACATCTCTTTCAACTACACATTAAACAGGATATTGATAGAAGGACCTGAGAAAATTAAATAGCAAAAAAGTCTAAGCCACCCAATCCTTAGGTGAGCTGGTGAACTGAACAGCAGTTCTGAAAAGAGTTATGAATGGCCAATAACAACTTGAAAAATACTCAATATCCTCAACCACCACACTAAAAGTGCTCTGAGACTCCATCTAAGTCCAAAGAACATGGCTGCCACCAATAAAACAAATGGCAATAATGTGAGGCAAGGCAAGCCCGACTTATCCCTGGCAGGAAGGTAACATTATGTGGTCACTATGTAAATCAGTTCCGAGAGCCTTACAGAAACTACATATAGAACTAACATCTGGCTATACAGTCATAGACCACTTGGGTATCTACCCACAAAATGACTATACAGTCATAGACCACTTCAGGACTCAGAGTTAACATACAACAGAGATACTTCACACCCATGCCTACTGCTGTGCTGTTTAAAAGAGTCATGGAAAAAAAAACCCACTAGTTTAGATACCCATCAATAAAGGACTAGCTAGTGAAGAAAAGCTGATACACACACATGAACTTTTATTTAGCTGTAACAAAAAAAATGAAATTGCAACTTTTGCAAGCAAATGGATAAAACTGAAAATCATTCCAATTAAGCAAAATAATCCAGAATCAGAAAAATAATTGTTTTCTCTTATATATGGTACGGAGATTAAAAGTGTGTGTTGGAGTGTGCATGTGTGCTATATGCTGGTTAGATTTATGTCAATTCGACACAAGCCTAAACTATCAGAGAGCCTCAACTGAGAAACTGCCTCCATAAGATCAGGCTGCAGGCTAGCCTGTGGAGCATCTTCTTTATTAGTGATGGCTGGGGGAAGGTCCAGTCCATTGTGGGTGGGGCCATCCCTGGGCTGGTGGTCCTGAGTTCTATAAGAACACAGGCTGAGCATCCATGGGGAACATGCCAGTAAGATGCACTCCTCTATGGCCTCTGCATCCGCTCCTGCCTCCAGGTTCCTGCCCCGTGTGAGTTCCTGTCCTGACTTCCTTTGATGATGAACTGTGATGTGGAAGTGTAAGCTGAATAAACTCTGTCCCCCCCAAAGAGTTTTGGTGATGATGTTTCCTACAAGAGTAACCCTGATAAAGACAGTGTGTGTATGTATATGTGTGAAAAAGAGACAATGTGTGTGTATATATATATATGTATGTATATGTATGTATGTGTGTATATGTGTGCATGTGTGTGTGTGTGAGTATGCATGTGCATGTGTGTCTGGGTGTATGAAATGAAACTACAGAGCAGCCTATGGAAGAAGAGGATCAGATCTTCAGGGAGGGGAGACACAGAGAAGACAATAGAATACATTTGATGAGACAGCAGAAGGGAGCCCAACTGGGAAGAGGAAGGAAAATGACATAGGACATGGGAAAGGGACAGAACTGAGGACAGTGGTAATGACACATGACACACATGTGAGAAGTCACCATGCTGAAATCTACAGATTTTTATGCCAGTCTTTATATTAATAAAAAGAAATCAGTGTTAGGAGCCAAACTCAAGTTTATTTTTACATGTTCTTTCCTAGGCACTTCTCCTTTGGAACTGGAAAGTTCCTGTAAAATTAAAAACCTTCAAAGTCATCAGACTGCTTTGGAAGGAGGGGTTCAACCAAGCAGTTAAGATTGAATCTTTCATCCATTGTCTTTCAATATGGAGTCACTGTCCCCAGGATCCTCTTCTGAAAACCAGGCTACAGACTGAGTGGCTTTATCTGAAATGCGCAGGACCAGAAGTGTCTCAGTTTCTATTTGTTTTGTAGGTTTTGAGATATTAACATATGCATGATGAGATAGATATCTTTGGGGATGGAGCCCCAGCTTTAGCACACAAGATTCATTCCTGTCTCAATGCCAAGGGCAACCTTATGCAGTGCATGGTCACGCTGACTGCATCCTGTCACCAGAGGCCAGGTGAGGAATTTTCTACTTGTGCTCAGTGAGCCTTTGGGTTGGGGTGCTCAGTGCATATGAATGAAATGCCTTCATGATTGCTCTGTGTGTTGGATGACAAAAAGATGGAATAACCAATGACCGACACACAACACATGACCTTCTTTCTACTTGCCTGTATAACAGATACAGTTGAGAAATGTACACTTGGTCAGTGTTAGCATTTGAACCCTGTGTTCCTTAGATGTGGATGCTGATATACTAAGCTCAGTTCCTCAGAGTATGACTGTAACTGAAGACAGAAGAGAGAGGAGATATGGAGTGAGGTAGCAGAAGCAGACCTGATCCAATCTGATAAGATTAGATAGAATACAGACACACACCAGAATGATGTGTTGGTCAAGGAAGGAAATGGTCATCCAGAACCTGAGGGACCGATAAGATACCAACTTTTCCAACACTTTGTTCACAAATTTCTAGACCCCAGAATGGTGAGAGAACACATTTCTATTGTCTAAGTGGCCCAGTCTGTGGTATTGGGTTATGGCAGACCTCCCTGTCACCCTCAAATACAGTCCATTAGCAACATAAGCACAATCTGTAAGCTTATATGACTCTCTTGGTTATTAATCCATATGCTTACCTCTCCCCAACACCAGTTACCAGTATGTTTACAACCTGTGTCGGGGAAGAGGACATTTAGATCCAGAAAACTCAGGTGACTTACGCGATCCCTTGTCAAGGTTGGGTGTTGGCTGAGCTTCCTAGTCAGTCATACTTTTGGAGAGGCATCAGCAGCTATGGATTTAAAGATCTTTACTAAAGAATGCTGCAATTTACCCCCAGATGAACTATGCACAATATCTTGCTGTTACTGACAAATGAATCGTCCTTCTTTTCAGGCCCTGATCTGACTTCTCTCTCCAAATGCTTACCCCCAGCCCTTCACTCTGTTGCAACACCATTCCTGAGGCCTTCAGTCCACTCCCAGGCTCAGAATTTGTCACACATGATGGCAAAAGTCAAGGATACTTCGTATCAAGTCATGCCTCTGTTACTACCCTGGAGAGGCCCATGGGCTTCACTGTGGGCTACAGAAGGGGAAACCTGACCTGCACTAATCATATCAGGCCAGTTCAGAGCAACAGAGAGACACACTGCAGTAGGGAGGAATAACAGTTTTCCCTATAGTTTAAAAGAAGAGAAAAGAAAGACCACAAAACTCTTGTTTTATAACTCAAAATTTGGGTCAGGCACCTTTGAGGACACACAAAAAATATAGTATTATGTATGAACGCCATAGTAAGCAGGGCACATTCTTTGACAGTAACTTGACAGTTCTTATGTACATGGAGGCTCAATCTCTATTTTCTTATAACAAACACTCAGTATGTGTCAGGTACTATGCTCTGGTTAATTATATTCCCTCATTTAATCCTTTTAATAACTCAGCTGCAGTTTCGAGCTTCACTCTGTCCACTCCAACTCTTTAAGAAATTTCATCAAGGCCAGTCTGCTGGGAAGGTGTAGAAGGAAAGATTCAACTTAAGGTACACCACCTCCAGGGGTTCCAGACTATAGCTTCTAAAGTTTGGAGGTGACACTGAATGGATGGAAGAGCAACAGAGGAGCTTCCATGAGAGCAAAGCCTTCACAAGCATCTTCAAGATGTCCTGTGTGGCTGAATTCCCCGCTTTCTTGGTCTTCTAGGAAGCCAGCCATTAAAAAAAAAAAACAAACAAAAAACAACAACAAAACGCCTAAGCAGCTTTGTCTGCCTCAGACCACAGACCTAGAAGAACGGCAGGTGAATGAGTTTGTGAGGAAGGAGATTCACAGGCCTCTGCCCAGGACATCCATGCTAGGGAAGGAGGCAGTTTGATGATCATGGATAGGGTAATCACAACACACAGTTCACCAAAGTCCCGCTGACAATGCGTTTCATTGTCTACGTTGAGAAATGCATTTCACAGGAAATATTTTGTGCCCCTCAACGTGTTAGGTTGGCTCCTTAAGTTTTTCTTCCTTAGGAATTTGGTTTTGGAGCTAGAGAAGGAGAGGTCCATGACCAAGAGAGCACTGGCTGCTCGTGCAGAAGACACGGGTTCTCTTTCCCAGCGCTCACATGGTGGAGAATCCAATAGAGTCCTCTGGCCTCCGTGGACATAGCACACACACAGTACAAATACATAATGCAGGTACCACACCCATCCATATATGTAAAATAAGACAAAATAAAACAGAATGGAGTTTTATTGGAAAACCACTGCTGGGTATGTCATTCTTTTTTGAATCTTACAGAACTTGAAATGTAAATAATTTCACGATACAAACACTTTCTATGAGGAAAATATGACTTTATGGCTATAAAAGCTTTCCCTGGTGTGTCATTTGTGAACCAAACGTAAGTGAAGGGTGGCTGTTCACTTACAGAAACAGCTCTTACCATCCATATGGATGATTTTTTCAAAATTAACCTGGAAAGAGAAAGTTGGAAATCACCTCCAAATGCTGACATGAGTCAGGGATGTGGTGACTGTCTAATCCCTCTCTACATTATTTCACTCTGGTGTTCTCTGGTGTTCATCAGACTATTTGCCAGGTAGAGTAACACAAATCTTTTACATTTTAGTCAGCTCTGCCCCTGTGAGCATCTTTAAAATGTATTCCTGGACTTTGTGAGGAATCATTTATCAGGATGGCCAGATATTTTGGATTACTCCATTGATTTTTATCCTCAAACAGCAGGAGCATATTCTGTATCTTTAAAGTCATTTTTCACCCTAAGTTCTTACTTCAGTTATCTTAGATACTAAGTTGTGGGGGGAGGGGATTTATGCCTTTTCAAACACTGATGTATAAATCTTTCTGGCGATGTGTCCTACCCTAGAGGTCTCGCTTTCAGTGACTGATAGAACTTTATAAATGGGCACCAAGCTAGCTGGGAAGATACTCCATGCGTTCCTTTGCAGAGTGTTGATATATTGTGTATATTTGTCTAAAAAAGGGCCATGCATCATGCAAATGTTCAAATGCTATGTTTTTGCCAGCAAAGGAAAATATTCTAAAAACATCTAGAAGCTTCCTAGGAATTTATAAGTTGCTTATAAACTTAGTTCAAGTTTGTATTAATTGCATTAATACAAACAGATTGTATTAATCAAAATTGCCTATATTCTGCCCAATTCACTTTCTTCCGAGTACGAGAGTATTTCTTCTTTACACACAGGGACTTGTGATTATGAAAGGCCTAACACCATCCATTCATTGCAAACAGAAATTTCTAGACCATAAAGTGTGAAGTGATAGGTATAACCCACTAAGGCCTGGGTTTCAGTGTATCTTCACCTAAGGCCAGGGAGAGTTTGCTGCTATTGAGGGCCACCTGCTGCTTCCCTGTGGGTGAAGATTCCATTCCCAGGCAGTCCTAGAACATCTTAAATTAGTGACAGGATTCCAGACTCCCTCAGAACTCATCCAAGGCTGGTTAGGCTACAGGTTAGATCAATCCAAAGCTAGACAGCAGCCTTCCCCCACTTCCAGCTATTGGTATTTAGGTCTTGGATTTTTTTGGAACTGGTTGTACTGTTGTGATAATTAATAACTGCTCAAACACACCCTCAATTTTCTGTTCAACAAATGAACAGGGACTATCAACTCAGAATATAATCTGCACTTCATTGTTTTAACTTTAAAAATAAATGTCTGGCTTGCCTCTCCAACTGTCTTTTCTTTCTCTTTTTTAGTTTGTCTGTTCTGATTTCCTTTTTTTTTTTTTTTTTACCCTGCCTTGTTTATTTGTTAAAGAGAGAAAATGAAGTCCTGTGGGTAGTGAGAGGTGAGGAAGAATCTAGGAGGAGTTTAGGGAAGGCAAAGAATCTGATCAGGGTGGAGAGATGGCTCAGAGGTTAAGAGCACTGGCTGTTCTTCTAGTGGTCCTGAGTTCAATTCCCAGCAACCACATGACAACTTACAACCATTTATAATAAGATCTGATTCCATCTTGTGGCATGCATGCAGACAGAATATTGTATAAATAAATAAATCTTTAAAAATAAATAATATGATCAAAATATACTATATGAGAAAATTTAATGAACAAAAATTTAAAAGCTGGGAATTGACTATTTTTAAAATCAGAATATTTGCAATGTTACCCTTCAAAACAACATCGACAAAAATATCTAACTAAATGCTACCATCCATGCCAGATCCATGCCAGAAATACGAAGACAGTATCTTAACAGACTCAGACCACACACTGTCCTCAATCCCTACCAACCTTGGTTTTGAAGATATCACGTTCTGGTGTCTGGTGAAAAGTGATTTCCTAACCAAGAATAGCACTCTAAACAAACAGTGATTTGCAGCAAGCAGAGTTTCTCTGAGCCTTTGTGGTGCGCGAATTAAGAAAAGAAAAGATGCATTGTTTCCCAAATGATTTACAGAGAGAATGGTTCCCACTGGAATATCCATCTCATGGGGTTCCTGTCCTACAGTAAGGCTGGGAGCACTGATTCTACAGGGTCTCCCTGCCCCTTTAAAATCAAGTCAGAAGACTGCACCTAACGCCTTTCCCATCCATTGTCCCAAAGCCCACCATTAGGTAAATGATGGGGCTGGAGAGTGGACCACTGGGTAAGAGAGCACTTGCTATTCTTGCAGAGGATTTGGGCTCAGTTCCCAGCACCTACGTGGTGGCTCACAAAAGACCACAACTATTGTTCCAGTGAACCCAGTGACCTCTCCTGACCTCCACAGGCACCAGGCACTGCATGTGGGTGGGCATACATACATGCAGGCAACACACACACATAAAATAAAATAAATAAATCCCAAATAAAAATGTAAAGGAAATATACAATTCCCATTGAAGTCACCATAGCAGTGCTGGACATGGCATCCACCACAGCTCCCACAGAGACTGCTGTGGGAAGTTACTCTCAGATACAGTCAGTGGAGGAAATTCTCCCAAATACCAAGTCCCATGAGAAGCTATGCTGTGTGTTTCTACGTTATGGAGCTGTTACAGCGTCCCTGGACTGTGCTTTCTCCTCTGTTCCTTTCTTAGATACTGGGAAGCTGAAGTCTTTTGTGGCCCATTTTTAATAGCTACTTGGGGCCTTGTGTAATTTATAGCTCTGTGTAATAATCTTCTTGGTTTTATCTTACAAATTAACCCGTATTTTTCTTTCTGTCAGAATTTTTTTCTCTTATGATCCTATTGAAATCTATGATCTCCTATAGGCTATCCCAAACCAACATGTGATATCTTTTCCCTACCCACTTCATATTCCAAGTGCACCCAGGCAAATGGCAAATGCTTTTTAAATGATCTTTATTTTATCCGGATATCCGGTGTGTGATTTGTGGTTGGCTCTGTCTTCTTGTATATTCTTTGCTGTTGTCTCCTAACTAAATGCAGAGGCAGAATATACACTGGTTAATGACATTTCTCTGTTAAATCCCCACCCATTCATTCTCGCTTATAAGAGAGATTTATTGAAGTTCATTTGCCATTTGCTCTGTGCGAGCTTAGTTGTTTGGGATCATCAGCTGACATTTGCTGGGGTTATCAGAGTTGAGTTGAGATGGAAGGGTGATGGGTACTTCCATCTGGACCATAATTAAGTTAACCAGAAAAAGAAGGTTCTCAATTTATAAGAGCCAGTCACACTAGTCATAGATTTTACTAGAAATTAAAGTACAGTTGATGGGGGTGGTGGTGGTAAGAAAATAAATACCCTCTTCCTTAAAGTACTGCCACTGAATCCAGATTTGTGAGCCGTGTTTATGGAATCAGAGCTAATAAAAGCAGTGCCTGGGGCTATGGGCATCTGGTCTTTATGCTTATCAGCATATCTCTCTTTCCTTAATTTCTTTCTGGGGTTCACTTGCTGACCCTTCCCATTTTTCTTTCCATTAGGTGGTAAAGTTTTAAAAACTGTCTAAAGTTGTTTGACTCAAACCACTACCCTGTTTTCCTGAAACTGTGCTTAAATAGTACACTTTTTGTATGGGCCCTCCAGACACCTCCACTGAAGAAAAACAGGCTCTGACTTAAAAAATGAAAAAATGTGACTTATGCCAATTACCACACTCCTTTTACAAGGAACTTGAACAACATGGATGGGCAATGGTGGTGGGCGTGGTCTCAGCCTGTGCTCTGTGCTTCCTTTGTTCTTCTGTATCACATTGACCCTGTTATTCAGAGGGGAATTGGGTACCAAAGGACTAAATATTTCAGTGGAACAATGTTCATTTAGTTTAAGCTGTCACTATCCAGTTGGGGTGTGTGGTGTGTGTGTGTGTGTGTGTGTTGGGGGTGGGGATGAGGGTTCCCCAACACCAGGGATGGGCAATGCTCACCACTTAGGTCGGGCAAATTCCCAAGATGCCATTTGACAGAGTAATGAGAGAGAGAATATTTGCCCCTCACACTCGCTTGAATTAGCTGGGGACTGAGGCATGCGCCACTTTAGCTAAATTCCATCCAGTCGCTGAGTCTGTTTAGAGACCATCTTAGATTAAATATCAGGGAAAATGAAAGGCCGACTTTCACTACCTTCCCGAGCAGTGAGATGTTCTGAGTTTTCTATTTCTTATAAGCATGGAAACCTTGTGGTGAGCACAAAGGCACACACAGACACTCTCTGCTCTTCTCCACATCCCTGATGTCAGCTGGACATGGCAACAATGTCACTTAAGGCCAGGACCCCTGAGAAAAAATAAGGTTCTCTCTAATTATAGTAATTATAACATTTAAGTAGACCACAGACTGCACATCCTTACGGTCTTAGGACAGAAATAACAAGATCACATGAATCAGACGTAAGCAAGTAGATGCTGAGTGACATAATCTGGAAAAGGGGATTAAGAGTCATCTTTTTCTCAGGGGCTTCCTGAGAACATGGGATTCTCCAGCTCCAGACAGGAAGGGAACTGTACAGAGGACTTAATACAAACCCTTGTTGTAAGAAAGAAGTTTCGGAGTTGTGACTTCTCTGAAATTACCGGAGAAGTTAGCAGCAAGGGAAAAAACAAAAACCTGAATAGACAGCAGAGATGCTGTGACCACCACCACCCCCCAGATGGCAGAGATGGCGGGACCCCCTGGACGGCGGGCCCTGGGACCCCACAGAGATGGCAGAGATGCTGTGACTCTTTTACAGTTCTTCTCAAGTTGTATTTAAATCCTTCAGCTCTCTATACTTGCAGTCCAAGAATTACTGATACAACTACAAAGAATTCTAGAACAAAACGTAGGCTGTCCATAATGCTCACTCAAAAACAAAGGTCCAGTAATGTCTTGGAAACTGCCACCATTTAAGAGGAACAGAGTGCCTCAGGTCACTGCCTCCTTTTCCTTTTGGTGTGTGTGTGTGTGTGTGTGTGTGTGTGTGTGTGTGTGTGTGAAAACATGATGTTTTTTGATATCCTAAGATAAAGACATTCGAAGGCCAGTTCTCCTCCATCATGCTGATATGGTAATTGCATTAAAAAAATAATATGGCATAGACATACAATAGAATACTACCCAGCATTCAGAGGGGAACAAATCTTGTGAAAATAATGTACTTTAGATAAAAGCAAGACAATGGTAAGCAGGTGCTGATGTGAGGGCAGGAGAGAAGCTATTAACAGGCATATTGGGAATTTCAGTTCCAGCAAGATGTAAAAAGCAGTAGGAATGGACAGTAATGGGCTGCAAGCCCTATGATGATGACCATTCAACACACTTAAAGCAGCTGCTGTGGAAAATTTACGTTGTGCATATTTTACTATAATAAAGTTGAAAAACCAATCCAGCTCTATCTTGCCATGGCCTAGCTATACCCTCACACCCACACCCTCTGCCCTCTTTCCACTGCGCCTCCTAGTGAAGAAGACAGCTAGTGAGGTCCTAGTGAGGGTCTGTGTCCTTCTGTTTCTGTCACGATCTCCAGATTGGGTTGGAAAGGGCACTGTGACTTCTGCTGGACTCTCACTCTGCTACATGGCACTCTATTTAAAGCTTCTTTCCTTTTAGCCGGAATTAACCACAAAGCAGTTGTATAAGAGGCTAGAGAAATGATGTGTGCATGTTTTGGAGCATGCCCTAGGACAAGCAAGCCTTGATTCAACTCAACTCTGGGTAACAATTGTAGTCTCAGGCGTGATCAAAGAGTTCCATTATTTAGCTCCCTTGTTTTCCCTCCCATGAGTGTATCTGCCATTGAATCATGTCCATGCCATTCAATGATTAGCTCACTAGCATGACGTCATCCGGGAGCAACTTGCTCCTCTCTGTACCATGCCCCCCAGCCACAAGACATCATAATTGTGGTGCCGCAAATGGCATTACTAAGTGTTAAAGTTCCTTTGAAAGATCTAGAGCAAGATGCTAAAGTTTTCCTGCTGTAACCATCGTTTTAAGATGTTGATACACAAAAATAATAAATTAATTTTATAGGTACTCTATTTTAATGGGATGATTAAAGGTTGCTGGTATCCTATACTTCTGGTTATTAGCTATTCAAACAGATCCAAACTCATAGTACATTACTCCCACTACAGAAATAAAACCTAATTGGAAATCAGACAGTGAGTAGCCAACTGGGATTCTGTAATGGACTCATTGTTGTCTCTAGTTACAAGCTCTATGGTGTATGATAGAACCCAAAACTCAACCATAGGTCCAGCATTTTATTTAATTCATTATAATAAAAACAAACCCAAAATATAGTGTAGCTCATTGAAGAGCATGAGTCTCAGGTTCAAACGCCAGCTCCGCCGTATGACTCAAAACATCATGTGCCTGTTTTCTCATCTTTACAATGGATCTAAAGTTGAACTGAACTATTGGCATTTTTTGAGAGAAAAATAAGTTAGCATTCATAGTTCTCACATCCTGATACACTGCAAATGCTCCATTAATAGCCTGTACTGGGAGAAGAAACTAATGTATTAATATGGTAAGTCTGATGAAAAATCACTTTGCATATGCTCAGTAAACAATGCATGATATTAACCCCTCAAGATTTCTGAGTCACTGGAGGGCAACTCTTTCCTGTTTCCTAACTGTCTTTAACCTTTAGAAACCCATTGGTTTCAAACATTCCCTTACCTTGTATAAAACATGGAGGCTCCTCAAATTTTCTTTCTTTTTTTTTTAAAATTCGGCAAGCATTTATTAAAAGCTCCTCAAATTTTCTAAGTATTCAAAAATAAAACACAGTCAGGGATATGGTGCCCATATGTAAGAATCACCCAGTTTTGATGGTAATTCACGAAAATCACATCCATCATCCCAAAAGAACATAAATCGATGACCAAGAATATATACAAAGAGAGTTGGAAAGACAGGCTGTTTCTAATATAATAAGTTAGATTCCCATTGCTCACTAAGTCCCAGTGTCCAAAGGATGATATGCCTAATATGCTCCCCATGGTAAGAAGTTTCTAAATCAAACATGGAGCTGGTAAACCAAGCCATAGTGAATACTTTTGCTTCTATTCAAGTGAGACTTTGCACACAGAGTTCATGGAGTGACTTAATATCCTTCCTGCAATCAGAATGGTATGCAGCACCAGTATCCTTCACACATAACCAGTTCCTGAACCTTCACAAACAAATGCCCATTCCCAAGGAAACAGTCTCATTAGATGCCGCCCGCTGGAATATGTATTGTTCCTCTTGGAGACATTACGGAGAGATCTTTTAAGATTACAGACCTAAGCTTCCCCTCCCAAATTCAATATAATCTCAAATACATGTATCTGAGTGGGAACTCTTACTTTCATAATAGCTCTTGAAATTCCTGGTACGGCCAATGGAATGATTTAGTTAGGTTTGTAGTCAGTAGATAGGTTACTATTTACTGACTGGATCTGCATGTGTTTATCTTTTAAATGGCCACCAGTTCAGGGGCGGCTTCCTTTACAATCTTTGGATCTGTCCCATGTAGAGCAAGTTTTAAGCTTTCAGCCTTTAAAGAAATGAGTTTCATTAATGTTTAGGGTACAAAGGTTTTTGTTTTTTTTTTTTCCTTTGAGAATTAAGGAAGATCACCTAGCAGCCTGTAATCAGTACAGTCCCCTTGCTCTTAGATGTGTGTAGTCATTACAGGCTCTGTTTTAAGGTGAAAAGTCACATTTATCCTTCAGCAAAACAGTATCAACAAATCAGTGGTGACTATCCACACAAACACACGGACAGGAAAAGAATGTAATTCAAGCTGTCAGCCCAGTGGCCTTCAGCATAGATTCTTACTGTTCTCCCTCAATGAAGATGTCCTATAAACTCCGGGCAGGGCGGACATTAGTCCCTAGCTCTCTGGTCTCTCCCTAATCAAATAAACAAGTGTCCACTTTTAAAATGTGACAGAGTATTAGTTTACCTGAAGAAAAACTACCCAACACACGCATTCTGGGTAAACCTTTCCCATTTGTTCTGTTGACACACTGAGTATTCGGAATTCATGATTCATGTCTTACTGGGAAATATTTTTGTGAGTTATGCGGCGCTCAGGGCTGTCACAGACTGCTTAAAACTGGAGTCTAAAATTATCTGGAAGAGTTCCACGCAGCGTGGCACAGGAATCCGTGCGGTGTGCAGTGCGAACAACAACTTTGTAAGTAGCACAAGACAGAGCCAACAGAAATGAGCGGCACCCCGGCAGTGCCTGCAACTCACCTTGCTGAATTTTAGTCACTAGGTGATGGCGTGCTAGGATCCGGCTCATCCTGTAGGGAGAGCGTCTGGCAGTCTGATCAAATCGCAGGTACATCTCCTGGCTCTCAGGTGTCATGGGATTTAGATAGTAGCAGCCTGCAGCCGAGGTCCTAGGCACCTGGCTGAACATCTCGGGAGAGCTCCCACTGCCCTCGGCTGCCCGTGGCTGTTCACAGCTGTCAGCCTCGGTCAGAGGCACCGAATCCCAGGAGAGACCCACAGACCCAGCGATTTTTAAAAAGAAAAAGGAGTGCCAAAAGCCACAAGTCAGAATTCCAGCCCTCCGGGTCCCTCACGTGACCTCAGCAGCCAATCAAAGTACGAGGAGAAGGGACTGGGCGTGTCAGCCCGGAGCCCGGCCAGAGGCTGTAGTTACAGATCCTTCATGCCGTGCTTAGTGCAATAGAGGGTTGGAAGTGCCCGTGGCTGGCAAAGACCCCAAACCCCAGAGCTGAGAGGAGACGGGGCACAGAGAATGCATGAGGGGTCGAACAAGCACCTGCACAAAAACCCTTTCAAGTTATGAAAGTTAGAGAAAAGTGTTTTGGCTTTTCTAAAGTCAGCGGCAAAAAAGGTGGGGGGGGGGCGGCTGTGTAACACGTCTTAAATAATTTCAAATAAGCACGGGTCATGGGTCACTGGGTATAAGATGTCAGCCGTCCTTCCAACAAAATTAATCGTTTGCAAAGAAAAAACAAACTTTTAAACTATGTTGACACCAGAGGTAAATAAAGACCCTCTAGACCACCATGTTATGGAGCATCAAGGCTCTTACAGGTAAGACCTGAAGAGACAACCTGTGCAGGGTTTACTATGCACCCAGCCATACTTCTTTAATTTGTCTACTTCCCCAGTTTTCAATCACAAACGCAAAGTACAGGTCACATTAAGTCACGGCCAAGAATCACTACCCTGGATGCAGGAATCCTTGCTATGGACAACCTGCTGAGCCAAGGGTTATGTTTGTAAAGGTTTACCGTAAAAGGTCACACAGTGAAGGGGTCTCCATTTACAAAAGAAAAGAGAAAGACAAACCCAGTGCTAGTCAAACTTCTCACTGAAGTGATGGTAGTAAGCCAGACCCAGGCAGAGATACTGGGTAGGCTTTAAATATGTATATATATTATAATAATTCTCAAACAACAGCAGAAATGGTGAGTCTTGGAACTTTGGCATGGGAGCCCGAGATAGCTCTCTCTGCAGAAGAGTTCTGTACTCATGTGCATGCAGGAATCTCAAAGAGTAAGTGCAGAAACTGTTTCTCAGTTTGACCACATCTGAGAGGTTAACCACATGAGAGTAATCAGAATCTCTCCTCCCATTTTTTTTTTCTTTAAGAGATGTTTGATGAAAAAAAAAAAAAAAAAGCCCCACAAAAAACTTATGGAATTCTAAGCCTGGAGCTGATGATGAATTCAACTCGTGGTGAGAGGAACGAGGAACATGGATAGGCAGGTTTTCACTTTTGGCTGACTCGAAATGAGAAGCAGCCTAGCTACTAACTTAGAAGCTTTCTATTAAATGTGTAACAGGGATCTGGAGAGATGGTTCAATGGCTAAGAGCATGGCTGCTCTTCTGGGGACCTGGGAAGGATTCCCAGCACCCACATGGCACTTCTCCACTGTCTACAGTTTCAGTTCATGGCCCCCACACCCTCTTTGGTCTCAGTACTTGCATGCTGCACTCACTGCACTCAGGCACACAGGCGTACACATAAAATAAATAAATCTTTAAAAAATTTAACAAGACTCCAGTTAAGACTTTGCTTCTTGCTATCACTGTCCCATGCTACTCATCAGCATTTAGTAGTGCCTTTCCTTGTGGAAAGTTTTTCTGATTTTATAACTTACTCTTATGGCAATAGTGAGTGAGCTTCATGTGGTAACTACACAAAAAGAGAGTTTTCAGCTATAAAAGGAGAAAATCGGGTATAAAAAGGTCAGATCATGGGCTTTGTGTTCTTATTGGTTCTAAAGATTCTTATTCTCCCGTGTCCTTTGTAGAAGGTATGTAAAGCTTGGTAAATCAGCAGCCTGGACCTGAACAGTAGAAAGGTTAACCTCTAACATAGTATCAGACGCCGTTAGCTAAGCTCAGACCATCAGGAAGTGAGACACTACTGACAGTTACTTGGGCCTGTGCTTTTGGTTTGAAAGTCTAACCCAAGGGACATCAAGCCAGATATGGGAAGTTGTCACCTTTCACTGTGTGAGTGTGGGTGTGGAAAAGGGTGCAGAGAAAGAGGGCATGGTGCTTAGGAACACTGAGTGTGATCCCAGAAGCCACGTAAGGCAGGAAATAGGGTGTGACCATTTGACAGTCATGAGTAACCCAAAAGGCTGGACATCTCAGTGCCAAGGTTGCAGTCCACTGCTTTCTTGGCTACATTTCTTCTTAATACATGGAATGATTCTTCATCAGAAGCAATCTAGCTGCTAAAAGCAATTGTAGGACTTTGTCCTGCATCCTTGTTTGTATGATGAGGAACACGCTTTGAAAGAGCCTAGTTTAACTCTGAAAACATCAGTTGTAACTATGTATGATTGGACATGGAAGCAGATAGATATGAAAACAACATTGTAGAGATGGACAATAGAGAACAAAGACTGAACATGACAGGGTGGGGTGGGGGGATCTTTAATAGAAAGAAACGCAACTTAAAATAAAGCCTGAGACCTCAAAAGCCAGCCTTATTTTGGCAAGAGCATCCACACACAGATAAGAGCCCTGTCTCCTCTCTGCCATGTGCAACACTCCTAATTCTTACAACAGAGTCCAGGCGGTGTCTGTTAATCTAGCAACTGCCCACTGTGTGTTCGTTATTTTGTATTTCTAAAGTAGCTTATTGAGAACTTGTTTTGTGGTAACTTGTTGCTATTGCTATGAAACTCTTGATCACGGGTGGTTTTCATGCAGTAGTGTAGTGGGGAAGGTCCGGCAGTGCAGGACATTTCTGTTCCCTTTAAAGTTACTGCTGACTTCTCTGGCCTTGTCTACCTATGGTGGAGACAGCAGCCGCTCCACTCTGGTGAGCTGGAGGAGGGAAGAAGGGAGGAGAAAGAGAGGGAGGGAGACGGGTATCTTCCATAACTGATCATTTTTTGATTCTAATTTCTTCCAAAATGAGGAGAAATCTGTGGCACTGGTTTCTAGTTTTCACTTAATTTTTCCTCCTAGCTGATCAAGAACAATCTTTGTTCACTGTTTCTGACATGGAACAGGCAGGTATACATTAAGACAAAAAGTTCGGAAAAATTAAGCAGAGCAAGCAGAGCCAACTAACCTGTCAAATGCCAGGCCTCTGCCATGAACGGCTCCTCTCTTTAATGAATCTCATCAGCTTGTGAAGTATCATATTTTATGGAAAAGGAAGTAAAAGACCCATCGAGGTGAAGCAAAGCAAGTGCAGGCAGAGTTGCCATGTGTCTCCAAGCTGACGCTTTAATCCTTTCTATAGGAGAGGCAAAGTCCCGCACTGTAAAAAATGCTGGAGAAATCATTAGGTGAGAGAATTTTTTCCTTATTGGTATGCAATCCTGGAACGTGTAAATGGAAATATGGATATGGGATGGGTCGAATCCCACTGAGATTGAGATCTGTGCACCCCAAAACATTAAGTCAGAGTCCAGAACACTTGACTGATGATGGACATGGACCTCGGCAATGGCTGAGAGCTAGACGCAATTCATAGGGAAGCAGTCACTGTGCCTACACAACCCAGTCCCTCTGTGACGAATCTGTCTTGGAGCTATTTCCACTGAAATAAAACATTTCCTTACAGAGGGATTAAGAAGGGTCATAAGACTCTAGAAGCAAAACAATTTTACAAGGCTCAGGAAATTCAGAAGGTTGCAGATTCACAAAGTCCATTCGCAAAGTCTCAGCAGCAACAATTGCTGGGGGAGCACACCCTCCCACTGGGATGGGCAGATCTGTGTAGGGAGCTCCAGGGGTGCAGTATTGTGAGTCTCCCAAGCTGGGCTGGGCATCTTAGTGATGCAGCTTGTTTCTTTAAGGAACCTCTTACCCATGGACCTGTAAAGACCAGTAAACTCACTGCTCACCAAACCAAACTAGGGTGGAATGATTTCTTTCAGAGTGTCATCAAGTCATTGTCCTCTGCTCTCTGCTTATTTCAAGGCCAATGGCAGTTTCAGGCCTGTGCAGTGATAGCCATTCTCAGGGCAAATACTCCAGATACAGTCAAAACTTTGAAACTGGATCTTTAAACAAGACTTGGGATGTGCAAAATGCCTACACCTTTTGACTGATGATCCCAGATTGGTACCCGATGGAATCCTGCACACACAGGGCAGAAAGCTAGGGGTGCTCTGACAGAAGCCAGGAAGCTCTTTCATCTGTCTGCTGCTCCTTCTACTCCTTCACACACATTCCAGCCTCCTCAGCAGGCCTTCTGGGTGGAGGGAGCCAAGGTGCAGCTGCCAAGCAGGGGAATGTTTGAGATACAAGCGGCAGGCAGAAGAAATACAAAACTGATTTAAAAGGCTGCTTTTGAAATCATATGAACCCATAGGTTGCAGGTGGATATCAGAGCCTACCTATGGGTGGACACTATTTGTGATGTGTGAGCCTATATCTGTGCCAATGACCTTCCCAGTCTGTGAACTCTGCTTAAGGTTAAGTCCAGCAATGCCAACAATCATACCTATGATCCCAGCTCTTGGAGAAAGGCATCAGATTGGGTCCCCAGTTTCAGACCATGGCTCTCATTTTGAGAATAGATGCTCCTATTAGTTCTGTGCATGGCCAAAGGTTAATTTACCCTGAATGGGCCTGGTAGAAGCCCTGGAACTCATCAGTCCTAGGTCAGATGACCCATGATCTGGTCTGTCCTGGTGTGGTACTATGACCCATATTCAACCAAACCAAACCTGAATTTGCTCAGTTCTTTCATGGGTTAGAGGTCCCCTCCCCTCCCATCCAGGAGGCTCATCAATAAAATTTACTTCCCACCTGGGCTTGAGAGATAGTTCAGCGGTTAAGAGCGCTGGTTGCTCTTGCTGAGGACTAGAGTTTGGTTCTCAGTACTGACATGGCAATTCACAGTCATTGTAATTCAAGCTCAAGGAGATCTGACTCCCTCTTCTGGCCTCCACAGGCCTCCAGAGGCACTGCACACATGGTACATATATGTACACATATGTAGGCAGTTCATACACATAAAGTAATTTTTAAATAACACTCTACTGCTTTCAGAAACATTATCATGACTATACTCTAGTCGTATTACCTGTCAGACCTGAGGACAGTCATGTGACCTGTCAATCACATGAGGCTCTTACTTGCTCATGTTAAGTCCATCTGTGCACGGCATCTGTTTTAAGCAGTTCATAGGTCTGGGATTAAGAAGAGACATCAAGCATCTTCTGGTCCATCTGACTCAGCACCACTGTAGTTTTCCTGTGAGATCGATTTACCCTCAGCCTTCCCATATAGATCATACTCTCTCTCACAGAGAACCCCAAACTGTTCTAAACTATTTCTAACTAGTAGCCTTAATTCTTCCACGGGGATACAGCAGGACCAATCTATGTCCTCTCGCAAAGGACTGCCCTCAGGTGCTACCAGAGAGCCATGAAATGTCATTTATAGGAACCTCTTTAGGCTACACATTTATTCTCACCTCACCTCATGGTACAGCTCTTCCCCAAGATGTATTGACTTCAGCCTGCTACCAGCCCTTTGAAAATGTAACACTTCCCCTTGCTCAGAACCCCAGACACAGCCAAGCATTGCACCATTACTGCAGTGTGCACATTCAATAGTATCAATTGTCCTTTTCTAGTCTCGTGTGGCACCATGGGAGATCAGCCTGTGCATCACTGCAGTCGGTTAAAGTAATGGTCCTTGTATGTGAGTGACTTTCAAGAAAGACAGGAAAGACATCACAACTATACCACTTCTTAGTTGCCATGTAGGAAAACTATGTCTGTCGGCCCAAACTGCTAATGGTTAATAAAAAGCTGTGTGGTATTCCTGTATTCTCCTAATATCTAATATTGGGTGAGTATTCTCTGTACTCAACAACTATGAACTCAGGGATAAAACCTTACAGTTTTTGGAATCCTTGAGGTGGTTTCCATTCTTGTCTCTGGTGATTTACTTTTATCTCGATTTTTTTTCTGGCGACAATGAAAAATATCTATATTTTTAAAGCAAAGAGCAGTGTGCATTTGGTGGACGGTTTGGTTAAGAGAAGCTGAGAAAGAGAGAAAACAGTTTTTGAGACTTCCAAGACACACAACACTTTGTGTTTGGTAGGTGGTGATGTGAGACTGTGCAGGGTCCTTATCCTCCGTCAGCCTCAGGGGAAACAGTTTATTTCTGGCTTTTGGGGAAAAAACTAAAACTGTACATATTTTATATATGTGGTGTAATGGTTTGACGTATGTTTGTACATTGTATCAATTGCCACAGTCTGATTAACATATTCACTAATAACCATGGTTGCTGGGGGTGAAGACATTTAAAATCCACTTTCTTATCTAAGGATTGTTTTAAGTTAACAATCCTTTACTAGCATCATCTTTGCACACTGATATCCAGAATTTACCCAGCTTGTGATGGAGATGCCTCACCCTCTGATCAGTGTCTCCTATTCACCTATCCACCTTAAGTCCCCAGCAAGCACCGTTCTACTTTCTGCTTCTATAGCTCACGTTCAGATTGTGCAAGTGAAATCACTTGGCATTTGTTTCTGTACATCTGGCTCATTTTGCTTAGTGTAGGGCCTCTAGGTTTGTCCACTGAGTAGTTCCGTATGGCCTTTTGGGGGAGTGTGCACAAATATGTAGAGCTTCTCCTGAGAAGGCTGAGCTTAGTGACAATCAGAGTTCACAGTGGCCTCTGGACAACCTCCCAGAGCGCCATCATAATCATATTGAGTCTCATGGCACAGAGACAAAGTACTGCATGATCACCGGGCGTGGCTGCCTTTTCCTTAGTCTGCCCCACCAGCATGACTCATCACTAATCAATCACAAGAGAGTGCTTATGAGCATCAGAAATGTGTTTGCTGCAAAGGACAGAACATCTCCAACAGACATTTGCAATTTATAATAAATTTAAAATACTTTCATTTTCAGGCTTTGGGGGATCTCAGGGGCTCTCCTTGGACTTGGCTCGTTCTCAGTGTAGATTACATTAGGAGACCTAGTTTCTGCATTTTATTAATCAATCATCACTTTGTAAGTAAAACATTAAGGAGGCAGAGTAGTATGGAATTCATAATGGTTACAATATTTTAGAATTAAAAGTGTATGGTATAAAAGTAAAAGAAAATAAGGTAATCATGGCTATGGATGATGCTCCTTGGATTTCCACTTTTCAAACTTTTTGACTAATTACATTCCTCACATGATGAAAAGATGAAGCCGAACCTCTAGTTCACACTAGAGGATTCAGAGGAGCAGCATTCTGAGTGATGGAAGGAAGAGAAAAAAGATGCCCATCAGCCCAAAGATTGGATGCTCAGGGCCCTGAGTCCCTGAACCAGTTAAGCAAAATCTCAGTCTTTAAACATCCAGGGAAGGAGAAACAGTCTATTAATTTCTCTTTGCAAACTCTTGCCATGTGCATTCATTTCTGCATCACTGCCTCCATCCCACAGGGGGCTGGGTGCCCTGGAGGACTCACAATACTTGTCTAGTTGCCTGCACACTCATCTCCTCTGAACACAGGAGGTTTGCCTCTAAGGACATCATTTCAATGACTCTGCTTTTGCTCATACTGCTCTGCCGTTGTA
Source organism: Phyllotis vaccarum (assembly GCA_033318265.1). Taxonomy (NCBI): domain Eukaryota; kingdom Metazoa; phylum Chordata; class Mammalia; order Rodentia; family Cricetidae; genus Phyllotis; species Phyllotis vaccarum. The sequence goes on along the minus strand of JARWLC010000009.1, from coordinate 135,932,454 downwards.
AAGACTTGAGTGTTGCCCCTCAACTGATGTTTACTTGTAAATGGTCTCTCCGGTGCCTACAAATGGTTTATATGCCCATATACAAGCACAGATGTCTACACACATAGAGGCACATGCACACACATGCATGCAAATGCACATACACACATACATATACACACACTCATACATGCACATGAGAATGCAAACGCACGCACACAAGTTGATCAAATATGTATATTCATTGATAAATGAATAGATCAAAATCTAACCCAGGACAAAAGATGGAAATTAACCTTTTGTGAGTTTAATATCCAGTAGGCATGCAAAAAGCTAGGCATGGTGACACGTCTTGTAATCCCAGTTGTGGAGATGCAGGGACATATAGATGCCTGGAGCTCAATGACTAGCTACCCTAGCCTACTTTTGCAAGCTCTAGTCTACTGAGAGCACCTCTTCAAACAGTATCTATGAAGAATGGCATACAAAGATGCCATCTGGATTTCACATGTTTGTACATATGTGTTCATGTGCATAACACAAGCACCTACTTAAATATGAACACATACATAATTTAAAATGAAGCTAAAAAAATAGCCCACAATTTTCCAATAAAAGTTCTAGAAGGCACCTCAAAGTCTTCTGCTGTCAGAAGTAGGGAGTAGGTTTGGTGACTTATTTCAGGCAGTCCCTTCCTGTGGTGTTCTTCTGTAACTTCCACCTTGAACTTCTTTTCTTGAAAACCTTGGGCTCATATTTCAAAATCCTTCCTACTACTTGGACCTATGGAGAGCATGTTTAGGAAGACTTCTCATCAGTAGTTAGAGCAGAATTTAGTAAGACTGACATGCAAGGAGGCAACATTAAGGTCAAGGACTGGCAGTGATGATGCTTAGAGAAAGAAGAGGCAAATGCATAGCTACCTGGAGGAGAAAAGAAAAAAGCATGCCACCATCAGTAAAGCTGGCAATGAAAACCATCTGTGCACAGCACTGGGCCAAGAGGCTCTCACAGAGAAGTGACTGTGTGATATTTATCACACATACCTAGTGCAGACTGCTGGGCTCAATCACCTTCGTGGCTAGAATTGTGAAATTTGGGCGCTTACATTTTTTGAAGGCTTGTGCACCAGGTAGCATTTTAAACAGTTAACACGGGTACTTAAACTAATCCCAAAATAATCCTAAGAGCTAGTGATAATTTCTCATCATTTGCAGGTGAGGAAACCACGTCCCAGTCTCTTGCTCTAGCTGTTTATGCCCATAATTACAGAATTTATCTCTGTAAGTAAAGCCCTGATATTTACATATTCCATGAAGGATTGAGAGAGTCTCCAACTCAGAAAAAAATAATGAAGTTCAAAGCCTTTTCTCTAAATGGACAGTTGTGGCACACATCTTGAATTCAGGAGGCGGAGGTAGGCAGTCTATAGAGAAAGTTCCAGGACAGGCGGGGCTACACAGAGAAACCCTGTCTTGAAAAACAAACTAAGGAAAAAAACAGTCTTCTGTCTGGCATTTGAAGTCATGTACCATTTTTAAAGAGACTTGAACATTTGTAGATTTCTACAATGAAAAGTGTCCCTATAGATACCATGCCTTTACTTAAAGCAAACATAAGGAGATACTACTATGCATCGGCCTCTTCTCTTCCCTAAGCATCATCCCTCAACTGGGGATGCCAACAAGCCGTATAACTTTAACCTGTGTAGTAAAAATTATGATGTATTAAAGTGTGAGGTTCTATGGAAACACGTGGACAGGCCTCCCTGTGGGGGACATGTGGAGACAGCTCGGAGAAAGGCTTACGTGCAGTTCATAGGTGGTGTTGATATTCTCAATAGCATTTTGGAGGTAAATCCAGTATCTAATAAAGTCTGAATTCTGCATTAAGGGGTTGAATTTGATGTTGGTCACAGTGTACCTGTCACTCCTTCCTTTAGGAGTCACAGAAGAGCAGGAATCTACCACATTATCCATTTATCAGATAATACTTTAAACAGTCACCAGTAAAGAACAATTGTGGCATTTCCTTGCTGGTTTGCTTTTATCAAAGGGTTGCCTACTTTAAAGTGCTCCTGGGCAGAGTTCCATTGTTCCATTCTACCACTGGATTTCCTGGACCGCCACACAAAGGGACTATATTTAGGGGGACAATAGTCCTGCAGGACACTTGGCATGACCACCTTATTGATTGCTCTGGAAGGAGAACCATTAAACCATGGCCACCTCCAGGAACAATAATCATCACCAGGTCTAGAATCAGTCCATTTCCCAATTAGCAATGTATATCTTTGCTGGTTACTTCTGACAAAAACGCTCCCGTGTTGATAAACGACATAGACAGGGCACCCCAAAAGTAGATCAGGAGACTATGCTGTAGCTGACATGCTTGGAAAATTTGTAACTTATTTTTAAAGTATCAAACAGTACCTGCCAACATGCATATCTGCATTTTTTTAAAAAAGTGTGTGAATCCTATAAATGACTTTTTGTCTTCTATTTTTTAGTCAAATGTCTTTTCAGACATGAGTTGTCCCATAAAGAATACAAATTTTGTCTGAGGGAATGGCTCAGTTGATTAAGTGTGTACTCTATAAACACGAGGACCTGAGTTTGGATTCCCATCACCACATAACAGTCTGGGAGTTGTAGCGTACACCAGCAACCCCAGTACCATGGAGTTGAGGCAGGTGGATTCCCGGGGCTTGCTGATCCACCTAACCAGAAAACTCCAGCTTTAGTGGGAGTCCTTGACCTGGAAAACAGCATAGAGAACAACAGAAAAGAAGACCAGATGTTGACTTCTGGCTTCTACAGGCACATACATACACAACACACACACACACAGACACACACACACACGGACACACACACAGACACACATACACAGGGACACACAGACACACATACACAGGGACACACAGACACACACACACACAGACACACACACACACGGACACACAAACAGACACACATACACAGGGACACACAGACACACATACACAGGGACACACAGACACACACACACACAGACACACACACATACACACACACAGGGACACACACACACACATACACAGGGACACACAGACACACATACACAGGGACACACAGACACACACAGACATACAGACACACACACAGACACACAGGCACAGACACACACACAGACACACAACACACAGACACACAACACACACACAAAAACAGACACAGACAGACAGACAGACAGACACACAGACAGACAGACACACACACACACACACACACACACACACACACACACACACAATGTTCTGTAAAGAAGTTGGGATTGAAGAAATAGATGTTCTCAAGCCCTGACTAGCTTGTCCCTGTGTTACTTCCTTCAAACAGAACCTAATTTCTAGAAATTAACAAGAGACATAAATGATCTATCACTGATTCATTAAGACTTTACAGATGACTTATTTCTCTAAAAGGAGAGGAAGAGGTGGGGGACAGCGTAGGCTTGCAGACAGAGGCCATTTACTTCCTCAGTGCAGGGCATCTGATTATAATGCTACTCAGTGCAGTTCTTTCCAACTAATTCCCCCTGTGGGTCTGGGACCAAACCCAGACCCTATGTGTACAAGGCAAATGTCATACTCTGAGCCCTGCAACCGTTCTTTTCAAATGAAAGTCAAGGAGGCAGCAAGCCACTGTTCCTCATTAGTTCTTGGGAGACTATGCTGCCAACACTGTCTTACGTATATAGATGATTTTAATTTTTCCTTTGCTAATAAAAATGCTGGTGGCTCTCCCAGCCATAAAACAGTTAAGGCCAGAGCTTAAGAAAGTGAGTAATATAGGGAAACAGTATTTTCTGGACACAGCAAGGGCACTTGCACCTATGAACTCATAGCATTTGTCAGAACATGTACAAAACCGTGAAAGCTCAAGGCAGGCAAAATCCCAGCATGGACACAGAAGGTGGGCCTAAAGCCCTATGCCTAGCTAATAGTGAGAGTCATTTTTAAAGAGTGGCCCTTGGTAGGCTGGCCATACTTCAGAAGGTCACACTTCAAGAGCATATGGGCAGTGTGAGAATGAAAAGCTAGGTGAGGGGATGGGGCTGGGATGGAGTGATCTAGGAGGAGTTTGGGGGAGGGGGGAATATGATCAAACTACATGGTATGATACACTCAAAGAATTACTTTTAAAAAGAAAAAAGTACAAAATGCTCAAAAAGTTCATTTTAGAAAAAGGAAGAAAAGATTACAAGAAAGGAAATTATGATGTGATTGCGAAAGGGATAAACAATTTAAAAAATTATATCCTTAGAAGCAAGGTGTGGTGGTGCACACCTTTGATCCCAGCAATGAGAGACAGGGAAATCTCTGTGAGTTCAAGGCCAGTGTGATCTACAAAGTGAGGTCCAGGCCAGCCAGGGCTACACAATTAGACTCCGCCTCAAAAACAAAGACAAAAGGTCATATCTTTAGGGTTGCAAGCCTTTTTCTCTTTGTCTCCATTAGGGGAAGTCATGCATCCCTAAGCCATGGTCTGCTTCATCTGCACTGACTGAGACACAGCAGTCATTACAATGTTGAATGGGACAGGACAGAGTTAAAGTCTATTAACATCAACGTCCTGCTGACTCTTCTGTGATGCTAAACTTGCCCTGCTGGTTCCTCCTCTTTCTTTATAACAAAAAAACAGAACAAATGAATGTGAGCATTCATGAGAGGTCATTAACATTTGGAGCTTGTTGAAATAGGCTGCTTTCTTATCCCACTCAAATTAAATTTAGTAATGGAGATGCAATACTTTTAATTCTTGCGTGTTAACACACCTCCTTGGCAGAAAGATGTAGCCCAGAGCCCGGAGGATTTAGGCAGGACTTATCTGCATATGTGGTGGCTTGAATGAGGGACCAACCTTCAGAATCTGTGAATGCAAAGGCTCAGCTGGTGGAGCTTTTTGGGAAGGTTTAGGTTTACTGGAGTAAGTACATCCTCCAGTAAATTGGGGGGGGGGGGGGAGGTGTTTGAGATTATAAACACTCTTGACATTCATTTCCAATTTCCTCTCTCTGCTCTGTGCTGTGCTTGTGGTACAGGATGTGAGCTCCCAGCCTCCTACTCTGGCTGCCATGCCTGCCACCTGCTGCCACGTTTCCTCACCATGAGAACTCAGGTTCTACAACCATAAGCCAATGCAAACTCTTTCTTCTAAAAGTTGCCTGGCCACAGTGCTTTATTACAGCAATGGGAATGTAACCAATACGGCATGTTTCAACACTTTTAGGCTGAAGTAATTCATTTAGTCAAAAATATTTACTGTATTTCTTTGGGGTTGTGGGGAAGAGTGATGAACTGATCATGAATACTATGGTAGGTTAGCGTGTCAACATATGTGGAAAGCAATTTCGCGCATGAGACATTGCTCATAGTATGCTTTCTTGCATGTAGATTATTTTGTAAAGTTCTATGTTGAAGGAAAACTGGTGTGATTTCTCTAATTCCTTGAAAAAAAACACTTAATGCTCTTGATATAAGACAAAATATGTCAACTAAACATAGTTCCAATCAGAAGAAATGGTTGTTTTTCTTTTGAAGCTGTGCGTGAGCCATCACAGAGAGCACACTTTTCTTTAATATACGTGTACAGTGGTAACTTACAATCACCAAAGCATTTTTGCTATCTATCTATGGTTTCACTTATTTCTGTATTTAAACTTGGTTTCTGAAAACTTTTCACTATTGTTCGTGAGTGTGCACCCATGTGCGAATCTGAGAGTGGTGGAGGGCAGAGCACAACTTTAAGAGAGTTGATTTCACCTACCGTGTGGGTTCTGGGGATTGAACTCAGATGGTCAGGCTTGGCAGCAAGTGCTCTTACCCACTGAGCCATCTGGCCCACCAGGCCTGTGTCCTCATAAGGAATGACAAACCATTTTGGCTTAGCAAGAAAATTCTCTTCCCCTTCTTTTTCTCTCCAATGCCAGTTCTAGGTTTCTGATGCCACCTCGCTGAGGGCGTTATGTGCCTAAACTCCTGACCGGAGAAACAAAATGCACTTTACTGTCCCTCCCTCTTCTCTTTGACCCTCCCCTTCACACTGCCCCACCTTCTCCTTGCTCATGGTTCTTATTTTAAGTTCAAGGTCAAGAGATGGCGTCATTAAAACAAGGAGAAAATACTTTTTTTTTTTAAAGGGGCAGTTCCCAGTGTGCTTTGCAGGAATACTTTCTGATGTGCAATGTTCTTTACTATATGGACTCATTCCTTCTAGATGAGTCAGTTCAGAATGCAATGCTAATTCATTTGTGCAGACATGTGGCAACATGGCAGTGCTCTCCCAATCCAAACAAACTAAAACTCTGTAAGCTAAGTGTGAATACCTGTTGTTGGCTTCAGAGACAACTTTGTTTGGGAGCACCTTATTCAGATCAAAGCAACAACAAAACCTGTAATAATAAACAAGAGACATTCCACAAAGAATGAAGAACAGTTTACCTGCTGAGCCAGATTTATCAGAGATTGACTCAAAATCTTTTTCTAAGCAATAGCATTTCTGTAGGTGGCCAATTTAAATACATTCCAAAATGCTTAGATTCAAATTATTACAACTGAGATTCTGAGCCCAGTCTTATGATTTGCTTTTAGTCTCCTTGTAAAAATGACCATCTTGGCTGTTGGGCATTTGCAAGAACACTGAAGTCACCTGGGAACAAACATATATAAGAATCATATGAGTGTCTCCTATAAGGAAATATAATTGAAGATGTCAGTTTTGAGAAGTTTTTCCTGAGTGCATTGACAGGAATATCTGATTTTAGAAAAACAGTGCATTTGGAAGAAAGAGTCCTTACTCCCTGGGGGAAATTCATGCCCTGTAACATGAATAAATGATTGCTTTAGAAATAAAAAGGTATATGAACTCTCTAAGTAAAGCCAGCAACTGTACTGAATATTTCCATTTGTCCATCCTCCTGATACCCAGCCTGTGGCCGGTCAGCAGCCCCAACAGCTGGTCTTCCAGCTTGCTGTACTTTCATGTCTGAATATCCTTGCCAGAAGACTTCCCTCCATCCCTTACTCTGATCGAATTATATTTACATCTAATTGCATTTTTAGCAACTTCTCTCCTGAAGACCATCCCACATCTACTTGTCCAAACACTACCTTACAGAACTCACACACAACCCTGAGCTGATTTTTTTTTTTCTTCAAATGGTATGCAGTAAAATTCCACACTGCTTTTATAGTATTAGGAATAAAACTGGTATTGGGAGAGGTGAAATGACCACAGTAATACTACCAATGATGGGGAGTCAAGTCACTCAACAGCATCTTCTTTTTTAAAAGGCCACACACAAGTAAACCCTTTTCACTGTACTGAATTCATATCTGCTTTCACATCTGAAACCTTTCACTTGCCCCTGGTATAACAATCTGTTCTGTTTCCCTTGAGCACTTATCTGTCTGTTGACCCAACTTTGTCTTTTCAACAAATGTACTTATAATACTATTGTTTTGTATTTCAATCTTCTGACAGGTATCTCTACCGCACCAGCTGGAACTGTAAGTCGACCCTGCCCTCCATGATCCCCAGAGTAAGATGTGGCATAGCCACATTATGAAGACTTAATGGGGCTGACATCTAGAAAGCAATTTAATCTTAGGGAATGAAGTAAGAACAAACTGAATTATGAAATATATCAAGCCACACCTAGTCCAAGGGATAAAACCCATACTGACTCCAAAGCTGGCAAAATATGATCAGGACTATCCTAAGGGCAATAGACAGAGCAGTCCTGATTTATCAGCAACCCCGAGGCTGATAGCAGAACTCCAGTGCATGCTATGTGGAATGTCATAGGCTTGGGAAAAATGTTCAGGCATATTACCAAGATAAGGACTTTAACATAACACATGTGGCAAAAGGCCAGTTCTCTGAATCAAGACACAGAAAGAAAGATTAAATGATTACGACTCTGATTAGTCACTCACATCAGGCCAGGATCTTTGCTGTGTATTTTTCTTTCATGCATATGTTTAGTCAACTCTTGATAAGGGAACCTTGTTTAGTTATAACAGCTAAACACCAAGTAATGTCAGGATGATTATCCCCATGCTACAAAGAGAGTCACAAAATTAAATGGTAGAGGAGAATTTACTCCCAAGCCAGTCAGAACACCAAAAGCTGGTGTATTTCCCCAGTAAAACTTCCAGTAAAACTTTATGTTCTGCTGTGAAATATGAAATATTGGAGTTCTTGAGAACAAAAGTTATGTCATTTATAACATGCTATTGAGTAGAATGCACAGGATTAAATGAGTTGTGAGGTCAAGAAAGCAGATAACAATAAAATAAGGGATGAACTTTTACAAAAGGGTTAGGAGAACATGGATGTTCAGCGGCGGTTAGAAATGTTTACACGATACAGATAATGTGTATATTCTGTGACATCCTTGTAAAGGGAAACAGCGTTCTACCAAAACTGACATGTTCATCTCCATTGCTACCAAATAAGATGATCTTATTCTAGCTTCCCCTGGATGCCTGTCTGTGTAACTCAGTGTGAAACTACAGAAGCCTGAATTAGCATACAAAAGCTCTTGGCAAGACTTCACTTTTCTACTTCATCCAATTCATCAAATCCTTCCATGGGGCTAAGAGGGATTTTCAGAAATATTCAGTGTGAGGTGATCTGAACATGTGGTTGACCTCTTTCAGTAGAAGTTGGGAGTTAAAATTAAATGACACAGCTCTGAATTTATTTATATAAATCACACTTTGAATTATATGTAGATAGAAGTTTTGGCTGTCTGATAGGACCAGAACGTCCCTAAGGGCTCTGACTGGCAAAGCCATCATCCATTCATAACAATGGTGATTATTAACTGTCAGCAATATCTTCACAGTTGAGTCACCCAGTCTTTGTAGAACTTAGAAGCTGTGCCTTTTAAGATGAAGAATTTCAGACTCTGGGATTTTCATAGCCTGAGGATGTTTTAAAAAAAAATTGGAATGAAACTTCAATGTAACACCTTTTAACTTTGCTAAGTCAAAGTATTCAACACTTCCGTCATTTTATTAAAGCAACAGGCATCTAAAACATCAAAAAGGAAAGACCAAAAATTTCATAATAAAGAAAAAATTAGTTGGAAACCCATTTTCCCTGTAGAATCTTGAGCTCCATCTAATTGCAGCCCAGGAAATAGCATTGAGAAGCGATATCCTATGCTCCTTGATGGTGTATATTTTTCTCTAAAATGGGTACTAGAGGCCATGGATTTTGCCTTGCATGTTTGTACTACTTCCAGCTAGTAACTGTGGCTTCTTTCAAACTTAGAGCTAGGGGCACTGAGATCTTTCTTAATTAAGTAGAAATACACATTTTTCATTTAAATTTCAATGAAGATTGTATAAAGACCCTGTTGGCTTTAGGGATCTTTTCTCTCTGTCTCCCCAGTGAAAGGAAGCTCTTATTCCCCTAGGGAGCCTCTTGATATCCTTGCTATCACTCACGTGGTTTGTTTCACTCATCAGAAATATGCCTCAGTTTTGCTTTCCCAAGAAATCCAGACAGAACACAAGTGGGTCTCCTCCTGTTCCTACAAAGCAAGGGATTTGTCTGTGATAACCAACGGAGAACAGCGATCTTGCTTGGGGTATATAAATAAAATCAGCACATCTAGGAAGGGGGTTTGGTGGGTGAAGTGTTTACTATGCAAACAAGAAGACCTGCATTGGACCCTCAACAGTCAAATAAAGGCTGGACACAGAGGCAAGCGCTATAATCCCAGTTATTGGACTGTTGGCTCTCTGGACCTTACTGGCACTCTGTTAGGTCAAACTGGTGAGCTTTGGGTTCCTAGAGAGACTTTGTCTATCAAAAAATAAAGTGGACAGCTATAGAGAAAGACATCCCACCACACAAATTTGGAAACATGCATCAACACACATGAACTTGTACACATGCATATACTCATATATAAATAAAATGAACTGAATATGATTAATTTTTGGTGTGACAATCAAGTGATAGAAGTTGATTAAGAATGTTGTTTCGCATGGCAATACCACGTGAGTGGTATGTGTTTTTATCTCTAACTAATACACAAGAGAAAATAATTTAGACAGTGATTTGCTTAAGGTCATGAAAACAAGGACTGGTAAACAGGTTTATCAGGACCACAAGTTACATGTGTAATACGACTGTAGTAGACTATAGCACCTACAGAGGACACTGCGTTTATTTCTTCAACTTTGTGTCTATCACAAACCCACTTTGTCAGACAATGACATTTGTCAAGGTCTCTAGTATTTTCCATCATGCCAGTACAGTGATCATTTTTTGCCCTTATCTTTGTAGAACTTTCAGAAAAATTTGACTCCCAAGCCCAGTCTCTCCTTATGCAATTTTTTTTAAAGCTTCACATGTGTAGGAGGGTTATGTCACATTGCAAATAATTGTCCTGTCTACTAATTTAATAAAAACGCTGATTGGCCAAAGGCAGACAGGAAGTGTGGGCAGGACTACTAGACTAAGAAAACTCTGGGAACAGGAAGAACAGAGCAGAAATGCCACAGAGACTCCAGAGTTGCTAGACAGGCCAGAAGATGCAGAGGACAACTGTGCTGCTCTGAGAAAAGGTACCGAGCTGCATGGCTGAACAGGTTAAGAGTCATAGGTTAGTTTAAAGGTAAAGAGTTAGTAAGTTATATGCCTGGGCTTCAGGTCAATCAGCATACAATTAAATGTCTGTGTGTTTCTGTGGGACTATGGGCCTGTGGGCTTGCAAGTCTGGGCCACCAGGCTAGGCCAGAAAGTCCAGGCCACAAGACTAGACTGGAAAGTCTGGGCCAGAAGGCTGGGCTGAAAAGTCCAGGCCAGAAACTTAATACAACACACATGGTTTGTGAGATGCCATGTTTCCTGTGATTTGCCGATAAGATACTGTTCTTACCACCTCAAGTTCCTTCAAGATTCTTCTCTCACTGAGCTAAGACAGAATCTCTTCAGGGCTCACATTTAGTCCTTCTCTCCTTTTTATTGCTTAGATAGTCTGGGGATCTCATCCAGTCCTGTCTTTAACCACTAGAGACATCTTGATAATTTCTCAAATGAAATCATGGAGTACTATGGTCTTCTCTAGACTCCAGACTTTCTTAATCACCCACTTAATCTCCACTAGATCTCCAGTCTCTGTGTCCACCATCCCAAGTGTTTTTTGTAGACTTGTTCATCTCATTAAATGACCCCATTATGTGCCTGTCTTTTGAACCAGATCTCAAAGAATCATCTAATAATGAGTTCCAAGTGCACTCTAATCAGATGCCATCAATGTTCCTGACCTTAGCCACTACCCTCTCTCCTGCAGATTTCTGGAATAGCCTTGTTTCTGCTTTTGTTCACCACACTTTCTTAGTCTGCATGGCACTCTAGCCCAGTGGCCCTCAACCTTTCCAGTGCAGCGCCCGTTTAATATAGTTCCTCATGTTGTGGTGAACCTCTAATCATAAATCTTTTGTTGTTACCACTTCATAACAGTAATTGAATACTGTTATGAATCCTAATGCGACCAGTGTTTTCTGATGGTCATAGACAACCCCTGTGAGACAGTGTTTAGAATCCCCAAGGGGTTGTGACCCACAGGTTGAGAACCTCTCCTCTAGAGGCTTTCTCATACTCTATACTCCTAATTTTCTAAAATTTGCTAATGTTTCCTTCACCTGCCCTTAACCTTATCTGCTGTTATGTTATGTGTTTTTTCATTTATTATTTCATATACCCTCTATTACAAAGTGAGCTCCAGAAGAGCAAGGATTTTTACTATTTAATATTCTTATTCTAATAAAGGTACTTGATAAGTTCTCTGGGATAGACAAATAAGTCTCATTGTTTTGTGTTTTAATTAACATATGATATTAATAGTTATTTGTGGGTAAACATGGCAGTAAATTTTTTAAAAATTGAGCTAGGCTCTTGTCTTTACTAGATAATATATACTTTAAATGATAGAGTGAAGCATTATTACCCTCATTTTATAGATGAAACAACAGAGATATTGTTTCAGTCCAACCATTTGGAAGATAATACAACTAGCAGTCAACTCTTTCATTTTTGATTCATAAAGAATTGGCATTCATTTGATTGTGAGAATGAATGTGTTGACAGGATGCTAGAATAATTAAGTTTGAAAACACACTGTGTGAGACAATTGAATATTTATGTGCAAAGGAATGAATTTAGACCCTTCCTTGACATCATTTTCATTATGTATGTGTGTATTCAAAATTTATGTTCAAATATATGTTCAAAAGGAATGTATTTAAAATGCCCTAGAGACTCAAACATAAGAAGATTATAAAATTCTTAGAAAAAAAGTATAAAAGTACAGATTCTGATGACCTTGGATTAGATCTTTATTCTTTTTTAGAAATGACATGCAAAGCAACAAGAGAAATAGATGAATCCATAAATTGGATCTGATTACAATAAGAAACCCTGTGACTACCCAGTGCACTGTCAAGCAAATGAAAACACAATCCACGAAATGAAATAGTCACAAAAATTTATCCAAATAGGCTTAAGAATTCAAGAACATAAATAACTATTACAGCCTAAGAAAGACAAACAATTCAAATGAAAAAGTGTTAAAGAATTTTAAGGCACATATCCCTCAAATAACATATACAATGCATGTGACAAGTTCCTTGGTGTCCTTCCTCAATGAGGCATTCACACAACCCTCAGGGGATGCTATTCACAGCCTCTCTAGGATGGCTGCATTAAAAAAATCTGGGCAGGTGTTGGTTAGCCTATTAGGAAACTTGAACCCACTGCTGGTACAGAAAGGAAGGGAGCTGGGAAGAGGCACCCATGCTCACATGACCTCGACATCTTCCCAGCCTCTGGATACAGCATGTCCTGTCCCTAAACCCACTGATTTCTATCATTTCCACAAATAAACAGTGATGATAAATAGTAAAGGTTAGTACTTTAAAAACTTTCTTATGCCTTGCTATTACTGTCTTTTTACACATATTATCTCACAAAAGGGTGAAGAAAAAGTGAGTTAAGTGGGGAAGCACCTTGCCTTGAGCCAAGCAGCCAAATGGCCATAAAACTGAAGCCAAGGCTCCCCTGCCCTCTGCATGGTGTCCCAGGGCATCAGTCCGCATTGCTCACCTACCTCTCTGCCCTGCCCAAACCCATCTCTGCTGTGTTTCTACAAACAAACCTTGCTGATAGGGGTGGTCCTTCTCTGTCCTTTCAATAATTTTCAACACAATATGTATAGCATTCATCCATATTTTTGGTCAGTTTTCTTACCTTTTAATATTATAGGATTTTTTTTAAAAATTAGGTAAACTTGTTTCATTACAAAGAAAAGACTTCATCTTCTAACACTTTTTGAAAATTCTGCTATGAGATGTGTACAGAAGAATGTTCTGAATAAAGCAGACACTTGGCAGCAGATGCATCAATTCACCACTCATTAATCAAAGTGCCAAGATTAGCATGCAAGAGACTCCTAGAAAAGTATTATAGGCCATTTGAGAATCCACTTCACTTACCAGTTTTATGTACCTACTCATGGCTGTATCTGATACCCTCATTTATATAATAATTCAAGCCAGGTAATAGGCAAACAAGACTGGCTTGTATTTCCTCACAATGAACACAGAATACAAATAAACAGCCTGACATCATAGTAACACAAGCCTTCAAAACAATATGCTCAGTAAAATCTTGTTCCATGGTTCAAGAAGCCTCTTGCTCCTTGAACACAGTTTGCCTGAGAAACTTAAGATGCCACAAATACATAAAAAATGCATCTGATAGTTTCATTTCACAACAAATAAACCCGAATTTATGCTTTGTAGATAAAAAAAGCATATTTTCTTCAAACAAAACTTAGAAGCTTACACCTGCCCATAAAATGTCTGAAAAGGGCAACAAATGCTGGGGGCGCCGAGGCCACAACAGCTGTCCACCTAGCAGATGCCACTCAGGAGCTGTGGAAGTGCCAGCCTGGGATGCAGACGGCTCAGGAAAGCCCTCTAGATTGGCTCAAAAAGACGCAATGCATTTTCTCCTTACAAACCAAGCTTTCTAGCACTTAAAAAGAGGGAAGAAATGGCTGTCTGCCAAAGAGCAGCACATACCTCACAATGTTAAACCTCTGACTAATTGTCCAGACTTTAAAGATACAGGAGGTGAGGGGAGCCGTGGTATACAGATTCAAATGAAACTTTGAAATACAGATGCAGACACAGGTAAGAACAACTTTCAGGAATTGGTTTTCCCTCCCACGGTGTGAGGACTGGGGGGGGGGGGGTCAAACTCAGCCTGGCTGCAGGCATCTTTACCTGCATCTTTTTTTTTTTTTTTTCCCAACCAGAAGTTGGATGAATACCTCTATCCAGAACTATAATGTGGAGCCCAACTGGTATGAAGTGGGAAGATCTGTCATGTATTAATAGTGCCCACCCATCTCATCTCACATGGGTTCTTGGTGACAGAGTCCAACATTCTTAGCCCTGCCCTAACCCATGTGTTCTTTGCTTCTGCAGAGGTGTTAGCCACTCTTGTGTGAGCTTTCTAGACCTTCTTCGGGATGAACTCATGCTCAAATGCTGTTCCTCAAAGACGCCTTCTGCAGCCCTTGTCTATACCACTGTACCTCTGCACTTTGTCAAAGCTTCTTTTTCTTCATCAGCAAATTAAATATATGATTTATCTTGAGAGGGCAAACTACCAATAGAGTACATGTGTGGTTGATGAAGTCTCCTTTCCAACTACGCCAAAAACCTAGCAACATGCCTTCCCCTAAAGAGGAACACTGAATATTAATGAATGGACTTATGTTCTAATTATACCAACTTCAAAACCCTTTTTCTACCTCTCTGTGTCCCCGGTTTTCTACATTTTCAACTAGATTCTCTGGCAGTCAATTTGCTTAACACCAGGAGAAAATGATGTGTGGGGGTAACTATGGGCAGAGGTACGGCTGGTGTTCACAAGAGTTTCTGGGACTCTACAAATGACTCAGTTGGAAACTCCCTAGCTCCCTGGGTCCGGCTGATTGCTAGTCCAGTACAATTCCCTTCTGGTTTACTTTCACAGATTCCACGGAGGAAAATCACCAAACCAGACCTTGGATTCTTCTGGGTGATTTCATAAAGATTTTCTCACTGCTGATGAACTTTGACACTGGGCAGATAAAAAAATAAATACAACATCTCCCAATGGGTAAAAGCCAGGTTTCCCATTCAGACCTTGTTTGCTATGTGTATACACAGTGAAGGGTCTAGAGCCATAACATACAAACTTAGTGCTCATGCAAAACAGAACTGTATTTTTACACTCTACTAATGATAATAATTACTACTGACTCTAAAGTAAGCAAATCCATATTTGTTTTCAAGTTAAGCATGTTACTCAAGAATATTCAAAAACATTTGCTAAAGAGGTGTGAACTGTGCAGGCTGTCATCAAAACCCATCTGTCTGAATCTGTTAACCCGCATTGCCGGAGCTGGGACATTCTTCAAGTGTGCATAACAAAAGCTCCTTATGTCCACGGTGAGGGCTCATAGGTAACTTAGAAACAGGATTATTTTATCCACAATTTAAACTCTAAATAGTTTTCGTGACTATATTATCCTTCTGAACCAACTCCATCAAACCTAAACCCAACGGCGAATGGAGTTTGAGATTTAAAATCAAGGTGATCATGACTAGTTTTTTATTTTTATTTTTTTTAATCTACAAATTTTTCATAAAACAACTTTAAAATATTCAGTAGGTTCTTCAAGAAGGAGGTCTGTGGTGGTTCACACATCCTCCTTTTGGCTGGAAAAGACATTACACATCATTCTTAACAGTGCATGTGTTTAGAGGATTAGGGTATCTGAGAGGCTAAAAATGAGGAAAACGCTAGTTCAATAGTCTACAGACATGCGCCTTCTGAGCACCTTGAAGGTCATCATCAGTTTATGCGCCTGTCATTCCTGCTATAAACTGTTGTTTTGGATACAGGTGCCTCTCCAGGCAGTGGAGTAAAGCTGGTCTTACCTGTCCTCCTCTCTCTCTTTCTCTCTCTCTCTCTCTCTCTCTCTCTCTCTCTCTCTCTCTCTCTCTCTCTCTCTCTCAGTGGAAAGGATGCTGCGCCCAAGTTTTGGGTAGCTTGCTTATCTCAGGCAGTTTCCTGTGCTTCTCTGAATCTCTGTGGTAAGAATGAGCTATCAGTGGCTGATAAACTGCTTTCAACTGAAGGCCCAAGCAAAGCCTTGGCTGAACGTATCTTGAGCCTTGCTTTGGCCACTACAGAACCTAACAGGGAAAGGGCTTGATGGGTCTTCTGCTTCCTGCCAAGCAGCCAACAGTTCTACCACCCAAAGCTCAAATATTCTATACAAAAAAAGAAGAAATAAAGTAGAGAAAATTCAAAACCAACAGAAATTTTAGTATGATGTGGGTTTTTGATTTTTAGAGACAGGATTTCATTGTGTAGCCCCGTCTGTCCTGGGATTTAGGCCCTGTAGACCAGACTGGTCTAGATCTGCCTGCCTCTGCCTGCCTGGTGCTGGGATTAAAGGTGTGTTACCGCACCCTGTTTGGTGTAGACTTTTGAATTCCTTTTTTCGAGGTTTTTGTTTTGTTTTGTTTTTTAAATCTCAGGAACTTTATTTTATTTTAGGAAGAAAGTGAGGAGGGAGATGGAGGGAGGAAAAGGGATACAAAAGGAGGGAGGGAGGGAAGGAGAGAGGCAGGGGAAGAGGGAGGGAGGGAAGGAGGAAGGAAGTGACAGAGCAGACTCATTCTCTAGCTCAAGCCAACCAGGAACTCACTAAGTAGTCCAGGCTGACCTTGAACCTTGAACTCTAGTAATTCTCCTGCTAAGCCCCTAGGCATATTTGGCTTATCCAAGTTCTTTCAGAGTAAAAATTTAATTATCTTTCATTTTCTTTCAACTCCCTTAACAGTGGAATTAAATTATGCAAATATTAACTATCAGAGGGAAATAAAATCATGGAGAGCCCGGGAAAGGGACGTGAGGCCGAGGCCATGTTCCTTGCTGGGACTCCTGGGATACCTGTCTGACACAAAATTTACTAGCCTCAGAAAGGCCCAGGAAGCCTAGCACTGTAGACGAGAAGCAGAAAGATGAAGCTAACAAAATTATAAACCGTGGGCTTCTGAAGAATGTGAGGAGATTTATGCCCTCCCCTTTCGGCTGAAAACATAGCACTGCATTCAGTAGGGTCAAATACAAGATCTCTCTTGCAGGGCAACTGCAGGACTCACAGGATGCAGAAAACCATTTTAAATAAGTAATGCTAATAATAAACAGGAAGCCTCCCTGGTGCACCTGGCAGAGCCCTGGCGGTTTGCCTGTGCTAGCAAAGTTTCCTTTTTTCTGTTAGTTCAACACACACAGTCCACCAAGCCTTCCAAGAGGTGGTCAAGATAAGAAGCTAAATTTGAAATGAGATTTCAGCTTGGCTTGTTTTGATATAAGTACTATCAACCAGACATGATACTCTCACCGGCTGTGTTCCCTGGCTTAAATGATTGTCTTTATTTCTTCCTGTGCTCACTCAAGTAGGAGGAAAAACATGAGGAAATCATGCCTAAGGATCTGTTTAGGGATAGAATGGCTTTTTTTGAAGCGGGAATATGGATCGATTGTCTCTTAATTTCCTGAAACATGTTCTTTAAAATGTAGGCGCCTGGACCTCCACCAGGCCTGACTTCCCCTTTAATAGTGTATGTTGAGAAGGCATATCAGGGTGCTTTATTTTTTTCGACATACTAAAACATGATTATCAATAAAGTGACTTTGCCTAAGTGTCTCCACATAGGTGGTCTTACGATTAGCTTAGGAACACAGTCTTCTCTAGTACCTGTGGGGATGCTCTGAGTGTCACCAGGTCGGCCTGGCTCGGCCTGTACAAGCTTTCACTCACAAAGGTTCCATGCAGCAGTTTTCTTCATGCAGCACATTAAAATTCTAATTTTCAGATTTTTTTTTTTTTTCTGAAAATTTTTTTCCTGGTACTTTTAATCTTTGGTTGGTAGAACTCATGGACCTAAGACCCAAGAATACCGAGTTCTCTTGGGGGTTCTAGCGGTGCATCATTGCCTGACTTACTGAGTGCTCATAGTTTATTTTGTTTATTTTACCTCCATTTAAGGAAAAATAACGCTTGGCATGTTGTGGTTGGGAAGACAGAAGCTATGAGCTTTTGCTCAGATTCCCTTACCTAATGAACTTTGGTTGGATCAAACAAACAAAATGAATGGGATTATGACCCACTAGGATAAGCATGAGCTATTTGGGGACATATGCTTGGTACATGGCTGGCAAAAAAACAAAACAAAAAAAGCAGTTATTGCAACAATCCTTGGTGGGGAAATGATGTGCCTAAGAAAACTAGGTATTTATGAGTGCTCCAAGTTTAGTGCACCGTTTCATACATGTAATTTTACAGTGGTGTTATTTTTAAATATACATAGCAGCTATCTACACATCTGTTATGTCCATCAAGAGGATTTTTCTTGAGAGGCCATACTGATGCCTGCTTAAAACATTTTCATAATGTTCTTTTGAGTATACTTTACAATATCATTGGTATCTGTGGATGGCTTCCCAGTATTCCTCATGCTGTTTTTGTAAATGAATGAAGACAATTTTGAAGAAAGGGGACATTCATCCTTACAAACACATTGTAATGGTACCTCATCTCTGCACTGTGAGAATGGACTTGCTTTAAGATAAATAAGTTTATCCAGGTCAAGTCAGATGAAAAGAAGGCAATTAATCTTTGGGAATCTAAAATTGAAACCATACCAAAAGGGAGTAAGAATTGTATTCCTGTAGGGTTCAAAAGCTGATAACTTCCAGGGAAGAACTTCATTCACACATTGCTGGGATAAGGAGGTGGGGCATCATGCCATTTGCTTATAATATTTCAACATATCTAGGGATCTGTCTTATTTTGGCTGGACTTTGCACAATATATTATATGTTGTTTATTTATTTTTTTTATATGAGGCCTTTCAGGGTTCTGTGGCAGATTTCTTTCCTAAAATGAAGGATTTCTGTTTGTGCTTTGTAGATGAACCAGGAGTGGGTTAGTATAACTGCAGTATCTGATGTATTATGAAGTTTCCCCTATACACAGAGTCTGACGACTCAGGACAAACCAGCTAGTTTAATCTTTATGTATAGTACTCTTCATCATTAAGAGCCCAGGACAACAATTACACAACATTGCAGAGTGTAAGGATTTTATATAGAATAAGGGCATTACTAGTACTGCTCCCTACAGGTCATTAGGGTGAAATAAAATAACACAGCTGACATGCTGAGCATGCTCTACCACCCAAAGAGAGGACCCAATTAGTGAGGTCTCCATTGGAGAAGAAATGGTTTCAGCCAGCAGAGAAAGTCATTATTATTATTATTATTTTTGAAAGAGGGATGTGAGGAACGGAGTTCTGAGATAGACAGGACTTTGTCTCAAGTCCAGCTTCCCAAACTTAGCTCATGATTCCCTTGGGGTTATAAGGACAGCAGGGCTGTTTCCCACATTCCCAGCTCAAGTCGAGGGTCACAACAAGATCTCTAGGGGAGGGGGCGGTGATTCAGCACTGAAGGTGGGATCAAACTCCACATTGTTTGCAGTTATTTTCCACTGTTGCATTTCATATGCAGATAGTTTGTGATGCAATAATCCAATTCAGTGCTTCTCATCAAGGAAGCCACAGAGCACCCACTTCATGAGTGTCACTCTGTTGTTACCCTGGTGACATTTGAGGAGCCCTCAGGCAACCATGGATGCCTAAGGACTCCAGAGAGCAATTTCATGTGAACACAAAGGGTAAGTGTTACAATGCAGCTGTTCAGTTCAGCTCGGACTCTGGAGCTGGAGTTGTGCAGCATCAATTAGGACTTTTCTTCTGGCTTCCGGCCTTTCCCTCTACTCTGTCACCAGATTCTATGACAAATAGAACGAATGCATAATCAAAGAACTAAAAGAAAATTAAACCACTACTAGGAATGTAGTAAAATCATAGGATTATAAAGCTTCTTATAATAAATGTAAGAAGGCATTAACAGTTACAAACTGTTTGGAAAAAATGCATATTATCTTACTTTATTTTATTTACCCAGTACCTGGTACACAGACTATCAAGAAATGTTTACAAATTAATACACGTAGCTCCTGAGGCATTGTTCAGATCTCTTGTTCAATAAGGAAACCTTTAAAAGTAGCTATTGGCTAAAAATCTTCAGAAAAGTAGATTAAGAAGTCATACTAAGTCCATAATAAGCTCTGTCATCTACAAAGCTACTGTAACACAGCAGGGTGTGAATACATGACATCTACTTTAACTTAAAACTTGCAAATCCAAGCCACTGGACCCAGGCTTGCAGTGAAGAGGCCCTGAAGGAATGGGAAATCCCTGGGAGCCCCTGTGTGGATCCGGCAAGAACTACTCCTGTAAGCCATTGACGAACTCATGCTCTTTGTAGATTCACAAAAGAATAGTTCTTGATCCATGAAAGAAGAGTTCTTGAACAAAATTACAGAACAAAGTCATTTTAAAAGTATGGATATGAGCCTGGAGAGATGGTTAAGAACACGGGCTGCTCTTGCAGAGGACCCAGATTAAATCTCCAGCATTTATATAATGGCTCAAAACCATCTGTAACTTCCAGGAGACTGATATCTCTTTTTGTGGCATCCTCGAGCACTAGGTATATATTTGATATACAGACATACATTCAGAAAAAAACACCCATCAACTTTTCTAAAAGCAAAGATATATTAACAGGGACTTGTGATGCTCTAGGACAGAATAAAAAAAAATCACATGTTTACATGTAGATACACCTTTATTTACTGAGATCACAGGGTTATATCCAATTGGCCTATCAGGATTTGAAAATACCATAAATTAAAAATGCATGTAATACACTCCGCCTGCCAAACATCATGTTTGTATCAAGGATACCTTATATGTGCTGACAACAGTTCCATCAGCTTATGTTTGGGTACAGCACCTGACACAAAGTCTGTTCTACAGTGAAGTGCAGACCATTTTATGCACACACAGAGATGGTCATTTCAAAGAAATGGTGGGTGGGAAAATGCCAAGGACCAACATGCAAAACAATCAAACAAAGCCCAACAGCACTGATGTCATCTGCTGCCAAGGACCATTGTTTCCATACCCACAGTGGTATGTGCCCTAGAGCTCCAGCTTGCAACTGCTGCTCAGCTCAGAAGAAGAGCAGAATTCAAACCTCTTAGAGTGATTTCTCTAGGTGGAGTGTCATTTTCATATCATCAGCAAGTCATTAAGCTGGCAATCAGCCACGATCCAAATTTACTTAAAAAATGGCTGGCTATCTGCTGTGGACAGAAGACAAAGTATAAGAGCCAGACCCGTGGTTTGCCTGCCTCTTAGCTCACTCTCCTGCTTGTACCTGAGTTTCGGCAATATGGAGAAACTTCTGATGTAGCTTCTTGCTTTTTTTTTTTTTTTTTTTTTTTTTTTTTTTTTTTTTTTTTTTTTTTTTTTTTTTTTTTTTTTTGCATGCATCCTGTCCTTTCTTCTCAGAGTGTGATTTTTAAGGTTCCCCTCTGCCAAATCCACTTCTACCTTAATGGTTTTCTCATTCTGTGACCACTATACTCATGCTTGAGGTTTAGAATATATTTTTCATGTTTTTATTCTCAATGCAAAGCACATCAGACAATCTGACATAAAATATTCACTCAATATTCCAGTTACATTTAAGCACAACTATGGGAAGAATTTTTCAATTGGGTATCTGAGAGACAGATAATGCTTAATTAGTTCCACTTTAGATGTTTCCAAGAGAATGAGCCAGAAAAATTTCTCCTGTGTGGGTAACAGAGGATCAGTCAGCACTTCTTCCTCCTTCCATTA
This sequence comes from Phyllotis vaccarum, assembly GCA_033318265.1. Taxonomy (NCBI): domain Eukaryota; kingdom Metazoa; phylum Chordata; class Mammalia; order Rodentia; family Cricetidae; genus Phyllotis; species Phyllotis vaccarum. The sequence continues at coordinate 135,910,526 of JARWLC010000009.1, read as the reverse complement.
AATCCTAGGCCTTAAAACTAGCAACTAAACATTTTGTGTATAACTGAGATATAACATAAAGTAGATATTTCTTGGAAGCCCCTAATATCTCTTGCTTACAATCTTCTCTTCTATTGTCTTTTCTTCCCATCTTAATACATAATCTATGGTTCTGTTTATTCACACAAACTTCCAAAGATACCAGGAATCTCACTGTCAGAAATAGAAATCTCAGCCGTTAGATCTAAATCTGCACCCTTCCAGTCTCTAGCTCCTTGAAAATTTTTTCTTTGTGATATTTCTAACACTCACAGTAGTGTGTTTATTATTTTCTGTCTCTACCCATAAAATGGAAGCAATGTAAAAGCATTGATTTTGTCTGCTTTATTCAACCCCAAGTTACCAAAAGCTGGTGCAGTATTTCCCTATTAGGTGCCAATAAATATTTGCCAGATAAATTAAGTGAATGAGAATCTTAGTGTGTCCTTTAAATAAAGTTATGGCTTGGGGATTTTTTTTTTAAAGTTATGTTGTTTTCTCTATTTCCTTTATCATATTTGAAAATGGCCCACAAGAAACTTTTGCACCTTAGACAGAAGATGAGATTTTTCATTAAATGGCAATTATGGCTTATACACTTTCTCTACCTTGACCTAATGAATAACAATTTTTTCTAAAGATAAAACCTTTTGTCTTCAAGGGAAAGCTTCTAAAGCACAGGATGTCCTAAAGTAAGGTGGAATGTTCTTTCTGGAGAAGTAAACAATTCAAAAGCTTCAGGAAGTCCCTGAAACTGAACAGATTACTAAGCCCCTCCCTACCCAAGTTTGTATAAGTAGTAAGAACTTTCAAAAGATAATCTGAGAAGAACCAAGCTACCTGGAAGCCAGAGACCAGACCAGCTGCTTGGAAGTGGCCCAGATACCTCTTAGCTACTGGAAAATATTCTTTACCATCTGTTGTACTGTTTCAGGTTTTATGGGTCATCACAAATGAGGGAATGGGCTTTGGTGGCAATGCCTTTGAGTCATGTATCCTCCTATAAGTAACTTCTCACCCATATTCCTGTAAGTATCTTCAATAAAACTGATTCCATCAAGTTGGACTTTGGTGATATCAGTACTTTCTTTGATTTGCTATTGGTTCCTTATCTAGGGTGAATAGCTGTTTGTTTGTGTCTCACTAGGAATAGTGCCACACAACACAAACAATAACAGTACTTTTTGTTCCCTTTAGTTATAAGGTGAGAAGCTCCGATAGCATTCTAGAAGGCTAGAAAATAAAGAAATGTTATGTTGCCTAAATCTATAAAGCTGATGAGTATGCCAGTCACTTGGGGTGATATCATAGAAAGCCAGAGGTTGGAGTCACTAGGGGATAGTCAGCATTTAGGATGGAGAAAGCAGATGCCTTTAATGCCCTGCAGCCAGAATCCTTACCTTTTCCCCATCACTGAATCAGAGTTAATTTACCAACAAATCCTTGTGAAATTAGCATCATTGCAAAGGCTTTACTCCTGACTCTAAGATGGTACCTTTCTCAAAGATGCAGTACTCTAGTGGACACACTTCAGAAACAAGCAATTTGCTGACAAATGAGTGGTCACGTACAAAAGTCACCTGTAATCCCAAGAGTCACTTTAGAGTGTGGTTACTGAAGAACCAGAAAAAACGCCTCCATTTTTTAGCAAAAGTCCCTTAACCTCTGCCTGAATTCTGCTGAGATCAAAGTACAAACAGGAGATGGCCTAGGGGTTATCTGATAGCAGCTAATTAACCATGGAATGCCCCAGTACCAGAGATAGCCTGGGGCCACTCGATAGCCATGGAACATCTCAACCCTGGAGATAGTCTAGGGAGGAGGGTTTGACAAACAGCGAGCTAAATCCCCCAAAATGAGCTAATCAAAATTGTATTGGTACTAAGACCCCTAATTGATGCACAACCTTGTGGGTTTTGCCTTTAAAAATCCAGCTTGCAGAGGGGCAGGTACCTCCTCTGGCCATTGCCACGCTTGTGTGCAGAACCAAGGTCCTTGTCTTGACTTGTATTTTTCAATAAACCTTGCTTTTACATTTCAGAGAGTTTGTGTCTCTGGTGGTCTCTTTGGAGATCTCACAACCAGAGCACAACAATTGGGGGCTCGTCCGGGATCCCCAGAAGCCCCCACCCCACCCCAAGGCCCAAACCCCAAAGATGTACACCAGCCAACTGGATAAGTTTACCTGGACTATCCATTGTTCTGTCTCTGTTCCTCTTTTACTATCTAAAAGGTGGCTGGCAGTGTCTGTATCCGAATCTGTAAAGTTTCAAGTTTCACTTTGGTGAATGTGCCTGTAAAGCATACCCGAAGGGATTGGGAGATGTCCCTACTCCTGGATGGGGGTCTCAAATTTCAGACTCTGCTGTTAGGGACCTGAGAGGGTCCCCTTCTGAACTCTGGGGACATGAAGACCCTACTGGGCCAATTCTGTCCCATTGAGTTATCTAGGCTTCCTACCTGGACTTCTGAACTGCAGTACTCTGTTACTCTGTTATGGGCCTTTGTTCTTCCATTTTGTCTGAAGTGTGTTTTTGCTCATCTCTCGTTTCTGCAGCAGGGCATTAGGCCTGTGCACAGCCATTGCTTTGTTTGTCTTCATTTATGCAAATGTTTTAATTACAAACTAAGCTGATAGTCTTACTCCCTTAAAAATGTTCCTGGATATGAATGTGTGAATGTATGAACAATGTGGCCACAGTATGCATGTTTAATGTTTGGATTTATGTGTGTCTTGTGACTCCAGATAAAAACATGGCCAGCGGAAGGGATTCTGAGGTTGCTCCTGCCAGAACTGTGTATGTCACATTGATTTGTTTTCTGTGTTTAATTGCAAGAAGGCAAGGGACATTAGGAAGGATGGGAAATGTGAGCTGCCTCCCTGAGACCACTCCCTTGCTCCTTTGCTCTCTGGCCCTAAATTTAACCAATGGCCTGCAGGGCTGTGGCTGTTTTTACACTTGGCATGCTAAAGAGAAAAATGGTGGGGTAGCACACTGAACTTGTGTCAATATAGAAAGATGTTACCTGCTCATCTGGTTCTGGTTGGAAAGTTTTGTGTGTTTTGTTTGGAAGTTTTGTCTGTTTTTCAAGAAAATTGTATATGCTTGTTTTGTTAGACAGTTTTGTGTTTACTGATGTGTTCCTAATTTTTGTTAAGAGCATAAAACTGAATCAGAAATGGTTTAAATATCTTTTGCTATCTCTGTTGCCAATAGCAGCTGGTCACTTCCTACAAGTGCTGTGACTGCACTTACGGTCAGGAATCAGAACTTAGCAGTTCAAATGTTTTTTGATGTGGATAAAGCTGACACAGTGATAGAAATTATTAAATATGGTTAAAATCTGTTAAAATTAAAACTGGTAACACTGGAAACTGATAATTACAAATCTATACATGAGTAAACTAAAGTATGACATGATTCCATTTTGGATTGCCTCCAGACTGGCAATAGTACTCACCATCTTTGGTCAGTCACATGTCTGGCAACCATCTTAGCTGGGTTTTGTCCCCATGTGGCTTGCCTTCCTCACCTGTACTAGAGTATGGGACTCCAATGGCTGCCCTGGGGCTTGACCACCAAACCTGACCAAGGTTTGACTCTAAAGGCGGAAAGTCACTGCTTCTTGTTGCTGAGTCAAAGAGACTGCTGCCTTGATCATTCAGATCCAATGGTTTATAGATATTTTATAAATATTTATCATTCTTAGAGAGGTTGGTTACAGATTATTATTGGTTACGATAAAGAAAAAACCTCTATTGCTAGTTTCAGGTGCTTCATGTTGGTAGTATGTTGCTATGGTGCATGCATGTTTCTGTTCTTGCTCAAAATATTGTAGCCATACAATATCTCCTAGACCACTGAAGGAAACTGCAATAAAAACTTTAGTAGAAGTTTTTGTGTTGTTTAGAAAAGGAGAGAGAAGGCAGAAGACTGAAATAATAAAGAGAGAGAAAAGGCAAAGAATTGTCTAAAGTAAAGATGCCTAGAAAATCAGAGGGACAGACTAAAGGTATACAAAATGTTAACCAGCGAGATTCATGGTGGGTATGGGCAGAGAATTCTGCTAACACCAGATGAGCTCAAGTCCACCAGGAAAACCTGGGTACAAGGGAACACTGGTACCCAATCTTATTCATAGACTACCCAAAGAACGGTGGATTTGGGAATGGGACAGGTAACCCATTCATTCCTAGTTTTTCCAGAGTGCCCCTACCTACTATTGGGCTGGTACCTTTTGTCAAAAATAAAAGCCCAGATCCATTTCTCAGGTAAAGGGGCTCAGTTGTTACATTAAATGAGAAACCAGTACAGGTGTTGATGACAGCTAGCCTGTCTGATAGACTCTATCAGAAGCCAGCAGCCCCTGAGCCATACATTGAGAGATGGTTGCAGAGGTTTCCCCCAGCATGGGCTGAGACTGGGGGCGTGGGAGTAGCAAAGCACAGACCCCCCCATATATGTGAAGGCTGATCCAGTCAAAGTATGATAGTACCCCATGTCTCAAGAAATAAAGAAGGTAATAACCCCCCACATATGGAGGTTATTAACACGGGGTACTGAAGCTAGCTCAGTCCATCCAGAACACTCCACTGTTACTGGTCAGAGGTAAATAAAAGGGTGGTAGACATACACCCTACTGTGCCAAACCCTTATACCCTACTGAGTGCATTGCCTCTGGACTGGCAATGGTATTCAGTCCTGGACCTAAAAGATGCCTTCTTCAGCCTGCCCCTGGCCCCTAAGAGCCAGCAATATTTTGACTTTGAGTGGCACAATCCAGAAATCGGAATCAGCAACCAATTGACATGGACTAGATACCCCCAAGGGTTCAAGAACTCTCCCACCATCTTTGATGACGCCCTCCATGAAGATCTGAGTGAGTCCAGAACACAAAACCCTGATATGAGCTTGTTGCAATATGTGGATGACCTTTTGGTTGCAACTGCTGATAGAGAGGCCCGCCGGAAAAGAACTGAGAACTTGCTACAGGCCCTGGGAGACTTGGGTTATCAAGCCTCTGCCAAGAAAGCCCAGCTCTGCAGATCACGGGTAACGTACCTGGGGTCTGTTCTTGGAGGGGAGCCACAGATGGCTCTCAATGCCTGTAAGAAGACAGTGTTAAAAATACCCGCTCCTAGGACTATCTAGCAGGTGAGAGAATTCCTGGGCACAGCAGGGTTCTGCCGCCTATGGATCCTGAGGTTTACTGAGCTGGCTAAGCCTTTATATGAGGCCACCAAAAACACATCTGACTTCACATGAATTGAGGGCCTTTGACACCCTGAAGCAGAGACTCTTAGAGGCCTTAGCCCTTGGGCTGCCTGATATAAACAAGCCCTTTTGCCTGTTTATAGATGAGAATAAAGAGATAGCAGAAAGTGCACTCAGACCAAAGGGCCCTGAAAGAGACCTGTGGCATATCTATCCAAGAAGTTAGATCCCGTGGCTGCAGGATGCCCCCCTGCCTGAATATCATAGCTTCAGTGGCAATACTGGTCAAGGATGCTGACTAACTCTGGGACAAAGCTTAACTGTTGCCACTCCACATGCCTTGGAGGCAGTCCTTAAACAGTCACCTGACCCCTGGCTGAGAGATTCCAGATTGACTCATTATCAAACCCTTACTCCTCAACCCCACCAGGATAACATTCCAGGTGCCCATGGCCCTTAACCTGGACACACTATGTGCTTCATTTTTCTAGATTAGCAATACTAACAAAACTAAAACTCCTATGTCTTTTAATAATTTGTATGAGCTTCAGAGAATCATAATGTTTGGATCCACTTCACAGAGGTCAAAAGGATTCCAGATAAGTACAGCCTGAATTTTTCCACCTGTCTGTTCCTAAGGATGATACTTTTCTCTCCTGGTTGTGAATTCCTGCCCTTCCCAATTACTAAGACTAGGCCCAAAATTTACAAATACGTACATAAATTCTAACTTTTGTTCTTAGTTTTAACATGTCTCAACAGATTTCCACTTGGCTGGCATATGCAACTTGCTCCAAAGAAATACGAGTTCTGTCCAACCAACATAGGTTGTTACCTATCTCCACAACTGGGTCAGATGACTCTTACACAAATTCTGGTTGTAATAAAGGAAACACAGAGCCGGAAAACAGGGAAAGGCTGAGACATCAAAGAGAGGAAACACCACAGTCACATCTCACCCAGCTGTCTACAAGCTTCCTCAGCCTCACTCCTTGTGGCTTTTACTACCAGATCTGTCTTCCTATGCCTGCATTAAATACCTTCTTCACCCAGTTGTTTCACATCCAGGTTAAGATTAAAAGCCTGGGCTACTACTATTTGGTAGTTAGCCTTAAACTCACAGAAACTCAAAAAGATCTCTGTCTCTGGAGTTATGGGATTAAAGGCCTGCCACCACCACTGCCTCCCTGAGAGCCTGGAATTTCCTTTGTAAACCAAGATGGCCTCAAACTCAGAACTGCAGGGATTAAAGGCCTGAGTTACCACTCTCTGATCCTCCTGGATTGAATGTGGGTAGATTTCTCCTCTGATATTCCAGACTGGTTTTATTAAATATATAACTTATTACCACAATTGACTACACGCCTCTGACAGATGCCCCATTGCCCAGCCCTTTACTACTCTTTCAGCCTTTAGGGCCCTGACAACAAATGCCCCAATGTCAACTTGAAGCAGTTATGGAAGAGAAACATTGCCCCCCGTTCTCAGCCCGTAACAGGTTGAAATGCTAAGTCAAAAGGAAACCTTCTGACATAGGAGAAAAATCTTTTTGTGGCCAAAAGGTCCCTACAGCCTGGAGTTTGGCTTTACTCCTCCTGCGGGCTGTGGGGCCCCAGAGGTCCCAATTGCTCCTGTCTCAGAGTGTCCTGCCTTGAGAAATCAGGAGAATGACTGACCCCTGGTTGCTCGCTCACACTGCTTACCCTGCTTACACTTCTGAGGAAGAAGATGGTGCTTCTGAAAGGCACCACCCTGCTGAACCCCATCTGTCCAGCCTATTTCCCTGTCCCAGCCCTATTCTGGGAAGAAGGGAGACACTTATGAGCCGGAGCTAACTGTCTAAAACCCATGATTGGGTTCTATTAGGTCCATGAAAAGGGGGAAATGAAGAACCAGAGAAGCACCTCCATCTTTGAGCAAATGTTCCTTAACCCAGACTTGAGACAGGCCTACCTGAGTTCTGCTGAGGCCGAAGTAAAAACAGCAAACAGAAGATGGCCTAGGGGCTGTCTGATAGCAGCTAATTAACCATGGAATGCCACAACAGCTGCCATGTCAGATTTGCTCATAGGTGACAGGAAGGGGTTAACCTTCCTTGGGTTCAGTTGGCTGTTCTAGAAAGAATGTCTCATACAAGATAATATCATGAGGCTTCTGTGAATCTTAATGTTTTGTGGTTCTTTGAGGCAAAGAAAGATAAGGACAGGATTTTTTTTTTTTTTTTGACAGGAATCCCCTTAAGTATTAAAGGGCTCAAATAAATAAATATTGTACCTCCAAGCTATCAATTGACCTTTCAGAGTGCCATTGACACTCCCTCAGTCACACTCTGGGTTGTTGTGAAGCAGCTGTGCTCTGGAAGTAGCTGCACCTGTTTCTAGGATACCAATAAAATGCCATGATTCATTGTTTGAGAGTAAGAACAGGGTTTGGGTCTTCGTACCCTCTGAGTCTTACAAATGTATGCATTGAGCAGGTCACTTGACCTCTCGAGAAAGGTGGTAGAGCATGAAGCTATCAGGCTGTACCCCAGGCAAGGTATTTATGGATATCATGAGGCAAAAACTGCAGTGGTAAGATGGCACACACTCAGCTCATGCCTAGGCTTTGCACTTTCTCAGAGGAAGTATATCTCTGTTTATATCATCAGTCTGTGGAGAAGCCTTTTTTAAAAAGGCAGTAAAATTCTGTGCATATTAATAGTAGCCCTGGTGGTTCCTTCTTCTGGACATTAAATAAAAAAAGGGGAAATATTTAGCATAGTGTTTGGTATTCAGTAGGGCACACTGCAAGGTGTATTAATAGAATGATATCAACAATGCATTCACTAGTTGAATATACAATGCGTATCTTCTATGTCACTGGTACTAAGTCTGGCAGTCGGCATGTCTCTGGGAACGGTGTGAGATTAGAGACAGACTTTCCAACAGCAGTCCAGTGGTTTAAATTTCCAATACTGAAGAAGGTGCTATGACTATCTAATTTACTATATAGACTTAGTATCCCTCATTTGGAATGTAAAACTGTTAAGCAGCCACACATCTTATATTCCCATTGTGTTCAGATGCACAAAGTCACTGTCCCTATCTTCTCTGTGCTTACTGTGCCTACCTGAGAGTGAATATCTTATTACTAGGCAGGTCAGCTTTCTGATAATGTCTACTGTTGGCTGGTTAGATCTGCCCACTTATTTGTATAACTATCAAGAGGTATTTAAATATGTATTTAGATGATTTAAAGACAAGAAAAATGAAATAGTCCCATTTTTAAAAGATGTGTTTATTTTTTATTTTATGTGTATGAGTGTTTTGCCTGAATGTATGTACATGTACCATGTGTCTGCAGATGCCAGCAAATGCCAAAAGAGGGCATCAGTTACCCTGGAAATTGAATAGCAGACAGCTAGGAGCCACCATGTAGGTGCTGGGAGCTGAACCCAGGTCCTCTGCAAGAGCAGCCATGCTCTAACCACTGAACCATCTCTCCAGCCCCCATGCATTTATTTTCTTAACTGGCTAGAAATGTAGAGCTGCTGTTGGCAAAGGAAGATCTGACTCCATTAGCCCTGGCACTCCTTCCAGACACAGATGGGCATCGTGACAAAAAGAAATGTTGGCAGAGAGATCCAGAAACCCCCTGGTGATAAATGAGAGGCTTTATGACTGTTGCTTATTTCCTTTATTGGGTGAGCACCACAGGTGAAAGCTTCACCAGAATGGCTTTAATGGCTTAAATAGAAGCGATTTAATGAATTAATCTGTTATGGGCCTTGTAAAATAAGTAAATATTTAATCAAGAAACAACTTAATTAAGAAGTTTCAAAACATATATCTGAAAGTCTAGCATGCCTTCCTTGCAAGGATTGTGCTTTGTCCCAGTTTCCTGACATAATTTAAGGCACATTATTTAAAAATGGAAATTAAAATATTTGCCTCAATGTATCTAACAAGTATAGTCATTATAATTGTGACAACCAAGGGCAATGTTTGTGCCTTATCTCATCATGACAGTGTTGGACTCAGCAAACAATAAAATGGAACAAACAGCCTTTTAAAGGTGACTGATCTACAAAGGCCTAGTTTCTACAAGTGCGTAACTACTTATCACGTAAGGCTTCGTGCACAATTAAAATGAGGGGTCAGTTATTTTTAAAAGTTTCAACATATTAACACTAGAACTCTGACCTGTGTGGTGGTGGTGCTCTCTCTCTCTCTCTCTGTATGCATGTGCGTGTTTTGGGGGATTGGGTGGGATTACAGGTTTTTTTAAAAATAGGAGCCATGTTCCTGAAGCTAAACCGCCCTGCTTGACTACATACAGGGCAAGGCCTTAGGGTAAATGCATACGGGGGTCAGAGAACAGTTTTCAAGAGTGGGTTCATTCCTTCCACAGTGGTTTCTTGGGATTGGACACAGGTCCTCAGAGTTGGCAGCAGGTATGTTGGCTTGCTAAGCCTTGTTGTACAGATTTTGGGGTGCTTGCAGGTCCAGACTCTGGTGCATTTTCTTCTTGTCCCTTCTTTGATTTTGGCAGGTGTATACAGTTCCAATTCTAGAAGGGACCTGCTACGAGATACTGTTGCTATGTACTAAGAGACCAAAAACTGCATGGATAGCCCGAGTCACCCTCTGGGCCTCTTCTCTCTCTGTCTATCAGACCATCATAGAATTCCTACAGAAGAGGGACTAGAGTGTATGGTGTTTACTTAGAACTTCAGTCTTGTTATATCTCTTCACTGCAAAGCTAAATGGGACCTTGGAGATTTTCTAGTCCAACGTCTCTTTCATTTTCATCAAATTTTAGTTAGGCTAAGAGATGTGGATGACTATTGGTGGCATAATTCCAAAGTCGACGGTAATTTTTTTAAATAAACAAATCATAATTGATCATATCTCAAAAAGATAAAATTTTATTAGTCTAATTGATGAGCGTGTTAAAATACAAATGGTCTTCATTAGGATGCTGCCATCCATGCTAACAACATATTCAGCAATTGACTGTTCGCATCTCTGTCAGAATAAGGCAATCAAGGCCAAGGTCCTAACCCTAGGATCCAAAAATAGAGGAACAGCTGATGAATTCAGAAGGATGAGATGGCTTACAGTCAGTGCTAAAAGAATCTTTTTATCACCAAGATCTCGTGTCTCTGGCACTTCATGCCTCAGATATACCTCTCCTAAATTAACACTTAGGATGTGTTACAGACTAATTTTCTTGTAGATAACTTACTCAGTTCTCATAATAGCATAGAAGAATGAACTATGCTTAGCCATCCTTTTGAACACAAGGAAACTTAAGACACTAAGGTAGATTTTGAACCCAAACCTCAGCTTAAGTAGCAAAGTTAAGATTCAAACTCAGATAGGTCTTAGCTCTACCAGCTGCTAGAACATGGTGCTGTGCCCAGGGTCTTCCACTGTGCACCAATAGCAACAACTCCACAACGAGTTTAACTATGTTATGAGTCAAGACTCAGAACACCCACTGGAGACACCAGGCAGTCACTATCCCAGTGTCGTAGACATGCTGTGACAAATATTCCTGTTTTCTCCTAGCTGAATGATGCAGATTTCACAGGCCTGACTGTCCATTATACAGCTGCTATTTTACATATGATATCCCAAACAGCTCCATCCCTCTTCCATATCTATGGTTCTGTTCTGGAGAGTTAAGAGTCAAGTTTCTCACACCATATTGTTGTTTTTGATTTAAGAGCTAGAAATCATTTACTAGGAAATGTTGTGGAATATTCCTTTACCCTGTGTGAAGATATGTCACTGTGATTGGTTTAATAAAAAGCTGAATGTCCAATAGCTAGGCAGGAAGAGGCTAGGCAGGACTTCTGGGGAAAGAGAAGACTCTGGGAAGAAGAGGGTGGAGTCCCAGCCAGACTCAGAGGAAGCAGTATGAGCGGTATGGAGAGATGAGGTAATGGCCATGCCAAAGAATGCAGATTAAACAAATGGGTTAATTTAAATTATGAAAGCTAGTGGGACAAGCCTAAACTAAGGCTGAGCTTTCATAACTAATAAGTCTCTGTGTGGTTATTTGTGAGCTGGTGGCCCAAAGGAAAGTCCAGCTATAAGAAAACCTCTTTTTTTTTTTTCCTTTCAGAGAGAATAAGAAAGCCTGCAAGACCTACTTGAAATAGTTAAGCACTCCTCTTCATATCTTTTCACTCTATTACTCGTTCTCTATTGCTTATATACTGTTCTCCTGCCTCCGACAGAAAGATACCATCGGTCAAGACCAGGAAGACGACTCTTTGTTTCTGAAGGTTTCTGTGATCGATACCCTACATATCCAGGAAGGGGGCCAGGTGTTATCTCTCCATCTTCACCATATAATTATGATGATCCATACATCTCAGGAAGGGAGAATAGTATAATTTAGCCTTGGGACAGTTTCCAGGTGAGATATGAGGTTGTTCTAATAGTGAAAACTGACTTTTAATGGAAAACATTTTCATGATATCTGAAATGTTTCTACTTTTTCTAGAGAGGGTGACTGAGATTTATCAAGACCGTAATATAATACCATTGTTAATGAATGTGCTTGGTTCTCATGGAGGTCTTCCAGTTCAGTGGTTCTCAACCTTCCTAATGCCGAGAGCCTTCCTCATGCTGTGGTGAACCCCAACCATAAAATTATTTTTGCTACTTCATCTTTAACTGTAATTTTACTACTGTTGTGAATTGTAATGTAAATATCTGTTTTTTTAACAGTTGTGACCCCTGTGAAACTGTTGTTTGGCCCTAAGGGGTTGTGACCCACAGGTTGAGAATCACTGCTCTAGATGTCTTTATTCATTTAATTTTGCGCAGGAAAAAAAAAAAAGAATGTTCAAAAAATCTTATAGGCTATGATATAATATAGATAATATAGTCTACGGTAAAAAATAATTGCAACACAGAGCCATGCTGTTCTGAAGTTTTTATCATGGCTAAAAATATAACTAAGATCTGGCCTGAGAGCCGGAGCTAGCTTGGCACAGTGAGTTTGCTGATGCTACTCGGTACATACCATCCTTTGCAGTTTCTGGAAGCTCACTCCACTTCAGGCCAAAAATATGAGGTAAGTGACTTGAGTAGCATAATAAAACTGATGTGTTTTGTGAGAAGACAACCATCGAATGGGGTTCATATCCTGTATGTCTGTCCCCATGTACTTTAACGAGGATGTTACTTCATGCCTCAATACTTACTGACTGACTGCGAAAGTGATGGAGATGTCCGTCCTGCAGGCTGACTGGCTGAACAGGTCTCAAGATTGTTATGACACTTTCCTAACTATTTTTATTTTCATGTTGTAATATCACACACCTGCACAAGGGCAGAATAGAAACAGCCTAGTGCTCCAGAAACCCCAGAAAATCACAAGGTCACCAGGCGGTTTTCTTGATAAGTGTCCTGTTTGACATAAAATTTTAAGAAGGACAAAGGAGAAGGTAGCATGATCACTGATAGTTCACACATGTCCACACCACAGGGTGTTTCAGAGGGTCTTTTGGAGGAGCCTCAGACACTTAGCTGGACCCTGTTTCTCCTTCAGAAAAATGACCAGAAATTTACGTGGTCTTTCTCTGCTTCTGTTGTGGGAAGACACTGCTTCCTAAGGGCTGGCCTCAGCCTTGCAATCAAACTAGGCCAAGTTTAAGCTAATCCCCTTGCAGACACAGACCTGTAGCTGGTGCCTACCTGTTTTCCTTTGAGAAATGTTAATTATAACTGATGATGCCAGTTGTTGGATGCAGTACTGGAGAGCCAATGTTTTAAAGCTTCTTTTCTGAACTGTGCGGCAGAAGACTCTGTCCTCCTGTATATAGGGACCCAACAAGTTGCAGTACCATGGGGACTCTGCACTGAAACCACTTGTTATTGAATTCCTATGGTTTTCTTTTTGTAAGTGTCAGAGAGGGCAACCTTGAAAATTCATTCTTCCCAATATTTTTTAAAAATATTGGTTAAAAATTTTATTTTTAATATGTAATATAAAATTTAAATTAAAAGACACTTTATTAATGAGGAACTTATTATTATTGTTAAATTTATTAACAATTTTAGTGCCAAATGCATATATTTCTCATAAAAGACTATTCAATATAGTATGAATATTTTGCTGAGAAATGAAGAGTTTGGAACATATTGCTAATGTATAACTCATATGTATTCAAGTCTAACTTTTCTGTCCTAAATGAGGAAAGTTCTAGAACAGCCCCTCTGACCAGCTCCAAAATCATGACACAGAGATTTACTATTAGTATGAATGCTCAGCCTTAAGTTAAGGTCCTTTCTGGCTAGCTCCTATACCGTAAACTGTCTCTCTTTATCTACCTCTTGCCCGAGCCTTTGTATCCTTCTTTCCTTCCGTGTGTCCTACCACTGCTGTCTACATCTCTGGCTGGTGGCCGCCTGGTTCTGGTCCTGGTGTGTTCCTTTCTTTCTCCCTGTTCTCTCCTTCTTCCCCTCCAACTCATTCTCTCTGCCTGTCGGCCCCACCTAGCCCTCCCCTGCCCAGCTATTGGCCAGTCAGCTCCCTATTAGACCAATCAGGTACCTTAGGCAGGCAAGGTGAAGCAGCAACACATCTTTACATTGTTAAACAAATGTAATACAAATAGATATAACACATCTTAGTTAAAGTAATATTCCACATCATCTCTCCTTATTTGTATTCTCTTCCTAAGCAGCCTCACTGATTCCCCCACTTTTATGGGGTAGCTTATCCCATTTCTTTAGCTTTGTTTTTTTCATCTCAAAGCTGTGTTTGTAAGCCAGCTCTTCGGCCTTTGTATGTAATAGGCCGACACATGACAGAGAACTCTTTATTCTTCCTCTCCCTATGCAAAGCTGTCGTGGTTCCAGCTCAGCCTGGACCAACAGCATCTCCCTCCAGTGCTGTTCTTACCCAACCCTACTGGTTCCCACTTCCCTGTCTCCAGCAACTCGCTGGTCAAGGGCTTCTGAGGCACCTCACAAATGTTTTTTTCTACCACCTATTTCTGTCCATCCATGCCTAGTTTGTGCCTCACTAGTTTGTGCCTAGTTTCTGCACATTGTTGATGGTAACTGCTTTGGTCCTACCCCTTTCTTTCTCTTTGTGAAGCCCATCCTAAGCTCCTGGCGTCATCCTGCCCCATATCTGCTGTCATTTCCTCCCACGGCTTAGCCTTCTCCATCCTTTTTATTATTCTCTAGGTACTGCTGACGTATTTGTTATGTTGTGTTCTTGATCCCTAATGGATAAACTCACTTTCACCTCATTGTGCTTGGGTTCCTAAACACAGCTTCAGTATCTTTCAGCCAAAATGCTTGGGACCAGCAGTGTTTTGGCGCTTTGTGTCTTTTCTTCTTCCAGATTTTTAAACATATTCATGTATACACGATGTTTTGCAGATGGGACTAGAGTCTAAACGTAAAATTCATCCATGCTTCATCCTATCCATGTAACCTACCTAGAATTTTGTACAATTTGTTTACTAAGTCCTTGCTGGATAAAAGCATGTATAGCAAGAGCTCCAGAATATTCCATCTCTTTAGGATGCTGAGGAAGCTGGGCAGTACACACATGTTACTGCAGGGCATCACTTGAGGGCAGGATGGCATGTTCCACATGGGGCCCTCCCATCATCATCATTTTTTTTTTTTTAACTCAGAATTTGAAGCGTTTCTCATTTTAAATGTCCTGTATTGGGCTCCACATTTCCCAGGTTATCACAGGGAATATGAATTAGTGGCTCACACCCCTCACTGCCATACTGCGGAGCATCGTGGGGGGCTGAGGTGATCCTGAGGGTAGCGAAAGTCAAGAACACTGACCTGGGTGACAAGCCCTCTTTTGATTTCTTCACTTGACTTAGATGGTTTTGTTTGTTTGTTGTTTGTTTTTTTACTGTAAATTTACTGTAAATATTAAGCACATTTTAGTGCTGTTCCTGTGGCAGCAGCAATGACAGAAGCCTGTGAGAGCTTCATAGCCTGTTCTTCATGATAGTAGGAAAGACAGAAATGTGAAAAGGATGCACGAGGGCCATCAGGTCTCTGTGGTGTCATGGCACCTGGATTTTAATAAGGAACATCTAATGGACCATGTTTTACTCTCCATCCTGCTTTGCACTGATGTCCCAGTCTGTGTTTATATCATGTGACAGAATGCAGCTCTTGACTTTGAGAATTGAGAAACCTGTTTTAACAAGAACCCATTGAAACTCAGTGGGATTATGGTTTCTTACACAGCTGAAACTTTTCAGTGTTTTAACTTAGTGTATTCTTGGCAACAGTTTAACTTCCTGTGGCTCAGGGAAATAATTTAACAGGAAACTATTGAAAAAAAAAAAAAAAAACAGGGAGAGAATGAAAGACTTGGTAACACACAAGTTACCTAAATATTGTTGAGCATAAGGGATTCAGGAAGCCTTAGACAAGATATTGGGATTTTCCTTAGTCATTAACATTTGAAAAGTGCTGAGTACTGCCAGAGGGCAATGGGTGTGCTTTGGCCTGAGGAATTTAATGACATAGTAGGTACAGAACTGTCACTTGCATTGGCTGACTGGAGAACTGCGGGAGCTGAAGGGCCTGTCTCTCACCTACCTTGAAGACATGGTGGTTCATTTAGAGTTTACAACTGCCCTTGCTCAGATGATGGGTGGGGTGAACACCTACAGGCTCCAACAAGCAAATACACGACTATTGATTGTTTCAAACCTCCATAAGCTCATATACTAACCATCGCAGTAGAGTGATTTAGGGATGAGTTTGGTTGGAGCAGAGGTTATCCTTGCCGGTCCAGGAGAGAAGTAGCAGACTGTGTCCAACTGCGGCAGCAGACTGTCTCACTCCACATATTTCCTCAAAGCCCAGGACATGGGCATGCCTCTAACATCTGACCATCTGAACTTGAATCCCTGCTTTGAATAACCCAGCTTTGCATTTGGGAAATAAACAATTACTACCTTGAATATGGCGATAAATATAGAAGTGACAGATGAGAAAAACCTCTTGTTGGCCCCATGGGAACTGGAATCCTGGGGGAGGGGGAAGTGCACACTGGTAAACCACCTGTCCAGTGGGAACTCATTCAGCTGTTCCTCTTTGACAGGGACTCCCTGGAAAGGCTCTGGCCCCTTTCATGACTTGTTTCATTTATTCATTGCGACCTGTGTTAAGAAATGTGTTTTTCTCATTGCGCATGCTCACATGGGGCAAAGATCCACAGGCTTTACTATGCTTACACTTAGTTGTGTAGGCTCTCAAATTCAGGATGAATGGCCAATGCTGGCCGCCAGGTTCTCCCAGCATCCTTCAGTCCCTGTCTGTTACAGGCACTGGCTGGCATACCCCATCCTCTACCCTAAACCCCAGCCCAGGGACTGTCTCGGTTTCCCTTCCCCTACCTTTGCACATGCCTCTAAGACCCAGCCATTTGGGGCATGTGGTCCCTTTTCCCTTGGCATCTTGGCTTCTGGCTCTCCCCTCTCCTTTCCCTCTCCCACATGGGCTTGTTCAGTTGGCTGGTAATGTACACTCTGGGCTCTTCCAGAAGTCTCTGCCTGCACTCTCCCGCATCTATAAAAACCACCTCAGTCCCTCAGGAGAAATCACATACTCCTTTTACTTCTTTTTTTCATTCAGTTGTAATTTTTTTAAATTTTTATTTATTTTCATTTTTTGTCCTTATGTTGAGTTGAGGGAACAACTTCTCATGAAGAATGACAAGTTAGAACATGGATTTCCTTAAAGTCCAGTACTTGCAGGGCACCCTGGCTAGCCAAAGCAATGTGCTATAGAGCGCTTTTAAACACTGGCCCACTAGGATCAAGGGAGAACGTTCAACATGCTGGAAAAAAAGCCAGTCCGAAACTTATTTGATAGAATAAAATAAAATAAAATAAAATAAAATAAAATAAAATAAAATAAAATAAAGCCCCAAGCAAACAAGACAGGGTCCCTACAGTGTCGCTCTCAGAGCACATGCTCTCTGGGGACATGGCCCTCTGGTGGGGCACTCTGATACTGTGAACTGAGTCTTATAAAGATGAATTTCACCAACGGAGAGCACTTTCCCCTGGAACTGATGCCAACATTAATAACATAAGGATTTCAGTGTCTTGTGGCCAAAGTTCCATATTTGAGCTACTTTAGCAAGAAAATCCATTTGCATCTAAAAGCTCCTTCAAGGGGTTGGCTTGGTTGTGGCAAGCAGCCCAGCAGCTAAGAGAGGCAGGGGTGAAGTCCACATTACTGTCTGGTCCTTGCTGAATAAGCTCCTGGCATTTGCTCTTAGCAGGGTGGTGAGAAGATTATCGGAAAGCAGATATTAATATTCTGATTAAGCATTTTAAAACCTCATGCCATTATTGCAAAAATTAATTGCGTTTCTCTGAGTGAACTCGTAAACTTAACATCTCAAAGCTATGTTTAGCCTTAACATTTAACTTCTTCATATTTGTGGTTTTCAAAATGTCTATCCATAGATTTCAGGTGCTGGTCCCATTGCCCTTAACTGCAATGTTAAGATACATGTGAACATACACTTTGAAGTCTTTACAACACTATTCCTTCCAAGCTTTCCTTTTGGAAAAAGGTTGCCATCATCTTGGTCTCAGCTCTAAAAACCTAGAACAGCCTTGGCAATGCCCCTTGAAAGCCTTGCTTCCTGAGGATCCACTGACTTAAGAAACCCGGCAGAATTAAACAACAAACACCATCAGAGAGTCCTTTGCAGTAAGAATTCTGAAGTTAGGAAGCGGCAGGCTCAGTGGTCCACAAAAGATTCCTGACACCATCCATCCCACAGATGATACAATCTAACATACCAAGAAAACAGGCACAGGTCCGCTGCGGTTGGGTGGGATGCTCTGCCATGTACTTACATGTCTTTAAAAAAATCAGTCATCAAAACTATTTTGTGACCACAATTTATTTCTGGGTTCCAATGGAAAAGACTGTTTATTTGTTTGGAGCCTACTAAATGGAGCCAGTGTGCTAGAGGGAAAATATAAGTAAACATTTCATGCTTACTACACTGAGTTGGAATCATCACTATGCCTTCTTCTGAGTTGGTTTGATAAGGGCATTCTGTTCAAAGTGACCTGGGCTGGGGCATTTGACCTAGAGTGCTTTGAGGCTGCTGGGGGCATGTGGTGGCCTGGCTCTGAGGGCAGAGCACTAGCAGCGGGCTTGTTCTATGAGGTAAATAGGAGAGAGGAGGAGCCCAAAGGTCAAGCCTATTTCACCTGTGGCATCCTTTCCTTCTGCCAAGCTCTAGACCTTCCTTTCTAAAATTCTCTTCGCCAACAGATGCCTACCACTGGAGAAGACCGGGTCAGAAAATAAGTCAGAACCATCTCAGTGCCCTTCCAGTCACATTGTCCTAACTCCCGAAGCATCTTCCAGCAGTTCCCAAGGACACAGGTGGCCTTAACACTTAACTGAAACGGATAGACTGGGCCACTTTGTCCTCCTGGGCATGTATATAGCAGTGACTACAGGTATTGGGGAGTGGGTCAGACCACTCTGAACCACTGCGCTTGTGGTCCCACCAGGAGAGGATGGTTCCTGCGTCGCTGACACACGTCTGAGGCCACACGAGCTGGGTGTGACGTAAAGGGGAGCCCTTTTGACCTAAGCAAGGGTTCTTACGACCCCTTGGCTAGGAATAACCACAGCCTCTCCTTCAATTCAGCGGCAATGGATACCTGAGTCTTTCTCTGGCAGTTTCCACTATGGTACATCGGATCCCAGAGGCGCCAGGGTGGTGGGCAGCTGTTTGCTAAAGCCAACTGTTCACCTGTCTCCCTTCAAACTTCTGGTATCCGCCACTACCATACCTTATTACCGGATCGCGCCGCCCTCGACAGCGCTCAGGGGATGAACCACGTGGAAACGCCAATCTGGGACTCAGCCGCTGGCTACCTTTGCGCCCCAGTGGCGGAGGGCTCTGCGGTCCGCGCGCAGCCCAGCTGTCAGGCACCGTACGGGACCCGGCTGGTTCTAACCCGCACCCAGGGCCCCGGACACCGACCTGCCAGTCTCCGCTCGCGGACGTTCCTCCATAGCAGATCCCAGGCTCTGGCAGTGGAGTCCCGCAGCTGCTCGCTCAGCGACCTCCGGAGCGGCGCGTGCACCGCTCCGCGTGGGCTGCTCATCTCAGACGCGGCCTCATAGCGCGGGGCAGCCTGGCCGCCGCCTCGGGCCCTGGCACGCTCGGCCACGCGGGACCGGGTGCGCCCGCCAGGCGCCCTTCGAGGCGGCCTCTGCGCTCCACCAGCCCCTCTCCCCTCTCCGGTTGCGTCCTCTCTCCTTCCCTCCCTTCCCGGCTCCTCCCTGCACCCTCGCCCAGCCTGACAGCCCGCCCCAGGTCTTTCCATCTAACCCCAAAGTTAGGGGCTGTGCCATAGCCCTCGTGTTTCCTGGTTCTCCCCATCTCCACTCTAACACCAGAGCTTTGATACTTCCTTCAGCAGGTAGTGCCCAGGACTCTCAGAGTTCTAGATTCAAACCACTTGCACCGAGCCAGGTTGCTTTCTGGGTTTCTACAGGGTGCTTTTGAGTTAGGTTGTACCTTCCTGGTTCCATCAACATGAAATAATTTTCAGAGCACAATCTACAGCGACAGTAAAGTAGACTGGGGGAGTCAGCCTATCTGTATGCTGCCAAAGGAATAGGGGTCCTCGGGAAAATGGGAAACAGAAGTACAGTATACTTACTGGAAATTAACGCTGATTCATCTCGGGAAGTGAAAGCGAATGGATTAGTGCTGGTTTTAAAACAAATACAGCATGGTCTTTAAGAAAACTATCACTTCTTCACTTCACTATCACATGGGGTGATGAACAACCAAGTTTCCTGGGCTTCAACTTTTTATCAAGAAGACAAAGACAAAGCAGGCCATGGTTTACATCTGTAATCCCAACATTCAGAGGGCTGACGCAGGAGAATTCCCTGGAGTGTATGAGGCAAGCCTGGGCTACAGAGTGAGGTCCTGTTTTAAAATGAGACAGCCACAAACAAACAAGTCAATAAAATAAAAGGCAAAGGCCAGACTATCTCAGTTGCCTTGCCCCCTTGCCTTGCAACTTACACGGTTTTTAATCATAAAGTGTTTTAAGGGTGCTAGAGAAATTACAACACTATTTGACATAATTCAATGATATGATCAATGCTTTACACATAAAATTTGGTGTAAACGATATGTACTTTTTTAAAAAACCCCAACTTGTAATTCCTCTTGTTTTTGAGAGAGGGTACCACACCACAGTGCTGGCTGTCCTGAAACACACAATGTAGCCCCAATCTCCTCCCCAGTGGTGGGATTATTGGGTGCACCACCACACCTTGCCAGAAAATTCCTGGATTCTTGCTGTTGTTAGCTTCTCCCCTTTCTTCTTAAATGTCTTTCCCCCCCTAACTGACAGTGTTTATTTTCACTTTAGATGTCTAATGAAAAGTTTAACAATTCAATAAAACTATCTAATCCTTCTGTTTTATAAATTACTAATAAGTCCATATCCTCTGATAAGGTCTACATGCTCAGCAAGAGTGCCTTCTGTCGGTTTATACTGTCCTAGAAAACTGGGAGGGGGACCACAGCGAAGCGTCTTTACCACCACATTTGTTGTCACAGATTAATAACGCCTGCAGCTGAAGCACATCTCAGAATGAGCTGGAAAGCATTGATGAGCATGTTTGCATTGTCTTGGTAAAAACTTTGAAGCTGTCAGTTATGAAACAAGAAGACATGGCTTAGAAGTATACTTGAACTTATGGCAGCCAGTTCCAGACTCTTCTAAATGCCCTTCTGATTAAACCTGTTTGTATGCTTATAGGAGAGCAAATTGCTCCTCTTACATGCCCCTGATATAAGGTTTGATAAAAGAATTCCAATGCCACAGAAGCTGGACATATCACACAGCACTAGAAAAAAGCTGAGCTATTTCAGTGATCCCCCCAGGCCTCGTTTCTCATCCTAATAAGCCTTTCATGCCAAGATACCCTGTTTTAGGAGTTTTTCTTAAGTGGATTTAAAAATAGGTTCTGGCATTGTGGTTTTGGCTAGTTCTGGCTGTTGGGTGGTCGTAAATGGGGGCTGTTGCAGAGATGCTGGATGATCTGCTCAGAACAGGTGCTGCCTAGGTAGCTTGTGCCCCACAAAATGCACAGTCCTCTGCAGGAGTCAGCTGCTGGTGCTGCTGGAGGAAGTCCACAGCTCAGAGCGACTCCACGTTACCCAGGTCCACACTCATCCCCCATCAGACCTGTTTCCAAGCCCTCGCCCCTCTTGGGGCCTCCATCTACATGTAACAAGCCAGTGAAAAGAAGATACCGCCTACTGTAGAGAGCAGAAATCCCCACGCTGCCTATCATCTTGCTTATTGTCTTCTCTCCCATCACAGAAGAGAGGTTACTCTTCCTGTCCAGGACCAGTCCCCACCCTGTGCTATGCTCTCTGCCCCTTCGTATTCCCTAGGGAATCTCTATATTCGGCTACTTCTTGTACATATCCCTCTCAGCCAAGAGGGAGCCAAGCTCTTACCCTTCTTTAACCTAAGCCAAAATCCAACAAAAGTACTCATAGAACAGCACAGTACCTCGACTTCCTTTCTTGGAACATGGGTCTTCCTTATTAGCAATACAGTCTTGCTCCCTCAGTACCTCACTAAAGCATCTTGGTCACGTCACCTATAGTAGTGGGCTTGGCATTCTGTCAGGTGTTTCCTTACTGGAGCATGAGAGATATTGGATGCTGAAGATCCCACTCTTCCTGGAATGATCTTGTCATGCTCCTGCGGGCTCTTCCTGCCTTCTCACGCCCCACCCCCATGGCTAGTCTCAAGGTTCAAGTTGGTACAGAAAGAAAATATATGAATTCAAGATGTGGCTGGAGGCAGAGTCATGTGTCTGCCCCTCAACATTAACTCTCTCGAGGATGGGGTTCTGGGTGAAATGACAAGCCAGTCATCATGTAGGAAGCATTCACACAATTCTGCCAACCCTAACACCACCTTATTACTGAGTCCCTCTAAGTCACCTTTGGCACCAGATAAATTTTCTTTAGAGCTTTTCTGGACATCTTGTTTATTGTCAGACTCCTGGGAGGATGTGACAGTGAGGCCCTCTTTGTTTTACTGGAGCATCCTCCTACTTGGAACAGTCGCAAATGGGGTCTTATGCTATGGATTTTCCTAACATATGTACTAAATCATGTCTTCCAGATCTGATCTTTTATCTCTACCTCCTGTGCTAACCCTAAAGCTGTCAGTGTCCAAGAGAGATCTAGCAAGTACGCTGACCCCCTTCCCTAGCCTATATCAGTCTTTTCCAGCTCTCCATCCCTCTAGTAAACTTGAATTTTGTTTTTTTTTCTCAAACTTTCAGCCTAATGAGAGTCACATATTGAGGGTAATTGCTCTCACTCCCCTACATGATCTTGGGGTTACCCCCATTTGGGTGCTTTTATTCCAGTTGCTTTTGTGTGTTGTTGTTTTTTTTCCGGGTTTTGGTGACAATGTCTTATGTATCCCATAGTGACCTTGAACTTACTGTGAATCTGAAGAACACTTTGAACTCCCCATCCTGTGCCTCCTGAATGCTAGGTTACACACATGCAGCACCACATCTGGCTAATGCAGTGCTGGGAGTTGAACCCAGGAACTTGTGTGTATAAGGCAAACACTCTACCAACTGAGCTACCATCTTTAGCCCCCTTTCTATATTTTTCTTGTGTGCTTTTGGGATGAACATTACCAAATGGCAGATTTTGACTCAGTGTTATTGAAGAAGATGCCAATAATTGCAATCATCTTGACATCAGCCTGCAGACAACCCCGAGGCATTCATAAAGGTTGGGTAAATTTAGCTTGGCAACCAGCTTGCGTTATTACATTGATTTAAGGAAGCCAACTCCTCGATGTTCGTCTATTCTGCTACAACAGCCCTTGTGTAGAACTGGTTCAGGTTTCAGTTCTTTTGGAGACGCTCAAACAAGAAAATGTACACCAGTGTTGCTAAGCTTGAAAGCCCATTCTACCCTGGGACTGCATAATCTGAGGGCACACCAGTGGTGCCAAGCTGTGGAAGCCAGTCCTACCCTGGGAGTACTTGCAGAGCTGATTGGGCCCATACATTGGCAACACAAGCTATGGGCTCTGAGATCTTGACAGATTACCTCTCTTCCCATTGCCCAAGTGAAACACCTACAAAATGAGGGTGATAATGTTGTCTTCATGGAGTTTTCGACAGGGATCAAATGCAGCAGCATATGCAAATTCTGATGGTGCCTCTCAAATAATTACATTTAGTGACTGTTAGCTTCTATCCTCTCCCTTCTCCTCCTCCTCATAATTTCATCTAAGCCAGTTCTGCATTTGCTAAGGACATCTTGGTTCAATTAAGTCTGAATGAAATTCTGCTAACAGGGCTGGGAGGTCTAAGGTTCAAATCTCAGCTGCAAGTGACAGACAGGTAGGGGAGTTAGGAGTCACACAACCTCCCACAGCCAGGTTCCTTATGGGTCACATGCAGAGAAGGACATCCTGTTCTATTCACACCAAACAAAGGTAGACTGCCAGGGAGGATGTTTGATAAAGTCCAAGTGCCACCCAGGGAAAAGGTGCTGTAGATAAGAGGAGGGATTTGGAGCTACTGCAGCTGAACTGTCTGAATGTTTAAAAATATCCAGTGGAGGTCTCAGCCTCAAATGGCCCTGAGTTCCCACTGCTACAGGAGTTAAGGTCAGTTAAGTGTGCTGTGCCGGCAGAAGGGGCTGAGATTACCACCTCCTTCTACAACATATCACCTTTACTTCTTTATTTACTCCACAGTATTTATGGCCATCTTTAAAGTCAGGCAGCACGTGTCTTTTTCTAAAGGGAAAATTTTCACAGCCATCTCAGCACTTACTCTTCAGATCTTATCAATCACAGCAGTGTATGTGTGGCTTTTCCTTTGGGGTTTTGTCATGAGGGAGTCCTTAGTCACTACTATCCAGGATCCAGGATAAGGATAAAGTAGTTCCTATATGTCATTTAATGTGACAAACACACTCTAGGTATTGCCTTTTTTTTTTTTTTTTTTTTTTTGATACTAACTCTTAAAGACATAAAATTGGCAAGGGAAGTGGCTTAGGAGGGAAGACAGATATCTGCCTTCCTCAAGTCCAGCAGGACCCTTCATTTCTTCAGAGGTCATCATCTCATGGTGATGACTCCCAAAGTTCTGGTCCCTCTAACTGAACAGACCTGTTTCCTTTAGTCCATAGTTCAGATGTTGGTAGAAAAAGCATTAGATTCATTAAAGAAATGTTACCCTTGTTACTAACGGGAGTCAATCCATCCCATCCCATTCTTTAATGTAGATTTGACTGGTATTGAAGTCTGTCAGTAAACCTTAGAAAAACACTAGTTACCTAAACTTCTGTCTCGAGCAAGGGAATCTCAGTGGAAGGATTACTTCAGGATGACTCTAGGGCCTTCAGTCCTTAATGTTTTTCAGACACAAAGGAGACTAATGAGGACCAAGACTGGGTTCTAGCAACATACAGTGGCATTCGTTACTAACAGAACTCAAGGAGTATAATATCACGAAATGTATTCAATGCATGATGCCGTAAAAATGTGATTCTCATTCTGGAGGTCTCAACTTTTTTATTAGCAAAAAAAGTTCAGAAGTTGCTTTGTTTGTTGTTTTTAACATTAACTTCTTTTTGGTGCCTGCAACAAGAGAGCAAGCAATCTCTTCCCCAAAGGGAATTATGGGTTTTTTGTTTTTTCCTGGAACAACAAAAGTTATTCCCGTCCTTCAATGTGTATTTTTCTCCTCTGCCTTCATGACCGTTTTTCCTTCCATGTGAGAAAATAGACTATCACTGTCTTATTATATTAACTGTACTCTATTGACTATCTGTAACTGATAATTTTATAGTTTCGGCATTTGCTTTTTAAAAATAATTCTACACTTATTATTTAGGATAAAAACACATGATATGGATAAGAGAAAAACTGTAGAAACCAAATTTATGTCCCAGGAAATCATTCTGGGTTGGTTTTTATTGATACCTCTGTTCAATTGTGCAACAGGCCCCCTTAATCTGCCCTTATATTTCTAATGCCCGCGCTATAACAACTACAAAAGGTTATTGAATTCAAGCTTCTCAACTCTTCCAGCTTCATTCTCCTAGGGAGAAGTTCCCATGACCAAGCTAATTGCCATATGACCTTGCACTTCATGAGCAACCTCACTATCCCCGAACTGACACACGCAAGCACGCCCACCGCCACTCTGCCATGCTTGGTTTCTCCCTCTTCCCTGAATTATTCCTCCATTCTATCAAAATTCTGAAGAGTCGGGATTTTGAATCTAGAGCAGAGTTTGGTGTAAAACAGGTGCCCAAAAATATGTCTGACGAATGAGTGAGCAATGCACTGTTTTCTCAGAGGGGGCATGCCATAGCTGGACATTCCTACTGCTGCCTAATTCTGCCCTGGCCTTCTGAGCCTTCTGGGCCTAGATCTTTCCACTCAGCCTTGGGAACTCTGTTTCCACATCACCTTGGCTGCTATGATCCTGAGACCCTGAACCTTTATTTCAGCTTCTGTGGAGACCTGTGTCCTTTTCCTTATCCTGTTCTGGGATCTTTATTCTTACTTTCCTGGGTGTCACACCCCTGCCCTGAGCCAGGCTTTTTACCAGAGGCCTATCACACATGCACACATCTGTTTTAGCTCCTGCTTTTCCTACTCCTGTCTAGCAAGCCTTTATGTCCACCCTTACACCCAGGCCACCGCACACCATCAGTCTAGGAACTGCAGAGACTGGACAGTGTTGATGGAGTGAGACACCCCAAGCTCAGGCATAGCAGTCTGCAGCTCCTCAGGACCCTGTTCTCCAGGACACCTTCTTTAGCACTCTCAGAAGTCTGTCACTCTCCCCAAGGCTGTTTTCAGTCACCCTCATCAACGCTGCTTGTCTTCACAAAAGAAACTAGAGAGCTGGCAGTTTCTTCAAGGAATCACAACCCCTTCATGCTAGTGAAGGCCTCAATGACCATGAACTCACAGGGCGTGTGGTCAAGGAGCTTTTATATATGAGTCTGGCATCACATCACCATACCTATGTCTTGCCATCTACCTCACTTTCTCTTATCACCTAAGCATGTTACTATCATCTTATCCTAAGAATCGTGAGTACAGTACAAGGTTCTGAAACAGGCACACACACACACACACACACACACACACACACACACACACATATACACATACATACAGGACACACACACACAACACATTTACATAACCTTTATTATAAGATATTGGGAATATTACATACACATGTGTATTTCGGTACTATTTATTCCTGCTTTCAGCCAACTACTGGAGGTGGCAACTTTGGCACAAACTTCCCAAGGAGAGCAAGGGACTCTATATCACACGTGCTCAATATATAATTGACTGATGAATTGAGAACTGGGGCAATAGAGTGAGCACGGGAAGCTGTTATCCCTGTTCAATGGTTGAAATACCAAACAGGCCATTAAAATAAACCAGTGAACGAATGTGTCTAAAGCCTGAAGACATGTAAGTTCTAAATCACAACCGATGAAATAACCAAAAATGGCAGGAACTTTCAGAACAGCAATAAATTGTTGGTAAGTGTGACGATTAACTTTTTGGAGAATTTAATCAACTGGTTTGTTTAAAGTGTGAGAAATTCCCCCTCACTAGAAGCTGAATTTCATATTTCAGAAGATAATCTTGCTAAAGATCAAGCCTCTCTCTTCCTGAAAGGTAGATCTGGAGTCTGGAGTTTTCTGTGTGAAGATGTAAAATTAGAGTAAACAGTAACTTAAAATGAAAATTAATTGGGTCAGGTTTGACGGAACAGAGTACTTTGGCTTTAATATATACAAATGAGAATACAATGTTTAAACTATAATACTTTATCTCAGGGAAAACTATAACATCACTTGGAGTAAGGCTTGTGTGGTTCTAGAAGAGAATACGGTAATAATAGAATGAAGGCTTTTAAAGGAAGAGAACAATAGACAGTGTGACATGAGCAGTTACATGAAAGGAGCCGGACAATGGGCTCTCCATGCACTGCATCTGGTGCTGGCACAGGATTGGGCCCGTGAGGATTTGGTCACGAGAGAGGTGGATGCACCGTATAAAAACTCCGGAGTAAAACCAGTTGAGACTCTCCCACTTCAGTGAGGGGTGGCCCAGAGTGAGCAGATCCCAAGGTTCTTCTGGCCTCATACAGAAAAGGATATTAGTGAGGAAGAACAGAAAGGGGAGTGGGTTTGAGTGAGAGGCAGGGCCTTATGCAATGGGAATGAAATCGGGAGTGGGGGGTGTGCAGGGTTGGGGGGGACAAAACAGTGTGCACCTATATTCCTGGTGCCTCCGTGACTCTCTACTGTCAGGAGGTCAGGCCGTGAGTGTTGGGTTAAAGGGCTAGGTGTGCAGGCTGACCATAGCTAGGGCCCAGGGAAGACACGGTAAAGTTTAAACACTTGACATTCCCCTGGCTCCTCACCCTTAGGTCAGCAAGTCTTCATAGCTAATGGCTGTTCAGACAGGTAGAGGAAGAGAAACAGTAAGATACAATCCTCTACATCAAAGACCACTAAGAGCAAACCACACCCTCTGTGACCCCAACGTGGGAGCAGCAGAGCGCCCCCCGCCCCCGTAGTCTGACAAAGTTGGTTATGCCTGTCTGCTCTGCACCCAGAAAGTTATGTAAGATGAACGCGTTCCCGCCAAGATACCAGGCATTTCTTCTTAAGTAAGAGGTCTCTACTGTTTTCCTATTCTCTCTTCTATGGCTTTGTTTTAGTTCATTTTTAGCATCACCTCCACATCTATTTTTTAAAGCATCTTTGCTAAGATATTATTGACATGTGATACAACTTTCATCTACCACTGGTTTGATTTCAAGCAAGTTTTTTGACAGTCTCATCTGGAAGCTTCTATCACAGGACAACCCTTTTCCAGTTACTCGTGGTCAACTAAGTTCCTGAAATTTTGTCTAATTTACAACTTCAGTTTTAGCACAGGCATGTGGATATAGGTCAAGACACACCTATGGGAGCTGAATGCATGCGTAAAGTTTTAGGAATCCACTAGATGTATTAGAAAATATCCCATGGCCAAGGGCAGGCGGGGCAAGTGTGCTTGGTCCCTTTCTGGTGTGATGTGAACAGCACAGCAGGACTCAGGGAGTAAATGGCTATATCATGTTCATGCCATTCAGCTACCAGTTAAAAGTGTTTCCATATAATTCCCAAGGGAATTTGGCAGGCACCTTAAGAAATATGAGATAGAACTCTGCCACAGATCTTGGAAGAATTTATAGATGTTTCTGAGGCTGATGACATGATTTCCCATCTTCAATCTGGACATAATGGGCTTTCAAAGCAAGACTGTATCCAACACCTTTACTATGTCTTAGAAGAACTCCTTCTGTGACTAACAGGAAGTTATGAGAGTCTTATTCTAGTGAGGCCATAAAACCTTAACCCAGCAGCTGCTTTTCACTGTAGGCTTCGAATTTCTCTTTTCAATTTCCAAAGCACTTGCCTTTAACCCTGCTCTGCTTCCTTATCACCCTGCACTTGCCGGATGATGCTGAAGCTTCTCTGTTTAGTGTGCTTAGCCTTTTACACCTGTGGCTCGGGAACAACGATGGCATTGTTTGGCTGTTTTGTTCAGCAATAAATTGACTTACCTGTCAAGATAAACCCCACTGTTCATATTACTGGATCCTGGATTAACACTGTATAAGAACGAACTCTCCCACTGGTGTATTTCATAAGCTGTTAACACAGATTCCTTTTGGTATTATATCAACATCTCATGGAAGGAGCTTAACGCTGCAGGCCCAAAGATGAATGCACTGTTAGGAAAGCTAACTTTGGGGTGCAAGCTGGAAGTTTATTTAATCATTTAAATGTAAAGATATTTACTTCTATTTCATGTGCATGAGCATTTTACCTGTGTTTATGTCTGTGTACCACATGCATGCAGTGCCCATGGAGGCCAGAAGAGGAAGATGGGTCCCTCTGGAACTGGAGTTATAGGTGGTTGTGAGTCACCCTGTGGGTGCTGGGAGTTGAAGCTAGGTCTTCTGCAAGAGCAGCCAATCCTCTAACCATTGGGCCATCTCTCCAGCTCCTGAAAGTCTGTTTTCCAGGAGGGACTTATAATGCTTCCAATAAAATGTTTGTTGGTATCTGATATAAGGAGATTTTTAAGTTTCTGCTTGTCCAAGTCTGCTTTACAAGTACTTTGGAACTGGCATACAGCTGTCTGATTAATGACAGCTGTAACAGCAGACACATTTGCCCCCTTCCTATCACCATGGTGATAATGCATCAAGACCGAGAGAAAAGCACACTTTTCATTAGGTCAGAGATGATCTACACCACAGTTCAAAAGGCCCAATTTTCCACACCATTTTTCTTTCATAAAGCATATGCTATACATAAAAAGGAAATGATTCCAGCTCTCTCTGGTTCTTCTTAAAATTTATTTCCAATAAAGCATACATATATTGGTAAAGATGTCAAGCTATGCTTTAAGCCTGAAGAAAGCTCTCTGCCTTAAACAATTAATCGGTGCCACATAAATACTGATTTCCATTAAATTCAGCCTAAGAGAGCGATGTTCCAGTAAACTGACAGAAAGATTCAAACAGGCTTTTCCCAAAGATGAGCAGTGTTTAATAAAAACAAAACAGACAAACAGACAAACAGACCCAGAAGAAAGGAAAGGAAAACCAGTAACATTTGCCTCAGGCATGAAGACCCTTCCCATGCCAATTAGCTGTCTGGAGAGCATTGCTGTTACATTTTCTGTCACATGCCAGCTTCTGCTCTTTCCAAGGTCAGATGACAGCTGACCACCTGTCTTACAATGTAAATCAATTAGAGAGGACTGGGGGTTACTCTGCTCCCACTGACTGTGATTTCCTCACAGTCTGTTGTCAGTACTTTAGTGGAGTGTGGGAAATATTTCATGTCAAACTACGCTTATGGTTTGCTGTTTTCAGTGAATTTGAGACTAACATAATCTCTTGAACAGTATTAGTGATCCTGTCACTTCCAGACAGATGGCCATTAGGAAATGACTCCAAAGCAGCTGTGAGAAACCACCTCCCCTTCCTGATAACAGGGTCTGGGGTTTCCTTCTCCTTTCTTCTCCTGGTTGGTCTCTCAGGAGTCTATCTTAGGCAAGTAAGCCCCATGGCTAATAACTACTCTTATTTCCTCTAAGGACTCCCCAATGACTCTTTTCAGTGTGTCTCTAGCTCTGTGGTGTGGATGAGCTTTCCTCCCCCAACCCAAGACAATGCCCATGTAAGAGAGGTTCAATGGATGGCACTTGAGAACCACAGATAAATCTTGTGTATGCAGCCATTCACGTCCGTGTACCTTGTATGTACCTGATACCATGGCAGACATGAGACCTAATGGCACAGTCTGTATCTCTGCTCTTCTCCCTGGGCTTCTCAAGATTAAAACAAACGATAGGATCTAGGAGGGAACACATTCATCCTGTTTCCTTTTTACTGTTATTTGAAGGAAGCAACAGCTAAAACACCAGACAGCAAAGCCTCAGGGAGCCTCACGCACAGTCAGTGTTATTAGACATCCAAGATATCCTGTGTTCTCTGTGTGGTTCTGGGGACAGCGACAGAACCTGTGTCATGAGAGGTCTTAAGAGCAGAACAAGAAAGCATTGATAACAAGAGCCATTCTGGTCAGGAAGTAGGCCAGGCTGTGGACAGGGCAGCAGGCCCACCAGCCTCACAGAAGGAGTGTTCTATCCCAACACTTAGTGTCTTCCCATGGACTGGCAGACAAGGGACACCAGTCTCCAAAAAAGAGGGCCTTCTGTGCATTGTCTATTGTTCTTTTGGCACCACAGGCTTGGAATTGTAAAAAAAAAAAAAAAAAGGTGTTTTTCGTATGGTTTGGTGGTTAGAAAATCGGAGGCTCTATCTGGTGGACCTTCTTGCTGATCAGGCTCTTCAAAGAGTGTCAAGCTGGTTGGGGGCAGCACATGGTGAAAAGTCCAGATGGTGAGAGGGAGTCAAACTGGTTACTTTGGGGGTAATCTGTTAATCCTTGAATGATCTGGTGACCTCTTAAAGGGTTCCAGCTTAAAGGTTCCAGAGTAGTTCCAGCTCTTACTATCCTATATACCCTATAATAGGGATGAACTTTCCACAGACGTTTGATGGGAATCTTTAAATCACAAGAGAATGTTCTATGTTAGAGGTGGTATCAATTCCATCCAAACGTGCGCGCGCGCACACACACACACACACACACACACACACACACACACACACACGGACACACACACACATGGACACACACGGACACACACGGACGCACACGGACACTGATACATGGAGACAGAGACAGATACACCTACAGACAAACACACACACACACCCCACACACCCCTTCCCCACACAAGCTAATGGCAGCCTAATACCAAGCACTCTTCCCTGTGGCGCAGGATTTAACTGGAGTGTCCAGTAAACAAATAATACGCACATTGTTTGTTTTTACAGTTTTTACATTCTGCACTTCCACCCTACAGTGCTGAAGTGGGGTCACCTTTGCTTCATTTCGCTGCACAGGGCTCCACAGGCTGCTGGCTTTTGAAAGCACTGAGATGTTAAGCAGGAGTTCTGTTGTTTTCCCTGCTGTGGACACAAATGCAACTTTACCCACTTGATTTCTGCAGATAAAGAAAATTAGTCTTTGGCACGAAACACATCTCTCTCTCTCTCTCTCTCTCTCTCTCTCTCTCTCTCACACACACACACACACACACACACACACACACAGGCCTACTCCAATACTGCCTGTATGTTCAAGGAAGTTTTCTAAATGGCTAGGTATTCATCCGTCCTGAGCAGTTAATGGTCTGGAAACAAGTCTAACTGTTCAAAACAAATGGAAATACTTGTGAACATGATCTGACCCCCAGTCTACAATCTTTCACTAGTTTCAATCCTTCTATATGGAGAAGAAACTGAAGGTTCGCACTATATTTTAAACGTGTGCTTATGTTCATAAATGTACCATATATGCATTTTATTTAAGTTTTCTCATGAAGGCAGGCAGCAGAGACATCTTTTGATGTCCCTTGTCATGAATGTAGCAGAGAATAGCACATAGCCGTCACCCCGTAAATATCTCTTAAATAATCCATGAGTTACTGATAGACTTATAATTTTAAGTTTCTCCAAATAATTCTAGATTGATATTGAAAAGATGAACCTGAGAATCAGTCTCCCCAAGGATCCAGCAATACCACTATTGGGCATATACCCAAAGGATGCACATTCATACCCCAAAGGCATTAGCTCAGCTATGTTCATAGCAGCATTATTCGCAATAGCAAGAACCTGTAAACAATCTAGATGCCCCTCAACTGAAGAATGGATTAACAATCTGTGGTACATCTACACAATGGAGTACTACTGAGCAGTAAAAAAAAAATTCATAGAATATCCTCCTGAGTGAAGTATCACAAGCTCAGAAAGATAGACATGGGATGCACTCACTCATAAGTGGATTTTAGACAAAAAGTAAAGAATACCCAAGCTGCAAACCACAACCCTAAACAGCTTGAGATCAGAAGGAACTTAAGAGAGATGTCCAGAGATTCCCCTAGGAAGAGAAAATGGAGAAGGTCACCTTAGCAAATTGGGATCATAAGGGGCTGCAACCAAGAAGAAGTGGGAACAAATCATGAGAGAATGAGATGGTTGAGTGAGAGGAGCAACAAAGAGGGAGAAAAAATAGATGGATACGTTGATAGAGTAAGTCAATGTGCGGTTGGAAAGAGACCAGGTGCTTGGGAAACCTCCAAAAACTCACAACCAATAGTGTAGGGGGTGCCTAAATGAGACTTGCCCTAGAATCAAATGAATAACCAGCCTAAGTGTCCTCACAGAACCTGTATCCAACAATGAATAGGGGTGGAGGCAGAGATCCATGGCTGAGCAGTGGGCAGAGCTCCTGGTCCAGCTGAGGGCAGGGGAGAAGAGTATGAGCAAGGGGAGAGGGATTATGAGGAAAATCCTCACTGACTCAGGAATAGCCACTGGGCAACTATCAGGAAAAGGAGTTAGACCCTCCAAGGGTAGGCAACTGTCGATTCGCATGGGCAGTATGTGGAGCCTCGAGGAGTGGAATCAAATTGTGTTCCTGTGCATGGGCTGGCACCTTGGAGCCTATTCCCTGCAGAGGAACATCTAACCCAGCCTTGATATTGGGATGAGGAACTCGGACTTGTCTGGAGTGGATGCTCCACACTGAGCTGACCCACCTTGGGACTTCTTGCCCTTTGTGGGGAGGGGATGGGGGAATGAGAAGGGGAGGAGGCTGAAGCCTGACTGGGAGGGATTGGGAGGAGGGAAGGGAGGGGAGCAGGGGGTGTACATGGATAAAATAAATAAAATGAGCAAAGTGAGGGGTAAAAAAAGATGAGCCATCGTGATAAATAATGCAATGCGCAGCATCTCTGTTTCTGTTCAGCTGAGCTCTGCCAGGCTAGAGCTGCCTCCTGAGTTGCCTGCTCAAGAGGTTTCAGAGAAGAATATTAAATGTGTGACGTAGAGAACATTATTGTGATATTTTAGCAAAGAATGAGCTGCTTTTTGCCCTCATGCAAAAATGTGCCTGAGGCTAAATTGAAGAATTATGGATTAACAGCTTTGGCAGACATCTCCAAACACCTGAGTGCTGACTGTGATGTGACTATTAGTGACCAGCTTCTGCAGACCTATAACAAAAAGGAGTAAGATGAGCAAGGGGAATGCAAGATGTACAGGTGGAGGAGGAGAGCTCCAGGAAGTATGGAAAGATTAAAGAAAATCCCGATACTAAGTGGAATAGAGGGAGTGGTGGCCTCAGAGCAGGACCCCACCCGCCTAAGCTTCCAGTTTATGGGGGAAAAAAAAAAAAGTAAAAGCTTAGGGTTAGACATGGTGGCACACTAGAATCCAGCATCAGAAAAGGAAGTGCAGTCAGATCTCCAGGGCCAGTCTGGTCTACAGAGTGAGCTCCAGAACAACCAAGCTTAGGCAGTTAAGGAAACCATTAAAAACAGAAAACTGGTGAAGGTGTTCTGGTCCCACAAGCAGCAGAACTTGACCACATGGCTAGGCGTATATCAGGGGTGTCCCTGACCGGAGGCCCAGAGAGACCACTGTGTGACGCTGTGAAGGTGAAGCTTGGATTGCCCTGAGACCCCAAGATGTCAGAGATGCCAGAGCCGGGGGATACCTGCCTAGGAGAGCTGCTAACAGGGAGTGAAAACAGCCCAAGAGAAAGAAATATGCTGTAATCAATAAAGCTGAAAGGAATTAGAGATATAAAGGGGATTTTTGACGTCAGACACAGAGACGCAGGCTTTGGAGTCTGTCCAGTTAGTCTCTGGTCTTGCTTTAGTCCTCCCTCTGCCCGCTTTCCTCCTTTGGGATGGTAATGCGTATCTTGTGTCATTATATGTTGGAAGTGTGAGATCTGCCCGCTTTCCTCCTTTGGGGTGGTAATGCATATCTTGTGTCATTATATGTTGGAAGTGTGAGATCTGCCCGCTTTCCTCCTTTGGGGATGGTAATGCATATCTTGTGTCATTATATGTTGGAAGTGTGAGATCTGCCCGCTTTCCTCCTTTGGGGATGGTAATGCATATCTTGTGTCATTATATGTTGGAAGTGTGAGATCTGCTTTCCATTTTGCTTTTACACGAGTTAGAATCATAAGATTGCCATGGGTCTCTGAAAACACTTTGGACTTCTGAAAAGCACCGAGATGGTGTTAGACTATGGGGGTTTTGAAGTTGAACTAAATACATTTTGCATTATGATATGGTTACAAGCATATAGCCAGGGAGTGGAGTGTGGCTGTCTGAATGAAAATGGGCCTCACAGGTTCATAGGAAGTGACGCTATTAGGAAGTGTGTCACTGGGCAGTGTGTGTGTGTGTGTGTGTGTGGGGGTGGTTAGTGTGTCACTGGGCAGTGTGTGTGTGTGTGTGTGTGTGGGGGGGTGGTTAGTGTGTCACTGGGCAGTGTGTGTGTGTGTGTGGGGGGGGGGGTGGTTAGTGTGTCACTGGGCAGTATGTGTGTGTGTGTGTGGGGTGGTTAGTGTGTCACTGGGCAGTATGTGTGTGTGTGTGGGGGGGGGGTGGTTAGTGTGTCACTGGGCAGTATGTGTATGTGTGTGTGTGGGGGTGGTTAGTGTGTCACTGGGCAGTATGTGTGTGTGTGTGTGGGGTGGTTAGTGTGTCACTGGGCAGTATGTGTGTGTGTGTGGGGGTGGTTAGTGTGTCACTGGGCAGTATGTGTGTGTGTGTGTGGGGTGGTTAGTGTGTCACTGGGCAGTATGTGTGTGTGTGGGGGGGTGGTTAGTGTGTCACTGGGCAGTATGTGTGTGTGTGTGTGTGTGGGGGTGGTTAGTGTGTCACTGGGCAGTATGTATGTGTGTGTGGGGGGTGGTTAGTGTGTCACTGGGCAGTATGTGTATGTGTGTGTGTGGGGGGGTGGTTAGTGTGTCACTGGGCAGTATATGTGTGTGTGTGTGCATGTGTGTGTGTGGGGTGGTTAGTGTGTCACCGGGCAGTATGTATGTGTGTGTGTGGGTGGTTAGTGTGTCACTGGGCAGTATGTGTGTGTGTGGGGGGGTGGTTAGTGTGTCACTGGGCAGTATGTGTGTGTGTGGGGGGGTGGTTAGTGTGTCACTGGGCAGTATGTGTATGTGTGTGCGGGGTGGTTTGTGTGTCACTGGGCAGTATGTGTGTGTGTGTGTGGGGGGGTGGTTAGTGTGTCACTGGGCAGTATGTGTGTGTGTGTGGGGGGTGGTTAGTGTGTCACTGGGCAGTATGTGTGTGTGTGTGGGGTGGTTAGTGTGTCACTGGGCAGTATGTGTGTGTGTGTGTGGGGTGGTTAGTGTGTCACTGGGCAGTATGTGTGTGTGTGTGGGGGGTGGTTAGTGTGTCACTGGGCAGTATGTGTGTGTGTGGGGGGGTGGTTAGTGTGTCACTGGGCAGTATGTGTGTGTGTGGGGGGGTGGTTAGTGTGTCACTGGGCAGTATGTGTGTGTGTGTGTGTGAGGGGGTGGTTAGTGTGTCACTGGGCAGTATGTGTGTGTGTGGGGGGGTGGTTAGTGTGTCACTGGGCAGTATGTGTGTGTGTGTGTGGGGGTGGTTAGTGTGTCACCGGGCAGTATGTGTGTGTGTGGGGGGATAGTTAGTGTGTCACTGGGCAGTGTGTGTGTGGGGGGGGTGGTTAGTGTGTCACCGGGCAGTATGTGTGTGTGTGGGGGGATAGTTAGTGTGTCACTGGGCAGTGTGTGTGGGGGGGTGGTTAGTGTGTCACTGGGCAGTATGTGTGTGTGTGGGGGGGTGGTTAGTGTGTCACTGGGCAGTATGTGTGTGTGTGTATGTATGTGTGTGGGGGGGTGGTTAGTGTGTCACCGGGCAGTATGTGTGTGTGTGTGGGGGGTGGTTAGTGTGTCACTGGGCAGTATGTATGTGTGTGTGGGGGTGGTTAGTGTGTCACTGGGCAGTATATGTGTGTGTGTGTGCATGTGTGTGTGTGGGGTGGTTAGTGTGTCACCGGGCAGTATGTATGTGTGTGTGTGTGGGTGGGTGGTTAGTGTGTCACCGGGCAGTATGTGTGTGTGTGGGGGGGTGGTTAGTGTGTCACTGGGCAGTATGTGTGTGTGTGTGTGTGGGGTGGTTAGTGTGTCACCGGGCAGTATGTGTGTGTGTGGGGTGGTTAGTGTGTCACTGGGCAGTATGTGTGTGTGGGGGGGGGTGGTTAGTGTGTCACTGGGCAGTATGTGTATGTGTGTGTGGGGGGGTGGTTAGTGTGTCACTGGGCAGTATGTGTGTGTGTGTGGGGGTAGTTAGTGTGTCACTGGGCAGTGTGTGTGTGTGGGGGGTGGTTAGTGTGTCACTGGGCAGTATGTGTGTGTGTGTGTGTGGGTGGTTAGTGTGTCACTGGCAGTATGTGTGTGTGTGTGTGTGTGTGTGTGGGTGGTTAGTGTGTCACTGGCAGTATGTGTGTGTGTGGGGGGGGTTAGTGTGTCACCGGGCAGTATGTGTGTGTGTGTGGGGGGTGGTTAGTGTGTCACTGGCAGTATGTGTGTGTGTGTATGTGGGGTTAGTGTGTCACCGGGCAGTATGTGTGTGTGGGGTGGCTGAAATTTGAGAGGATCAAGTAATGCCCAGTGGCTCACTCTTCTTTCCTCTCAGCCCCTCTCTAGCACTATGTTTGCTTGCGTGCCGCCATGCTTCTGGCCGGGATGACAATGACTAAACCTCTGAACTGTAAGCCAGCCCCAATTAAATGTTTTTCTTTATAAGAGTTGCTATGGTCATGGTGTCTCTTTATAGCAATAGAAACCCTAAGACACCAGCGCTTGCCTATAATGTAATAGGTACACTGGTATTACTTTGTTGTCATAGGCAGAACAATATTGTCTTTCTTGAATGTCTTTCAGTTCTTGGTATCTTAAACTAGAACAAGAATAATTCCAAAGAAACTGTTCCGTATAAATATCTGCCCCAAAGTACAGAATAGTTTCACTCCATGTCTAGGAGAACTGGCCATGAAATATAATAATCACTTTAGATGACTTCTCAACAGAAGGGGCTCTGACATTTCCTCTTCCACAATGGCAATGTGCTGCTATCTGTGCAAGGTCATTCTGCAATGCTGCCCAAGCCTGTCTAATAACTCCCATGGGCACCTAAGTGTGCCAGCATCCATGGGTGCACTATGGAAAAAGAAAGCTTCCTTCCTCCCCATATCTACTTTGATTCCACATCTGTTAGTTCTCCCACCCTTCCCACAAAACTCGTGTCTGTGTTTCCAACACTGTTAACTTTAGACTGGTATTGTCAAGGATTTCATGCAAATACTTTATTACCTTTTGAAATGTTTGAAACTTCAAATGTTATTTTCATCACAAAGTTTGAAGGGAAGAGAATGTCAATATTTGGTAGAAAAGCAAAATGTTACTTCCATAATTACTTGAGGGTTTATGTGATTGTTTATGTTAAAAGAAACTAAGCACCAATAGAAATCTAAGGTGCTTCCATCTGTTGCTCTTGAGCTCTTGATTGGTTGAGCAGATGAGGTAGGTTTTTCTAAGACAGGGACTTTTATGTTTCTTTGAGCTTTAACTGGAATTTGAAAAGAAATAAACCTTTTGTGACTACAGCATCTCAATTCTCATCTTGTAAACAGAAAATATCAGTAACATACAAATGTAAGCTGAAAATGGGACCTTCACAGCAAACATATAATTGGAATCATACAATTTCTCTTCACAAAGAAGGAAACAATTGAAGGATAATGAATTTAATGAGCTGGTCTGACATGATACAGCTCCCACTGTCAACCAAAGATGAGAACTCGGGGCCAGGCACAATTCTACCTCTGCATCTTTTGGTGTGGTATCGCAGGCTATCTCCTCCCAGATACCTTTCTTTTAATATAAACCATCAGATACATCACTCAGAGCAAAGGCCAGTGAGTGGTTCTACAACAGCTTGGGCAGAGGGGTAATCTCTAAGTTTAGTGTGTCTGAAAGGCCACAAAGAGTTCATTCCAATGCATTATTCATCAAAAGTCAGAGACTGGGTAAGCAGAAAGTCCTAGCAAAGGCCAGTACAACTGTGCTTAACATACCCACACACACCCTTTAAGTGCACCTACGTACGTGCACGAATGAACCATTATTAATACCCATTTTTGTTCGCCCACTGGGCATGCTATCATTGAACTACAGTCACTAAGTAGTGATGCTTTGCACTAAAATTTATTATTGACTGATGCCTTTGAAGTTGTTTCATAACCCAGAATAAAAATGACATCAGGAAGGCAGTCTCTCATGTCTTCTAAGTGACTTTCTCTTGTCTGAAATTTTATTGTTAAAAAGCAAAACAAAACATAAACTAACCCTTTGTTAGGAAGTTATGGCAATGAGTCAACAGGGTTCTAATGTAGTCCTTTCAAATGGAGTCATCTGTGGTAACCAGAGTTTCCATTAGCTCTGCGCAGAGGACACATGGTGACAGCAGAACATGACCCATGTGACTCCCTGACCTAATGATAACTTGTAGAAGAAAGTTCTAGAACTAAAAATAAATCACAGGGCTAAAGGGCTGGAGGATGAGGAGCAAAGACAGACAAAATTGCAAAGGCAATCTTCCAGAGCTTTCCAAAACAGTTCATTAGCCAAGTGACAGACACAGTTCAGAGACCATGTAACCCAGGAACTCTTCCTTGTACTGCCTCACCATGGCTCGTATGCTTTTCACACTCACTGCTGCTGCCTCAGTGATGCACCTGACTGCATTAAGACCAGCAGGATCCAGTGTTGCCTGGGGTGCATCCCGCATTCTTAGGAACACTCTTCCTGAGTCTTCTTTCAGACTCACTTTCTCTCACCCCTCCCATCTTGGTCATGGAACAGCTCCTGGCTAAATTCAGCAATACAAGTGTTCATATTACCGCTCTGCAAGGAATTTCTCTCATCTCTGTTTTGCTGAAAAACAGCAATACTCAAAGGTTCTGTGTAGAAGTGTCATGATTCTAAATCCGAGGACTATGGAGGGAGTCGCATGTCTTTGCAGCTGCCCTTGTTCCTCTGACAAACTGGACATGGGAATGTTCACACTTACATTTGGAATTCTTGAGTTCTCGACTCTTTAGCTGAAAACTTTAAAGTAAACATAATTTATATATCATCAACTTAAGCACAGTGATGCATTAAAATAGTTTCTGAATTAAAATAAAAACATAAATATTGGGCTAGAGACTCTGCTCCGCTGTTAGGAGTGTGTATTTTTCTTTCAGAGAACCCAAGTTCAGTTCCCAGCAGCCACATTGGTTGGTTCAAAACTACCTTTAACTTCAGCTCCAGGTGTATCTTACACTGTCTTCTGGTCTTGGCAGGCACTGTACTCACATGCATATACCCACACATCCCTCACACATGCATATACATATTTAAAATAAAATCATATATATAAAGAGAGATATCAGATAGCATTGCAAGGCCTATATTAGACATAAAATAAACTATTTATTATATCAAAGAATACTGTTAGAACTGCACAGAAGCCTACATAGTGCCAGGAAATGTCTGCAAAGGGCATCTGACACATAGAGAACCACTTTGACTCAACAAAATCCACCCAACAGCAAGGAAAAAAGGATCTGATGAGCGTTCACCTACAGCAGTGGCTCTCAACCTTCCTAACACGCGACCCTTTAATACAGTTCCTCATGACTGTGGTGACCCTTGACCATAATATCACCTTTTCTTCTGTTATAGAACTGTAGTGTAAATATCTGTTTTCTGACGGTGTTAGGTGACCCCTGTGGAAGAGCCACCCAACTTGAAGGGGCAGCAACCTACTACTGGTTGAGAAACTCTGATCTAGAGAAATGTAAATGGCTAATAAAAACATGAAAATATGTTTAACATCATCAATCAATATAAACCCTGCAGATCAAAACCACCTCATGAGCGCAAGTTTAAGACTGCTATTATTACAAACAGAAAACAATGTTGGTGCAGATGTGAGAAAACTGGAATTTTATGCATGTATAGTGAGAATATAAATTGATCTAGTCACTATGGGAAGCAGTGAAGATTTCTCTCCAAATAAAAAGCAGATTCACAACACATATGATCCAGTAATACCAGCACTGGGCATGTACCTAAACTAACTCTGCCATGAAAAGTTTTCATGAGCAGAAGATAACACAATGATCAAAGAAAGGCTCCG
The DNA here is from genome assembly GCA_033318265.1 of Phyllotis vaccarum. NCBI lineage: Eukaryota > Metazoa > Chordata > Mammalia > Rodentia > Cricetidae > Phyllotis > Phyllotis vaccarum. The sequence continues at coordinate 135,869,453 of JARWLC010000009.1, read as the reverse complement.
TTCCATATCATTTGAACACCATTTATTGGTATTTAGTACTATGTCCTATGCTAAGGACAAAGAATGGAAAAAGAATACAATACGGTTCTCGCACCAAAGGACATAATTCCTAAAGGCACAGCATTTTAAAAGTCTACAACAAATGCAATGGTTAGTCTGTGCAAGACAAAGAAGTACAGCTTTTTACTGTTAAAGTTTATTGTATATGCATGAGTGTTTGGCTGTTCTCTCTTTCCATGTGTGTGCACGTGTGTGTGTGCCTGTGTGTTTTATACTTCAGCTTATTTATGTAAAATTTAGAATGTGCTTCTATTATCACGCAAATTCAAGTTCCAAAGTCAGCATGGACTTATTTAGTCAGAGCCTTGCTACATAACCCCAACTATCTTGGAACTTACTATATAGATCAAGTTGGCCTCGAATTTTCAGTGAGCTGCCTTCCTGCCTTTGCTATTAGAAGGCATGTGCTCCCATGCCCATTCATCACATGAAGTTTTTTTGTGCATTATAATCTCTCAGATAAAAGAGTATACATAAATATGGAAATATTTCCTTCTGGAGCAAAAACAATGCAATCTGAGGCAGAAGCAAGAAAGGATCAGGTAACTAGACAATGAAAGCACAATACTGCAATGCTGTCATAGAAAATAAATATAAATTTTCAGAGAAATGTGAACTAAATTCTAAAGAATGATTAAAATATTGACAAGCATAGGTTGAAGCCAGGGAAAAGGGGTAAGGGTGGGGCAAAGAGAGCCCAAAGGTTTTCCAGATAGAAGGTTCGTACGCAGGGTTCATGTTGGTAGAATAGTAGCATGTTAAGGATGAAGAGGCATGCACTATGGCCCGAGTATATAGTGCAGTAACAAGGACACTAGCACACTAATGTTAAAAAATTATAGATTTAAGAGAGTGGGGAGTGTAAGACTTCAGAACTGGTTATTTCTTGATTTTAGAAAATTTTAGAAATATGAGAGAAATACCATCCATGCTGTGTTAGTTACTTTTCTGTGGCTGTGACAAAATGCCTTGACCAAAGGCAGTTTATAGAAGAGAGAGTTATTGACTTGTGGTTCCAGAGGAATGAGCCCGCTAAAGTGGGCAGACACAGCTGCAAGTGGCAGGAATGGCGACAGGAAGCTGAAGGGTCACATCTCAACCACAAGTAGGAAGCAGAAAGCAAACTGCCAGTGGATGAGACTTTAAATTCTCAGACCCCACCTCTGGTGACACAAGTCCTTTAGCAGGGCCACATCTCCTAAACTTCTACAGAGGGATGCCAGCTGAAGACCAAGTGCTAAAATTCCCCAGACTACAAGGCATTTCTCATTCAAATCATCACATATTAGCAATACAAATGCCATTCTACTGAAGTTATTATCTTATGGCTAGCTAAAGGTTAGCTATTATTACTCGTATAATTAAATAACTTATTTTTACTTGCTGTTACTTATTCATTGCTGTTAATGTTTAGATTCTAGGTAACACTTCTTTACAGGGCTATAACAATTCTCCATGTCACCATTGCATCCTACAGGTTAAGGTTAGCCTGTGTCTCCCATCCACTCTCACTTAACTGCTCTCTACATGGTTTGCTTCTTTAATCTGTTTCATGAAGCCCCCCCCACCTCTCTTCCTTTATTATTCCTGTGGGTCTTCCAAGCTCGTTTGTAGCCTGACACTTTAAACCCAGAAAGCATTTTGTCTGTTTAGAGCCAGCGCATAGTTGGTTCAGACTCACATGTTGAAGAAAACTTTCAAATACAAGCACATGCTCTGACACCCACTGTTCTGTGCTGCATGGCCTCTGCTTGTCTCACAGGCGTTCCACAAGATCCACTGGAAGCTATGTTCACCCTGGAACACCATGGAAGGGACCCGGGGAAGAACAACGCTGGGGGCTGACCCACTAGGACAACACAGGCTACAATTCAAACCCTGATGTATGCTTCTACTTAGCATGTCACCTGGGAGATAAATTACCCTCTGGGAGAAAGCTAGTTGGCCTGCCTGGATCAAAAGCGGAGACAATGAAAATCTCAGGCTCCGTGCCCTGCACTGTGAGTTCTGATCATAGATCACACACTTTCCATCTGCCAAGTGAAGGTATCAGCTACATGGCCTCATTCCCACTCACTCTTTTGTCTGTCACCTCGCGGTTAGAGGAAGAAAACATTCTAAGGTTTTTTTTTTTTTTTTCTTTTTCTTTTTTTAGTTTTTGCACAAGCATATATTATACGCTGATTCTTGCCCCCCTTTTATTCTTTCTCCTCCATTCATTACCCGTCACCTCGACATTCTTACTTCAGTCTTCATATCATTACTGTCAAAATGACTATTCTAGAAAAGAAAATCTACACATCCATTGCAAAACCCATAAAAATCCCAATGCCATTCTTAGCATAAATGGAAAAAACAAGATCACTTTCTCATTTTCTCTCTCCCGGACTGTAGAAAAAGTAACTCCCATTTGAATCAAATGCCTTAATGTAAGACGTGGTTTAAGCCCTCACCCATCAATGATCTTAATGCTGTTTAGGAGTGTGTTCAGTCCAGAGGGCCAAGAAAGCAAATGCTTTTCAACTAAGCTGTTTAATATCAGCAGCTGCCATGGGCTGAAATCTGCCAGTAAATCATATAGTGAGAGAGAGAGAAAAAAACCTTGTAATTTCAATAGTAGTTGAGCATAAAAATATATGTGAGGATATACTTCTTGAAGCAGTGGCACAGGCCTGTTATTCAAACACATGGGAAGCAGAGACAGGAGGATCAGGAGTTCAAAGCCACCCTCAGTTCCTCAGTGACATAGTGAATGCAAGGCCAAGCAGCAGACTCAACATGAGAAGTGTATCTCTTCTATGTTTTTAATCTTTACCATTCTCCTCTACTTGCCTCCCTAGGAGTCTGCATGCTGGACAAGAGAGCTGGGGAGATGCTCCCAGAGCTCAGTGGGAAAACTGGAGAAGGTGAACCATCACTTATTTACCTTCCTCAACACCATCACAAAGCAGATGATAGAAGCAACTAATGAGGAAGAACTACATATTTGTGCTTGTGGCTTTAGATCTGCTGGTCTATATATTGGATAGGAATGGTAGAGGCAAGCAATTCACATCATAATGGGTGGGAGCTACAGATGGGAGTTAGCCAAGACACAGTATCTCTAAGGAGAAGATCCAGCCAGTGACTTCCATCTCTCAGCATGGACCTTCTAAAATTCTATTCCATAGGGACTCTCCATACAGGTGTGTACCGGGATCATTCATTCCGGTCTCCCCAGACTTACTTTTAGTCCAGAAGCAGCCTGCCTATAGAAGCCCTTCTTCCCTTCTTCCCTCCCTCACTCTCTCCCTCTACTTTTTGGGGACTTCACCTCTTGGTATGAGTCAACCGCCCTAGCTCTCTCCCCCATTTCCCCTCTCAGCCTTTCTTTCTTATCCATTTGTGTTACCTGCCTACTAGGAACCCCACAGCCACTATACTTGCCTAGCACCCAGAGTGGCCATCAACAAACAAATACTGAAACTCCCACCCGATATCCACCTACACCAAGAAACACCACAAACATCATAACTCCAGATACCTAGATGCCAGTACAAAAATACAAATGTGACCAACCAAGACAATATGCCTCCTCCAGAAGCAGAAGTCCTTCCTATTGCAACAGGCCCTGAGAGATGCAGTTTAGCTGAACAAGACGAAGGCTTCAAAATATCCATTATGAGTATGTTTAAAGACTCTAAAGGGGATATGAACAAATGCTTTAATGAATACTGAAAAAACATTGAAGATTTAAAGGTAGAAATAGGTCTTTAAAGAAAATTCAAACTGAAGCAAAACTGGATATGAAAACCCTAGGATGTCAAATAAAGACCTCAGTACTCACCAACAGATGAGAATTTCAGGTCTTGAAGACAGGTAGTTCAAGACAAAGTTAAATCAATCTCCTCCTGTGCCAACACATAGGGCTGCTGGTATCTTGGTTTGGAGTTGGGCATGAGCATGGGTGGAGGCACTTGGCAGCAGATGTCTTGATCTCAACAGTTGGGAATCTCAGCTGAAACTGACTAGAATAGTTGTCTTTCATTTGAGAGCAACCGAAGCGATCACTATGCTCCCTCTTGGTACTAGGCTCTGTTCTGGGTGCTGGGATTAAAAATCAAAAATAAAAACACCAAACAGAACAAAAAAATGGGAAAAAACCGTGATGGTTGACTTTAGAGACCATCACAGAGGGCGAATTCTCTGCTCTGTGTTCAAGTGCACTGTGCACACACGAGTGTGTCCTGGGCTGTGGAACTAGGAAAGGATACCTTTATGTATCGGCAGCCTACAGGTGCCTTTTTATAAAGTGAAGAACTTGGCACTGAGTCTTTAATCCTTACCCATGGGAAATGATGATCAGAGTAATCTAGAACTGGAATCCAGGGTTCCAGAAGCCTCAGAGGCTGTCTGATATCTGTCAAAGAATCAGCTCTGGAAACCAAAGCTGAAACTGGTTGACAAGGGACCAGGAACAACTGCCTGGAAAAAGCCATCCTGTGCAGCTTCCCCAGGCAGCAGAGGCCTAGTGTTGAGCAGGTCTGCAGGGTAGGGTCAGTGGTGTGTGGCTGTGGGATGGGTGTGACTACAGTTTGTCTTCTGAAAGTTTGCAGATAAACTCAATCTCTTAAGTCCTACAGGGATGGGCCCAGTATGAGCTGCCCCAAATGACAGAAGGTGCTGAGAAAGATCCAGAGACAACTGGTGAGATGTCTGCTTTCCTCCTACGTTAGTTTCCTTAAATTCTGCCTGTCTATGGGGCTCAGCTAAGTTATATCTTTTTAAGAATCCCACAGTATTTGTATTCTATTTGCCAGGGCTTTAGAAGTCACTAATAATGCACTGCCCTGAATTGTTAATACCCTTTGTGGACACACCCTATTCTGACTTGCCCAAGCACACGGACTTGAAATAACCTACTTGGTCCTCTGCCTTGCAGCCTGGCAGGCTGAGATCTGCCCTTGAGTCAGGGATCAATCCTCACATCAGTAGCCTGTGGCAGACGGGAACATGTCTCAGTTTTGCTGAAGTGGCCGATGGGACCACAACAGCTTCTGTTTTTGCACATCACACTAATTCTTCAAAGATGACCTGATACATGCAACATTGGCAGCTGGTAGCTAAGGAGAGTGAACCACCTTATTAGACAGTAGAGAGATGGAAGTTATGGTGTTAGACTAATGCAGAGAGGGTTTGCAAGTGTTTGGGTGACAGTGGCAAGGAGGTGGCTAAGTCAGGACTTCTAACCATTGTCTCTCCCAGGTTCTGTTTTATTTGCTCACTTTGCCTATAAGACTATAATAAAAGGGGGTTTCAAATATTTTCCACATTATAAACTATAGAGATCCTAAAAAGAACATACCCAGTGAAGTCATTTGAGAAATGAGTTGTTCTCTGATATTTTAATTGTATGTGCATATTTAATTATGCATCATTAATAAAATATAGAATTTACTTCCACTGGATTTGTATCATGTGATTATTTACTTTAATAACCATCTCAGTTGCAATTCAAATGAACGGGCGGGCTGTATTAGTCACAGTTAATTATCTCCACTCATTGTCTTTAAGCATACAAGTCTGCCTTTAGTGCTTAGGAAGCAAAATACTCCTCTGTTTGTTTGTTTGTTGCTGTTAATGCTGTTTATTTCAATCCCTTCTTAAGTCTGTAAGACTTGCAAAACTTTTGAGTATCACCTCTATTTATCTGACTTACTTCCTAGTATGGTTTTAAAATACCAGTTGAAGAAACAGAAGCAAGAGTGAGCCTTCCTTCTTCCTCACAAAGATAAAGATGTGGAAGTTCATGAAATTTTAAATAGAGAATAGAGGAAACCAGGAAAGACAAACTGTTCAGAGAATTCAGTAACATGTCAGTCTGTCTATGTCATTATGAAGGGTGCTATGAAGCTATTGCCACCATTAACTTGATACTTTTATGAATGCCCTAATTACTGAAGTTATTGCTAAGGTCAGAACTGGAAGGTGCCCCTCAGAACGTGACTGCTTCCCAGATGCTGTGTAGCTGTTTCCTCCAAATCCAAATGCCTCTCCTTAAGATCAAGGAAACTGAGAAAACCTGCAGAACCAGGAAGCAGAGGAAGTTAGGAGGTCATAAAAGCAGGGACAGTTGCTGGGAAGAGCTCATGCCAGTAACCTCCCTGGTTCACCAATCTAAATGCACATGGGACCATTTCTTTGGCTTGCTTTGGTGGAAATAGATATTTGTTCATTATTTCCCTCAAGGAAGAGTCACAGGATACCAGCATTATCACCAAAGAATGACAGAGCCAATTCTGTAAGGTGCACTCATTGACCCAGAGTTTCCGGAGAACTTGAGTTTTGCTTCCCAAGGCCCTTGTCCACTTGATTCAGTCAGAACAAATTGTCAGGGATGCCTGGGTTCTGCACTATACCTTTTTGAAGCATAAGCCCCATTCTTGGGAAACACAATGTGTTTCTAACCTCTTATAAATGTATAACTCTTTGAAGAACAGTAACAAGAATATAGAAAGGATGCACATCTGTCAAGGTCACTGGAAATGTAACCCACAGCGTGCATTTACCTGTGTCAGGGATGCAACGCACCTGGATAAAGAATTGCTAATCCTGACCCAGGAAAGCTTTCCCATGCTTCCTCTGGAGAAGGATGCAGGTTTAAGCCTCCAGGTTTTAGCTCTGGTAGCTAAAAGAATTGAAGACCCATCTCCAGCTGAGAAGCAAAGTCCTCATCTTGGACATCAAACCAGATGGGAACCTCTGTGATCCTTTCCTATCTCTAGATGGGGCTGCACAGAGCAGTCTCATGAGGACATGTGTGCATCAGTTGCTGCTTTAGTATTTTGTTTCCAGGATACTAGTCAGGCAGGCAGAACCTGGATATTCTTAACCACTGTGTAGCTTCAGGCACGCGACGTGAGTGTGTGTGTGTGTGTGTGTGTGTGTGTGTGTGCATGTGTGTAGGTTTGTAAGGCAGAAAGAATTCCCCTTCTCAGTGACTAGAAAGCTTTAGTCTGTAGAATAATTAAAATATACGGAGTCCTCATCAAATTATTAATAAAATCAGTATGTTTTATATCAAAATAAATAGCTATATCTTACAAGGTAGAACACCATTAAATAAAGTATAATATTTTTATTGTGTGCTCTGAGGAAGGAAAAGGCAGAGCAAACAACACTGACAATTAGCTAATTAAGAACCCTGACTTTAATTCCTCAGCAATCAGCATGGCAGGTGCCATGAGTCTTTGTTAAGAGTTCGTTATATTTACTTAAATCAGCACTGACTGGGATTTGTGCAATTTACTTTTTATGTCAATTCAGAGTATTTTGTTTTACAAGCAGAAGCATTCTTGTAAACGATGCTGTTAGGGCGGCAAGAGAAATGGGCAGAGGACACCGAAGCCAAGGGCAAGCAAAGTGCGTGTTGTGTTAACACATAATTTGGAAATATGTTAAGCCTTTAGACATTTAGGAAGCCCACTGCAGGAGTGATGGGAGCAGTTATTAATGACTCTTTGTGGATCACAAAGATGGATGGAGAATCTCTGGGAAATATACTCAGGACAGGAGGCAGCAGGAAGCACCACTCCTCAGCTGCCAGCTGCATGTGCACACCTGCGCTTCACACCTTTCTGATACCTCCATCCTATCCTGGCCTGAAAGCTCCAAGGAACTCATAAGAGGGACCACACTCTGCACACCAGATGATAGACTCTTCCCAGCAAGATACTGAAGGTATTAGTGCTTAGTAGCCTTAGCAGGGCAATGGTCTTCAAAAATGGCCAGTTCTTGCAAATGTGGATAGAGAGCAGAGATTTGATTCTTCTTTGTGAATTTTTTCCTGAATTTCTTTGCTGTGTAAGTAGAGAAGGGATGGGGAGGCCAAATTGCCCGTGGTCATATGGACATGTCTACAAGCCGGTAGTTTGATTCCTATTTATTAAGAAACTCATATGCCAAATATTTGCTCCCAAGCCAAATATCCTACAGAATGGATTCCCATCTCATTTGCATGTGAAGGATGCTGTATTCATTTGGCTGTATTCTATTTAGTCTGATGGAGTAGAGCAAATGTCATCAGAGAATTTTACATTTATTTAATCACATATCCATATTCTAGCTAATTAAGAAGAAAACCGATTCACAATACCACCACACATCCATTGACATGAATACTTTCTTGAGTACAGATTAGGAATCTAATCTTCTAAGCCTTATGTGGGCTTCCAACTATCTTCCATTTTTACTGGCATTAAGACAATGGGCTGGAGTCCTGAGGAAATGGAGGGTAGAAACTGTGCTCTATTTAATTATTCCAAAGCCCTTTGTCTCTTACTTGTAAGGTACAATATGGGAAAGGCTTCTGGCTCATGCCTAAGAGCTTTTAACAGCATTGTTGAGATCTGCTGGAACAAAGGCCCATTTGTTGAGTTCTAAATGCAAATGCTGGCCTGGCTTTGCAGAGGGAAACCACAAGTGTTTGCGCTTGAGCACAGAGAAGAGTGGTCTGAAAAACTGATTTGCCAATGTGTAGACAAGCAACTACTACTTATTACAAAGCGCTAGTCACCCAGTGCGTTAGAAGCACACTCAAAACAAAAGCTGCGTGTGCCTGGGAAAGGGATGACCTTAGGATACTGCGTCTTCAGGAAGTGGGGGCATTTATAAACCCAGGTTAGATTACCCAATCAGATGATGAAGAAAGAGATTCTTGGCATTTCTAAAAATTCGGGAAGGTGATTACAGTGGCAGTATGGCACAGTGGGCAGAGCACGGGATCATCAATCCGAAGACAGCTTCTTTCTGCCTGCTGGTTCTTGGGCAACTCTGCAAAGCTCTCAACCTCCAATTACCCAATTAACCAAGTGGAAGAAAACACCTACCAGCTTTGAAGGCTGTGAAGGAACTCAATTGAGATTATGTGTTTGAGAATGCCTTGCCAACTAAAATTCTACATAACTGAGAATACTAATAAACTAACAATAGAATAGACATCACACTTCTAAAGTCATCCGACATGAAATACTCCATCTGTTCTAGACACTAAGGGAGGCTTAATGTAAATTCGCTCACTGTGTACCATAGCATTATTAATTTCATTTTAGAAGACAGGATATTGCGCAATGTGGATTGAATATCCTGACATTGCTCTGTGTTTCTCTGTTATAACCATGGAAGATGACAACTCACCCAAGGGTAAGAGATCTGTGTGGATGAGAGTAGGACCAGGGAGTCAAGGCCAGCCTGAGGCACATATGAGATAAAAACATGTCTCCTGGTGAAATGTACTGTTAGTACAATCTGAACATTTTAGACATTTACCGAATAAGTAACAAAGATGTTTAAGGCAATTCGAATCTGGTTTGGATGATTTTTTTCATTTCTCATGATACTTACTGGTTTCATAAGCACTCAAAATACTTAATATATAATTATCACAATGGAAATAAAATGGAAAGACAGGTGAGATACCACATGTGAGGAAGGCAGGGAGCGAGCCAGGGCATCACTACTGTGCCAGTGTTTGGTTCATTTTAGGGATGATTTGGGAAAACAAGTGAGAGGTTCATCTCTCAATTCTTCAGTGGCATAAGTGAGCCCCCAAGTCATTGTTAAAATACATGAGGCTTTGTAGCAGGAAATTCCTGATCTCTGCTTGAAGCTTTTGCTATAACCTGTACTTTCTGGACTCTGGTGTTACACTGAGCCCAGGAAAAAGGTCTGAACGCCATTTTCTATGAGAAAGATTGATTATGAAATGCATAGAAATACAGAAGTCAGCCCTTGATGAATTGTTGCCATTCTCCAGTAAAAGACCTGAGGGAAATGATATTCTTTTTGTTCATGGATTCAAACAAACCAGGATTGAAAATGCTTGAAAAAAAAAATTCCTTAAAGATATCTGTACATAACTACTGACACATGATTTACTTAAGACTGTATGTTATATCTAGAGATTATATAACTATACAGGTGGATTGTTTGTGGGTATATGCAAGTACTGCATGTATTTATGGGACTTGGCCATCTGTAGACTGGGATCTGTGTAGCTCTGGGGACCAATTCCTTGTGGATATTGGGAGTTAACGATGACTTTCTTTTAAGCCTACAACACCTACTCTAAAGTAAAGGAAGGATTTTGGTAACAATTAGGCATTTCCCAAATGTTTTGCTGGTAGGCCAGGCTTTCTCTATGTCTTCTAATGATGCTTTCTTCACCTTCTGGCCTCCAAGCTGTAAACTGGCTCCATTAGCCTCCCCTAGGAGCCTAGGGCTGTAGTTTGTGCTCCTTGAAAACACAAAATAAAAGGTGAGGAGTTTTCTCTGTTCTCAGGGTGATTGTCATCATTCTGTCCAGCCTAATGTTAGTTTTCGGTGTCTGCAGTTTAAAGACTGATAATTATGGTAAAACTCTTCTAGGAGTTGTTTGAAAATAAACCGACGAAAAGACCCTATTGGAGTCGAGCTGGTAACTGGGTGATTAGTATCACATTGTAATAATTGCAAATAGCTGGAATCAAATTATACAATATAGTTATAGACATTCAAAAGGAAGTCATGAGAGAGGGGAGGGGAACGGAGGGGAGGGGAGGGGAGGAGAGAGAGTAGGGTGAGGAAGAAACAGTTCAGGCGAGGCATGCATTCACCCCAGCTTTCCATCATGGAGCCTGGTCTGAATTGAGGCATGGGGAACGGGAACGGCGATTCTTGCTGAATCATCACATCGAATAGAAAAGACAGAGATTAAAGACTCAGGAAGCAGAAATGACTGCAATTTATGGGACAAAGGTCAGAAGCTACAAAAACTACATAGACAAGAGGCTGCAGAGGTCTCCCCACGGCCTCCTTGCATCTCCTGCTGAGGAGGGGCAGGCAGGGACAGAAAGTCCATGCATGGGTTTGAAGTACACACTGGCTACATTTGTCCCTGGACTGTTCCTCTCACACACACCCCCAAAGATGTTTGTAACAAGCAGTGTTGAGGGACCACATGGGTGTCAATCAGAAGCAAAGGGCAGGCAAGCTTACTGCCTGTTATAAAACTTCAGGCTCATTCAGGGTAGGTTCTCCTTACACCATGGGAGGCCTTGGCCTTGGAGACTGGAGCTCTGGAGAGAGAGCAGATGGATGCTCAGCTGCCTCTCTATTACCATGTGAATGAAGTTCATTATCTCTCACCTAGGATGTGTGAGTCTTTTATCTACATCCGAAGACTGAAGCAGCTTTGCTGACTTGCAAGAATATGGTTTCAGAATCTCCATAGATTTTGACAGTGAAGTAATGAGTATGAGATACTGCTAGAGATGTCACTTTCTGAGAAATAAAAGATAAGGGGATCAAGGCCAAATACGGTACTTGAGGTGCAACCCTAACAATTGGGTGTCACAACAAAATACATAAGCCAGAGCAGCTGATATGCTGTGGAAAAATTTCTCCCAGTCTGAGGCTAGGATAGTTGGTGTGGTGCCCGAGAAGAGCCCATTTCCCCTGAGACTGTCTTCCTGTTCCTCTAGCTCAGTGCTTCTCACCCTTCCTGATGCTGCAACCCTGTAATACAGTTCCTTGTGTTATGGTGACCACCCCCCAACCATGAAATGATTTTCACTGCTATTTCATAATTTTGCTACTGTTATGAATTGTGATGTAAATATCTGATATGAAGAAGATCTGGTATGTGAACCCCGTGAAAGGGCCATGTGACCCCCAAAAGATCATGACCCACAGGTAGAGAACTATTGCTCTATCTAACCTTAGTGTTAGAAGAAGCCAGATGTCCATGTGCACTGTTTATAAGGAAGACCACTAATCTCATTCACGTGGTCATACCACTATAACCTGATCACCAGCTAACTCCAAGATTCTCAGTGCCGAGTACCATCTCTGTGGGGATGGTGACTTCTATACATAAACTTGGGCAGAACACACTAAGACAAATTGCATCTTTAAGATCTTAGCTTTATTTGATTTGAATTACTCACTTGTAAAACATTTCCATCGTGAGGCTAGAGTGGAGTTTTGAACAGATAAGTTACACGTTCTTTCTCACAATGCTCCTTGTAGGCAGTGGTTTGGTTGTGAGCTGTCTCCATGGCTTATCAGGCAGCCATGGGTGTCTGGACTCAAGTTTCCAAAGGGTGATTCCTACTCAGCTTCCATCTCTGATCTCCCTGCTCCTCACTCTGCTAAGAAAAAAATTAAGCCATGCTGCAAGTGTCTACCTCCGCATATCTAGGTGCCCCAACTGACTTGCCTTCCCTGCCTCCAAGGTCTCAGCTCCTGAACCATGAGCCCAAATCAATCTTTTCTACCTAAAGTTACTTCTGTTAGGCATCTGGCTACAGCAAGGAGAAGAGTAATTCACGGACTGACTGACCCTGGGCCCAGCTACATGCTCTCAGATGCCTTCGCTTCCTTTAGTGGGGTGTGGTCTGTAGGCTGCTGCTAGCCAGTCATGGGACAAAGCAGCCTTGCCAAGGCGGCCTCCCTGAGAACCATGGAAACTCTTGCCCATGGTCCTCACGGACACCCCCAAGGACACCTGGGTTTTCATTAGATTGTGTGGAAGTCAATAATGATCTTTTCCCAACATTTTCTCTTTAAACTTCAGATTTGTGCCATAAATATATAGTTTCCATAACCTCAATTCTTTAGTGGTTTCCATGAATAAACTCTGGCAGGATTAAGCTCATCCTGGCTTCAGATTATTAGAAGACTTGAATGGTTGAAGCAGCTACTGTCTTCTAATTTCATTTCATCTTGTTAGTGTGGGGCCTATTGTTCCAACACAGAGGAATATTTTTTAGTCTTATTCTGCCACCTTTTATGTCCATTATTTTTCCATCTTTGTAATATTTAAAGATGGGGTGTATAGCAATTACATGTTATCTTCACGCTGAGGACAATGGCATTAAACCTGAGATGCAGATGGAACCGGAGGTCACCGTGTTAAGTGAAATATTGGAGTCGCAGGAAGGCAAATATGGCACAACATCATTTATCCATCATCTAGCTTTTACCGTTGAGCTCATAGGATGTGAGAAGAGAATGGTGTCTACTATTGGCCATGGGGGATGAGGGGGAAAGAGTGGCAGACAACTGAGAGGCAAGCAATAGTTTCTGGTGTTGATGATGATGGTGGTGTTTGATGACGTGAGAAAGAACTCATGCATGTTTTCATTATCAAGAAGTAATCAATATTGAAGGAAACGGCTGTGCTTGCCCTGACCCGAACATTATAAGATAGATATTACCTATATGCCTATCAAAACATTGTATGGTACCCTCATAAATATTCAATAATTATACACAAATGAAAAATAAGCAAAATATTAAACTGTAGGCATAAAACAGATAGTAATACAATCAAGACTTAGGCCAATATAAAAGCCAGAAAATTCAAAAATATGTTTTTATACTTTGAATATGTGTATAAGTCTGAGGCTATTTACATGTGAGAGGTGATGGACAGTATCCTTAGACTCAGCCTGTATGTCTCCCACATTTGGAGGCAGAATGTGCCCATAATGACCATATGGCCATGAGGCCAGAAAGAGAATGAATAAATATATGAAAGGAGTGAAAACAGCTGTGTAGCTCTTCCCTCCTGGGTAAAATCAAGCAGGAGATCAGAGCGAGAACTACCTAGTAAATGCAGTAAGTTAAAAAGAAATGTAAGCATGGGCTGGAAAGATGACTCAGCAGTTAAAAGTTCAAACTGCTCTTGGAGAGGACCTGGGTTCCCAGCAGCCATGAAGGAGGGCTCTCAACTGCCTGTAATCCAGCTCCAGATGCTATACAACTGGCTCCTCTGGGCACCTGCACATACACTCCTATACAGATATCCATATAGTTAAAATGAATTCTAAGAAATTTAAAATGAAAATGTAAGCAGATTCTTCTAAATAAGGATCTGGTGGTTTGCTTCATAACCAAAAAACACATTGGTATGCTAGGAATAAGGTGTGTGTGTGTGTGTAAGAGAGAGAGAGAGAGACAGAGACAGAGAGACAGAGAGAGAGAGAGAGAGAAAGAGAGAGAGAGAGAGAACATAAGCATTTATACATGTGTATATCTGTGTATACATGTGTAGACTTCAGAATGATTGTGTAGGAATTATGATATTTCAAAATGAATCATTTTAAGGATAATTCTAGCAGAAGCCAAGAGCAGAGGAAAAGCCTGGTGAGTAAGAGGTATGTAATGGTGCTGAAAGCTTTCATATCATGGATGAGCATGTGAATATTAAAAATATTATCAACACAACACACTTCATATTTATTAACTTGTAGATGCCATGACACTCCTTTTTTTTTTGAAAAAGAAAGGTAATAAGCTATAAACAAATATTTTATGCTTCATCGTGTCACTAATGAGACAGAACACAGACACGAAAGTGTCCTAACATGGCATCATCACATAGCACCACCACTATGTAAGAAGCTTAGCGTCACACTCCTTCAGTAATTTATAGTCCATCTAGGTACCAATAGAAAGCATACTATTATTTTTAATTTTACATCACTATAAAACTAAGACATGCAAACTTCCACTTGCTGTATGGATAAAAATTCCAGATTCACTGTGAATTCTTGTCAAGGTTTTGTCAAGTCTACTCCTTGGCATTTTCTTTCTTTATGTGCTGTTATTAACAGGACTTTCAGGTTCTCCTCCAGTCCTCTTGAGGCATGCACAAGCCTCCATCTTTAGCCAGTTTACTAACTGGTGGGAATGATGCTCAGTGAGTCACAGAAGAGGCTGAAATTGACAGTAATGGTAGAAGCTCATCCCAGGTACTGGAGAAGCTCCCAGAATATGGATAAAGGCACCTAGGAACCACAGAGCATGCTGTATTAAGTAGCAGATTCAAAGAGGGGAAAACAGACATGTAAACAAGGTACCAGAAAAAGAAAGAAAAGCAGTAGGATGTTTGCCGGTGGAAATCCTTCCCCAGGTGTGTTTCCTTTGATGTCTTTTTCTCTAACAGCAAGAGACCCAAAAGGATGTTCTTCAACAAACAGAAGTGATCAATGCAAAGTTCTCCTTTACTTCTTAAGGGGACAGAGTCGGGGATGGCACAATGTTTTGGAACAGGAGTGTGTTTGGAATGCATGGGTGGTGGCTTGGAATCAGCAGTGTTCCAGAAAAAGAATCTCAGATATGCCCCTTAACCTGCAGGCATGACTAAAGAGTAAGTCACAATAGCTGAGGGCCATGACAAGGGGCCGTCCACCTGGCTGTTTTCTCTGTATTTGCCTTTAGGAAGCACCGACAACACCCTCCCACCCAGACCATTGCACACATCTTTAAGAATGAATGTCCACATGAGTCCCTGGAATGTGGGGAGGTGCTGCTTTGGGTGACTTATGATGTTTATTTTCCTGTGTGTTTCCTGTAAGCCCCCCTGTACAAGGAGGGCACAAGGCCTTCCAGGAGGAGGGTGGGGCTTTGAGTGTTTGCTGGAGTAAGTTCCCCTTCTTCCCACTCCCCACTCCTCTGCCTAACTCCAATGTGCATGCACAAACACACAACAGACACACACAATACACACAACACACACAAACACACAGAGACACACACCACACAGACACACACCACACATACATATACACACAGATGCAGTGACACACACATATACATATGCAGAGACACACAGACACACATATAAAACATACACACAGAGAGATACACACAGAGACACAGACACATACAGACACACGCACACACACACACACACACACACACACACACACACACACACAGACATACACCTGCCTGCCTGGACTGTATTGATTGTATGTACACTGCACAGAACACTGGAGAAGTCGAAGGCCACAGGACAGGGAGCCAAGATCTCTACTCTAAAAACCAAGGGCTCTGCCTGTCTCTTCTGACTCAGGTCATCATAACTGTGGCTTCCCCATTACTCAAATATTCCAGTCACAAAACCAGTATGGGGCAGGTCAGAAACAAGTTTTTCTATTTCTCAAATAGCATTAATATTGATGGATTCTTAGCACTTCCATGCAAAGAAGTACTCTTGCATCAGACTCACAAGACGTATGAGGTTTGCATACATGTGAACCCAAATCTAGCCAGTGAAAATTCTGTATTCCTAACTATGCTCCCAAGTTGCTTTGTTTGCCAGTCTGTTAGATTCAAAACATTGCTCAAGGCCCAGGTTCTTCTGTGGTTTACAAATCTATTTGAGCATGCTTGTGGTGTGTGTATGGGTTGGGTGGGTGTGGGCTTGTGGGTGTGTGTGTCCACGTGCTCATGTGACTGAAGGTTACTTTAGAGGCCAGCGGCAGCTCTAGGATTCCTCTGGAGCTGGTCCAAGCAGTTGTGAGTCACCTGGTGTGGGTGATGGGAATTTAACTTGAGTCCTCTGCAAGAGCAGTACATATGCTTAACTTTAATCTCTCTCTCTAGCCCAACCTAGAACAACGATCTACTGGGAAAAAAAAAAAAAAAAGCAACCTGTTGTTCTAGATATAAACCTTATTTTCCTAAGAAAGTGGCACAGATCTTTTTTTTTTTTTTGAGAGAGAGAGAATTTTTAAAACATAATGCTGTTATGCTGTTATTTCTTTAAATATCTGCTCAAATGTTTTCTTAGGCCTTCCCAGCCATCCCCACAGACAGCACCAGGCCCTCACCCATGTTTTCTCTCCCTTATGTGTAGTGTTTCCATGACACTTGTGCCATGGCGAATCCTCATGGCCTATTTGACACACTTGGGAAGAGGGAACCTCACCTGAAAACCACCTCCGTCTGACTGGCCTGTGAGCATGTCTGTGCAGTGTCTTCCTAACTGCCAATTGATGTATGAGGTCCCAGGCCACCATTGCTATCGCCCCTGGGCAGGTAGGCCTGAGCTGTATTAGAAAGGGAAGCTGAGTGAGCCAGGCTAGCAAGTCAGTAAGCAGCATTTTTTCTACAGTTCCTGTGTCTCTTCCCACATGAGTTCCTGTCCTGACTTGGCTCATGGATGGGCTGTAACCTGGGAAGTATAAACCAAATACGCTTTTTCCTTCTTGAAGTTGCTTTGATCATGGTGTTTATCGCAGCAACAGAATGCAAACCAGGACCCACTGTCACATTAACTCAGAAGCTGCTTCCTTATTTTGTCACCTTTCTCCTGGCTAGCAAGTAGGCTTTATGATGTTTCAAATGCTATTCACCATCATAAATGTCCACTGCCCAAAACTGTGCGTGGGAATAGATATTTTGTGGATATTTAGTGTCTTCTGCTACATATCAGATACTGTTTAAAGATCTTTATATATGGGACTTGTTTCTCTGAAACAATTCTGAGAAGTATTTTGACTGTCGATACTCAACAGACAGGAAACTGAGCATGTCCGAATTATCAAGCTTCTTACCGAGCTCTCCCAGCTGGTGTGCGGTGGAGTTTAGCCCCAGAGTCTGTACTTGGGACTACACGTTGAGTGAAGACATACATGACCTACATGCTGCATGTTGCGCAGTAAGAAGGGCTATAACTGCTCCTTTCCGACACACTTCCCCTTGCCTCCTGGTAATGAGACTTAATCATTTGTATTTACCTATCTACACTAGAGTTGCAAATACCTTCCCAAGCAAGGAAGCTTCTCTGGGATTTCACCCTATCACATTAAACATAAACATCTCCAGAGCATGTGCTTCTACAGTTTACACTCACCCACCACCTTACGAAACACCGATTTTCTTCCTTTTCCTGCACTGATCTCAGCCATGCAGGGCATGTCTAGCTCTGACTCTTGGACTCCTCTAAAGTGACAATAGCATTGAACTTACACACCAAGGAGATGGCTAATTTATCACTGTCTTTTGCTAAGTGCTTAATGCAAGCTTAGTGAAAGATCAATACTAGTGTTTGTGTGGTGGGATTAGGTTGTTAGATCATTCATTGTCTGTGGATTTATTGAGAATCTTCTAGGACAGTCTAGTGTCTCCTTTTGACGGAGGTTGTGGAAGATGTTAATGGTGCAGGGAGCAGAGAAGGGTGAGTACTACACAATCTTTCCTTTAAAAGGCAGAAGGGGCACTGGGCCTGACCAGAGCATCCCAATAGAGTCACAGCTAGGAACCCAAGTGTCACCCAAAGCCACTAGACTCTGTCTCTTACCACCAAACTCATTTCCAGTCCCACCTGCAGATACCAATGGAAATGCCTAACTCCTGCAGCTCTGTGCTGAAGATCCTTCCCGTAGAAAGAAAACCCCTGTGCCAGACAGGGACAGCCATCTACCTGCACTAAGTGCCAGATCATTTCAACCCCACATTTTAAACTTTTCTTATAAACTGTAGGGAGTAATGGACTTACAAACTTCCCCAAGCTCAGCCTATGCTGGACCCACACAAACAGCATCTGTTCACTGACACAAATTGAAACCCAGTTTCAGACTGAGAAGGCGTCAGCCATCAGCTGTACTGACCTCAAAGCTCGGGACACCTGGGTGTCAGTTAGAGGAAGAATGTGCTTTTTTTTTTTCTTTTAATAACTTGGATGAATTTTACACTTCTTGTGAAGCACGATCCTCCAGGCCCAGCTAGTCTCATTTAAATTCCTTTGTAAATTTTCTCCCTCAATGGTGGTTTCTCAGAAAAAGTGCTTCAATGTGTTGATCCCAAAAATGTGTCTGTGGCTTCATCTATTTCGTGGCAGCATTTCTGACTTGAAATATTTGAATTCTTCAAATTATCAGACAATGGCAAGATTTATTCTCTTTATTTGTTTTTATTAGAAATACATTATCTAAACAGACATCTCCAATGGTAATTAAGTTTAGAAAGCTCTCCAGCATTGTGTGCTGGGCAATGGCACTGGAGCCTCATTTACAGAGAAAGGCGTGGGCAGTGCAGAGACTGAGAGAGGGGCTTTGGTTACCCTGGTTGTTACAACTATCCCCACTTCCTTTCTTGTTTCAGAAGAACAAAAAATATTGTACTTCATTTTAGTTAGGAACAGGCTTTGGAGCAATGCTCTCCCGCTTCACTGTTTCTGTCATCTCTTTGAATGTTTTTTCAGGCTTTAATTTTAGATGATTGTGTACGTGTTGACTCCATAAATACCTTCAAAAACTTTTTTTTTTTAAAATAAATAGATTGTAAAACTGATACATTCAAACTGACTATGGGTTTGCAATGGCCTTTAAATGCACGATGAAACCTAGGTGAGGAATGGCTTTAACAAGATGTTAAAGGTGTTTGTAATAATGCAGTCTGCAGGTTACACTAGCCGAGTGCATTTACCCCACAGCGTTGTCCCATCCTGTAGCGTTGCCTGGCTCTATTACCATTGCTACATCAATGGTAAAGTCACAGGGAATTTACCAGAAAAACGGAAATAAAACAGTCCTTTGCTGCAGACTGCAGTTTTCATTCAGATTAAATTTCCTATTTACTAAATGCTTGATTTCTCTGAGTCTTCATAGACTGATAGAACCCTTACAATTCTGAGCATAGACCATCGTCACTAATTCAGTGCCACAGATTCCTATCTATCTATCTATCTATCTATCTATCTATCTATCTATCTATCTATCCATCCATCAATCTCTCTATCTCTCTATCTCTCTTTCTATCTCTCTATCTCCCTATCTTCCTATCTCTCCATCTCTCCATCTCTCCATCTCTCCATCTCTCCATCTCTCCATCTCTCTATCTCTCTACACAGGGTTTCTCTGTGTAGCCCTGGCTGTCCTGGAACTAACACTGTAGACCATCTGCCTCTGCCTCCTGAGTGCTGGGATTAAAGGTGTGCTATGGTCATATCCATAACATTAATCATGTTTTTAATGCTCTGACAGGAGAAAAAGAGTAGAATGAAGAAAAAAAGAGGCAGAAGTGCTGTGGGAAGGTCTTTCTGTATAATGGGAATATGTGCTGTTCCCATTGGTTAATAAGCTGTTTTGGCCTATGGCTAGGCAGAACTGAAGAAGGCAAGAAATCCAAATGGAGATACAGGAGAAGGGGAGAGTCTGGGAGACACTGAGAGCTACCAGGGGATCAAGATGTAATGGAGCACAGGTAAAGCCACTGGCCACGTGGCAATACATAGGATAATATAAATGGGTTTATTTAAGATGCAATTAACAGCCTGAGCCATAGGCCAAACAGTTTGTAATTAATATTAAGATATTAATAATTAATATTGTATTAATATTAAGCCTCTGACTGATTGTTCAGGTCAGTGGGCAGGAGAGATTCATCTGGCTATAATTATTTTAAAAACTGGTGCAGGGCTGGGCAGGACTGAGAAGCCTCCATCTACACAGAGGAATGATCGTGGAATCAAACCCTTGAAAAGGTTGTATGAAGTGTCGATGAGGAAACTTCAGGATCAAACATGACAGATGCCATTGGGTCAAGCTGAAGGATGAGGGGCAGTTTGACAAAGAGATGGACAGCCTATGAGTGAAGGCATGTGACGGATGACAAAGAGATGGACAGCCTGTGAGTGAAGGCATGTGACGGATGACAAAGAGATGGACAGCCTGTGAGTGAAGGCATGTGACGGATGACAAAGAGATGGACAGCTTGTGAGTGAAGGCATGTGACGGAAGTGAAGGCATGTGACAGATGCCAGATGACTTGATTTTATCCGGGTATCAGTTTTCACAAGGGGAAACTGAGTATTAAAATATGTTTTATACATAGTACATGAGAGAATGAAGCCCATCATGTATATCACTGTACTTTGTATGTCCTCCTCCTCCACGTGTAACCTTCCTTCCCTCTCATGCACGTCTACCACTCCCAGGTACAGGACAGGAGGAGTGTCTATCGAATGACATCCACTAAGATGTCCATGAGCACATGAAGGAACTGAGAAAACATTTATGAAGAAGAATGAAATGATATCTGAGATCAGAGAAATGGATGAATCTGAAGATCACCATCAAGACAAATGAGACGAGTTCATAAAACAACTATTGCATATTTCTATCAAATGCAGATGCACACATGTGCACACACGTGCACACGCACTCACGCACACACATACTCACACACACAATGTACATGCACACATACTCTTATGCACACACTTACACATGTGTGCACATGCACATGTACACACTCACATGCACACACATGCACACACCCCCCACACACAGACTCACACACACGCATAAGCACACAATACTTACTCTCTCTTGCACTCCTGCACACACACACAAACATACACACAAACACATGCACGCACACACATGCACACATGTACACATGCAAACACACAGCCACACGTACAAACACATACACTCACACACATGCATGTACACACTCATACATACATTCACATACATGCATACACACACATGCACACACATGTGCACACTCATGCACACACATGCACTCACACACATACACACATACGTATGCACACACATACACTCACACACATGCATGCACACACTCATACATACATTCACATACATGCATACACACATGCATGCACACACACTCACACATACACTCACACACATGCACACACACATGCAGGCACACACACACACACACACACCATGGAAGCCATGAAGGACAGAGCATAGTGAAAGAAAAGACACACATTTCATATCTTCTAATCAGTAGGATGACCTAGATTTAACTCTATAATTAAGCATACGTTATCAAATATGGGGGAAAGGACAGTGTTTCCAACAGGCAACAGATGTAAGAACCATAGATCGGAACGGGAGTGTTACAGCCACAGTAGTCTAGGAAGAAAACCTACTGCAGTCTGTGGGGCCTTCCCAGGCATAATCCCAGGGTGGCTGAGTGCTCAGCCAGCATGTGTGACACCCTGAGCCTGAAAGCCAGTACCACATAGAACAGGATGCAGTGACATATGCCTTCAATCCTGGAACTGGGTAGGGGCAGGGGACCAGGAATTTAAGACTGGTCATTCTTCACTAAATAGTGAGTTTAACACCAGGCTACATCATACTCTATTTCAAAAATCAACAGATAACAACAAGGCATAACTATAGGAAATAGGATAAAAGATAAATTGAAATTTGTTAAAAATTAATATATTTGTACATCCAATAATATCACTTAAAAAGTAAAAAATAATCTTAAAAGATGGGAGGAAACATTTATAAATCACAAACTCTGAAGGAGATTATATAGAAGAATATTTAACATTGCTGTATTTCTCAATATTTTAAAAAGATAACCAAACTTAAAGTGTCTTTTATTTCTATTTATTTATTCTTTTTTTATTTATTTTTGATTTAAGCTTTCTCTACATAACCCTGGTTGTCCTGAAGAAAGAATCCCGGAAGACTTTTTAGGAAGATATATGGGAAAAAAGTTTTATGTCATTAATCATCAGAAAAATGTACATAAAAACTTACTATTTCATCTGCACCGAAGTGTGTCTTAATAAAAGATGGTATTTTTACAGGTGAAGATGTAGAGAAATATCCCCCTCCCCCAAGCCATGATGTTTTCAAATGGCTCAGTCACTTTGGGAGGTGATTTGGTTCTTCATTGAAAAGTTGAACAGACTCAAGTGTTTCCACACAAGAAATTTTAAAAGGTTCCTCTCCCTCCAAAATAAGTGAGCATTATTCACAATCTCAAAAAAGAGGGAACAATCCAAGAATCCATAGGCTGAAAACCAAACTCACTGTAGTAAACAAACTATTATTTAGAAAGAAAAATCCAGACAGAGCCTGCACAGAGTGATCCCATTTCTACAAAATGTTCAGAACGAGGAAATCCAGAGCCATACCATCGGTCAGGAAATGGGAATGAAGATTGATGGCTAATGTGAGAGGTCTCTTTCTGTAGTATGAAAACCTAAAGTTGCTGTACAATCCTGTGTGTCGAGTAAAATCACTGGCTTGTATAGTGTAAACGAGTGGATCCTATGGCATGTGAATTACACCTCAGCAAAGCTGTTTTGTAAAAATGTTTCACCCAAACCAGACGCCAGCAGCCAGACTCCAGTGCTGATGTCCACACTGGTTCACCAGCTATGGCTGGATGCTCCTGTCTGTCTAGACAGTTGCTCCATCTGAGTAGTCACGTTCTTCTGGATAGCATTTGGGTTACTCCCAAAGACAGTGCTTTTTTCCAGGCCATGAGATGAAAACCAGAAAATAACAAAAAAAAAAAAAAAAAAAAAAAAAGAGAAAGAAATAAATAAAGAAAAAGAAAAAGAAAAAAAGAATCGATATGGTAAACATTGTGCACACGAAGATCTGTACAAGGCCTTCTGGGAGCAGCAAAGCACTTGATCTCTCCTGTTTTGGACTTGTGAAACTCTGATTCTGAAAGTGAAAGTGTTCTCTTTGTTTATTTGGTTGCTTGATTGGTTGGATGGGTAGGGTGGTTGTTTTTTTGTAACAGGATTTCTCTGTGTGCCACCACCACCCGGCTTTGAAAATAAAGTGACTTTAACAAGATGGGAAACATAGCATTCTCAGTCTTGGACAACTGTTAGGAGGGCAATAGTGGGCAGACTCCTCAGTATCTCCAATAGCTTCAAGGTGTTTTCTTTGCTGTAGTAGGGATTGAACTCAAGGCCTTGTGCCCTCTCAGCAGGAGTTCAACCACCGAGTTATATCCCTAGACTTGCTGGCCTAAAGTTCTGGATTTCATCCATTGGTGGTTCCTCAAAAATGATTAAAGACTATATGATACAGATGCGTTTTCATATCTAGAAGTTCATATTCATTCGTCTTGTCTAATTAGAAAGCTCAGTCATATCTTTGAGAAATCTTGAAGTGTTACTTACACAGCTTGACAAGCTCCTTGTGTAAATTTTCTGCCAGAGATTGATGTGGTTTGCTCCCCAAGTAGCAAGATGACTCTCAAAGGGTAATTATAACCCCACCCAGAATCTGCTGTATTGAGACGTGGTTACTAAGAGATGGCGTTTTTTTCGTGTGACTCTCAGAACTGATAATGGATACCAGGAGGATGCTGATCTCATCAACACTCAAAAGAACAAAATCTGTGGTGTCTCTGTGAAGATTTTGGAGGAGAAAAACCCAAAACAAGCTGCACAATAGTTTCTCCTCATCTGAGATCTCACTGTCTTCAGAGTCAAGTACCGATCAACTCTAGTGTGACACTACTAAGTGACACACATTTGTTGGAGGCCCTTTGCAAGAGAAGCCAAGTCACTTAACTTTTACTGTGCTATGTTAATTAATGACCATATTTTACGGCTGGTAATTGTTCTAGTTCTCTGTACTTAGTTTACTCATCAAAGTTTATTGTAAGTATGTACATATAAGGAGAAGACATGGTTTAGTGGGCCCCAGTGTTACCTACTCTCAGGTACCCTATATAGATGGGGGGTTGTTATATATGTACTTATTGCTGGAATTGGCACACCAAGGTAGGCAGATCACTACTGAAGGGACATGAAGAAAATTTGTGCCCAAACCTATTCCAGGAGCAACTTCTTCTCAAACCACACGGCCTCATTGGGGAACAGGTGTGGAAAGCCCTGAGTGGCTGGGGTACATGTTCACTCTGAGTCAACTGTTCCCACTGGAGAGCCTTCTGAGTGAGAGCATGCTGGGTAACAAAGGAATTAGGATCTGTTAGAACTTGTGGCTGGAGTCTACCCTGCCTGGAAACCTTAGGACTTTACAGCAAACAATCTTATGTTCTCTGTGATTTCTAGATCTCCTGCTTTGTAACTTGTCATTTGGGCTCCCACAGCCCTGGACTCTAGCTCCATTCTTCCCATGGAGAGGCATTTCTACGTGGTTTCAATACAATTTTCAGCAACAGTGCTATCCTATAGATTGTAGAAAGACTGTAAATTTTGTTTGTCACTTTGTGCGGTGACTTCCTCTTGCTGAAGACCATGTCACCAAGGATGTTGGTGTTTAGGTACTGGATAGCTTGTTTAGTATGTCGGTGTCAACTTACATTCACTATTTTGTAATTGCTATTTTTAGAGTGTTTAAATGTCTTTATTCTTGTCACACCATTATTTTTATTAATTGTTTAATATGATAAATCATTTATTGATATTAGGGCTATCTGGGTGGTCCTGAGCTGTTTCCATTGATCAGTTACCCGACTGTTATGTACATTCTTGTAGAAAAATTTCCTTTTGGAGTTCAGCTTCAATTTTTTGTTACTCATGGAAGGAAATGATCACTGGCATCCTTAAATACTTGGTAGGATTTTAAGAAGGAGATATATTGTCTCCTTCCCAGTCTATGTAGTAATGAAATAGATTAACTATGACATCACCTGAAGGCCTGACTCATCTGTAGGAAGAGGAACCATTTCTATTTTTTGTCTTACATTTAATCTTCAATTAAGGTCATTTCTTTCTATTTTCCATCAGAAACTTACAAGATGGTCTCTAACCACCCAACTTCATCTCAATCCTTATTTTATTAGAATTCACTCATTCTCACTCACACCCCTTTCACAGATTCTCATTCTTACTTCCTCTGAACGCAAACTAGTCATCCTGTGCACCTGATCCCTTCTTTATATCTCCTCAGGTAGAGACACTCTGTATTCATAAATGAACATGTGTTCATTCATTTATAAACATCCATTTCTGTCTTGTTTCACTTACTGTGTTGGAGGCACTCTATTGTGGTATGTCTTCACCGATTAAGTCAACGAATGTGCTCTCTTATAAAGCTCCTTGTGAACAGTATTATATGAAGAAGCCACAGCACTTTGTCCCCATAATGAGATATTCTTAGATTCTGAGAATGCAGAATGGGATTTACCCACATTATCCACAGAGAATGAGCTTGGCGTCTTCCCTTTATTCTCAGTATTCACCCTTAAAATGCTTCCCCAGGCCTGATTCCCACATGCAGTCAATAGAAGCTGTACAGGAGACAGTGATGAAGCTTTATACAGAGCTAATGACAACAGTGTGATAGCTCCATCACCAACCAAGTGCAGGCACCAGCTTAGAATTTTCCATCTGTCACCTCATTTAACCCATGTAGTAAATACTCCAAGTAAGGTAGTTGTTCCTCCGCCTTCACAACAAGGAAGTTCATATCAGTGGCTTGATCTTGGTCACAAGACTTGGCCAGAAGTGACATAAGCCAAGATTCAATTGCAAGCCCTGTCCCTGTTGCCCATGTGTCCTGCTTCTGAAAAGCACATTGGGGGGGGTAGTTTTATATTCACAAATGTAAGTACAAAGATAACATTTCAGATTACAGAGAAAGGCTGCCAGTAAATCCTGCTGTCTCTCAACTGAAAGATGGATGGTGAAAACGTGGTCCAATGGAGTATTGTTCAACTACAAACAATAATGAAATCTGCAGGCAAATGGATGGAGCTGCAGGTTATTGTCTGAGCAGAGTCACCCAGACCCAGAGAGACAAACACTGTATGTTCTCCCCCAGATGTGGTCCCAGCTCCACACCTTTGGTTTTGCGTGTTTAACTTGGAGCATGCATGGAAGGGAACAAATAGAAATAGGGCCATTTTGGGAGAAGGGTGCAAGAAAGACATGAGATAGGGCATGAGGAAACTAGGGAGCAGAGGAAGCGTCAACCAAAATAAAGGATTATTTAAAAAAGGAAACCCATGAGGAGGAGCTCCTGAGAGCCCACATCAAGGTGAGCACTACTGACAGTTGATAGTTGCTGCAGGAGAGAGAACAATGGGGGAGCACTTGCCCATTCCCCAGTGGATGGCGCCACATCATGTACATATGGGAAGCACTGATTACTCAGTGATATACATGTAAACACACACATATATACATTGTTATCATTATATGTCTGTATGTGTGTATGTAAGATAACACACACACACACATATATGTAACAAAGTTAGCAGGGAGATACGTTCTGATGGCATATGGGGAGGTGAAGGGAGAAGTGGCCAGTTGATGTAATCAAGATACTTTGTATAAATGTTTGAAAATTTTCAAATAATAGATAAAATATCAGTAAAAATAAATGCTTTAAGGGAATCAGTAAGACCTACACGTGTTTTAAATCAAAAGGCCAGGGAAAGACCCTGGAAGCCACAATATTGACATGTTGAATTCTCTTGGTTGTTATAGTTGTGAGGACATCGCGGAGTCCCTCCGAGCAGCAGCTGACCTGGCTGAAATGAAAGCATTTTAAATGTGGCTGCTCCATAAGTGTAAAAGTACACACACACTTTAAATAGTTAGTATGAAGAAAGGCTGAGGAATATTTCAGATATTTTTATTTTAATTATAAAACAATAATATGGAATATATATCTGACCAAAATTAAATTGCAATTAAAATGAACTAGTATCAGATTTTGCCTGCCAGTAGACAAATGTGTAAAATCTGGCAAACAATTAAAGTCTATTAATCTCAGCTCTTGTTATTTTGCCTTCTTTTTTTCTTGGAGCAGAGAACTAAAACCAGGGCCCTATGCTTGTTTGCTAGGCAGGACCCTACTACTGAACTAAATCCCAACCCTTCTTTTTTGTTATTTTGTCTTTTCTTTTTAAATTTCAATGTTTGTAAAAATCAAGATAAGATAGTTCTCATTTGGCAGACATGTTACAAATATTAAGTGTACAACTTTTAGTCATTCATAAAAAGTATATGAAGGGCTACAAGTTGGCTATGCAGGAAAAGGAGATGGCCTGCTTGCCATTGTGCAAACCTTGTAATCTGAGATTGAGCCCCCAAACTCACATAAAGGTATAAAGAGGAAAGCAACTCCACAAGGCTGCCCTCTTACCTCTAGACATATTTCATGATCTACATGCCTCCCATATCACGCGCACATAATAATAATAATAATTAATAATAATAGTAATAGTTTTATTTTTTAAAGAAAATACATTGAGTCAAATTATGTGGGTGGCACCAATGACAGAAAGAACTTAAGCATTGGTATTTGTCCTGGGGGAGCTCTCCTATAAACGACAGAATGTTGTAGGGCCAATGACAGACATCATTACAGAACTGACTAGTTTACCTACCGGGGAATAGAAACTCAACGGGGGACTGGCCTCTTATCTGGCTTCTGGATCATTGGGAGTATACTAGCTGGCTGAAGGGATACTTTGTCTTTTTTCAAGTCTTTGAAGGATACAGAGCAGGGAGTACTCAGAGAGCAATGATGGGTAAGGTCCTGATCAACACAGGTGAGGAGATGGAACTTCACTTCAGTGTTGGAAGATACTGACAAAAGATATCAATCAGTGTAACTTAATTTAATAACATTCCGTAATTAGTTTCTGAAAAAACGTATGGGACAATTTTTATGTCCCCTTCCCTTCCTCTCCCTTCTTCCCTCTCCACTTTTCATTCTTTAGGTATACTTAGCTCCTAAAAGGATCCACATTTTCAGCAGGAGGACTGAAAAGCCACCCAGGGAAGGCTCAAGTTCACAAAACAGACAGAACCTAGTAGAAATAGGTTGACTCTACCAGAATTTCTGAAGATTGCATTCACTGCCAGAGATAAATGCACATGCATGCCATTTCCCTTATAGAACTGCCACCGTTAGGGTGGATGATAAATTTTCCCATGCTGCTACATATTTAAATTAAAAGCACAGTCAAAATAGTGATGTACAAATGGCACTTTAACGCTATGTGCTTGAGTACAATAAATGCACTTATGAAGGCAATTTCAAAAAGCCAAAATTATCACTGCTTTTTAGCTTTTATTTCCTCTCATCCTGAGATTTTGTTTGAAGCCCAACAACACAAATATTGTCTGACTTCAAGTCTAATTACAGGCTTTTAAAATACTGTAGAACCTAAGAGTGAAGAGCCCTGTTAGAAACATTGTTTATAATTTAATAAATATCAGGAGAAAAGTAAAGCTTTTTTGATATCAGCAAGATATAATAATGGCGTTGGGTAGAAAATAGTTATGGGGGGGGGGTTAAAATGGACAAGGAATCTGAAAAGCTCTTTCTCTGCTAAGGCTGCTCCTTGCGGTCAGGGGCTCTGATCCACAGAGGCTCGTTTTTCACAGAAGGAATAAATGATTGTCTAAAGAACCCTATAACATAACAGTCTGCTTTCTTTGTTGCCGACAAATGTCCTTCCAAACACAGTAATTGTCATCTGCTTTTCTGCTTTCTGGCGATGATGTCCTTTCAAGGTCTCCTGCTTTGTGGAAAACTTCTCCACTGTCAAGACAGCACCGGAGAGAAAGGATCAGGTGCAAATGATCTGCACTGTTTGCTTCAGTGGCCTTCAGTGACTGGATTAAGGTCAAACCTCTTCCATGGATTCAGTTTAGTGTCCAGAATAACAAGCACACATGTGTATGCATGTGTGTTCATATGCACATGTACACGTTTTCATATATGTATTCATGTGGAGGCCAGAGGTTGATGGCAGGTGTTTTCCTCACTTTCCACTTTATGCCTTGAGGAGGGAGATGTCTTTTTAAATTATTAGTAAGTTGTACTGTTTTGACAATTTTATACACGTACATAGTGCATTCTGGTTACTCTTCCCTCCATCCTTTCTTATCTATCCTGACCAAGCCCCTCCTTTTCCTTAGCCATCCCTTCCCAGATTAATAATAACGTCTGGTTTTGTTCTGTGACCCACTTAGTGTGTGAGCACTAGATTCACAGTCTCCACTGGCCCCTGGTGGGGTCACCAGTAGGTACACAACTGTAGGGGAGGACTCTTTTTTTCCTCTGAATATATCAGTAAGAAATAGTTTAAGAGTGTGAAGTAGAGCCTTTGATATTCCAGCTCCAAATTTCCAGGTATTCCAGCCTGGTTGTTGGGAGGACCACTCCTGTGCAGACCCAGTCTAGTCATCCATGGCTGCTGAGAGCTCTTTACCTCAAGGTTTGCACCCAGAAGGTGTGCAGCCCTTCTCCCTATCTATCTTCCAGCTCCTATGTTCTTTCTGCCCCTTCTTTCGAAGTGTCCCATGGACCTTTCGGTGATATAAATGCCTTGGTTAGGGCAGAGTACTCAACTCTCAATTATGCTCAGTACTGTCCTACATTATTTTCTGAGGCAGGGCCTCTCACTGGGACCTGATGCTCCCTCATGCTGTTGGAATGGCTAGCCAGCAAGTCCCATGATCCTCCTGTCTCTGTCTCCCAGTGCCGGGATTCTAACTGCACCATTAGGCCTGTACATTTTTTCTGTGTTGGGGATCTAAGCACTTGGCCAGTGAGCCTTCTCCCCAGCCCCCCAACGCATTCCTTTATCAACAGTTACTGTGTACAAGGGACAAGCGTGTAAAAGCACACTAGCCCTCATCACAGCAACAATGTGTCCTTGACAAAGAATCCTGCCTGTGCGCTTGCCATGTTCACATTCTAAATAGCAGCAGAAGTATGATAGAAAGTATGTTTGCGCTCAATCCTTCTGTGTATCAGCTTTCTTTAATCTCTTTCCTCATTAACTTGAGCCTCTTGGGGGAAATATGGTTCTCTTGTTTATATTATTCAGCTGAATTATTATAACATCAACTCTATAAGTTTATGAATACAGATGGTACTGTTGAACACACTTTTCTTGAGAGCAAAAGTGTATCGATATGAAACCAAAAAGCAGCAAGTGTTTTTGAGACCCTGCTGTGCAGCAGCTGTCTGCTGGGCTTAAAGGATAAAACAGCAAATACATAGACCTTCTAGTCTGGTGTAAAGAAAGGGAAGAGTGGGTGAAGGAAGGAGAGGGAAAGAGAAGGAGGGAGGGAGGGAGGAATATAGAGGGATGGAAGGAAAAGAAACAGAGAAGAAAGGCATAGGGGAGGGGTGAAAGGAGGGGGAAGGAGGGGGGTGAAGGGAGAGGGCTATACTGACAGGGTCTCCTGACAAGTGCTCTGAAGGAGACCATGAAGTTGCTGCAATAGAATTCAGGCAGCAGAGGAGCTGCCCCCAACTAGAGCTGGCCGAGGAGGCTTTTTAAAGTCCTAGCATTGGGGCTTTGTGGGAAGGAGGGCAGCGTTCTGTGATAAGAGTAACAGTAACAAGTTAATATTAACAGTAGCAACAAGTTGAATGTGCTTAGATATAAAGAAAAGTATCTGTCTTATTTTTATCATAAAATTTTTGAATAGTGTTTAAAAAGCATGCAGGCTGCCCACTAGAGCATTTCCAGAGTGAAGCATCCTTGATGTCAGGCTACAATATCACCTAGGAAGATGAAGCACAGAGCTCGCTGTTGATACAACTTGCTATTGGGGCCCTTCCCGTTTTTTTGTATCCACACTGTATACACTACCCTCCTGTTAGTCACCTAGTAGCTTTCTCAGCCACTAGCTTGATTGTCAAGCTATTGTAGAACCTTGACAAACTCACAGAACTTAAAAAAATTTAAGAGAGCTTTGCCTGTTTCCATTTTAGCTGACAAGTGGCTGAGGGTTAAAAATGCTTGAAGACCAGTACAAAGATGAGAATGTACACTTGGTGGGAAGGCATTTCATGGAATGGAAGGAAAAGATTCCATGTGGTGGTTTTAACAGGATAGCTTCTGTGCCCAGCATACCCTTTGAAGACCCTTCCCAGTAAATTCCAGCCAATTACTTTGCCTGATAGTTTGGTACAGAGATTTCTTGGGAGTTGGAAGAGCAGTGCCCCTTTTATCTTGGGGGAGGGGGAAATAAAACCATTAATTACTTGAAATCATGAATTGTATCTACTGTTCTATAAGTTGTGTCTCTCTATATGTCCACAATAATGATAAAGCTTAATTTGACAAAAAGACAGTGAAAAATTAATAGTAACAAGTAATAGAATACAACAACTATGACAGTAGGTTATAGTAAAATTGCTAATGTTACTAGTCTTGATGTTTGACTATTATTAAATAAAATTAGAATTAAGTAAATGCAAGTGCTGTAATACCTTAATACCACGAAGCTGGCGGCTGAGAAAGCTACTGAGTGACTAACAGGGGAAGTGTGTATAATGTGGGTCCAAAGGACAAGAGAATGACACACATCTTTGAAGTGACGCACAAGATCATCTTACAGCTCAGAACTGTGTATGGTTCAAAACACACACACATTTGGTCCTGGAATTTCCCATAACATATGGAAATAATGTCAAATTGAGATCGACTGTGGGTAAATAACATGGAAAATCACAGGGTGGGGAGGAAAACCCGGGATTCTGATGTTACTAACAATAACTGAAATCTTGAGTTTTTAATTTAGAGCTAAAATTGGTTGTCAGCAGATTACAAAACCGAGTATATGAAAGTGGAAATAATTTAGTTTACTAAGTAGACAGTTATTTTATAGGATTGACACAGTTATTTCAAAATCACACTGTCATGATAAGCTCTCAGAGGAGCTTACTTTCACACTCAGTTCAGAAGCTGAGCTGCTGAAGAACGGGGAATATGCAAGTGGTTTCTTGAGTGTTCCTTTTTTAGTGTGAGGACATAAACGAGCATGCAGGATGAAGACTGATAGGACAGGCTTGCAAAACACGCCTCTGTAGTAACCGCCCAAAGCAAGAGGAAAAGAGCTGCTGGAGATGGGCAGAGCAGGGATGTGGAGGTGACAGCTGATCCTGGACCAATGATCTCAGACATTCAGTAAGTTAAGACGGAAGGCGGGGGTCCACACAGCATACTTCCAGTGTGAAAGCTGCACCAACAGCCCTTCCCACCCTCATACATGCCTTGCTTTCCAGGGGGCTTTTTTTTTTTTTTCCTGTTTGTACAAATGTTTCAATACAATTCTTAACCTATAGTGTGTATTTCAGGATAATGACTGGTATGAAACTAGCGTTACCAAGAAGTGATTTACATGCATCACAACCACACGTGTACTAGAGAAAGGTAGAGCAAACTGATCCAGTGTTCAAGATATGGGGTGTTTCCCGAGTTAACATCATCCCATGACCACCCACTTTCTGCCATCAATTCCCACCACTCATGGTATGTGCTTAAATTACAGTAAGTAGACCAGACTCTCTTCAAACAGCATTTATAAACAGGAAAATAGTTCATTAAGGACTCTTACCTTCACTTTCTTTGCTTTGGTTCTCAAAGAGCACCTGTAAAAAAAGAATTACAACTCTCTTAATAGCTCAAAATTGTGCTGATTTTATCAAAAGAAAAATCAAATTTGAAGTAACAACAGAAAAATCAGATTGCAAAATCAGAACCAAACGGCCTCCCAAAGTAAGGCTAAAGACTCTTGCCACATTATTCCTAAATTAATTTTGGGTCCACAGATCT
Organism: Phyllotis vaccarum; assembly: GCA_033318265.1. Taxonomy (NCBI): domain Eukaryota; kingdom Metazoa; phylum Chordata; class Mammalia; order Rodentia; family Cricetidae; genus Phyllotis; species Phyllotis vaccarum. The sequence goes on along the minus strand of JARWLC010000009.1, from coordinate 135,836,273 downwards.
CAGCATCATGAAGGTAATTAAAATCCTCATTCATGGGTGAGATGCATTTGGCTTATTTTTTACAACTTGGGTAAAAATTTGCATAATTCTATATTCCCTTTTAGTAACTGAAAAGAAAATAGAATTCTAGTTCTGTTTACTACCTCATTGCCCCATGGCACCAAAACCTTGTCAGCGTTCAATCCAGTTCCTGCTTTGCACCTCTCTCCAGTCACCCCAGGAGCCAGCACAGAGCACCCATGCAGCCCCGCCCTTAGGAAGCCTAATCCTCAGGGCATCCTGGCCTCTACTGTGTCCCTGCTGTGTTTTCTTCTCTTCTGATTGTTCCTCATCACTTTTTTTTGTGAGCTCCCCGTGCCCTTCCTATGGGCTCATGTCATTTTCTTTAATTAAAAGCCATGTATTAATTTTATCATACATGTATAGGTCTCCTCCGCCCTTCATGTACATCTCTACATCAAGTGAAAGCAGCGTCCACAGAGGCCAGAGAGGGTGCCAGATCCCAGCAACTGGGGTTACAGATGGTTGTGAGCTTGAGATGGAATGTTAAAGTGTACATATGTTAATAACGATAATAATACACTTGACACAAAGATGGAGAATCAAGTCAGATTGCTGGATACCTAAATAAATTAGTTCAACTTAAGTGAAATAAGAAGCACCTGGGAAACCATAATATTTGGCAAATGTATGGGTAAGAATAATTTTTGTCCTAAACATTTGCTATTTTTTTGAAGGTACAGAAAATTTATCTGGGTATGCTTACACAGGCCTGTAATCAGGCATTCTGGAGGTTGAGACAGGAAGATCATGGGTTCAAGACCAGCTTGAGCCACATGGCAAGTTTCTGCAGGCTGGGTTATAAGACATCTTTAAAAATTATAGGAAAAAAAATGAAGGGCTGGGGATGGAACATGGATTCCACATTTCAGAAGCACATTTAAATAGAAATGTAAGTAAGGTACCATGATGAAAAATACAACTTAAAATGATCAAAATCAGCATCCTAAAAACCCAAAAACCCTGAAAAATGGCATTAGAGTTTAAATATGTGGAAGACATTTAAAACTGTGGTAAATGATGCAATGACTTCTGAAAATTGTAAGAAGATGGATTTATAATATAAACAATGGTAGGAAGAATAAATGTGCAATATGAGATGAACGTGAACTTCTGTTGTAACTGAATAGCCTTTAAGCCAATCATATTGGGGAGTTCAGCTATACCCTTTTGCAATAGGATTATCCGAGTTGATTTTGTTGACTGTTTACACCCTTTCATGGAGGATGGGGAGGGTCACAGTACCCTCACCAGAGTATCCAGCTTCCTTACCTTCTGGTGTATGTGACCTTGCCTTAATTTTAAATCATCTAGAGGAGAGGTAAATATGCTGGTGAAGCCTAGGAGAAAGGTTCCACTTATGAGGCTACGAGGACACACTCATCTCTTCTGGGTAAAGGCTGTCTGGTGGCAGCCTGCTGTGTGTGTGTGTGTGTGTGTGTGTGTGTGTGTGTGTGTGTGTGTGTGTGTGTGTGTGTGTGTGTGTGTGTATGTGTTGGTGGAACAGCCACACCCCTCACTTATGCTCTGCAAGGATGCCTAATGAATTCATCAGTTCCTTTTGGTTGAATCATGTCTTGGTTTGTTACTGTGACCTTAGGAGGAGCGGTAGACGTTGCTTACATCTCCTCCATGGAAGACATTTTAGTAATAACTTCTTTTTGTGTATATTGCCATATTTATAACACAATTTTCATTTAGTGGCCCTAGATTTCAGAAAATTGGGGGGGGGTATTGCAGGGTGAAAGAAGTCCCAGAGAGATGGTGACGATAGCAGTACAGTAATGTGAGTGTCTGCAACATTACTGGATAGCTCTTGAAAATATTAAGATGGTGAATTCATGTGTGTATAATCACAGTTTAAAAAAATACTACAAAAAAATCTTACTGAACCTGCAAGACCTATAGCTACACTTTATACCAGTCTTCTGCTGCAGCCTATTAGCAGATACCTCTACCTAGAACCAGAGTTAATAATCCATGAATACTATATCTAAAATACGTTTATGAGTAGCCAATAAAGGTGCTGACATCTCATGGGAGACACTTAGCTACACATTTGATAACTACAGTATTGTGATCAGCCCTAGAAACATGAACAAAGCTACCTCCTGGAACAGAGTATAGGATGATGCCAGCTCTTTCTTGGGGCCACTAGAATAAGATTACCTATCTCCAGACCACCAATAGGTTACTTTTCTGGATATTTAATTCAATAAATATCCATCAAGTGATTACTCAGCATATAAAGTACATTATGCTTGGCCCAGTCTCTCTTTTGCATAGGTGTGTGGAAGTACAAACATGGGCCAAAGGAGAGATTTATGAAGATTAGAAGCACCAGACTGTCCTCTAGGGAAAACTGCAAGTAACTGTTAGAATCACCTCCATATAACTCTCCTGAAGAAACAGTGATGCTTGGCTTGTTTTCCCACAGACTACAGAGGGTATGGACCACAATAGGTGGCTTCATTTTCTGCTTGATTTATGTGAATTTTGTGAAAGAACTGTAAGAGCCACTTGCCTCATTTGGTGAAATTGCCCTGAAGTTGCTTCAATTTGTTAATACTCAAAGCCACAGTAATCCAATCCAAACAGGAAAAAAAAAGTTGTAGGGTTTGTTTTGTGTGGGGGCTGGATTTAAAATGCAGTTGTTCTTAGAGCTAAATTTATCCTGATATGGAGCTAGAGAGATGACCCAGAAGGTAAGAGCATTGGCTGCTCTTGCAGAGGACCCAGATTGAGTTACCAGCTCCCATGTGACAGCTTATAACCATCTGTAACTACAGTTTCAAGGGGTCTGGTGCCCTCTTCTGGCCTCCTTTGCACTGGATGCATGGAGTACACAGACATACATGAAGGCAAAACATTCAGACACATGAGATAAATATTTAAAATATAAATTAAAAAATTATCTTGATATATCTTCACTGCTAAATTAAAATAGAGAACAGTACCACAGAAAAAAGATCGAGATAAAATTTTATTGAGAGGTTCTGCCCATTAGGGCATGTCATACTCAACCAAGTCAATAAATACATTAACTACTATAGTACTGGTCAAACTTGAAAGCTGGGTCAACACCTGCTGCTCCTGAGACACAAAGGAGCATTTGTCCCCAATGCCCTGAAATAAACCTTTAAAACCAAGAGTGCAGATAAAATCCCAGTGTAAATAAAATGTTGAGCAAAGGAATAAATCATTCTACTATTTGTGCCTTCTGTTACCCAGAACCCACCTGCTGGTTTCAAACTCAATGGATGGTATTCAACAATAACTTTGATTTAAATATTACTGAACAAAATCTCAGTGGTAACCAGTAGAAGGTTGATCACATATCACTACCACAAGGCTCATTTCCTTTGACAAATATAAGATAACTATTATACGCTGGCTTTGGCCCAAGAAAGTTAAGACCAACTGATTTTGTTGTGTGTGAACTGTACCTCAATAGTATAAAAAAGCTTTGCATATTAGCTACCTAATATATCATGTACAAAATATACATATTGGGGAAGAAATAATTTCAAAACATTATAATCTGTAATTGCAGGATTGCTTTAAGATGCCCTGCTTTGTTAAGAATTCTAACCAGGAATACAATTGATAAGGTAAATATATTAAATGCACTAAATTTTTATTATTGACCTTAAATTAGAATTCAAACTATTTCAAGCAAAGTCTCATGGAAAGCTCTGCCTATCAATGGAGCTGTACTTTCAGAAAAGGCTGGGGGATTTCTTAGTGGTTTAAGAGGTGGAGTATATGGCAGATTTTCTCAAATAGCTGTGCCAGACAGTGAAGTCTAGGAAATCCACTGAAGAGTAGAGGAAATACATCATGCACTTTAAATCTGCTCTTTGTTCCTATTTTCCTGATTTCTTATATGTCTGACTTGTAATGTTCACAGTTTCAAAATATCTCAATAAATTTAGAATGCAAGAGTCATATGAAAATCGAGTTCTGTGAAAGTGAGCATTTCCATTTTAACCCATCATGTGGAAATTTGTTTCTAAATATAAATTTTGGTCCATATATATTAGCATTAAAATATCTGAAATTCAAGTAATACATAACTTCAGACATGTAGTCTAATGCAAAAAAATCCATCTTTACTAATTCGATGAGTCTAGTAATGATGATATTTAATAAAACATGGCATTTTAATAAGTTTTCTTAACATCTGGTGCTAATAAAAAGGATTTTTAAATTTTATAGTTAGCATTTAAGTAAAAAAATGACTTTAGCTTTAATATTTATCACAGACCACAGATGGTATTGACCACATTTGGGCAGTTCATGTTTTTTCTTGGTTGGTTTACATAAACTAGCTCCTTTATGCATGTGTTTTATATAGGTTTGAGACCAGTTCCCAGGAACAAATAAATGAAGAAAGAAACATTAAAGAACAGCACGGTTTTAAGACAATAAAACTGATCCCAGTGTTTTCCTAGATCAAGTTTAGTGCTTAAAGTTCATTCTAAAACAATGATTGTATGAATTTTGCAACTGAAGCAAGATTTCCGGGGTGTGGGATCCTGAAGAGCTCCAGAAATGTCCATCTTGTGTGCAACCGTGTCGTCCCTGAGCTATGTAGCCGGTCCTCATTCAGGGCAGGGCTGCCAGCCGGCAGCTGGGAGAGTGCTGCTCTTTCCAACCATGACCTGACATGCCTGCCCTGTCCCTATTTGACTGCTGTTCCCATCTTTCTCCCTTTGTATCCTGTGTCTGTGTCTTCTCCATACAGCATGTCAGACCAGTAGTTCTCTGACTCTCATTTACCCCAATCTACATGCCTATGCTCTCTTCTGGAAATGCTGTATTTATTGGAAACATCAATATATATTTATATATATACATATATGTGTATCTATACATCAATTTTCATTATGGAATATTTGAAAAACGATGGCTAGGTGTGCAAGAGTATTTGGCAGGTGTAAACATCAGGAAGCAGTACACTATGAGATGGTCAGCAAGACAAGTGTCATCTCTAAATGTAAAGTCAAGGTGTAAACATCTCAAAACTCAAACTGTAGTGATATTATGTTGTTCCATTGTAAATAATTGTTTCCGCCTATGAGTTTAATAAAAAGCGCTGATTGGCCAAAGGCAGATAGGAAGTGTCGGTGGGGCTACCAAACTCTAGGAACAGGCAGAACAGAGCAGAAGGCCAGAGAGAAGCCAGAAGATGCAGAGGACAAGTATGGTGTGATCTGAGAAAAGGTACGGAGCCGCATGGCTGAAGAGAATAAGAGTCATGGGTTAGTTCAAGGGTAAAGAGTTAGCAAGTTATATGCCTGGGCCTTAGGCTGATGAGCCTAAAACTATTGTAAGCATGTGTGTCTCTGTGGGTCTGTGGGTCTGCGGGCCTAAACCTTAGAGCTAGGCCCGAAAGTCCGGGCCAGAAATTTCCTACTACATCAAACACTTACCTCTGTATTTAGTTTAGAGATCTTTACCAAGAATACAGAAGTGTTTTGTGCTTAAGGCAGGATGGAGGAAGGCTGGAAGCAGGGGAGGGTACATGGGGCAGTTTGCCTGTCTGTGCCTTTGAAGCACTAAGACTATGTATTTTACACTTACAGAGGGCTTTAACTACCTCTTTGCTCCAGCAAATTGGAAATTGTGACTTGTCTGTTACCTTTAGGGATCAGGAAACAGGCTGAGAATCCATGACCCCAAATCTAAAATTCTACAGACCTAAAACTGCTGGAGAAGTGGCTCACTGGTTAAGTACCGTGACTGCCTTTTTAAAAACAAACAAACAAAACCCCAAAACCTCCATAATTTCTTTATTGATTCTTTGAGAATTTCACATCATGTACCCTAAGTCCACTCACCTCCCAGTCCCCATATCTTCCCCTCACTCCTGCAACACTCCCCCCAAGAAAATTTAAAAAACAAAACAAAATAAGCAAATAAAAAAACAAAAACAAGAACAAAACACCCCTCCCCCCAGCTCATCAATTCTCCACTTTTCTCATCTTTACCACACCTCTTCATTCATCCTGGTGGCACTGGGATCCTCCATGTGTTATACAGTAGACCCTTTGTCCAATCAGCTTCAGTAGCAATGCTCATTGCAATGAATAACTGGTCGGGTTCAAGGCCTCTGATCTCTGGTATACCATCATCACTGGACCCTCATTGGAACTCCTCTGGGATATCTGGTGGCCTCTTTGAGTCATGGTCTTGGGGTGATTTAAAGTACATGGAGGATGTGAATAAGTTCTAAGCAAATACTGCAGCATTTTATAAAAGACGTGCGTCTTCAGATTTGGGTATCCTAGAAAATCTTGCAGAGAATTCCTCACAGATACTCAGAGACAACTTTTTTTTAATCATCAAAACATTTCTAAGACACAGATGTCATTATCAGTTTCACTTTATAAATGACATACATATTTGACATTGTGTCTGATCCATAGGTCTGAATTAATGACATCTTTGAATTGCTCTGTGAAGGGTCCGTCGGTGAGATATTCACAGCCCGCACATCTTTTGGGAAATCCTAATTAGTTACCATGAATGTAATATTTAAGTTTAAATAATAAATGTGTGGTGACTAATTTGTAGATTTCTTCAACAAGAAATATGGTGCATGAGAGAGGAAGCCAAGTGGAGGAGAGAAAGATGAATTCTGACTGGGGATGTTGAATTGAATGCCCGACTGATCATCTGCTTTGGAGAACCTTTCAGGCAACTGGAAATGTGGGATTCAAAGTGAAGCTCTGAAACCTTGGGGAGTTATCCTCACAGAACAAATGGATTATCCCTACTGCAATCCATTCTCAGAAAGAGGATTCTGAAGGAGCTCTTGGCGTTAAATGTTTTATCCTTAGTGCTTACTGCTGTCCTCACCTGGTCAAGCCATTGGCATTTAATAGCAACTGCTATGGTTGACTGTGCTTCCCCAAAGGTCATGTGATGGAAGCTAGTTCCTTAAGACTGGAATGAGGGAGGGAAGGCTAGATGAAAGGTATGTGGTTTATGGACACACCTCATAAATGATTAGTACTCCTGTTCATCGTTTTGGGAGGGGACCCTCAAGAAAGAACAAGTTTATACCCTTGCCCTTTGCTCTCTGCCTCACACTGGGGATGCTGAAGTAAGCAGGCCCTAAGCCTTGTGCTGAGGGACAGTGTGGTGAGCAGGCCTTTATAAGGTGCTGATAATTTGGTCTTGAGAAATATGTTTCCATTCATTAATAATTACCCAATTTCAAGTGTTCTGTTATAGCATCACAAAACATATCCATGTGGCCTCATGACTGCCTTCACCACTGGGATAAGAACAGAGATGATCACATTATTGCCAGGGCCAGGCTTTTCTTCCTGCTATGCTTATGGGACACACAGCACTACAGGGACCTGCTCAAGGGCAGGGTATTCAGAAGTAAAGAACTTGAGCCCTTGAATGTTACAAAACAGCAGACTACCCAGGACATGAGCTTTAAACAACTTATTTGAACAATCTGTTCCTCACTATAAGCTTAGCCCACCATGCACTGTACTAGATGTGCTCTATGAGGTACCTCATTTAATCTCTATAATAGAGAAGGTATTGCTACTATTTAGAACCTAATTAAACTAATTAAAACACACACACACACACAAACCAAAAAAAACAAAACAAAATAAAACCAACCCCAAAACCTTTGGACCATTTTGAGGGATATTTTCAAGATTTTTGAACTAGGTTACTGAAAGTTGAATTTATGTGGACTCTCTTATTCTGAGTATTGGCAGAAAAAAATTACAAATGAAAATAGCTGACATTTGATTCAGTGACTATTTACAGACTAGTGTTTACTATACATCCTCCCAGCTATTAGCTATGAGCCATGAGAGATAACATTAGAGCAGAGGGGGCAGGGATATTAATAAATGGATAGTTCCGTGAGGCAGACAAGCATGCATTCTCATTGTGTTTTACTTAAGAGGAAATGGAAAGATTGGACTTGAGATTGTTAGCATCTGGGCCGTGGCTTAGCAACTCTGATTGCAGGGTAGGGATGGGAAGAGGAGATCTCATGAGGAACTAGCTTCACTAGGTAGGAAGTCAACACTGGGAAGATCTTAAAACACAAATAAGATGTTCAGCAAAGCCTGTGAAAGCCCTCTTCTTGTACTCACATGGTGGTGAAGGTCTGCTTGCAGAGCTTATGTCTAATTGAACTGACCATCGAGAGAACAAGACCCTACCCATACAAACACTACTGAATTGAATCATTCATAGCAGTTCATTCTTGGGTTTGAAGCACACTGACCCATTTGAATAAACTCAAAATTCATTTTTATTTACTAGATTTACAATGCATGCTCTACTTTCTCAAATGGGAGGGATGAATAATGTTCTCACAGGATTTGCTTTACCAAATTAATAAATATACCAAACTGACTTACCAAACTAATAAACTGAATGGCTTTACTTCAGGAGCAATGGAAGTATCCAAGTGCTACATTCTCAATTCTTTCACATTAGCTTCCTCTTTTGTTTTGATTTTTGCTGTTTAAGGATAGGGGTACACGTGTCATGTGACCTACTGATTTTTATGCCTATCCACAATACAGGCAAATATATTGACTATTTTTATATAGCATAACAAAATGACTTTTCTGAGAAATGCTCAAGGATTCATTTGAAATGGACACAAATCTTTGCAGCATTAAAAAGCCAAATTACACTACAGCTCTTCCAAACCAAATTTACTGTGTTTCTAATGACTGAAACAGGAAATTAAAAGAAACATAAAAAACACAACTCTTTTATTATACATATTATATAAAGCCAATTTCTCAGGGGTAGTTATAGTAATAATGTTTATCCATTTATGTGTAAAATAAAACCTGAACACTGAGAATATGTAACATACTCTCATCGTGTTTAATCAAATTACAAAATGGATTGTGCCTTTATTTCCTAGGTGTAAACTCTGCAGTGCCAACCAGTTCTATGGACCTATTGCCAATACCTACATTTGGGCTGCAGTTGCATATTTTTCAATCATTGGCACAGCCCTGCAATATAGCGAAATTCAGTAAGTACTGGTTGAGTAATGCACTAAATAAGTATAAAAGTTCTGTGAATGATTTTCCTTCGAATCAGCTCGTCACAATGTAGTCTGTGTGGATATTTTCAAATATAATAAAAAAGCATTAGGAGATATCCGAGGGATCTACCCACAGTCAGTCTAGGAGGATCAGACAGCAGTATTTCACACCTTTAATCCCAGCACAGGGAGTATCCTGGGAGTGGTGACCTATACCCTTAATCCAATCTGAGTTCAGTCCATCTTAGTTTACAGACGGAGTTCCAGGCTCCCAGATAGGCAGTGGTGGTGCCATGCCTTAACTGATTGAAGAAAGTATTTAAAGCAGGCATAGAAAGACAAAGCAGGAAGAAGCCATGAGGAGGAACACTAAGGAAGCTGGAAGACAGCTGGGTGAGATCTGACTATGGTGTTTACTCTCTCTAATATCTCCAACTTTCCCAGAGATCTGGCCCCGAGTTTCCTTTATTTGTGCAACACTTGGCATCCAACTTTGGGGCATGAATTCCTCCCCTCCCTACCCAAAAAACCACACTTGCTGGCCAGAACAACACATGGCTGGAGGAGTATTACCAACTGGCTAAGCTTTCTGTTCCTCTGAGTTAGTCTCCAATCTTAGGCGAACTGGCCATACATATTTCCATTTCATTTTCATCTGAGTAAGTTTTTCAGACCGTGGCCTCTTTCTCCTGGTGGGTTGTTTCTTTTTCCTTTTTGGGCCCCTCCTTGTGCTGCTATCACACTAGGTAGCTGCCCCACTTCACAATCAATTGAATCATCAAGAGACAACAATTGATGAGTAGATCAATTTTTTAAAGTGGGAGTTTGTTTAAAGCAATGGAGGGTGCTTGGTCCTTCTGTGATCTTTTGCTAGATGATTTTTTATTAAAACCAGTGAAGGAAAACATAAATAAGGTATATGGGGACTATCATAATGTCTATCATACTGTTTATTATGAACATTTATATTTGATTTCTATTTTATCACTTAAAAAGACAAAGAAAGAGCTCTTTAAAAAGCCTGTCAAGACAGAACACAAAGATGTTCAAATTCAAACAGAGGAATATGAAGAACCAATTTCAGCAAGGTCATCTAAAATTAGACAAAAACAGGCAACATAAATATACCCAGTAACCTTTTAAAAAATGAAGAATGATAAAGATGATAGAGAAGCTAGTTGGGCTCAAGTAGAAATGTTAGATTTACGGAGAGTAAAAGAAGCAGTTGTAACATATGGGATGCATTCACCATTTGTAGAACAAATATTGAACAGTATGCTGTAACTGGGTCACCCCTAAAGATTGGTTAGATATGGTTATAGCTGTGCTAGAGGCAGAGACACTTATACAGTGGAAATCATGGTGGAGGGAGGAGGCTAAAACAATAGAACAAAGAAGCAGGGCCAGAGGCATAGAAGTCTCCCAAGACCAACTTCTTAGGAGGGAGATGATGCTGATATTGAAAGGCAGTCTTTATACAATGAACATATTCTCGATTTATGCCATGTGGAAGCATTAAGTTCCTGTGACAGGATTGAAGAATAGGAAAGAAAACTGAATCCTTCACAAAAGTAATTCAAAGCCCCAAAGAAACGTTTACAGACTTTTTGCACAGATTAACTGCAGCAGTAAACAGAATGGTGCCGGACTCAGAAGTCAGGCAATAATAATTGAATCACTGGCTTTTGAGAATGCTAATGCACAATGTAGAAAATTACTTACACCTTTAAAAGCAAGGTCAGCACCTTTGGAGGATTGGATTCGTAAGACAATTAATATGGAGTCTTATGAGAGTGATGATAACTGGGTAGGAGAGCTTATTTCAAGAGGTATAAGAAAAAGTCAAAATGTCAAATGTTATACTTGTGGAAGGGAAGGTCACATAAAAAGAGGTTGTAAACAAGGCATTCCCAGAAACAGTGCTTTTGTTAGGAATAATCCCAAGAGAACACCCCTTCCTACTGAATATGCAGAAGGTGTGGAAAAGGAAGACATTGGACTAATAAGTGCAGGTCAACAAAGGATAGACAAGGTAACTTTCTGCCCTTGGAAAACACCCCAAGAGGGCTTTCAAAAGCCCCCATATCAAATCCAATCCAATCTTACCCTGCCATTGAGGAGGAAACACCTTCCCAGAACAATTAAAAGAATTAAAACCTATTTTAAAAAGGCATATTACATTGAATGATAGAAAAATCTACAGAGAAAGAAAACAATTCAGGACAAATTATAAAGTGAATATTTTGTCAAGCTTCTATCAATGAGCAAAGGCCAAAATTAAAAGTACAAATAAATGATGCTATTATTGAAGGCTTATTGGACATAGGGGCAGATGTATCAATAATTTCACCAGAGTCATGGCATCAAAGTTAGCCCCTTCAGGAGGTAAATGTTCAGTTTTTGGGTATTGGGTCAATATCCCAGGTAAAACAAAGTGAAAGATGGCTTGAGTGTATAGGACCAGAAGGACAGAGAGGAATATTAAAGTCATATGTGGCTAACATTGCTATAAATTTATAGAGATGAAATTCACTATAATGATAGAACACAGAGATTATACCCCAAACACAGAAATAAACCATAAACTAGCACATGGTTCTGGAGAAAAAAAATAGAAGGTATTTAAGAAACAGTCACAGATCATTCAGGTTATACAGAAACAAGGCAGAACAGCTGCTGATCTTTCAAAGACACCCACAGCACTACCTCTAAAATGGCTAACAGAAAAGCCTATGTGGGTTTATTAATGGCCTTTAATAAAGGAGAAATTTCAGGCCTTAGAGCAGCTGGTACAGGAGCAGTTAAATGCTCAGCATATAGAAGAACCAACCAGCCCCTGGAATTCTCCTGTATTTGTTATTAAAAAGAAATCTGTGAAGTGGAGAATGGTAACAGACCTAAGGGCAATAAACAAGGTGATCCAGCCAATGGGCTCTCTACAGTCTGGGATTCCTTTGCCTTCTCTGTTACCTAAAGAATGGCCTATTATAGTTACTGATGTAAAAGGCTGTTTTTTTACAATACCTTTACAAGAACAAGACAAAGAAAAATTTGCCTGTACAGTGCCTGCTTATCGTAATTCTCAGCCTGTAAAGAGATACCAGCGGAGGGTCCTCCCTCAAGGAATGCTGAATAGCCCCACTCTGTGCCAGTATTTTGTACAAAAGCCAGTAGAACAAATACATAAAAAAATTCCCACAATCTATAATTCATCATTACATGGACAACATCTTGTTGGCCAATTTAAATATCAATACTTTAGAAAAAAGTATTTGAAGAAGTGAAAAAAATTTTGACTGCTTGGGGATTACAAATTGCCCCAGAAAAAAATACAAAGAGGGGATTCCACTAATTATTTAGGCTACAAAATAGGTCAACAAAAAAATCAGACCCCAAAAAGTACAAATCAGGAGAGATAGATTGAAGACATTTAATGGTTTTTCAAAGATTCCTAGGAGACATTGTCAATTTATAGCCCACTGTTGGAATAAAAATTGATGAACTGGATAATTTGTTTAAAACCTTAAATGGTGACCAGGACTTAAATAATCCAAGAGTATTGTCACCTGAAGCTGAGAGAGAATTGGCTTTGGTGGAAAAGAAATTATAGGATGCACATGTGGATCCTGTGGATCCAGACCTTAATTGCATTCTAGTTATCATGTCCTCTAAGCATTCTCCTACAGGAATTTTAATGCAAAGGGAAAAATGTTATATTGGAATGGATATTTCTTCCGCGTAAGCTGAGTAAGAACTTAAAAACATATGTAGGAAAAGATTTCTGAACTTATTTTTAAAGGAAAATTAAGGCTTTGTCAATTGACAGGAATGGACTCAGCAGAAATTGCTAACTAATGAAGAAATGGACCAGTTATGTATAGAAAGTAAACCTTGGAAGAGAGCCTGCAGTAAGTCTCTGGGAGATATTAAGAACAAATATCCTCAAAGCAAAATAATTGAATTTCTAAAGAAAACTAATTGGATTCTTCCTCATATTGTACAAGATAAACCAATTTCTGGAGCCCCTACAATTTATACTGATGCAAACAAATCATGAAAGGCAGGTTACAAATCAGAACAAATAAGTAAAGTGGCACAAAGCCCTTATAATTCTGTTCAAAAGTCAGAATTATATGCTATTGTGATGGTATTAATGGATTTTACTGAACCTCTTAACATAGTCACTGACTCTCAATATGCATAAAGAGTTGTTTTACACATTGAAATGGCTGATTTTATTAATGATGAATCAGAATTAACTTTATTATTTATTCAGTTACAAGAAATAATCAGGAATAGAGATCATTCCTTCTATATAACACACATTCGATCCCATACAGGTCTGCCAGGTCCTTTAGCACAAGGTAATGATGAAATTGATAAATTATTAATAGGAAATGTACTAGAGGCCTCAGAATTTCATAAAAAGCATCACATCAATAGCAAAGTATTAAAAGATTTCTCTATCACTTGGCAACAAGCCAAAGAAATTGTAAAAAGTACCAGTTCTGTAAAAAATTGTACCTGTTTTTTCTATAACTAAATTCCATTGCCAGCAGGAAGTAATCCTAATGGTATACACAGAAATGAAATCTAGCAGATGAATGTATTTCATTTTACAGAATTTGGGAAATTAAGATGTGTCCATCATACAATAGATACGTTTTCAGGATCTCAATGGGCAACTGTTTGAGTTCAGAAAAGGTTAATTCTGTAATCACAATTTGCTAGAAGTTATGGCCATCATGGGAGTACCTGTACAAATAAAGACTGACAATGCTCCAGCATATGTCTCTAGTAAAATGAAACCATTTTTGCTTATTATAATGTAAAGCACATTACAGGAATACCACACAATCCTACATGGCAAGCAGTCATAAAAAGATCAAATCGAACTCTAAAGGATATGCTAAATAAACAGAAAGGAATAACAAAGACCCCTAGAGATAGGCTACATAATGCTTTATTAATTTTGAATTTTCTCAATGCTAATAAGAAAGGAACAACAGCTGCTGAAGTCATTGGACTATTTAAAAAAAAAAAAAAAAAACCAGCTGAACTAAATCAGCCTGTCTACTTCAAAGATGTACTAACTTCTGAATGGAAGCCAGGATATGTGCTACATTGGGAAAGGGGTTTTGCTTTTGTTTCCACAGGTGAGGAGACGTTATAGATACCATTAAAATTAATAAAGATTCAATTTGAACCAGAGAAACTTCATGAAAATAAGAATTGAAGTTGTAAGTAAAAACAAAGGGTTGGGGCAAGTTTTTGTTTATGTCTTTACAGAAAACTGGTAATACTCATCTTTAAGAAGTTAAAAGACCTTGGACATCTAGACATCTAAAGCAAAAGGGAGGCTATCCAGAAAAAGTTACAAGCAAAAGAATTATCGTAACTATTGGTACCAGTATACTTCATAGGGTAAAGTCTCGTTGCTTAACCTCTACAATTTTTTTTTGTAAGTTGAAAGTCCCAGTTTAATTATAATTTAAAGCTGGCTTTAGAGTTGGAGTGTGGCTCTCTCCTTCTCTAAACTCAAGCATACTTGCTAAAGGAAAATACAAAATCTCTGTATCATATCAGAAGAGCCACCTGATATGGGACAGAAGAATAACAAAAAATAAGGTTCTATTCTATTGTTATTAATCCTATGCTGAATAAATAGTGATATATTTAGCTTCCTGTACATTGTGTTGGGTTTTAGTCTCTTATCATTTTTCTGCAGTGATCCATGACAATGCTTAATTGTGAACCTGAAGTATCCAAAAGGAAGATGGGGTCCCACAACAATGATTTCACATGGACTCTGACAAAGCCACTAGGCTGACAAATACCAACCAAAGATCAGATTTGGACTACAAACTGCTCAGGACAATTTCGGGGCAGCTTGCTGAGATGAACCAGCTTCACAGACTACTATAGCCAGGACTTGAGACAAGCCATGAACTTTCCTGTTATACAGAGATTGGACAACAAATGAGACAGCTACTTATTTTAGGGCTTGACATTTAACAAAGCTTTTCTTTTCAGGTTCCCTCAAAAATGCCGCCATCCCCCAGACAGTAGGAGTAAATTTAAGAACAGGGCACCCACATTCCCAAGAGGTGGGTTGGGTTGTTTTTGGTTGTTCAATGGGTTATGGATGATTGTCACTGTTTAGATTAATTGGTTAAAAATTGTTAAGGTTATGGTTAGAAAAAACAGGAGTGATTAGATTCAAGATTTGTGTTTAAAAAAAATAGAATGAAAAAGGGGATACAGATATATAGGATATAAGGATAGATTATTGAATCTTCTTTTAAAAGGATTTACCAGCTTTAAATATTTTTACATTGGACTGGATTTTTGTATATTGTATACAAATTTTGTATGTCGAGATTATGTTACTGTACAAATATCTCTATGCTTGTTCAAGGTCGTATACTTATTCAGTTCATCTAACAATGTAATACAAGTTGCTAGTCCATGAAAGTTTTTATTACCAACTAATTAGAATATAAAGTAATGTAAGTTAGTAGTTAGACATTACATTCAAACATAGTCAATAAGATATGTTTTCAAGATCAAACAAACATATTTTAGATGAACAGGTCTTCTTCAAACACTTCAGAGATCCATAGAATATGGCATTTAAAATATTTTAAGAACTTAGACTTTTCTGGACAGTGAAACAGGTCTGCTCCTGGCAGCACCAATCTACTTTAAGAGAAAAATGGGCATTGAAGAAACTCCATATGGAGTCTACTTTCTTTGTGGCAATGGTTAGCCACTGGACAAAAACCTGTTCTTGTACTGACTGCTTGACAGTAGGCTGTTTAAACTGGACATGCACGTTTCCTAGGAAAGTGACCTCTGAACTTTGACAGAACAAGCTGAGATGGTCCTTCAGGTTTCTGCTTTTCAGAGAAAACTGTCAGACATTCTTCAAGACACAAGGAGAAGCGACTGATAAACTACACCTTAATGGGCAGAGCAGATTTCCTGCTTCACTGAAATGAAAAGAGACTCTGGGCCTGTAGGCTGAAGATGGACGCCCCAACTTTATAAAGGAACTTTGGGTGACTGTCCAGGCAGTTAGGTGTCGTCTCTGTAAGCTATAACTTTTTTAAAAATTTGACACAAAAGGAGATATGTGGGGGATATTTTCAAATATAATAAAAGAAAATATTCCCACAGTAGTCAGTGTGACACAGTCTAAAGTTGACATGTTCAAGTCCTTGGACTCACCCCTCCAGTAAGTGGGTTCCCCTCAGTCACTCTTCCACACAAAGGCACTAGAGCCATCCTCACAGGGCAGCATCTTCCGGTTAACAGTTACTCTGTTTCCTCTTTCCAGAATCTTCTTCATGTTGCCCTTATTTGTCACTGATTCTGTGCCTTGCCATTAATTTAAATTTATTTTTATTTGCGTGCATGCATGTGTACATGGGTGTGTGTATGTATGTGTGTGTGTGTGTGCGCGCGCGTTTTAGTATGGGTAACCATGAAGGTCAGAAGACAGCTTTATATCACTCAGAGCTGGATTTACAAGCAATTTTGAGCTACCTAATGAAGATGCTTGTAGCTGAGCTGCAGTCCTCTGAAAGAGCAGAAAGGGTTCTTAAGTCCCAAGCCATCTCTCCAGCATCTCTATCTGATTTGAGAAGCTTTCTTTGACTATTCCAGGCAAAGAGTTCTGTAAACTTGCCTCAAACTTGTTTACATTGGCATGACTTCATACAAGTTCAGCATACCCATGTGATCAGCATGGAGATAAGTAAAAGTAACATTAGCCTCCCCTCCAGTAAGTTCCTGTGTTTCCTCCTCTACTTTAACAGTCCCTGAATAAAAGGGGAGCTCTGTAGGAAAGTGGACATTTGTATGTCATGAACAGACAAAGTTGAGGAGGTCTGATTATAACTGAGAGACAGAAGGAAGCTATCAACAACTACTGCCAAAGAACTGGGAGCTGACTTGTAGAGGCTTCCACTGGTCAAAGAGGAGAAGAAGTAAGGAAAAAGTGTGGTTTGTAGATGCATGGGATCCTAGCAACACTAAAACTCCCCATATTTAAATCATGAGAGCACTACGGTAGAAAAAAAATCATTATTCTGGCAAATTTTAAATAACATAAATAAATAATAATTTTGCCTTTTCTAAATAAATTGCTCCAAAACAAATCTTATGCTTTCAAGGAAAAGCTTTATTTACTTTTTCTGTGCTGAAACAGAATAACTGTCCAAAAAACATAGAGAAGTAGAATCCATAAAGGGAGTCATGTGGCCAAGTCTAATGTTTGTGATTTATTGAGATTCTGGTTTAAAATATATGACCCAGAAATAAGATCATTACTTGATACTAAAAATTATTGGTATAAAGTATAATTGTGTTATGCTTGGAGTTTTGAAGTCCTTATTTTTAAAAAATAAATGCAAGCATTGTGCTGAATTAGGCAGTGACTGGAACTTGCTTCCCACGATGAAGGAGGGGAAATGTGGGTGCAAGTAGAAACTGGCATGATTCAGTCACAGCAGAAGCAAGGCACCAGGAGAGAGAGACCCCTGCTGCTCTTCTTCCTCAGCTTCAACACACTGCAGAATTCTAACAATGCAAAAATTAAACACAACTATTTACACACGTGTTTTTCTTTTTTTAGTAATAAATTTTATTTATTTTATGTTTTTTTGTATTATGTATCTTGATCCCATTCATTCCCCTTCCCTCAACATCTGCCCTCTGCCCCTGCACCCACCCATAAAACAAAATTCAAGAGGAAAAAAATAAAGAAAATAAAAATAAAACGTTTAAAAATAAATAAACAGATAAAAGGGAGGGAATTTAAAACCTTGTCATCGTAGCTGCAGTGTGACAACAAGTCATGCAGTATATTCCTTGGCCCACACCTCTCTACTTGGAAGTGCTCATTGCAAGGAGTCATTGGTCTGGTTGAAGCCCCTGGTCCTCACTACACAGTTTGATGCTGGGCCCCCACTAGGACTCTTTCTGGATGTCCTGCTGGTGCCCTGTCTTGTGGAGATCCTGCAGCTTTGAGTTTCCTGGTTAGGTCCTTTCACATGCTCCAGTAGTGAAGGGGTGGGTGGGGTAGATGTTGGGGCAGGCCAAGTCACAACCCTGGGTCTGACTCTGGGCAGCTTGTGTTAGTCTGACAGATCAGAAATGGGACAGATGTTCCTCCCACATTTGTGATTTTGGGGGTGGTTCACCCACATTTCTACTAACAGGGTTGGATCTGCTGTGCTCTCCCAAGGGTTACAGCTGGTAGAGATCAGGGCTAGCTCTGCTCTCCTACTCTTATGACCACTAGACCAGCTCTCTCACCTGCCCCAGGCATTGATGAGCATGGGCAGAGGGGAGTATGCCACTACAGGACAGCTCTCCCATGCTCACAGTTTTGGGGCTGGCTCTTTCACGCCTGTACCTGTGCCAACAGTGTTGGCTCAAATGTGATGCCCTGGAGAGGTACAGGACCTGCTCTCCCAAGTGTTGTAGTTCAAGCTTGTTTGGAATCACTATTCAGCAGTTTTCACTTACAGAAATTACAGATTTCTGTAATTCTACCTAGTCTAAAAATATTAAATAGAAAAGTTCTAGAAATAAATATTCTGAAGTTTCAAATTGGGTTCTTTCTTAGCAGCAGTATGATGGGATTCCCGACGAGCGTCTCCATCCTGCCCAGTATGCCAGCCACCTTTCTGGTATGTACCTCCCATGCCACAGTCACTTAGGAGCCATCTTTGCTGTTCTGGTACAGCAATGCTCATGCTCAGATCACCTTTAACTTAAGTAAAAAAAGCCCTCAAGTCCAAGGCTAATGATGATGACCACTTTTTCACATTACAGTGTTAAAACTGTTGAACTTTATTATTATTTGTTTCTATTAATCTCACATCATGCCTAATTTATAAATTCAAATTCACCATAGGTACAGAGGTATAGGAAACTCATAGCTTACATAAAGTTTGATACTATTTATTCCTTTGTTTCCCACTGGAGGTCTGGGGACTTACTCCAATAGAAAAGGTGTACAGAACTCTTCCTTTTGCCTTCTTGAAATCAGTTCCACATTTGACCATTATAATTAGACTTTAGGGTGGAAAAACAGCTAGCTTCAGTTCCCGTCACCCACTTAGAGAATCATAGCTGCCTGCAACTCCAGTTTCAGGAGATCTGATGCCCTCCTCTGGCCTCTGAAAACTCCTGTACCCATGTGGTTGGTGTACATATACTCAGGCAGACCCTCTCTCACACACATAAAGAGTAAATAAGCAAATCTTTAAAGAATTTCACGAATGCACAGATCAACAAATCATTTTACTTATATTTTGTCATATTTCTGGAAGAGAACTATAAAATAAAGACTTTTGCAAAGCATGGTGGCTGACCAGAATTTCTATACTTTTCAGGAGGCAACATTCATACCTGGATTACATAGTGAGTTCAAGGACAATCTGAGCTACGTAATTAAATCTCAGCTCACAAAATCTAGGACAGAGGGTAGCTCAATGGTACAAAGCAAAGACGAAAGGCTTTGGGCTCTGTCCCAGCATTGCTGAAGAACAAAGAGGGAGATTCTTGTTTTTCTGTGACTCTGAATGCTACAGTTATTGGCAGCTACAAAACTGATGAGAATTTAGAAATATATGTTACAAGTATTGATAAACAGTTTTAAAAGATGAAAGAAAAATTTAACATTTAATATGTTGAATAAGATAAGTTTATGGCAGCTTGACTGAGGGAAGACTGGCATTTTTAAATGTCCCTTTGTTTGCTAAACCACAAAAATAAGTAAATAGAACAAGACCCAATCTGAAGTTTCAACTTTAAAGAGTAGCAAAGAAAAAGAAAAAGACTGGACACAAAAAATACTGAGTGGTTTTGTTTAAATTTAAAAGAAGATCATCTTTCTTTTCTTATTTTGATTAAGCAGATGGGAGAGAAACAGCAAATCAGATATGAGGAAAGGAAGCACAAGCCACACACTAAACATAAACCTGCAGGCTTGGAGATTCCAACCTCCATCCTGGTTACATCTCCATTTGAACTAGGTAACTCTCAGGGCCTGATTCCTTGTGGAGACACCCTCAGCAAGAAAGTCACAGGGTTTTGATATGAGTCAGGAAGTAGTCTTTGTAAACTGCCTCAAGGCTCACGTCGAACCTCAAATGGTAGTCACACAGACCCTGCAGTTAACCTCTAGAAAACCAGCATTAGGAAAGAAATTTAGCTAGGGATGAGAAGCCAAAAAGAGTTGTGGACTGCTGAATATCTGTGTCTAAGTCTACTGTGAGGGTGGAATTGGCAGCTAATTAAAGTGAAAACTCCACAGATACCTTCAGTGCAGGGGCCTCTGAAAAAGAGATAGGCAGTGAGTGGAAGAAAGTGGGGCTTAAAAATAGCTGCATTTGGACTGGGTGAGGTGGCACGCTCCTTTGACTCCAGAACACTGGAGGCAGAGGCAGGCAGATGAGTCTGAGACCAGTCTGGTCTCTGTAGTGAGTTCTAGAACTACACAGGGATATATAGAAAGGCCCAGTCTCAAAACACAAAACCAAACCAAAGCACATAAAAAAGGAATAATTAGATGCTCAATTTTTGTCATGTTTCAGATATTAAACAATTACTAGAACATTTGACTGTGTGGGAAATATATGTGTTTTCTTAGGAAGATGAAATTAAATTACATGAGACCTTACTTAAATGGTGTTTATGTTTGTAAAACACAAACAATGTTATTAACTAATGTAGTATACAGTCTGTTTTTTAAGTATAGACTCAAGAGAAGAAAACCCAGAACTCAGAGGACACAGAAAGTGGCAGATTCACATAAAAAGCAATCCATCTCTATTATTTAAAATCAATTACCATGAAAGATTTGTGCTATAAAACATAGACTGGTCTCCTCTAAATTCCAGTTTGGAAAACTACAAATGAATTGGTGAAAATACAGGCAAATTGACTTCAATGAATGTCAAGAAAAGCAATGGCTAATAACACTTTACATTCCGTTCTGAAAAATTAACCTTTCTTAATTACCAAAGTTAAATGTTCATGATGTCACAAAATACTTTCAAGTGAGATCAATTCAGATCACAGCATATAGCTCTGGAATACTTCTGACTTTCAAAAATGCTTACAGAAATTACAAAATAATGTCAGACTATATCATAAATAGCCAATGTTTAGCTTTTGCAGTTTAAAGCAATGCTTTATTGACATAGTTTTTTTTCACACTAGAAAAATAATAATTGCTAAAGGACAGTGAAATAGATTATCACAAAATTTCCACCCATGGAGCATTTCTTGTAATGTGAACACACTGTAGAAAAGACTTGGTCTTGATAATACTCAGAACAAAAGCCCAGAAATTGGCATCCCAAGGGGGGGAAAATCTTGTAATTCACTTTGTGAAGATCAAACAAGCTAAAGGATATGCCATTACTGAATTGTATGTATGTCTGTAAAAAATATAAGGTAAGATCACAGTTATTATTAAAAGTTGAATCTTCCTGGAACTGAAAGAGCAAAGGTCAGAGGCCAGAATAAAGTGGGTTCCAAAAGTATACCTCAATGCTCAGGTATACTTTGGTGAGTTGGATATGTGTGTATATGTATATATGTTATGTAATTCAAAGTGTTGAAGATGAAGACCATGCTAGATGGATCCTTGACTGTGCTGTTATTAATCAGCAATTCCACCTATGGCTTGAGATGAGACACCCCCCCCCCACATCCCACCCATGGAATAAAGAAGTCTGGAGTGACTTTAAAGACCATCTGTAGGAGGGGCATGGTCTTCCCAGTGTAAACAAGGTTGCAGCCACATACACAAGCCAGAACCCGGAGAGCCGCCAGCAGCTTGGCTAACTACATTATTTTTCTGCATTATATTCCCATCTTTCAAGATTAGAATTTGTCTCGGGGTGTGTGACCTGCATGGTCATGTCTTTATTGTGTTGACTAACAGACTTCTTCTCATCATGGCTCACCCCTTCTCCTCCCAAACACCACCTTACTTTATTCTTACCTGCACACGGTCTGCCAGAAGAACACTGAGAGGTGTGAGCAGCCCTCACAACGAACCTGTATGTTCTGATCTTTGGAAGGTTTCTTCCGTGACAATCTGTTTAGACAGTTACATTGCAGCATAGGTACAACAGCACAGTCAAGGATCCATCTAGCACAGATGCTTTATTTTTTTAAAAGGTCCTTTTAAAATAATAATAACGCTTATTCCAAGCAAGTGTGAAGAAAATAGTCTTGCATTAGTAACCAGCTCTGCATCAGAAAGCTCCGGGGGCAGAAATATAACATTTGTCTCATCATATTGTTTAACTACTTACAAGCCCTGTGACTCTGGGCAATTTAACCTGCCTAATCCTTGGTGCTGCTAATTCAGAAAATGTAGACGCTGAGAGTCTTTATGTCCCACTGCCAGAAGAGATGACACAGCTAATGCACAAGGTACTCTCAGTCCTCTCCAGACACAATGTGGAGGACGCTTAGTCACTGCTCTTTGTAACAGAGATGGTGCTTCACCATCTTCCTGGCTAAAGTCAGCCTGACATCCACAGCTGTCATTTCACAGATATACATGCAAAATCATTTGTCAAGCATATTCCAAATTATTTTGTCTATATGTTTAATAGCAGGAGGAAGATGTTAGGGTATTTTAAATAGTCCAGAAAGATGAAATAAACAAACATCAGTTCTTCTAGATGGATGGTTTTTCTTGCCCTTGTGCTATAGTTACGTTCTCATCATTGCAACTGAATACCTGACTGAAGGCAACTGATGGGAGGAAGGGTTTCTTTTGGCTCCTCCCTCCCTCCCCGTACCTTGGCAGGGAAGGTACAGTATTAGGAACCACGAGGAGGTAGAGATGGGGGAACCCAAGAGTCCACCTGACTTCTCCTTTCCCCTGTGAATTGATTGTGTAGCCTGCACACATGCGATTGTGTCATCCACATTTGAGGTAGTTCATCTCTCCTTGGGACCTAAGGTATGTCTCACTAAAGCTTTAGGTATGTAACGGTCACTCTCTTTCTATCACAGCTGCAGGGCCTTCTGTCTGCTCGAGGGACAATGACAATTAGTCATTGCAATTCCATCACCTGTCAACGTGACATACAAGCACACTCCTTTACACCTCGACTCCTGTTGTCTCGTGATCATATCATAAGGCAAAAAGAATACTCAAGTCTTAAGTGTTCTTACACTGTTCAAAAGTTCATCTACTTCAGTGACTCATGGCCATCTCTACACTGTGAACCCCTCTAAAATAAAAGCTTAAGCTACATAATTTCAACAATGAAGAGGGAAGGAGATAAAGTAAAGAGCGAATCTTGAGTTGCTCACACTCCTGTACAGAATCCCTAAGACACACTCCTGTAACTGCCTGTCCATGCCCCTATAAGAAATGCCAGTTACATCACTGATTCACCAGGCTTGGGAGAAATCATCTCTTTGGTTGCCATTAGTGTCCTATCTGGGCTGATTTAATGTTTATCTCCATATGAAAAACTGATGTAAATCATTCATTATGAAAGATTTCATTTTCTTCCCCTGTGCACTTGCTATTTGGCCTTGTGCATATTTTTGCTTAATTTATTTGCAGTTTTCTCCCTCACCTCGTCTGAATTTCAGGAAAGAATAGATTTTGTTGATGCTGTCATATCCTTGGTAACCCCAGCCATGTTTAGTAAGCTCCTGGTAGACACAGATGATGAGAATGACAGAAGACAGCCTGTGAAAATGACTCATAGACAAGATATTGGAGTTAAGGCATTTCTTCTCTGTCTTCCCAGCCTTTTCTGCTGCTCTTCACAGCTTACTTTTGACACATAGCGTTGGGTCACTGCCTATGACTTGTAAGAAAATCCCCACCGATGCTGGCTGGTAACGTTGTAACCACATGCAAGTAGATGGGGGAGACAAAGCGAAAATTCCATTTTGGTTGAAGATGGAAGTTAATGCCTTCTGTCACACACACTTATTAAAATAAAAGTAGCGGAGAGCTGTCGGTGGATTCTATAGGTGACACCATAGAGCTATGCCAACAGACAGTTAGCCCTAAACCATGGAAACAGAGCAGGAAATGTAAAAGCTAACTTTCCCCCCAAATTACTCTCTTCTGAGTTCTCAAGCAGAATCCCTCAGAATCAACAGTGCTGTGTACCTGAATGTTATCAAACCTCAGGGGAGCCAATTCTCACAACATGACCAAGTGATTCCGATTCCATTTCTTATCTGCCTTCAGCTGTGGCCTCCCCGTGGACTTACCTTTTCTATGTGGCCATGTCAGATACTTCTAGCCACAGCTCTGCAAAGATCATACAAACTGCTACAAAAATATACAAAAGATAAAAATGTAATAGAAATCTATTTACTCCCACATTTTAAATGTCTTTATAATTGTATATGCTAATTCAGAAACACCCCAAATTCCATCACTTTGGGTTCTCTTTGTCATCACACTAATGTCTGGATATTCAGAAGAAATACTCTTGGGCACTAGACTTGTTAAGGAAATAATGTATCCGATAACATGAGATCTTCTGTCCACCGTGCTATTGAGAAAACCCTCAATGATAAATGACAGACATTCCAGGGAGGAGAATGGCCTAAGGTTATGAATACTGCCTGCTGGAGAATTACTTTCTTTCCTAGGCTTGAAAACAATATATAAACATTTGTATTTCTATGCTTCCATCTTTTAAGCAGGACAGGAACACTCACCAAGTAATAGTACCTTTGGTGGTGAGTGAGAAAGAAGTTTTAAATGGCTATAATTTTTTATTTTATTTTATTTTCCCTTTTATAATGCATGATTTACATCAGGTTTCATCTTTGGAAAATAATCCTTTTACGTTAAACAAAAGTCTTTTTTACTTCAGAGAAGAATACTTAAATTTGAAAAAACATTTAAAAATTATAATAGCATAGTAGTAATTTAGTCCTTCATGATACATTATTGTTGCCATTACTATGATCATTATTATTATTATTTAGACATTCCCATAGTATTTATTCAGATATAAATGCTATAGTAACAATATTGTCCAGGAGGCTAATGTATAGTTATGTGTATATGCATATTCATAGTAGAAACTTCTTCATAGTCTTATTACTGGTACATAAATATCTCCCTGACTCATTAGCCCATCAATTATGTAATCACTTTTCTTTAATGTGGGGATGTTTCAAATTTAATAAAAACCAGTCTGAGATATGAGAGGGATCTACCCACAGTCAGTCTAGAAGGATCAGACAGTGGTAACTCACACCTTTAATCCCAGCACCGAGAATATCTAGGTGTGGTGACCTTCGCCATTAATCCCATCAAATCTGAGTTTGAGGCCAGTTTAATTTACAGAGGGAAATTCAGCCTCCCAGGCAGGCAGTGGTGGTGCCATGCCTTTAATCTTAACCTGGATGTGTAGCAACTGGGTAAAGAGGCTATTTAAGGCAGGTATAGAGAGACAGAGACAGAAGAAGCCAGGAGGAGTGAGGCTGAGGAAGCTGGAAGACAGCTGGGTGAGATCTGACTGTGGTGTTTACTCTCTTTGATATCTCAGCCTTTCCCTGAGATCTGGCTCTGAGTTTCCTTTATTCCTACAACAAATGGCAGCCCAACGTGGGTGATATACACCCACATAAAACTGAAGAAAGCTTAAAAACAGTCTAGAGCACAAAAACAGCTTCCAAGTTGTGTCTCTCACATGACAGAGACACCTGGTGAAGCATGTGGGCTTGGGCCACAAAATGCTTTTTGGAGTGTTCCTTAAGGTGAAAAATGGCCAGTTCCTGGAGTCTCACAGGACCCTCAATGTAAGCAAAAAGTTATAAAAGATGTATTTAAGGTTTCTGTTTATAAAGACAAAAAGGGAGCAGAGTCAAAGATGGCTTCCATGTGGTGACGTTTTCTTGGATCCGCTCTGTTTGCTGGAAGCAAGTAGAGGCTTAGCTTTTTTAAGAGAGCCTTCCTGACTCAACCTTAGAGGCAAAACACTTTGAGTCTTTTAAAAGGCCCTGCTGCCAAATACTTAAATGGAGTTAATGAGCAGCAGATGGCAGTGCTTTACTTGGTGACTATATGGACCCTAAAATTCCCCCAGCCTGGTAATTGTGAGTTCTACTGGTACTTCTCCTAAAAGATGAATCCTATGAAGCTAGACTAGGAGCTGGGTGGAGCCAGTCAGCCATCCTAGCCAAGCCTTTAATCCCTAGCCACACCTTGACAGATTAAAGGTGTGGGCAGAAACAGAAATGAGGAAGCTGGGTGGAGTCAGTCACCATAGCAAGCAAAGGTGTGGTCAGAAACAGAAAAAGATAAGAAATAAGAGATACACAGTAAAGACAAATTCAAAACTCTCTAAATGGTTAGAGTGTGTTAGAAACACATACATACCATAGGCTTGAGAGAGACAAGGGAAAGGGAGAAGGATAGAGAAAGTCCTTAAAGAGAGAGCAAAACATAGTAAACCATGTAAAGACGGAAATTACCAAGGGCGTCTGCATACTGTGTGCTATTGTCTTGAGTTTTTTTGACTGAAATGAGGTAGTAAAAGCTGCTAAAAGACATTTGATTATAAATGCTGTTGGATTGACCCAACCTATATATTTTGTAAATGAGCTGACTTTAAAATTAAAATCAAAAGTTATGCTACTTTGGAGAAGAGGTTTTCTTTTTATTTCCTCAGAAATTGAGAGGGTGTGGATTTATTCCTGGTTAAAGAAAATAAAGTTTTATTGAGGAAGACCCCCTGAAAAGTCTCCAGTGGAAACAGATGGCCCAGATGATTCAGCATTTCAGAGCACCTCTATTAAAGTTTCCTGAGTTCTGTGTCCAAAACTACTTTAAGGAGACCGTCTGAGATGACCCAGCCTTAAAGACTATCCCACTAAAGACTTGTCCATAATCCTAAATTTTTCTTTGGGTACCCATGGGATTTCCAATGCCCCCATTCAGTAGGAAGTAGCCTAGAGAACGACACTCACATTCCCAAAAAATGAATTATAAATGTTTGTCTTTGTTTACAGTTTGGTTACAAGTTGTTATAGATAATAGTGAAAAAAAATTATACAAAGAAAATTAGATTTGGAGTTCTTGTTTTAAAAAGAGAAAAGGGGATCTGTAGGGGGATTATGTTACATTGTAAATAATTGTCCCACCTACTGGTTTAATAAAAACACTAATTGGCTGAAGGCAGACAGAAAGTGTGAGCAAAGCTACCAGACTGGGAAAAACCCTGGGAACAGGAAGAACAGGGCAGAATGCCACAGAGAAGCCAGAAGATGCAGAGGACAACTATGCTGCTCTGAGAAAGGTACCGAGCCACATGGCTGAACAAGATAAGAATCATGAGTTAATTTAAGAGCAAGAGCTAGTGAGTTATATGGCTGGGCCCCAGGTCAATAAGTGTACAATTAACACAAGTGTCTGTGTGTTTCAGTGGGACTGTGGGACTGTGGGTCTGAAAGTCTGGGCCACGAGACTAGATCAGAAAGTCTGGGCCAGAAACTTCATACAACACTTTAATACATTATATTATTTCTGAATTATTGTTTCATGTGTGACTTGTTTTGCAGGAATTTTTCTGAATTGCTGCATGCCTAGGCACATATAGTGTGGCTCTGAGTGCTGAGTACTCACATATCTCTGTGTTTTTAGTTCTACCTGTTCATCATTAGGGCAATAACATACAGACTACGATTCAGTTTTATCACAATGATAATGCTGATGATATAGGCTCTCCATAATCGATTCTTGATTTTAAACAAAGCAATAAGAGCCATTTCACCCAGTATAAAATAAGGAATCTCTTTTAAATCTCTGATTTGTGTGTGAGCACATATGTGCATGTTCACGTATGTATGCATAGATGAACATGTCAAAACAGAGGACCTCAGTTGTCATTTCTTAGGTGCTATTCATCTGTGTTGAATTAGACTTATTCCTTGGCCTGGAATGTGCTGAGTAAATGTGTTCTGCTGGCCAGGGATTGGGGTTCTGCCTTTCCTTGCCTCCCTAATACTATGCCTGACTCTTCTTCTTCCCTTCCCCTTCTCCTGCTGTCTCCTCCTCCCCTCCCCTCCCCTCCCTTTCTGACTCCCTTCCCACTCTTTCTTTTTTGAACATTGGCCCTGGGAATTGAACTCTGTTCTTTGTGCCTACAAGGATAGTACTTTACCTAGGGATATCTCTTCTTAGCCCAGATCTTCAATTAAGAAAAAAAGGAGAAAAATCTTTATATCTTCTCATTTAAGACCCATTTAATCATGTGATAAGCTACACTCTGTTTTCCTAATATTATCCCGAGAAACGTCATTTTTTCAACTGAACTTTAAATCTGTAGGCGACCGATGTCTTATGAGGGATCTGCCTCCACGTATTTTTACACCAGACTTCCTTTGTGTTTTTTCTTTACAGCAGGAAGACTAGATCTTGTCTAAGTTTACAAATTCAGAGATGAATGAAAAATCACTGTCCTGGAACAGCTGACATTATGTCCTTCATACTCACAGGTGTATCATTTATGTCAGGTACTAGTCATTAAAGTGTAACCAAAAATACACTGTCCCCTTCCCTCCTATGAAGACTAAATATGCGGCATGTTCTCTGATTAACGTCAGCCATATTATTGCCTGCCTGTGTGAGTATTCTCAGCCATCCTCAGAGAATGGAACTGAGGCTATCATCAGCATACCAACTTTCGTCAGTGTCCTTCTCGGCAGATAAGTGACAAAGGTTCTCCTTGATCAGAGCAGTCAGCCAACAGGTGATAAAGTAGGACTTCAGGTCCTAATCTCAGCACAATCACTAAGCCACTTTATTTATCTTCACATTGATGTGTTTATTTACGTGTTTCCTTTACCACATGAAAATATTACTGCCTCATTTGGTGGTCAAACTGGTCTACTTAAAACTACTCTCTGCTTTAAATCACTATCATCCTTTCTCTTTTATTCAGTTCTAATTTCCATGGTTTGAATATCCACTGAGTACTACATACAAACACTGCTGTATCTTCTCTCACAGGTCCAGTATAGGAGCTATGCACCATGAGGGGGATCAAGCTTGTGAAGACAGAATTAAATGAGTGAGCGTATCCTGCTGTGTGTAATCCAGAAATTCTGAGATAATGAGTGATGTGGGTAAGGTGGTGAGTTTTGTGGTTCTAGTGTCATTTTAGTACCATAAGAATTGATAAATGCCAACATGGAAGGCTCTGTGCTGTGAAATGATGAGTTCTCTTATTGTATACACCAATAACAAGCTTGACATTGATAGAAGTTAAATCATTTAAATACCTACTAGTCAGCCAAAACTGTCATGATAAAACACCATATAGTAGGACTTAAGCAGTGGATGTTTACTCCTCTTTCTTGCTTCTGGAAACATCTTGCAAGTCCAAGAAGAAGGTGCCAGTAGATGGGTGGGGGCTCCTTCTGGATCCTGCCTTCTGGTTATGCCCAGTTAGTTGCCTTTGTGTGGCCTCACATGGCAGAGAGTGAATAGGCTCCTCTCCTATTCAATCACTGCTAAGTCCAGCCTGAGACTTCACCTCCCAGAAAAGTATAAGACATTAAAGTTAGCTACCTATCTTCCAAAGGCCCAGTTTTTACCTCTTTGAAAGCTGGGCTTAGACACATGAGTTTTAGAGATATGCCATGACCATAATATTAGCTTTATACATCCTTAGTTTGCGTGTAAAAAAGGATCAAAGCCAAGACCTCAAGAAACCACAGGAAGCTAGCTGCCTTTTTAGATCAAAAGGTCAATCTAATTTACATCACTTACCTTTGAAGATTAGTTATGTGCTTTTAAAAAGAAAATTAAAATGAAGGTAAGGATGATAAATCCAGCAGAGAACAGGAAATAAGGTTGGCAATCGTCCATAGTTCTGGTTAGTTACATGTGTATGAATTTCTGTGGGGCATCTGGTGTCCATCTCATAGCATTTTGCTGTATGCATTTGTAATTATTTCTCTTAACAGCATCCAAAATGGTAATTTTAGAGATGTTCAATGAAAAATATTCTTGTTCCTAAATACATCTATTCTAGGTACTGTTCAGCTTGTATTTTTTCAGGCACAATCAATAGACTGTTCGCCAACATCTTTTCTGCTTCAATGTGTAATGACATCTAACATTGGTTTATACATTCATCAGTAAAGGGAATCAAGGACTGATAGGTATCACTAAGGACAAACCAATTCCAGCCTTTTGTGCTGCTTTCTCTTGAGGACAGCATCACTATGGAACATAAGGGGGACTTGGGCTTTATGGACTGGAAGTGCTGGCTGTGGTAGATGATGGGGCCAATACACTTTCATAAGACTTAACAGGCAGTGGATGTTATAAATGGAGATCACTTGCTTTTAAGATAAATGATATTAACTATTGAACAAAACCATACAATGTTGAAAACTCCAACAGGTGTTTTAGCCTTTTGATTTACTATCTCTTCAGAATACTCTCCATCTAAGTGGCTTTTCATCCCTGATACAGAGAAAGTAAACATGCATTGCAAGCTCACTGGTATTTGTGTTGCCCTGAAATATGTTCAAGTGACCCAAACATGCCCATGGGGCACACACATTGATTGCTTCTTACCTAGAATGCTTGCAACCTAAAGTTTCTTGGGGCTTAATTTTAAAAATATATAAACTTCATAATATGTTTTCTTAGGATAGAACCGAAATCTAAACATAAGATTCATTTATGTTATTGTATTTGAAGGTCATTTTCTGAGCTACCATTAGCTGTGTGCTCTGACTGTGACTTATCATATGAGTGCTTGTATGGGATTTTCAATTTATGGCATCACAATTGATGTTTACAAAATTTTGGACTTGGAGCATTTGGATTTTCAACTTCTGGATCGGGAACACTCAATCATATTTGCATTTTGCTAGCTCAGAGAATGATGGCCTTGGTAAAACCACAGCCTGCACTCAGAGCAGGCAGTAGGGAGTGTGGGAAAGTGCCCTGTGTCACTGAATTTGTATATAACCAATGTGTTTCAAAGCAACTACATCTCTGATTTCTCTAATTATGGAAGCCAATAAATTCCTTTTCTAAAACTTTTCTTTTAAAGACGAGGTCTCACTATGCCTTGGATAGCCTGAAACTTGCTGTGAAGACTAGGCTGTTCTAGAACTCAAAGAGATTCACTGGCTTCTGCTTCCCTGGTACAGGATTAAAGGGTGTGCCACCATGCTCAACTATATTTAAAATTTTAAGAGCTATATTTCTATGATCTGCACCAAAGCAAATACCAGGAAAGTGTTTTATGTCTAGAAGTAGAATGTTACAAACATCAAACTGTCACAGGTGATCTTGGCTGAGCTGGGAACACTTAGTTCCACATTAGAAAACAGGTTGAAAGTGATAATGGCAAAGTAAATGATGCTTCGTGTATCTTGGAATTCAGAGTGTCTAAATATCAAAGAAAAACATTTAAGGAGCCAAGGAAAAGTGTCATAATCTTGCAAATGTTGGTTAACTTTTGTCAACTTTATCCAAGCTAAGGTCATCTTAGTAGAGGGAACTCCAAATGAAAAAAATGCTCTCATCAAATTGGCCTATGGGCATGTCTGTGGGGAATTTTGTTGACTCATTTTTGATGTGGAAGGGCCTAGTCCATGTGGGTGGTATGGAAAGGTGAGCTATGTGGATATAAGATTTTAGGCTGAGCAAGACATGAGGAGCAAGCCAATAAGCAAAGCAGCATTCCTCCATGGCCTCTGCACCAGTTTTTGCCTTGAGGTTCCTGCTTTGAGTTGGTATGTATAAGCTAAATAAATATTTTTATTCCCTAGTTGTTTTGGTCATGTGTGGTAATATGTAAATATTTAATAAAAACTAGTCTGAAATATCAGAGAAGAGATCTACCCACAGTCAATCCAAGAGGATCAGAGAGTGGGAACTCAGAACTTTAATTACAGCACAGGGAGTATCTGGTAGTGGTGACCTTTAATCCCAGCAGATCTGCTTGGGACCGGATTGAAGAAATAGGAAAGAAAACTGAATCATTCATGAAAGATATTCAAAGCACAAAAGAAACTTTTACAGATTTTTTTGTGCAAATTAACTATAGTGGAAAACAGAACGGTTCCGGATTCAGAAGCCAGGTTAATAATAATTGAATTGCTGGCTTTTGAGAATGCTAATGCACAATGTAGAAAAATACTTAGACTGTTAAAAGCAAGGTCAGCACCCTTGGAGGACTGGATTCATGAGACAATTATTCTAGAGTCTTATAACGGTGGTGATAATTGAGTAGGATAGCTTATTTTTAGAGGTATAAGAAAAATCAAAATGTTAAATGTTACAATTGTGGAAGGCAAGGTCATATAGAAGGAGATCATAAACAAGGCACTCCTAGAGACCTTGCTTTTGTTAGGAATAATCCCATCAGAACACCTTTCCCTTCTGGAGTATGCAGAAGGTGTAGCTGGAAGACAGCTGGGTGAGATCTGAATATGGTGTTTACTCTCTCTAATATCTCCAACTTTCCCAGAGATCTGGCCCCGAGTTTCCTTTATTTGTGCAACACTTGGCGTCCAAATTTGGGGCATAAATTCCTCCCCTCCCTATCCAAAAAACCACACTTGCTGGCCAGAACAACACGTGGCTGGAGGAGTATTACCAACTGGCTAAGCTTCCTGTTCTGAGTTAGTCTCCAATCTTAGGCAAACTGGCCATACATGTTTCCATTTCATTTTCATCTGGGTAAGTTTTTCAGACCGTGGCCTCTTTCTCCTGGTGGGTTGTTTCTTTTTTCTTTTTGGGCCCCTCCTTGGACTGCTATCACACTAGGTAGCTGCCCCACTTCACAATCAATTGAATCATCAAGAGACAACAATTGATGAGTAGATCAATTTTTAAAAGTGGGAATTTGTTTAAAGCAATGGAGGGTGCTTGGTCCTTCTGTGATCTTTTGCTAGATGATTTTGTATTAAAACCAGTGAAGGAAAACATAAATAAGGTATATGGGGACTATCATAATGTCTATCATACTGTTTATTATGAACATTTATGTTTGATTTCTATTTTATCACTTAAAAAGTCAATTAATATAAATTCAAAGAAAGAGGTCTTTAAAAACCTGTCGAGAGAGAATACAAAGATGGTCAAATTCAAACAGAGGAATATGAAGAACCAATTTCAGCAAGGTCATCTAAAATTAGACAAAAACAGGCAACATAAATATACCCAGTAACCTTTTAAAAAATGAAGAATGATAAAGATGATAGAGAAGCTAGTTGGGCTCCAGTAGAAATGTTAGATTTACGGAGAGTAAAAGAAGCAGTTGTAACATATGGGATGCATTCACCATTTGTAGAACAAATATTGAACAGTATGCTGTAACTGGGTCACCCCTAAAGATTGGTTAGATATGGTTATAGCTGTGCTAGAGGCAGAGACACTTATACAGTGGAAATCATGGTGGAGGGAGGAGGCTAAAACAATAGAACAAAGAAGCAGGGCCAGAGGCATAGAAGTCTCCCAAGACCAACTTCTTAGGAGGGAGATGATGCTGATATTGAAAGGCAGTCTTTATACAATGAACATATTCTCGATTTATGCCACGTGGCAGCATTAAGGTCCTGTGACAGGATTGAAGAATAGGAAAGAAAACTGAATCCTTCACAAAAGTAATTCAAAGCCCCAAAGAAACGTTTACAGACTTTTTGCACAGATTAACTGCAGCAGTAAACAGAATGGTGCCGGACTCAGAAGTCAGGCAATAATAATTGAATCACTGGCTTTTGAGAATGCTAATGCACAATGTAGAAAATTACTTACACCTTTAAAAGCAAGGTCAGCACCTTTGGAGGATTGGATTCGTAAGACAATTAATATGGAGTCTTATGAGAGTGATGATAACTGGGTAGGAGAGCTTATTTCAAGAGGTATAAGAAAAAGTCAAAATGTCAAATGTTATACTTGTGGAAGGGAAGGTCACATAAAAAGAGGTTGTAAACAAGGCATTCCCAGAAACAGTGCTTTTGTTAGGAATAATCCCAAGAGAACACCCCTTCCTACTGAATATGCAGAAGGTGTGGAAAAGGAAGACATTGGACTAATAAGTGCAGGTCAACAAAGGATAGACAAGGTAACTTTCTGCCCTTGGAAAACACCCCAAGAGGGCTTTCAAAAGCCCCCATATCAAATCCAATCCAATCTTACCCTGCCATTGAGGAGGAAACACCTTCCCAGAACAATTAAAAGAATTAAAACCTATTTTAAAAAGGCATATTACATTGAATGATAGAAAAATCTACAGAGAAAGAAAACAATTCAGGACAAATTATAAAGTGAATATTTTGTCAAGCTTCTATCAATGAGCAAAGGCCAAAATTAAAAGTACAAATAAATGATGCTATTATTGAAGGCTTATTGGACATAGGGGCAGATGTATCAATAATTTCACCAGAGTCATGGCATCAAAGTTAGCCCCTTCAGGAGGTAAATGTTCAGTTTTTGGGTATTGGGTCAATATCCCAGGTAAAACAAAGTGAAAGATGGCTTGAGTGTATAGGACCAGAAGGACAGAGAGGAATATTAAAGTCATATGTGGCTAACATTGCTATAAATTTATAGAGATGAAATTCACTATAATGATAGAACACAGAGATTATACCCCAAACACAGAAATAAACCATAAACTAGCACATGGTTCTGGAGAAAAAAAATAGAAGGTATTTAAGAAACAGTCACAGATCATTCAGGTTATACAGAAACAAGGCAGAACAGCTGCTGATCTTTCAAAGACACCCACAGCACTACCTCTAAAATGGCTAACAGAAAAGCCTATGTGGGTTTATTAATGGCCTTTAATAAAGGAGAAATTTCAGGCCTTAGAGCAGCTGGTACAGGAGCAGTTAAATGCTCAGCATATAGAAGAACCAACCAGCCCCTGGAATTCTCCTGTATTTGTTATTAAAAAGAAATCTGTGAAGTGGAGAATGGTAACAGACCTAAGGGCAATAAACAAGGTGATCCAGCCAATGGGCTCTCTACAGTCTGGGATTCCTTTGCCTTCTCTGTTACCTAAAGAATGGCCTATTACAGTTACTGATGTAAAAGGCTGTTTTTTTACAATACCTTTACAAGAACAAGACAAAGAAAAATTTGCCTTTACAGTTCCCACTTATAATAATTCTCAGCCTGTAAAGAGATATAAATGGAGGGTCCTCCCTCAAGGAATGCTGAATAGCCCCACTCTGTGCCAGTATTTTGTACAAAAGCCAATAGAACAAATACATACAAATTCCCACAATCTATAATTTATCATTACATGGACAACATCTTGTTGGCCAATTCAAATATCAATACTTTAGAAAAAAATATTTGAAGAAGTGAAAAAAATTTTGCCTGCTTGGGGATTACAAATTACCCCAGAAAAAATACAAAGAGGGGATTCCACTAATTATTTAGGCTACAAAATAGGTCAACAAAAAATCAGACCCCAAAAAGTACAAATCAGGAGAGATAGATTGAAGACATTTAATGGTTTTCAAAGATTCCTAGGAGACATTGTCAATTTACAGCCCACTGTTGGAATAAAAATTGATGAACTGGATAATGTGTTCAAAACCTTAAATGATGACAAGGACTTAAATAGTCCAAGAGTATTGTCACCTGAAGCTGAGAGAGAACTGGCTTTGGTGGAAAAGAAATTATAGGATTCACATGTGGATGTGTGGATCCAGACCTTAATTGTATTCTAGTTATCTTGCCCTCTAAGCATTCTCCTACAGGAATTTTAATGTAAAGGGAAAATGTTATAGTGGAATTGATATTTCTTCCACAAAAACCAAGTAAGAAATTAAAAACATATGTGGAAAAGATTTCTGAATTGATTTTTTAAAGGAAAATTAAGACTTTGTCAATTGACAGGAATGAACCCATCAGAAATCTTTATGCCTTTAAGTAATGAAGAAATTGACCAATTATGGGTAGTAAGTGAACCTTGGCAAAGAACCTGGAGTGATTTTTTGGAAGATATTAGCATCAACTATCCTCAAAGCAAAAGAACTGAATTTCTAAAGAAAACCAATTGGATTCTTCCTCATGTTGTACGAGATAAACCAATTTTTGGAGTACCTACATGGGTAAAATGTACCCACAGAAAGCCATAGGAAGTTTAAAAATAATCTGTGATTTATAGAAAAGGTTGATCCTTTTCAAAGCTCCACTCAAGGCAACTTGGAAGAGGGCTCTGATGTAATGAAGACCGTATGTGGGAGATTATGTCCCACCCACTGGTTTAATAAAAAGCGCTGATTGGCCAAAGGCAGGCAGGAAGTGTGAGCAGGGCTACCAGACTAAGAGACCTCTGAGAACAGGAAGCACAGAGCAGAAGGCCAGAGAGAAGC
Source organism: Phyllotis vaccarum (assembly GCA_033318265.1). Lineage (NCBI taxonomy): Eukaryota > Metazoa > Chordata > Mammalia > Rodentia > Cricetidae > Phyllotis > Phyllotis vaccarum. The sequence continues at coordinate 135,799,765 of JARWLC010000009.1, read as the reverse complement.
CAGAAGAAGCAGAGGACAACTATGCTGCTGTGAGAAAAGGTACCGAGCTGCATGGCTGAACAGGTTAAGAGTCATGGGTTAGATTAAGGGTAAAGAGTCAGCAAGTTATATGCCTGGGCCTTTGGACGATCAGCCTAAAACTCTTGAAAGCATCTGTGTGTCTCTGAGGTTCTTTGGGTCTGTGGGCGTAAACCTTGAGGTTAGGCCGGAAAGTCAGGGCCAGAAACCTCTTACTACAACCGTATGGACTCTTTCTTACTCTTTTTCACTATGAAGCTTGATACTTGAGCATGTTTTGCAGCTTATAATCTAGAGTAGAGGTTTTAAACCTGTGGTTTGTAACGTCTGCGTAGGTCCCATATCACATAAATATCCTACATATCAGATATTTACATTACAATTAATAATAGCAAAATTACAGTTATAAAGCAGCAATGAAATAATTTATGGTTGGGGTCACTACAACATATGGAACTGTATTAAATGGTCTCAGCATTAGGAGGGTTGAGAACAATTGCTCTAGAGAGAGGGTGTCATGTCTTTTGAGACTCATGCATCATAACAGTCAACTCGTTTATAAATGTTCGTAGTTAAGATCACACAGTGGCGTGGCATAGTGGTACACAGCTATAATTCTAGCATATGGGAGGTTGGGGTTGATGATGGTTTTGAATTTGAGTCCAAGATTATTATGTGTGTGTAAGAGAGAGAGAGAGGAGAGAGATACCATGGGCAATCAAAAGCACTCAACAAACTATTGTAGATTAATGATCAAGACCAATCAGAGACAATTAAGTGCTGCAGTTAGGGCACGTCAGCTATACTAAAAGCCTCAGAGTACAGTTTTGCTCTAGAAATCGAAGTCTTACCTGAAAAACAGTATATACCATATGAACTTATAAACAACGTTTAGGAAAAGAGACTGAGACAAGAATTAGAACTCTTAGAGAGAGGAAAAAGACATTTTTGCTGTTGTTTTAAAAAAGAGCATCTTCATTTTTAACCTCCATTCTACCAAGATGTTTCCACCTACCTGGACTTCTGCATTGCCTCTGGGTTATATTGCCTGCTGGGAGGTTTATTTGCAGGTTTCTTTTTAATTACTTTGATCATGTTATTTTTCTAGGCTGTCTTGCAGTTTTTAATTATTCTAGAATAAATCTTTTGTGGTATACTTCCTCCTCCATGCCTCAATTTCCTCACCTAGCTCTAGAATTTTGATTTTTTTTTTTTACTCCACTCATTTCTGTCACTGGACCATTTCCTCCAATGGGAGGTCCTGGCCAATGCTTCCCACTCCACCAGGAACATGGCCTCCAAGCTGGTCAGGGTCTTCTCAGCATCATGGACAGGACATATTTAGTATGCCAGTCTTCACATTGCTACTCTAATTTGGCACCCAAGAGGTATGTAAGGAATGGGTGAATACTTTCTGCTCCCTCTCAAAATATGTACATTAAAGCCCTAACTACCAGTACTTCAAACTGTGACCTTAACCATTCTAACCAGCTCATATTAGTCATACTAAAGTAGGCTCCTTTAGTGTTCACATCAGGAAAATGACTCAGGAAGAATGGCAAAAATGTAGGTAAAGGCAGAAATCTTGAGGATGGTTCCACAAGCCAGGGGATGACAGATATTGCCCAGGAGCCACGGATGCCAGGAGAGGGGCTCAGGTAAAGTCTGTGTTACTTCCCAGTGAGAACCAGTCCTGCTTCTAACTGGATCGTAGACTTTCAGATTACAGAACTGTGCCTCCTCAATCCATGTCTGCTGTTGAAGCCACCCAGCCTCCCGAAGTTATTAGTTTAGGCAGCTCCAGTAAAATATAAAGCCAGTGACATTTCTTACATAGTATTTCCAGCTGCTTTCACACAGCTGTGCAACTAAGTAACTGGAACAAAGAGCACAGCCTAAAATATCCAGTATTTGCCCCTTTACAAAGAGTTTGCTGGTTTGCAGCTTATGGGGGGGGGGGGGCGGAGAACATGCAGAAGGCTTATCTTTCTGGTGTCTTCTCTGCAAACAAGTGTTGCTTTCTTCCACCAAGACCCGAGCATGCACAGCTGATTTGCCTAGAACCAGAAAGTCCTATTTAAAATGAAAGCATAGTGAAAAATAAGATGGCAATTTGGGATCCAGGGCATGTCCTTCAATTTAATTCTTCATCATCAATGAAGCATTTATTGTGATCTCTTTCCTGTACTTGTATATATTTCTCAATTGGTTTCAAATCCGGAAGAGGGAGCTGTATAACTCATCACCCTCCACAAACCTCAGCTTCTTCCTCTTCACCGCAAAACAGCATTGGAAACACAATTTCCTTCTTGAAGTCTCTCCAAAAAGGAAGTGAGTGCTGATTTTTTTCATTGGCCATATCCTCTCTGAAGATGCAATTCTCATGACTCATTCTTAAAACACCACAGGACCACATAAAGCTACTTGCAATAATGTTCACAAAGTTCAGATTCTTTTTCCAGGCATCTCTGTGTGCTTATGAGTATCTATACTTCCTTTTATGGAATAAACCTAAGTCACCATAGAGCTCTGTAGACAATGAGCTTCAGCATGGAGTTTTGTTTGAGGTCTGGTTGGTTTAAACACTAACTTTATGTTATGCTAATTAAAGCCACTCTTTATTAATAATGAACACCCTCCTAATGTACTGCCAGAAACTTTTCATATTGAGAAGAAAGAAAATCTTAAAGATGAAAATGACAAAAATAACAAATAGTAGCTTTGCAGCTTAGAAAAACTTTTAAATAAGAAATATATGTATTTGATATGTATACCTGGAATAAATATATAATATGTAATGTTATATAACATGAAATATGTATATATTACAAAATATGTAATAGAGATATCTAGAAATTTACCTTAAAAAAGATACTGTTTCTCCCAGTTTGTCATTCACTCAATAACTCATTGATATTTATAGAAAATATTCATAGCGCCCTGTTTTTTCCTCTATCCAAAGGGGAGACATGAGAGAAGAAGATAGAGTTCACAGTTAGAGAAGGACTTTAACATTCAGACAGGACAATCTAGCTTTGAATAAAAAGATGCCCATGTAAAGTAAGTGGGTGGAGACTTTGGAGTCCTCTGCTTGAACATCTAGAATTCTAAACTATGGATGTGTGTGGAAGGATAGTCAAGGTGGGCCCAGAAGAGTCTATTGGCTGGAAATAAAGATAGCCAGAGAATAAACTTATCCTAAGGAAGGTCAACCGTGTTTGAACTCTGGGTCAGTGGCAGAGGTGAAGTAGCCATTGAGAGTCCTGGTTTTTATGGATGGTGATTGCTGGTAAGAAGAGGCCACAAGAGAAAATAAAGAAAGTGAAAAGCGCAGTTTCCTAAGGATTCCACAGAGGACACTGATCCATGGAACAGGTGAAGGTGGGTGTGGGGTAGGCAGAGGACACTTACCCTTCTCAGGGCTTTGCAGCTGGGTTCTGAGATACATGATGGATAAAGAAACAGCCTGGAGCTGAATTGAACAAATGAAAGAGTGTAACACTCAGCCTCAGTGTGTTTGGGGCATTTTGTGCTTCATGATGGAGCCGGGGGTAGGGGATAGTGATAGATCACACTATAGAGTCCCACCTGGACCATTAAAACAGAAAGAAACATCCAGTGTCTGCCGCCACATACTCAACAAAGTTCCCCATGCCTTACTCCTACCAAGACACCTAGGGTGTAAAGACCTGGAGCCTTTCTGCGGTCAGAAATTCTAAGAGTTGTATAGCTTCTAAACACATGAAGAGAGGATGTAGTTAAATATTATTTCTACTTGTGATGATGTCATAGAGGCCTGAGTTGTATGGCCTTGGTCAAATTATTCAAGTGTTCTGGCTTTGTTTTTTGTGTCAAAAGAATGGGATCTTCCCAGTGGCCTGGTAAGGGCATCTTGGGGTTGACATGGAATCCTATGTGGGAACCCCTCTTCTTTAATAACGTATTCTATTTGCATGGAATACTGCAGAGTCTGGGGTCCATGAAAGGTGCTGAGCATACCGATTTACAAGCTCTGTTGTGTTTTCCCACACCACTTCCCAAGAAAAGGTTTTCCACATGTACACGATAGTCACAGCAAAACTAGACCTGTTGAATAGCTACTCGGAGGGATGTCCATGAGTGATCACATATTCTAAGAGGATACAGCTCGGGAAATGAAGCAATAGCTGGTACACAGGAAAGAGAATGAAGAGAGAAAGGCTTCGGGGGCAGTGGGAAGTGGAGACATAAAGTCGTTGGCCTCTATTTAATATCTTTCAGAATCTGGGACAGTCAGTGTCTGATCTCCCTCATAGTGATGGCACTACTGGGAAACCTTAACCTCAAATCGCCTGCCAATTTCTGACTCTTATGCTCAAAAGAGACACTTTTCACTTCTATGAAGCCACTGAAAGCCTATGTTTATGCTAATTTTTTTAAAAAAGCTAATTATAGAACATTGCATGGACTCATTATAACAAATGAGAAGGCTTTAATAAGGGGCAATAAATATTTTGATTAAACAAATTTGATTGCCCCCAACAGGAAGACTGGCCTCCTTTGCCTCCACTAAGTCCCTGATCACTCACTAAGGGGTCAAATTTTCATCATTAATGATGTCTGAGAGGAGGGATTTCGTCTCATAGCTCATCTTTACAACACTTTCTTTAGCCAATAACCTGTAGATGTTTATGAGCCTGGCAATTAACAAAGCATTTTACATACACAAAAACCTTCATTTGCAGAATAGGAGCTTGGGGCTAGCTCAGGCCCAGGAAATCATTATGTTTATTGACTTCAGAGTTAGCTTTTTTTCTTGGGGGGTCACACATTCACAGGGGTTTGGACACCTTTGGCTATCACCCTACTCCTATCCTATCCCAGGGCTAGAATGGTTTTCCTTAGGTGAGAAAAGTAAGATTATTTTTGTTAATTCCAAGTTCCTCTTTTTCCTAAGACTTGATCAAATCAAATCTTTATCTGGCTTAGTCCTTGGCAATCACCCTACAGTTAAGCAATTTTCGACATTTCTATTATTTCTTTTACATTTCATTGCATTTATTAATTGTATATGTGTGCATGTATGTTGGTACCAATGTGGAGGTCAAAGGACAGTTTATGGAAATCAGCTCTCTCCTGTCACCAGGTATGACTCAGAGATTAAACTCAGGTCCTCTGGCTTCAAGGCAGGTACCTTTATGTCAGGTTCGAATAATCCGTGATACAGAGAGTGTGGATTAAGAAATATCAGAGATAGACAGAAAAATCAGAGGTGAGCGGCCTCTCAGTCAATACTAACAGCCCCAAGTTTTTTCCTCTGGTTCTTTTTATAGCCAAAGCAAAATCAACAAAACCCATCTCTCTCAAGGACACCATGATTCAAGGTACAGGCCAGTGTAAATACCTTCCTTAATTCACAAAACATCTAGTAACCATGTTTCCCACAAAAGATGTCATTATTCAGCCTTGAGGAACAAGGCATCTGGTGACTATGCATTTAGCCAAGCATTCTGTTACACAGCATTGAGGAGCAAAACCAACTCAGACTCTCTGACCTTGAGTCAAGATGGAAACAAGCCACAAGCTGGAGTCATTGTGGGGTCCCATACCTTTACATGCTCAGCCATCTTGCAAGCCCTCTTTTGTGATTTTTAAATGTCCTCCCTGACACTCTGGTAGATGTCTTGGGTACCCATGAAGCCCCCCTTTCTATGTTATCCCAGAGAGCTGTTCCTGCACACTAGCCACATGTGGCTATGGAACACCTGAGTTGTGGCTATTCATGCTGAACACATATTCAACTATGAAGCCTTGAAACTTGGAAAAGAATATATTAATAATTTTACGTATTAGTTATTTGACAAAATGATAACTTCTATTTCACCTGGTTTTTTTTTCTTTTTAATTTTCATTTTTTGAGACAAGATCTCATTTTGTTATTCAAGCTGACCTTGAACTCACAATTCTCTTACGTTATCTCAAATCACAGAAGTGTGCCACCCTATTCTTTAATTAAAAAAAATAACGTGGGTGCTAGAAAAATTTAAATAACATGAGTAACTTGAATTAAACTCTCGTTGATAGTGCTAACAGTGCCTTAAACTCTAAACCCCACATGTCCTCATGGGAAACTGCATCCACTCCCAAATGAATTCCACATCTCCTGGGCTCCATTATTTTTCCAGGTGGGTATTGGCATTGTCAGTGAGCTAGTTAAAACTGGCTCCCTTTAAGTTTCCAGATGAAAAAAAATTTCTCAGTTCACAAAGAGTTCTTGGTATCACTCATGGGAAGCTTGCTGGTCCTAAAATTATTCCATCAGAATAAAAAAATGTTTTGTTTATTCCCTGAGGACTTGAAACAAAACAGGTGGAGTGGGTGCAGTGTTCACAGATCTCCCTGCTTGTCTTGGACGACACAATTGGCTTCCTAGGTAATTGAATCCAGTGAGACAGTTCTACCTGAAGTGGAATGAAGTTGGCCAGATATTCAAGGGTACGTGTAAAGGTTCCTCTGAGAATGTAGAGTTAATAGGAATGGATAATGAGGCAGGATGTGTGTTCCTTGGAGGGAATTCACAAGCTCTACCAATCTAGCCCAAGAGCACATTGGGATTGGATACTGTACAAGTGCTTAGATCAATGGCTCAACTTATCTCTCACTGATATTTTTATGCTGCTGATGGTTTAGTAGGAAAATGGATTCAAATAGAGATATGTTGATAGCAGCCATCATTGATTGGACATATATGCAAACCTGACTCTGATGACCAAATACCAAGACTTCTCGTCACCCACCTTTCTACCACCAGCACTCTGTCTCTCTGCCCTTCTCCTCCATCCCTGAGTTGTACTCTGGGACCCATTATGCAAAATACATTGAGTTTAAAGAGAATGGACAGGGACTTGTAATAGGAAGCACAAAAGCCTGGAAGGAATTAGGGCAACTCCTAGGGGCCCAGACCTCAGATGGGGCTGCTCAGCCTTTATTTTGCTTGCTGTTTCTGAAACATGTTTTGAGGCACATCATTTGATTTGTTTTATTGTGCCCTATAACTCTTACAGTGCCCCCAGGATTAACCCTCACTACAGACGAATTTTAATCAAGAGACAGTCTTTTCTGAGTGTTAAAGGGCTTTTGCTAATTTACACGTTAGTGTAAATTTATTCAAGCAAATTGCCTTTCTGTGAAGAACTTAGTGCTTTGGCAGTCTCTTTTCAAAATAAAGGCTTAGAAGGCTGCTTCCCAAGTCTAAATGCTAACATTTTAGAGACAAACAAATCTGTATCAAGTCTTTGAAGGCACTTTATTTGAGGGCTGGCAAGTTCAGCTGTGGCTTTACCCAGAGGTACCTCTCAGATTTCCCCCAGTAGTAAAATTATGTTTATGACTGTGGCCTCTCCCTTCTTGGAGGACCCCACAGCCTGTGGGAGGGGAGTTGTCTTTTCAGTGCTATGTCAACTGCCAACTTTCTCCTGCATACAAATCCTCAGATCCTGTAAGAAGCCTTACTTAATCTCACGGGTTTATCACCTCCCCACCCCAAAAAACAAACAAACAAACAAACAAAAAACTCACAGACAAGAATTAGGAGGATGATTTAATAGAGAGCAATGGGGGTAAATATGAAAATATCACAATAAAAATCATTTGTCTTCCTTAGGGTTACTATTGTGATGAACACGATGACCAAATGTGACTTGGGAAAGTTTATTTTGGATTACAGTCTACTGAAGGAAACCAAAGCAAGAACTCAACAGGGCTGGAACCTGGAGGTAGGAGCTGATGCAGAGGCCATGGAGGGTTGCTGCTCCCATGCCCTGCTCAGCCTGCTTTCTTATGGAACCCAGGACCACCAGCCCAGAGATGGCACCATCTACAAAGTGTTGGGCCCTCCCCATCAATCATCAACTAAGAAAATGCCCACAGGCTTGCCTGCAGCCTCATCTTATAAAAGTATATTTTTTTTCCAATTGAGGTTCCTTCCTCCAGGTGATTTTAGATCATGTCAAGTTGACATAAAACTAGCCAGGACACCGTCATTATAGGTAACAATTATATATGCAAATAAAAAGTTTTCTTCCTTCCTTCCTTCCTTCCTTCCTTCCTTCCTTCCTTCCTTCCTTCCTTCCTTCCTTCCTTCCTTCCTTCCTTTCTTTCTTTCTTTCTTTCTTTTTAAACTGGGAAAACTAGGAAGAGGTGGGACAGGGGGTGGAATACCAGTTATCATCTTCTAGTCTTCAGTGTGGGGAAGGAAAATGTCAACTTTGGCTAAGCATGTTTGAGAAGGTAAGAAAATGGTTCGTATTAAACTACCAATTCTGCTCACTCTGTAGGAACAACTGTGCAATTCCCAAGAAACCTGAACATAGGACATTTGTGATGAAAAAGTGACAGTCACTTCTGCATTTCATTCTCTCTGGTGGAAGCTTTCCTGGCTGTCTACTTTCTCAAGGGTGCCACTGCATATTCAGGGACTGAACCTGCTTCTGTCACTCCTTCAGATCCCACTCATGAGTTGAGCCATCATAGTGGTAGTCTCTCCAGGTCACTTGATATTATGGACATGGTGATAGAAGTTTTGCTGAACCAATGTTAATTGAGCTTCCGATCATTCCCCTGAGCCTATCTGACTGAGCACTTCCTTGTAAAATCCTGTTTTGGAGAGAATTCCACCTTCTATCCTCATTATTCAAACCCATCAAAGGTTTGCTTTGTGTCTCTTCTGTCAGTTCCCACTAAGGATGTCACATCAAGCTGGCCTGCTTTCAGCAAGAGTCCCATGCGGTTAGCATACATTCCTGATGTTTCTTCCTCTATGTAATTTTTAATACACTGACTTTGTCCTTCTCTTTAGCCAGATTTCACCTTTGCCCAGATTTTCAGAGTTGAAAATGTGTTTAAGAATCTAGTTGTCATAGTTCTAACATAAACTTTCTTGAAGTGTTCTATTAAAATCTTTTCTCTCTGTCTGTCTCTCTGTCTCTCTGTCTCTCCCTCCCTCTCTCTGTCTCTCTCTCTCTCTGTGATATGTACGTATGTGAGGGCATCCATGAGCTAGAGAGGCCTAAGGACAATCCCGCTGTTGGTCCTCACCTTCTCCTTTGCTCCAGTCAGGGTCATTTTTGGTTGCTGCTGTATAAGCCAGACTAGCTGGCCTCCAACCTCCAAGAGAGTCTCATGTCTCTTCTTCACATGTCATAGTAGGGGTGCTCAGACTACAAATGCACACAATTGCCCAGCTTTCCTTGAGTTCTGGGAGCTCAAACTCCAATTATTACACTTGCATGGTAAGTTCTTTACCCACTACACATCCTCTCCAGCCCTGGGGTTGAGGGTAAGAAATGTCTTTATGGACTGGAGAGGTGGCACAGTGGTCAAAAATGCTGGTTGCTCTTCCAGAAGACTTGCTTGGTTCTTAGCATTCAGGATAGGCAGTTCCTAACCTGCTATACCTCCAAAAAGACACCCTCTTATGGCCTCAACACATACACATGAAAATATCCTGCAAAATATTTTTTAACAATGTCCAATTTAAAAAGACACAGAAAATGTTGTTAACATTAGCTAAAATGTTCTGAGTCACAGGTCCAAATTCACAACACACACACACACAGGCAGGTGCTGTGCAAGTCTAGGGTATGGAGAATTTATTACAGTAGTCATTGCTGTTATCCAGTCAAAAACAGAGGAAATCTGTGCCGTCAGTGTGACAGATATAAACCAAACCAACATGAAAGCCTTACACTTTTCAGATACATCTGCCAGGAAGGCTCAGTGTAGAAAGATGCTTGCTGCCAAGGCTCATAATCTGAGTCCATCTTTGGGACCATGTGGTGGAAGAGAACAGACTCCTGTAAGTTGTTCTCTGACCACCACAAGGACACAAGCCCCTCCCCCAAACACAAATAAGTAAATGTAACAAAATAATTGAGAATTTGAATTTTCTGATATATGTTTGGAATTCTATTTAATAATTCAGAGACAAAATATGTTTGGCAGAAGGGCTGATTTCAAGGGAAAATCTACCTACTACAGTGGCCCTATGAGACTTGTGACTCCATATATTTGATCACACAGTACAAGTAGGCTGTGTTCTTGAAACAGATGTTATATTGTTTTACACAGCTGTGGCTCAGTGCACATTAGCTACGGCAATGCTCTCAAAATCTACAGGCAGAAAACAGAAGGATCTGAATGTTCTAGAACAGTTGATCACAATTTGATCACAAAGCACAATATTAAGTACGGTACTCTGTCCTTGAATACAGCTACCTTCTAGAGAAACAGAGTCTGTCTCTGTCTCCCACTCCTGGGCCATTCTGTAGGGACAGAAATGTCCCTTGAGAACTCCTACCTTAGCTGATCGAAGCATCCCTGCTTCTCCTGCTGAGGAAGATACATTTCATGTGCACTCTTCCTCAATTTGACCATTTGACTATGCACAAATCATGTGGACTCACTGACTGTGGAGTCCAGGCAGTGTTAATATTTTGCTAAAACATGAGGTTTTTTGTAACTGACTTGTCACTAGTCCACAGCAGAAAGGTCCTCCTATAAGCTGGAGCAATACACAAACCCTTCATACCTTCCACAAAGGCCTGGTGTTTTCAGTTAATATGCCTTCTGCTGAGTTTAGATGCCCAATTGCTTCAGGTCCCATAGAAGATAAACACAAACAAAATGGTGGCATCGATGAGAAAAGCCTTAAAGGAATAGGGTCTGTCTATAAGCAGAGCCTGGCTGATGAGGTACAGTGAGCCAGAGAAGAGATGGGAGATTTCATGTCAGGAGCACAAAACTGGTGCAAGTATGAGGAGAATAAGCAAGTACCTAAGGATCCAGGCTGAGGCAGAATGTAAGAGTCAGAGAAGCCAGGAGGAAAGACATGGCTATACCATAAAGAGCTGGCAAAAACAGTTTGATCTTCCAGCAAGGGCTGCATGAAGACATTGAGGGATGTTACCATAGAACAGACACAGGATCAGATTTAGTCTCACTATATAAAGCCAGGCTGGTCTCAGACCCATTGTGGACTACACAGCTCTCATCCTCATCCTGCCAAGTGCTAGGGTGACAGGTTTGTGACACACAGTGGGAGATTAGTTTAAAGGACTGCCTTTTGAGATATCAGGTGCAGGGCAGGGCAGGGTCACTCGGGACACTAGGGGGTGGAGTTAGTAGATGAGGTTTTAGTAATGAGCATAAGATGGGTTTGGTGACAGAAAACAAACATTTAAGGGGTAGGACCCAAACTAGAGCAATCCCCCAGTTGTGGAGTTGACTGAAGGTGACCTTAGCTAAGACGACTTGATGATCTGGGGTCACTGAACTAACACACACACACACACACACACACACACACACACACACACACACACACACACACACACACACGCACGCACTTTTTTTCATTCCTGTGTCAAGAAGAATTGATTGAGAACCTGGATCACATCTGTAATCCCATACTCCAAAGGCTGAGGCAGAAAGCCATTTAGAGCTACAAAGAGCAAAAACCTGTCTTATGCAACAAGACTAACTACTCATGTGTTTTTGTTAGGGGCCAGGAAATTGAAAACTTGTTATTCATTTATTTAATAACCTATAATGTTACTGTTTCTATCCTGAATTGGCTAATTTAGAAACAATCAATTCCCTGCCTCAGATAATGAAAAGCTTCCTGTAAAAACAAAGGGAAGTTTTAAAAGCTGTTAGGAGGTTGGCTAAGCCAGGTGCCAAATGCCTCTCTGCTAAGTTGCATTCCTGTAAGGGACAATGAGGTGAGACTGTGGGGGCCCTTCTCGAATCTCCTGCGCCCATCTATGGTTTGGTTGTTGCTACATTTACCTGTGAAGGCCAAGAAACCTCTTCCCTTGATTTTGATATAATTTGTATTTTGTAAAGAATCTCTTCAAGTATGAAGTTGGGAATCACAAGTAAGTGTAAATCCTACAGATTGTTACTTTATACCTTTCTACTTCCAACACTGGTCAGAACTACTATAATCTACTTTCTGGCTCAATTTTTTTCAGTGAAAAAAAATTTAATTGGCAATTTAAAAAAGTATAACCCTGATTAAAAGAGGAAAAATATCTATAAGAAAGACTGGTCGTTGTAGAGATGGTTCAGTAACAAACCATGTGTGATCGGCCAATCTCTGGTCTCAACAGATGCACACATACTTAGAGATGTACCTGACACATATATGAACATACACACAAGGAATAATGGCCAAACTCTCCTCACGTTTTAAATAACAGAAGTGCAGCAACTACTATAGGCATTGTTTATAGTGGGAGGAAGAGTAACAGGAAGATTTTAATATTCATGTCACACAGTTTCACGTCCATTAAAGAAAATATCTCATAAGAAGAATTTATTTTTCTACTAACAGACAAAGAAATTTGTGACTGCTGTATTTCCACTAGCGATGGAGAAATGATTTGTTGAACATACCATCACCTGAAAAAGCTTGGCCTATCACATTACACCAACCATTTTACTCTTCCAGAAAAATCCACACTTACAATTTTGTAGGTAATTGATAATCACATATTTTTTTTTAAAAGAAATGTCTTTGCATTATAATGTATAAAAGCAGCCCCCCTCACTGTATGATTTAAAAACCAAGAAGTTAATCGATGAAAGGTGACTGGGGCTGACTTTGGTGACTGACATTGTGGAGTTGAAGGGGTGTGTCCTCTCAGCAGCTGTAGTGAAGTCACCTACCTTAGGGCTGGGCAGAGTTGACATCTGGTTGGTACAACATCAAGATTCTAGATATTTCCAGAGCTGTTCCTACAAATTCCTTCCTTTGATCTTTTAAAACACCATTCTCCAGGTTTATAGAACTCTGTAAAAAATTAATTTAAAAAGTTTTATATATCACTAAGCATTTCTACACAATAATTTAAGCAAACAAACTATTGTATGCCAAAAAAAATACATTTAAAACCCCTAATGGTTTTGAAAATTAACATAAAATGGAAAAACAAGGGTTGGAGTGATAACTTAGCAGTTAAGGTTGCTCAGTACCCTTAGAGGGGACCTCAGTTCAGTTCCCAGCACCCACATAGCAGCAACTGTTAAGAAGGAATTTGTGCAAACTGTTCACGCCCCCCCCCCTCCTTTTTCTGATATGCAAAAAAATGTGCCCAAGGTTCCAAGACCACCCTGCTGTTAAAAATGTCTCAATAAAACGTTATCTGCTTCCTATTGATACTGTGGCACCTGATTCTCAAGGCTACATGGCCACCCTGTTCTTAAAAGAATCACAAAGTTGCTATGGTCACCTGCTTCTCAAGGCTACCCCTACCCATATGACTTATGCTTAAAGCTTCTTTGTTCCTTACCCTATAAAAAGCTACTTAACTTTAGTTTGGGGCTCTCTGTTCCTTTGTGACATTGAACCCCATGTGCATGGCAATTGATTAAACTTGCCCTTTGCTTTTGCATGAGAGTGTGTCTCTTGGAGTCTTCCTTCGCTAGGGCGTGTTTCTCAACCCTTACACAACCACCTGCAACTCCAGTTCTAGGGGATCTGGCGCCCTCTTCTGGCCTTCATGAGCATTTTATGAACATGGTGCACAGGCATGCAAACATTGGTAAAGCCTTAAATACTAAAAATCGTTTCAAATACTAATGTTTAATAATATCAGTCCTAGTAAAGCTGGAAGACTTGCTTAATAAAAACTAGCTGTACTGTATCAAGGAAAAATATAGTACTATAGAGGTACATTTTACAAATTTGTTACTGAAAAACCAACCCAGACTTGGTGGCATAGGCCTGCAGTTCTGTAGGGAGCTGAAGCAATAGTCAGTTCACGGCCTGCTGGGGATTTTTAAGTCTGGGCCACTTTGTAAAATCCTATCTTAAAATAAAACATTCAGAAAGAGATTAGAGAGTTCAGCAATGGGGGCTTCCTGAGCATGCACAAGCTCTGGGTTGCAACTTCTGTACAGAAAAAAAAAAAAAGAAAGAAAAAAGAAAAAAAGAGGAAAGTCTAAAGTTATTTTGTGGACTTGAAAAGCTAGTTTAATATTTAGTTGACAGAAATATATATTGATGATGTGGAGCAGTGTTCTAAAATATGCACTTATTGTAATCAGGAGAAATTAAGGAAATTAATATATCATCACCTGACATATTAAAAATATTCTCCAAGTAATTGTTTTATAAAATATATTCCTTAAGTCTTTGAGAATTTCATATATTTATTTTGATCATATTTATTCTCCTCTCCCATCCCCTCCCAGATTCCTGTGCCCATTCTACCCACACAATGTTCTGTTCTCATTTAGCACAACAGAGTCCTTTTAGTGTGCAGCCATCATGAGCCTGCACTCTGAGCAGTTTCCATTGCACTGAGTACTCTCTGTGGCCACTGAGTTACACAATATACTGCTTTCTTGAACTTACTCCTTCTGATGAACTGAAATTTTTGTATCTCTTGAGCAATTAAAATTGAAGTAACAAAATGTGGCTTCACACTTTTCTCTTAAGCTTAGGACCTGTGATTTTAGATCATGTACTAGTAGGAAATGAATTATAAAATTGTATTTATGGTTAGCTATACAAGCAAAATGATTAAAAATAAATTAGCATACTTAATGAGAATCCTAAGTTTGCCAAGTGCAAGAAAAAGTCTTCTCAGTAGTCTTAAGTCCATTCTTCCAAAGTATAATAATTGTTCCTACTAAGGTTCCCCACCACTTAGAAGCTGGACTGTAAAGGCCTGAAAACCTCCTTTCGACCTCTTAATCCATTGGAAATGACCTCAGATTTTAAAAAGGTATATATATGTGTGTGTATATATATATAATCTCTGGGTCTTATTTACTTGCTCTTTGTAGTTCAAATATTATGTAGATAATTTCATCTGTACTGCTCCTAACCCTCAAATAAAGGTTATTAAATGTTCTCCTTACAGCCATTCTCCACAGTCGCTGTAATGAGAGCCCCAAGATCTACAACTGAGCCACACCAGGAAATCAGTTAATGAATTACAAGAAACTAACAATAAAATATGCATACCAATCCATAACTTTCACAAAAAGGAATGGATCGTTTTTTAAAAAAGACTTAAACTTATTTTTAAAAGTGTGAAAAATTAGATGGTGAATAGACAACCCTTTTATTTTAAATATTCTGTGACATTTAATAATATACAAATTTTAATTTTAATATACAACTGAAAATTATAATCTCCCTATATTTTGTAACATCCTCATTTCAATAAAAATATATTCCACATGGTTTCTGTTACCTACAGGGAAGGGTCCAACTGCTGAGCATGTAGCTTCTCACCCATGCTCCATTTGAGTTTTGTACACCTTGTAACCATTATTCCCACGCACATTGGGGTGTCACATAAAAATCCACACTGCTTTGAATATATTGTGTTCCTTTTTTGTGCCTTCAGGCCTTCTCTGGAATATGCCTGCCCTTCCTTCATAACCGGTATAAATGTCACCTTCAATGACCTTCAATGACCTCTTCCATTCCCCAGGAATATGCCTCTTTGCTCCTCTTTCTCTGTCCCCACACTGACCTTGCACATTCTTTGGATTTAAAACCTTGTGATAGCTGGCTGGTGGTGTTGCACACCTTTAATCCCAGCATACAGACAGGTGGGTCTCTATGAGTTCAAAGCCAGCTGGTGTAGACAAAGCAAGTTCCAGGACAGCCTGGGCTACACAGAGAAAGCCTGTCTCAACAAAGAAAGACCTTAAGATAATATCCACCTAACCCTTTCTTCTTAGACAAGAACTTTGTTAGCATTTCCGGCTTCTCTAGCTGCCTCCAGAGTCCTGCGGCCATGCATGCACTGTCAGTAGTCAAGCATCTGATGCATTACCAATACTCTGTCATATACCTACACAGCCCAAAATTACTAGTCTGTGCAATGCAATCTATGCACAGGCACTAAATCCCTTTATTAAAGGCAAATCCCTCCTTCCCTCAAGAGAAGGGGACATTATATAATTACATTTTAACTTAAAAAAAAATAAAAACATATTAAATAAAATTAAAGTGCTTCAAGAAAGCCCAAAAGGTCACTGGACACATTCCCCTTCTGAATCTAGTCACTCAATGAGAACCATGAGAATAGGGCCTTATACAGTGCCGAAAGACTAATTGTCTATTTTGTTATTCAACAAGTTCTGATCTTCCACCTTCCAAAGTATTACTATAAACAAAATAGAAAGCCAATAAAGCAGAGAAAACTTAAGTGCACTGCTCTTGATGCAAATATTCCTTTCTTTCTGCTGGGCATGGTGACACATACCTTTAATTCTATACTTGGGAGGCAAGGGCAGGCAGATCTCTGAGTTCAAGGCCAGCCAGGTCTACAATACAAGTTCCCGGACAGCCAGAACTGCTACATTAAGAAACTCTGTTTTGAAAAACAAACAAACAAAGCCTGCAAATATTCCTTTTTCTAAACAAAGTTTCCAAGTTGTGAAAAGTCTAGGAAAAGCCAAATGAGCGCATGACATAAACTTGAGGATGGAAGGCCAAAAACAGAGTAGAAAGAAGTCAGAAACCTTCAGCTCATCTTCATTTGAATTTCATGTTGATTTTTAAAAAAGGTATCTTTGAAAAAAAGGGTTTTTAAAAATAATTCAGTAGCAGTACACTTAAATAAAAGTGTTTTTCTGCCAGAAAACAAACACTTCAAGGGAGAGACAATTCAGAGAAAATTTTTGATTAATTCTTTCTAAAATAGTTAGACTATAAAGCTTTCATGTACCTTAAAGAGATGCCAGGAAGGCTCCAGAAGGAGGAAGAGTCCCCGACCCACCCAGGCTGTTTTTACTTTGAACATAAGAAGTCATATTCTTTCTCTTATCAGGAGAGCTGGTGTGTGTAGCTCTCAATATGACTGTGCTTTGGGGACAAAGGGGACTTTGCACTCCTATTTATGGCTTCTTCGCATTTCTCTACAATAACCCCATTCAGAGAAGTAAAAGGCACATTTGTTTTGAAAGGCAAGATAACTGCCAGAAAAATCTACACTTCAATTATTGGAATGCAGGGCTGAGCAATCCTTTAAGGAACATGTTGAGGGAGACTAAAAAGCCCAGCTAGGGCCTCAGGAGACCCTGCAATAAGATCATCTGAAGACTCTAAACTTGACATTTCATCCTTAAGGTGTGTATGTTAACAGGTCCAATACAAATGATTGCTGAAGTTCAGTGTCATCAAAGAATGGATAACTCAAAAGTGGATCACACAATGTTGCCAGATGCACATCATATCTGACAAATATGATGATTAACAGTGATTACTTCATATGAATGATATCATCTATTTCCAAAGCAAGGTTCAGGAATGTCAGTGAAACAATGCCACATGAGCCACTTCTGGTCAATAAGTATAAAAAACTATCTTGTTTTTCTAAGCTGTATTTATTTATCCTATGAATTATGAAAATAAGAACAAACTACTAACTACCAAGAAAGGAAAGTTGGGTTTTGACTCTGAAACATGCCTTCTCATCAGGAGTGTCTTATGGATCTGAGAATGGTGTCAATTACTCAGGCCACATTCACACTAACATGCCTCCTTGATGACTGAGAAATGAATTGAACATTAGGGTTGGGACGGTCAAAGCTGAGACCAAGACCTGGTGCCTAAGAAGCTTTAACTCATATCTGGATTGGGTAATTAGGTATAAAAAATGAAAACCTGGCAGGCAGTTCTTTCAATGAACAATCAATTGCAAAACAGCCGCTCTCCCTCTTTAAAGGTTCAGGAGAGATGGTTCAGTCGTTAGAAGCACTTGTTCTTACAGAGGACCCAGGTTCTATTCCCAGCACCCACCCTATTCTGGCCTTCACCATCATTAGGCACATATGTTGTAAACAAACAAATATAAAGGCAAAACACTTTTACTTTAATAATAAAAATTAAAAACAGAAGTTTCTTTTCTCGATATGTGATGGCTGCCAATTCTTCAGTAACTGTAATAGCCTGACTAATTGCTAACACACCACAGTCCCTTTTGCTATTTTTGTCTAAGTGAAACTGCATATTACAGGGCTCTAGTTTGACAATAATGCAATTGCCCAGGAAGATACTAACTTGGAGCTTCTTCCTATTAAGTTTGGCTCTGGGTTGAACAATCAAATTTCATGTTCTATTGTAGAAAATTTTATTTTAGGTTGCAAAGCCTATTTTAGCGTGAGATAAATATCAGCAAGAGGACAAACAAATGCCAAGCCCAATGTGTGGATACTATGGATGACAAAGTTGTTGCAGAAAAGCTTGGGATAATTTTAAATAAAATGGACAAGTTGAGACAAGACACTTTCCTAATGCTTCTCATTCCAGCACTGTAGTGTCTTATTTAGCATTTAACAGAGGCCTGGTCAGGTTTACTCAATTAAAATGTGAAGTGCAGAAAACTGTAAATCACATGGGTCCTAGGAGATTATTGCCATGTGGACACATCAGTCTCCCTCCAGATCTATCACGGCTTAGCTCCACCTACACTTCCTGCTTTCTCCTTGGGCATACTATCTCAGCCCTTTCCTGTTTCTGACCTCTTCTGAGTGACCTACAAAACTGCCCCCATTTTCTACTTGGGCCTTACACAAACACGCTCCATAGCCCTGCTGAAGTGGCAATAGGGAGATACTCCTTGGGTGCCTGAGTAGCATGTCTTTGCAGAGTTAAGCAGGAATCTGACTCACAGGACAAAGTAAAGGAGGTAGAGGACACAAAATGAGTTACCAGGTTATTTGTCTCCAGCAGATCACCATATTTTCTCCATTCCTGACTCCACACCTGTGTCTGTTTTCCTGCCTCAAAGATTCTACCCCATTCCTTCAGCTTTAAAGAGTGTTTTTTAAAAATAGCATCATCCAGACACACCAGGGCTGATACATATATATGAGCTCACAGGGGCTATGACAACACACATGACCTACAGTGTCTAAGCAAAAACCACAGGCTCATCTTAAAGGGAATGAGTTTATTTTGGAGCCATTTTGAGTGACCACGACCCAGGAACACAGATTTAGGTTATCCCAATTCCATGTTCCTATGTGGAAGTAGTTTCATAGTTTGAAGAACATAGGAAGACACAAATCAAGACAGTGGTGGGATAATTATAGAGGTGATTCCAGCAAGATGGGGCAGGTTTTCCTATAGGCCTCATATGCTATGTGATGACTTGCTTAGCTTTTAGGTTGGTGGAAGCTAGTGTCTGCTGACAGATTTCAAAAGGTTTTTGCCTTATTAGTTATGGGATTTTGTTTTTAGTTCTAACACAGAAGTGAATAAAGAATGGCTGTTGGGGCATGTGTGGGGGCTCAAACTAGTCCAAGATAAGGTAGCTATCTTCTGGACTTCCAACATTCCAACTTCAACATAGTACTTAAAATTCTAATCTATCAGTTTCTAACACAAATTATTTTCAAGAGTTTCCATTCACAACAGGTTCAAACAGGGTAGGGAAGAAGGAAAGGAGGGAGGAAGGGAGGGAGGGAGAGAGGAAGGGAGGAAGGAAGGGAGGGAGGGAGGGAGGAAGGAAAGAAGGGAGGGAGGGAGGGAGGGAGTAAGAAGGGAGGGAGGGAAGGAGGGAGGAAGGAAGGAAGGAAGGGAGGGAGGGAGGGAGGGAGGGAGGAAGGGAGGGAGGGAGGGAGGGAGGGAGGGAGGGAGGAAGGAAGGGAGGGAGGGAGGAAGGAAAGAAGGGAGGGAGGGAGAGAGGGAGTAAGAAGGGAGGGAGGGAAGGAGGGAGGAAGGAAGGAAGGAAGGGAGGGAGGGAGGGAGAGAGGAAGGAAGGGAGGGAGGGAGGAAGAAGGGAGGGAGAGAGGAAAGAAGGGAGGGAGGGAAGGAGGGAGGAAGGAAGGAAGGAAGGAAGGAAGGAAGGAAGGAAGGAAGGAAGGGAGGGAGGGAGGGAGAGAGGAAGGAAGGGAGGGAGGGAGAGAGAGAGGAAGGAAGGGAGGGAGGGAGAGAGGAAGGAAGGGAGGGAGGGAGGGAGAGAGGAAGGAAGGGAGGGAGGGAGGAAGAAGGGAGGGAGAGAGGAAGGAAGGGAGGGAGGGAGAGAGGAAGGAAGGGAGGGAGGGAAGGAGGGAGGGAGGAAAGAAGGAAGATAGGATGGAAGGAAAACAGAGAAGGGGTTAGAGAATTAAGTCCCATCCCCTGACCAGGAGGTATTTATAGCTGGTAGCGGATGGAAAAGGGGAAATCAGTTTTCTTCAATGGATTGTCTTTGGGTATGTCAACCACACTCCAGGGCAGGCTCTATGCCCAGGAGTAGTTGACCAACACAAAATGGTGTGTGTGTGTGTACTTGCATGCGTTGTTTTTATTATTTTTCGTATTTGTTTTGTCAAAATCTCTCTTCAGAGTGGGGCGGGGATGAAGGTGGGTAGGTAAGGACGTGGAAGATAGAAACTTAAAATAAATTGTATATTAAAAAAATTAAAGAATATTGTTTAAATAAGTCATGGACGCCATGGTCTTCTGAAATTCCTAAACATTTTACCAAAGGCTGAAAACCTGGGAAATTCGGGCGCTTTGGGAAACTTTCTTTTAGCTTGAAGTAAAAGTTGGACACTCAGTCACAGCAGCTTTTACTTTCTGCAGTACAGTCCTTAGTCCTCTGATAACATCTAAAAACCAAAACAAAGCCCATACGCCCTGGTGAAGTACTGCCCATCTAATTAAAAATGGGCTGCAGATACTGCCAACGTGGGAAGAGGGCGGGGTTTCCCCTTGGCGGCTTCCCCTTAACCGAGTGTTCCCTGCAAAGCCACACCACAAAATGCAGGATACCGATATATTGACGAAAACAAAAAGTAAAACTCAAATGCTTTAAACAATGGCCGACTACTCTAGTGGGAAACTGGAGACAGGGTCGACAAGCCCAGGACTGACACCGGCTCGATGAAATCGAAAAAAGATGCTCGGCTCTACCTCGTCCATCCCTAACTTTCCAGGAATTTCCAGAAACGGAACTTACAGCCAGAAATCAAACCCGGGTGGGAAGCAGCGAAACACAACAAAAACCTATTACGACAACACTTGCATTGCGCCT
This sequence comes from Phyllotis vaccarum, assembly GCA_033318265.1. Classification (NCBI taxonomy): domain Eukaryota; kingdom Metazoa; phylum Chordata; class Mammalia; order Rodentia; family Cricetidae; genus Phyllotis; species Phyllotis vaccarum. The sequence continues at coordinate 135,778,718 of JARWLC010000009.1, read as the reverse complement.
GGCGGGGCCAGCAAACGACCAAAGATGGAGAAACAAGGACAGGCCTTCAGCACCAGCGGTCTTCTAGTGCGCAAGCGCCCGCGGACCCTCCGCCCCTCGCGCTCCCGCCAAGTCAAGGCGCGCGCATCGGAAGTCAGAGACTCCAAGACCGCCTTGCTCTTCCGCCCCGAGGCCCGGCATTTGCAGCCCGGTTCCGGTTGTAGCCCCGCCCCCGCGCGGGAACGTGCCCAAAGGTTCGATATCCGGAACAGAAGGCTGGCTCGAACGCGCACTTCCGGTGGCTCTCTTCCCATCTTCCTTGAGGCCCAAGAGCTAGCTCTCGGTGCGGCAGCGCCATCTGGCGCCGAGTGTTCCTCGGCCCGCGGAAGGGCGCAGTTCCTCCCTTCGGAACTTTCCAGAGACGCCGCGGCCCGGGGGAGACTTTACGCACTCCGCCAGAAGGGGCGGGCTTCTGCTTCTGGCAGGACCTAAGGCTCCGCCCCTGCAGAGTTCCCGCGCGGGAAGATTTTTGCGGTTACTCTGAACGGAAACAGTTGGAGTCCTGATGTGGAACGGACCTCAAGCGGCAGGAAGTCGGCTTTTTCCCGTGAAATCGCGCCCTCGAAACACAGTTCCGGTTCTCTTTTGTTTTGCTCTGAGGTCCTCATTTCTGGGCTGCAGTCTCTGGTCGTTGTGCTTTTGACTCTGAATGTACTGAGGTCCTCCATTTTTCGTTTCGGGGACAGATGGCTTTGCTTCGTAGCCTTCGTTAGCCTGTGCTGTACAAAGCTTTTGCTTCCTTCTATCTACTAAGTGGGTGCGGTGAAGAGCACTATTGAGAATTGAAAATTTGGAAAACTAATAGACGTTTTAAAACAAGACACCCTCACTAGGTTTAGCTCAGTAATGTGAAATATGTGCATTCTTATGCATAGCGTATTTAGTTTTCCCCAGAGTTAGGAAATCAACATTAAAATTTCTCTTTAAGAATTAATGTTTGAAAATCTTTATTTTCTAGACTTGAAGCATTGTTAACTGTTGTTTTTGTATTGTGTATCAAAATGCACAGTGCAAATTAGTGAAATGTCCCTTAGAAGTTAGGTTTTCGTGCTCACTTGTTCTTTTGGGGGGGGGGGGGGTGGATCTTGACCAAGCATTCGGATTCAGAAGGCTTTAAAAAAGCTAGTTCACTATAGTTTATAACTGCGAGAGGCGATGTGGAAGAAGAGCTGAGTAATTAATGTCTATGTTGAAATAATTTAGAGTTCAGGATGGCTTTGTTGAGAGCGCTCTTGCTGGTATTGCTGTATTGACACTGAAATCTGACAAATTAGTAGCCTTCCCACTTGGTGCCACGAAAATAAACTAAGCGCCAAAGCCATAGAGTTTTCACAAGCATTCACACATTAGAAGAACTAGTTCACAAAAATATACTCTGTGGTAGAGGGTGCTCTTATACCGGGCATACTAAATATTTCAATTATGATTATGTAATTTCTTCAAAGTTTCTTGAAAATCAGTAACTCAGAAAGGACAAATCATTTCAGCAGACACATTAATTTTTATACTCTGGAAGGTAATTTTTAAAAAGCCTTCTCCCTTTGTAACTGATAATCCTTTGTTTTTTACTGGGTCATTGCCCCCTTATTCCTACTGTGTATTATAAAATGTATACCGTGCTTTTGTTTGTAGAGTGCAAGCTTGCTGAGGCTTTTGCATTCATAATTTGACAATGGCAGTTGACCGTAACCTGCTCTCTGTAATTTTCCCCTTTGACCCCAGTAGAAATACAGACATTCCTAGATAGGTTTGTTGTGTTCATAACTGATGTTATTCCTAAAAGTTATTTGTTTATTAAAATAATAATAATAAAAAAGTTAAGGCTGTTTACTGAAGTGTGAGTGTTATAAAAATTGTGTTTCCTTTATTTACAAGTTAGTTGTAATGACTTAGTAGGACTTCCATTAAAAGGGGCTAGAGAGATGGCCCAGTAGTTAAGAGCTCTGCTTGCTTTTGTAGAGGACCCAGGTTCCATTCCCAGCATACACATGTCAGCTCACAACTGTCAGTAATTCCAATTTCAGGGGATCCAATGACTCTTCTGACCTCCAATGGCATCAGACATGCACATGGCGCACATGCAGGCAAAACACTTCATACGTTAAAAATTTTAAATCGGCTATTCTAATCTCATTGTTTTCGGCCATTAAACATGAAAAATGTGGAGTTTGGCATCTCTCCCTCCTCCTCCCTCCTTGCCTCCTGCCCTTCCCCTTTAACTTAAATGAGTCTCCATTTAAAAGAACCTGCAGAGGTAGCAGGGGAGAGCATAGAGTTTACCTTGTGTTCAAGCAACTGTTAACGGTTTACAATAATGAAAGAAAAACTCACATTCTGCTCTTCATTTTAAACCCCTTGTAGTAAAAGTGGTAATGTTCACTAATAACATTACCTTGCTGTATTTTGAGAGCTTTATTGTATTTGTTGGTTACATTTTGTTTATTTTGACTATCAACATTGCCATTTATCCTGAACAGTTTTTCAGTTATCATTATAGGAAATAATATTGAAATTTACTTTCAATATTGTTTGATGGTATTTGACAAAATAGTTAGAACTTCTTCATTAGACTTTCTAAAAAATGAAATTTCTAGGCTCGGTGTGGTGGAGCACACCTGCAATCTAAACACTTAGGAGGGTCATGTTTTCAGAAACATTTAAAAAAGTAATTTATAGAATTAATTTCTTTATGGTTCAATTTTTCTTTAGTTTATGTACCCTCAGTTTTCTAATGCATAAATGAATGTGTTATGAACACCTGGCAAAGGAAGTATTTTTTTCAAGGAAAATGAAAAGTTGATTCACAATGTTGTAATGAATCTTTGCTAAGGTCAGTAGACTGTGCAGCTGTTTAGATTTTTGTTGTAGGTGGCAATGCCTGTATTCATGTGTGACTCAGATTGTGGACCAGATTTTCTTTTTTTTTCTATGCTGAAAGTTCCACCATTTTGTTGCTTTCAGTGGACTCTGTAGCCTCCATGCCACCTAATAATGTGTTTAATGGTTCTTAGGCTTTCTATTCTTTAGCTTGGTACATTTTAAAATCACATTCAATTGTCATTTCAAGCTGCTTTTTGGAAATGAATTTAAATTAATTTAATGCTGCTGAGTTCATTGTAATGGCTCGTGTTCCCCTGTGGTGAGTTCAATTTGTTATTGTGCTTTCCGGATGATGTTTTTTTACTCCTAATCAGTAGGAAATGATATGCTGTGTGGATTCCAGCATGAGCTGATCTAACTAGAAATATGAGTAAATTACAGCTTTTCAGGGAGAGGTGGCAGGCCAGCCTTGAACTTGTGATCTTCCTAATTCAGCCTCTTGAATGCTGGGATTTCCAGGAATGTGTGCCATTAAAGTGAGAACGTTGAAGCACATGGTATGTTCTTCAGTTCTGGGATTATCACATTTTAGGATTTTCAAACTTTATATGCATAAAATGAGTCATATATTTAATAGAATATTAAAACGTATCGGTCAGATTCAGCAATGACAGACACAAGGCTGCTTTCTGTTGCTGTGATAAACAGCATGAGCAATAGCAGTGTGGGGAGGAGGGCTGGGTTTTATTTTGCACTTGTCTGCCATTTAGTGAGTGGTCATTACCTAGACCCACCACTTGTAGGTAACAATTTACCATACTAAACACCATAGGGGCTCAGGAGATGATTTGGTAGTTAAGTCCCAAGGATTGGAGCTTGGATCCCTAGGACTCACATAAAAGCTAGGTGTGGTGTGACCCCACCTGCAATCCCACAGCAATCTGAGTAGGGAGCCCAGGCTCATCAATGAGCTCTGGCTTTGATCGAGAGATCTTGCCTCACTGAACAAGGTGGAAGATTGCCTATATCAATTTAGGGTCCTGCATGAAGACACTCCTCCATGCACACAGACACACACAAGTGCCTACACACAGGTAGATATTATATATACACACATGCATAGTACACATAATGAAAATGGGGAAAATTCAAAAGGCATAGTTTATTACTGATAGGCAGTTAGAACAATGAAAAATTATCCATCTCAGAGACCCATTGGACAAATGACTAAACTTGTAAACCTAGTGGATTATCGTAAAAAAAGAGAGAAATGTGGAACTTTGAAGAAATGATGATCAACTAACTGTATGTAATTCACTCAGACTGATGGGGCATATACTTTAAGTATACTTGTACATTCTATGCCTCAATAAACAAAGTAAAATGCTAAATATAAATACAATCAGTGGGGAAAGAATCCTATTCACTCTAGCAACAGAAGTATAAGCCTCTATAATATCTGTTATTCATATTCTAGTATTAAAACTAGAAAGTAGTCATCAACTTTCTTCTACCAACAGCAATGTTTACAAGATATAATGACTTCCTGCTTCTTCCACAGTTGGTGAAATTCCATGGGAAACCATGATAAATTGTTTCAAATCAGCAAAAACCATTTCAAATTCAGTAGAAATCTAAATATCCAAAATATCAAGATTTTGAGGGGAAAACAAATGACTTTTTATAAGCTATATTAGACATTGAATCACCTAATGATTTGCTTTATCTCCTTTGAGAAAGGCTCTCACTGTTGTAGCCCAGGCTAGCCCCAATCCCAGAGTCTTCTGCCTTGGCCTACAGAGTGCTGGGATGATAGTGTACATCATCATCTGGTTCAGAAACCTATTCTAAAACATTTTTAATTGGCCATTTAAAACATGTAAATTTCGAATGGTATAAGATGGTGCTTGGTATTAAATTTTTAAACTACAATAGCTAAAATAATACTGATATAGTAATAAAACAAATTTAGAAATACAATAGTTTATATTTTAAAAATATCAACATTATGGCAATTCAATTCATTAGTTCTGTTGTTTTCAGGCTCCAGGCGCCTCCTCATGTGGAATGAGCAGGTATTACTGAGTCTGAAGGATAGTCTGTTCCCTGTTCACACAGCTACACACATTGCTGAATTATCCTTACAAGCAAAACACCAAACCTAGGGCAACATTAGTAATTAACTTTGAACATTTTCCCTCCAATGCAATCTCAACTTAGTTTAAATGCTTGAATCTTGATTTTTTTTAAAGAAGTCAAGTGGTCTTTATGTAGAGTGCTGAAAGGAAAGATATAATCTTAGGTTTGCCTCATATTCTTTCTATGTTTTTATTCTGCAGTCTGCCAACAATACTAGGTAGTTTTATAACTTCTGGGCTGGTATCCTCTTTTTCACACTTCAGTATTGTTAATAATCTTTACAGTATTGTTTTCCTCAGAGGCTGGTCTTACCAGTGTGCTGCATTAGAGCATATATATAAACCTCATTTTCCACATTGTCTTTTTTAACTTGAGTTGGCTAGAAATGCATGTAAGTCTCTAAAGTTGATAATGCAGATAACTTGAGAGGGCCTGTTGTATGTTTGTAGTAGATAGACACTAGCTGGATATGAAGACAAAAGCCCCTGGGGCTGGGAATGTAGCTCAGTGGAAGAGTACATGCTTATCACCAGTGAGTCCCTGGCTTTGGTCCCCAGCACAACCCTAAGAGAAGAGACCCTGAAGGTTACCAACTTAAATTTTACAAAAACAAATGAAAAATGTTTTTAGTATTATCTAGGGTTTAAAACCTTTGCAGATAACATGGGTAATGGGAGAATGGGGAATCAGACTGACAAATGTTTGTTTGGACTTGAATTCCTTACTACTGTTCCTTGTACAAATATTTCCAAATAGTCTCTTCTTACCTGTGTTAATGGTACAAGAACTCTGTGCTGAGTGTAGAAATACTCTGTTTCCTAATTGCCTTACTTAAAAGTGTTTCTTTTGTCCCATTACATTTCTTATCTTTTAAAAATATGATTTTTGAGTGACTTTAGATCTATATTACAAGTATATTAGAAATTGCATTTTACAGACCTGCCAAGCTACTTTCCTGAAGTTCATTATTGCCCTTTGCCTGTGCACACAGTTTGATAGCACAAAGAGCCACGAGTACTTTTAGATAACCCTTGATTGTAAATCCTCCTAAATTAGTGTTATTTTAGTGTTATAATCAGTGTTATTAGTTTCCTTGCTAATCCTTAGCAATCCAAAATGTATAAAGAGTATCCTACTGTAACACATTTGCTGCAGCACAGGTGGTTTTATAGCATTAGTCAGACGGTTCCAGAAGCTGTCATCATTCAGCAATCACCCCACCTGGGGCCATCATTGCTCCACATACTAATATACTATTATTCTTTTTGCTTAAGCCATAGCCACATTTGAAAAATAACACAGATTGGCTTCTAGATTTCTCAGTCAGCCTCATAGAAGTTTTATTGTTGTTTCAACTTTAATAGCTGAGCACATTACTTCAAGTTTTTCAGACTGCACCCAGTTGTGATAACATTCCCATTGACACCTGAGGTTATCTTGTATTAAATGAAGGTAAATCTTAACATCTAATGAAAGCCAATTCCTCAGCTATTTCTAGAGGGTACTCTAGTGCCTGATGACTTGGCTTACATGCTAGAGGTCTCCTTAAAGACTGAATAAATTTCCATTGGGGTTATAATTCATATAGAAAGATGGAAGGGTCCTTATTATTGGACCCTCTAGCATCTTCTGAAAAATTTCCCCATGACTTCCTGCCATCTCTCTCCAAATGTGGAACAGCTCTCGAATTCTCCTGAAGAGTGACCAGTGTGGCAAGATAAGCCTGGCAGAGGCGGGAGTGGTACAAGTCTTATTGGGGTAAGCCGTGACTTGAGTCCCACCTTCTAGAGGGTTCAGTTGCAGTGTAAATGTACATGAATAAACTTTTTATTCACATACTTGGGCCAGCATCTTGAGCTTCACACAGGCTAGATGACCATTTTGCCATTGTAGTGTGGAGGTCGGCCTGTAGCCCCCAGAGCTTAGCACTATTTAGTGGCCTGTGGTGTTTACTGGAACCAATTGATCCGTTTCCATTATCAGAACTATGCCCAAGCAGGTGCTGCGATTAGGAAATCAGGAAGTGAGCAGAGGACAAAGAATCTGGCTAAGGTCAGGACTTGCTTGTGAGCTGCAGGGGTTACTCAAGGTCAAAGAGCAACCCCAGTATATAAGGCTTCCCCTGAGCTCCAATAAACGGCATTCTTCTTTTAAGAGTGACCCATGTGTCTCTGTTTTTCAATCTGTAGGCCTTTGCTAGATGAAGGATGAAGCACACTCAGGTGATGCAGGTGTCACATTGCAGGATATTTGTCTAACTATGCAAAGATGTATCGCATTTGTTTATGTTCTGCACTATTTTTTTTAAGTGTGTAAAGGTGTGTTCCTGTTTTACTTTGTCTGCCTAAGGCACATGATTGGTTTAATAGAAAGCTGAACAACCACTAGCAAGGGAGAAGGTATCGGTAGGATTCGTTGGTAGGGAGAGTAAGTAGGAGGAGGAGTATAGGCTTCGAGGAAAAAAGAAAAAGAGAGACAAGAGAGATGATAGGGGCCAGCCAGAGAGAAAGCAAGAAAGAAGGACATACCAAATGAAAGAAGGGTAAAAAGCCCTAGGGCAAAACATAGATGAATACAGACAGGCTAAATTAAGTTAAAAGAGCTAGTGGGACAAGCCTAAGCTAAGGCTAAGTATTCATAATCAATAATAAGACTCAGTGTCTTTGTTAGTTGGTTAGCAGTCCAAAGAAAATTCCAACTAATTTCACTACTGCGATATATCCACAGCCTCTTTGTGCTGCATAGTTTTATGTCCTTGACACAAGCTAAAGCCATTTGAGAGGAAGAAACTCCAATTAACAAAACGCCTGCATAAGAATAAGGCTGTAGGCAAACCTATAGGGCATTTTCTTAATTAGTGATTGATAGGGGAGGGCCCAGCACATTGTGGATGGTGCCAGCCCTGGCACGGCGGTCCTGGGTTCTCTAAAAAAACAGTCTGAGCAAACCATGGGGAGCAAGCCAGTAAGCAGCCCCCTCCATGGCCTCCTGTGTCAGATCCTGCCTCCAGGTTCCTGCCCTGCTAGATAGAGTTCACGTTTTGACTTCCTTTGAAGACGAGCTGTGTGATGGGGAAGTGTACACTGAAGAACATTTTTCTCTCCAAGTTGCTTTGGTCATGGTGTTTCATCAGGCGAATGGCAACACTGATTAAAACTCTTTTTATTTTGAAGAATTAACAAGTTATTTTACTTGTGTTTTTCTCCTTGTCTGGAATAGTCTTTCCACATTTCTGTGTGTTTTCTGGGGACAATTTCCCTCAGTCAAATGACTTGTCCTCCGTGAAGGCTGGACTTACCCAGAAGTAGTCTGCTTCTTCTGCGTTTATTTACTACTTCCTATGTACTTTCAATATTGCATGCTTATTAACTGTGTCCACTTTACAAGCATACACACCATTAAATTCTGTCAGCTGTAGGACCCTGACCTATTTGTCTTTTGATGCTATAGAGTGTCAAATAAGTTGTCAGTATATTTTGAATTAAAAAAAATTGTAGTCAAATAATTTTATGAATATGAGCATTAAATAAATTCACTTATTAAAAGTGTTTTGCAGATGTTTTGTATAATAATGAAGTTATCAATTATAAGGAAAATATAAAATACAGGGAATCTGCTAGCATAATAGTTTGGAGCAGAAAGGAAAAAGAAAAATCACCGAGAAAAACCAAGGTAAAGTTATGTTCAACAGCTGTAGCTGGAGGGGGCTCAAATATGATAGTAAGACACTAGTAAGACTTTCATTATAGCCTATTTTTTGGTGTTCTTTTTTTCTTTAAGATAGAGTTCTATAAAACATGTAACATATTTGGTAGCGAGAGGAATACCTTGGTAAAATTGGAAAGTAAATTTACGGTGAGTCTTTTGACCTTTGCATTAATTGGATCATCTGGAACTGGAGTTATACATGGTTGTGAGCCACCATGTGGGTGCTGGGAATTGAACCCAGGTCCTCTGGAAGAGAGGCCAGTGCTTTTAACCTCTGAGCTGTCACTCTAGTTCCATGTTCAGAATCTACTCTGAAGTGTGTCAGTGCTCCCCTTCATTCCCACTCTGTGTAATAAACAGTTTATCTTCATTCATTCTGTAAGTTACCCACCAATGTCACCTTTGGAAAGCCTTCTGAGACCCAATTCATTATTTTCCATTTTGTGCTCTAAAACTGCTTGTATCTGTTAAAGAACTTATCACAGCATTTGTACTAACTCATACACAGTCTCCAAATGCCAGACTCTCTGAGACGGCGTCTGTTTTCTGTACAAATCCATTCTGGTATTTGTGAAGACCTCTTCCATCAACCATACTTCACCTTATGTACTATATTCTAGGGGCTCTCAAGTGCATATCTAGGAAACATCATGCCCCAGGGAAGAGGTTCTCAGCCTTCCTAATGCTTTGACCCTTTGACACAGTCCTTCATCTTGTAGTGACACCCCCAACCATAGAATTATCTTCATTGCTATTTCATATCTGTAATCTTGCTACTGTTGAGAATCACAATGTAAATATGTGTGCTTTCATATAGTCTTAGGTGACAGTGTAAAAGGGTCATTCAACTCCCAAAGGGCTCAAAACCCACAAGTTGAGAACCTTAGGTTGCCTTAGGGCCTGGTGAGTAGATGCATCTCACCATGTCCCCACAGAATTTGTTAGAGGGTTAAGAAATTTGCCACATCAGAGGGTGCTACATTGCCAATAGGACCTTCTATACAGTTGAGAGTAATACAGTTTAGATAAAAAATAATACACTATGAAAGACTCAAACAACATATAATGTCCCTTGGCTATGGTAAAAATCCTTAATACAATCTGATGGGATTTTGTGAGGTCAGCTCTTCTGGAAGGCAGTTGAGCTTATTTTTATCATTTAAACTTTACCACAGTAGTCCTCATTGGTGAACAATAATTATTTCTATATCTTGCTTGTAGAAATTATTCTTCATTAAATAATTTGCATAAAGTATTAACAGATATCCACAGCAAAATTCAACTACCTTATCCTTTGTCACAATAATAATAACCACAGAGGTGACAGCTTCTACCCTAAAAAACAAAACCTTCTGTCAAATAAGCTCCAGTTTTAAAGCATTTTTTTCCTTACTTATAAATCTCACAGTATAAAATACCAATGGATTTCTACACTGTCACTTAAAACTTGTGAAATGTTTAAGCAAAAGAAATCTGTATTTTCTTCTGGAAAATTTTACCTGAATAAAGAAAAATGGAGGAAATTACCAATGTCACATAGTTCTTTCTACAAAGCAAGCAAAATTACTAAATAACCAGTATTATTGCATCTAGATGAGCTCTGGAATAGACATCCCTAAATGAGTGCACATAGGCACAGTCAACTGATCTCTGATAAAAGAATGAAGGAAATTGAATGGAAAGGGAAAAATCTTTCTAGCAAATGTTTCCAGAACAACTGGGTATCTGTGAAAACAGAAGTCTAGAGATGATAGACCTTGTACATTCACAAAAGTAACTAGGGAAGAGCTGTAAATTAAAAACATAAACAAATCTACAACCCTAAAAGAAAACTTAGAAAATCTAAGTAACCTTGCCATACTTGTTGGCTTTGTCAATTTGGGACAAACTTGGAGACATCCGGGAAGAGGAAGCCTTACATGACAAAGCACCTCCACCAGTCTGGCCTGTAGGTGGGTGTGGGCCAGGGTTGCATGTTTTGATTACTGATGTGGGATGGTCCAGCCCACTGTGGCAGTGCCACTCTTAGGCGGGTGGCATTCAAGATGTACTGTGGGCACTTAAAACTCACCAGTGAGAACAAAACCAGGCACAGTGGTCCAAAACTCCCAACAGATGCAAGGAGGATAGAAGTAACCACTAAGCAAACAAATTGATTAATGTCATCTATCATTATGGAGTTGCACACTGAGACAAGGGAACGCTGTTCCATGCCCATTGAAATGGCTAAGATCCAAGTCACAACACTGAAGACTTGGACCCAGCACAATGATGACTTATAAATCAATACACAGAATTCTTATATTTTAGTATAATGAATAATAAGGTTCCAAAATTCAACTGGAAATGCCTAGGTAGATTTATATGTTAATGAAGCTCTATGTTTTGTGGATACAGAAGCAAACAGCACATGGCACTATGCCTGTGTGTTAAGGAGAAAAGTACTTGATAAGACAATAATCCAAACCCACGGTCATCTATTATTGCAGAATCCCCACCACTCCTCCTCCCCCTGCCCCTGAGCTGCTCTGATCCATGCCTTTCTTTAAAAGTCACAGGATGTTCCTGGGCCCATGTGTCCATACAACCATAGCCCCTTTCAGGAAGTATTTGACATTCTTGACAAAAAGACCTCAGGAAGAGGTGGAGATGGCGAAGCTTCCAACAAAAACATTACCAAGTTTCCAATTCTCAGCTCTGAGTTATGTGCAGCTAATGATTATCCCCAGATATGCTGACATAGTTTGGCAGCTGGAACAAGGTGTCTCAGTGAAGGGGCCAGATGTTAAACGGTCACAGGACCATTGGGTTCATCTTCCCCACTATATTAACTCCTTGTTAAGCCAGCTGTCTAAAATTGTAAGGTGGTTTTGACTTGGAAGCCACTGTGGACTTAAGGCCCTGATATGTGACTCCTATAGCCTCTGCACAAGCCCATAGGACTGCCCCATATACCAGCCCTCATTCTTCCAGTGTCATAAGTAAATCCTTATGACATCGGTTCTCACTTGAGACGCCTGAGAAACATATAGGACGATGGTGTGCGGCCACAGTGGCTTTCTGTAAGGGCCGCTGTGGCCAGTTTTCCCAGAGCTTTGGTCCTGTTCCTCATAGTTAATTTCTTGAAGCTTGAAGGTTTATGTGATTATTACCAGCTGAATTCTATAAGTTGTCTTCTGTGTAACCTTCTCCATGAGGCATTTCTTTACTCATATTGTCTGAAGTCCTAGCATCATCTTGAAAGACAGAAAGGATGAGCTTCCTTTTGAAGACTAAGGAACAAACATCAAATTGGCAACAGTTTTTAAATTCCTTTGCCCTTAGGTTGTGATTGCACACAGATCCTGATTATATAGTTGGCTCTTAAATGTTCATTGAGAACTTCAACTCCAGATCAGCATTCAGAGCCTCCGTCTGTTTACACTGATGCTTCTTAGGCTTTGACATGCACAGGACACAGCTGGCAATCTTAAAACAGAAGTTGTGATTCTCTGGGCCTGAAATGGAACCCAAGATTTTGCATATGCAGTCTCCCAGATGCTGCCAAGTGACCGATCCACAGACAACAGTGTAGGAAAAAGGTTCTAAAGCCATGCTTCACATTTGGTATCCTCAAGCTCCATGAGACTATTAAGCACTTGAACTAGCTCTAATTGTTTCAAGAATAAAATGAACATCAGATTTTGTAGTCTTAGCCCCAAATAAAAGAATATATAATTTGTATGTTAATTGCATGCTGAAATGTAGTTTGAATTTGTGGTTTTGGAAAAAAACATGTTGTTTTACAACACGCACGCCAGGTCCAGGCTCCCTCTCTCTGCCTCCTACCTCTGGGTCAGATGTGAGCTCTTGGCTATTGCTGCAGCACTATACCTGCTTGCCTGCTGATATGCTCCGGCCACGATGGTCATGGACTCTAACCTTTTGAAACTGTAAGCAAGTCCCCAGTTAAATCCTTTCCTTGGTCCTTGGCATTGCAATAAAAAGTAACTAAGACAAATATGTTCAATTGGTTTTTTACAACTGCACACCGAAAAACAAATTTGGAGAGTTTACAGTATTTTGCTAGTTTGCTTTTCTGCTGTTATTATAAATGCCCAAACCAAAAGCTACTCAGGGAAGAAAGGGCTTATTTGGCTTACATTTCCTCATCACAATCCATGGTGGAGGGAAGTTAGGGCAGGAACTCAAGGGAGGAACCTAGAGGCAGGAACTGTGGAAGCATGCTCCTTCCTGGCTTGTTCTCCAAGGCTTGCTCAGCCTGCATTCTTATACAAGGAGGGACTACATGCAATCAAGACAATTGCCCAGGGACATGTCCACAGGCCACACTGACCTTGGCAATCCCTCTTTTCAGGTGACTGTTGGCTGCATCAAGGTGAAAATAAAAAGTAACCAGGACAAAAAAAAAAAAAAAAGTTTTACATATTTATTTCCCCCTTTGTCAAGTAATTATAGGAAACTTAAATAAACATGGGTCATTCATCTTGACCTTTGCTTCAACGGTGTATTTCTATAAAATCTTTCTTAATCTTCTCTGCCCATTTATCATTCAAGATACATGACCTGCATCACTAAAGGTCTCTCTGAGAACTTGCTGTGTAGGGGGTGCCTGAAAACCCACACTTTGCCATTTCTAATTGTAGAAAAGTGTCTACTTCCTAGATTCTCAGCCATGACCATTATATAATTTTGAGCCCCAAACAGATGTTCTGCACCTCAAAGTTCTTAGCACAGTGCATTTCTAACACAAGCTGTGTGCTACCAAGATTAAGGTCCTGGGTCAAGTCCTACTGAGCCCAGTGCATCACTCCTGTGGCTCTTGGTGTCTGAACCGCTGTTTTCTCTGCTGAGGGAACTCTCAATGACTTTAGTAGAAACCCAGTCAAACACAATTGGGGGGGGGGGTCAAACCACTGTAAAAAAAAAAAAGTCATCATTCAGTGCATTCTAAAAGGAGATTTGGGGATTATTCACACATTATTCACATGGTAGTTTCCTCTGTAAGGATAATTAAAAGTTGATTGAAAAAGAATTGCTTAAAAAGAAAGGTGACTGTCCCTGTGGAGTCTGACATGGGGAGCCTGAGAAAGTCCTTGGCTAGAAAGTAAGGTGTCCATCAAAAACGTTTACCATGCATGGATTTTTTACTCATTTTCAATTGAATTCAGGTCCCACTGCCTTCACTTCCTGGTCCATCTTTACTCATTTTTTTTTCATCCATTCATTTGCTCACTTGTTCTTTGTCTTCTTCAGCCCTTCATAGACTCAAGTCTTTGACAGATAATTTTCCTGGGTAACTTTTACTAGACAGGCACCAATAGCCTTGGGATTCATAACAGCCCAAATGCAAGGGCCTGGGCCATACTACTTCTTAAAAGCAGCAATCTCCAGATCCATCTCTTTTCCACTCTGGTGATTTGCTCTACTTACCAGACCAATCATTTATGGTTGGTCTCATCTACAGAGAAATCCAGAGGGGCCTTAGCACACCCAGTCCTGAAGTTATTCTGAGGGCTTAAATTGTTTGCAACCTGCAACTGAAAAAGAACTCCCAGTGGACTAGAGAGCTGCCTCAGCATGTAAGAGCAGGGGCTGCCCGTGCAGAGAACCTGGGTTCAGTTCCCAGCACCCACAGGATGGCTCACAATGATAGGTAGCTCCAGTTCCAGGGATCTGATACTCTTTTCTGGTCTTCATAGGCACTGCGTGCACATGGTACACAGCCATAGATATAAAAATTAAAGATAAAACTTTATTATTATTATATTAGCAACATTAACAAGTTTTTAAACACATGCCTAGTATGTGTGAAGCCCTGAGTTCAATGCCCAGCATTTAATTTAATTTAATTTAAAGAATTAACATATGCGGTTAACATTTTTGCATTCTGACAAAGTTTGGGATATTATGTTTATTTTACCCTGAAGACATGAGTGTCTCCTTTGGGTTGTGTTCTCCTTGCCGTCTGTACTTTTCAGCAGTGTCCACTACAGTGTTTCACTTTGCAGCAAGGGCAGGTCAATAGTCAGCCTTTTGTCCCCAGAGTCTCAGGCCTGTCATTATCATGCAGACAAGAAGATCTAGTTATTAAAGATTAGCTGGAGTCACATCTTGTAATTTTTTATTAAGTAAAACCCCTCTCCATCGGAATGCCACCTTGCTTGTGAGGTAAAAATGAAATGCTGATTGGAAATTTATTTACAATTCAAAATATGTTAATTTGCATGTGCTGCGTGCACATATCTTTGGCTTTAGATGGGGTTCATTTTTCTCCACTGTAACTCAAGTTAGCTCCTTTGTTATCCACAGGCTGTCCAATAAAGTTTCCTAAGTGAAAATGGCACCTATACCTCGATAAGCTGTTTGTAACAGGAAAGAGGGGCACATTTGTTTCTAAGACTCATTTCATAGCGGCCATCCTAACACATTAACACGCCCTATTTTCTGGGAAAAATAACCTCTTTGATATCCCAGTGTAATCATATCTTCAGAGATAAAATGTTTCTCCTCACTTTTCAAGACCACACATGGCTATACATTTTGAAACATTCTGCTCGTAGACAGGCTTCATACCCGGCAATTGTTACTCTGGAGATGACATTGGAACAAGACAAAATTAATTTCTTGCCCTGAAATGTATGGACACTATTAAAAAAAGCATAAAAACCTACAATTTGGATATCTTCAAGCTTTGACTGACCAAGGAGACCAATGGTGTTCGTCCATTAATTAAAGTTTTCTTATTGTGTATTTTTTCTTTTTTAAATTATTTTTATTTTATGTGTATTGATGTTTTGCCTGCATGTATGCTTGTGTGAGGATATTAGATTTTGAATTTATAGACTAGTTACTAACAACCATAGTTGTGAGTTGCCATGTGGGTGCTGGGAATGGAACCTGGGTCCTCTGGAAGGGCAGTTAGTGCTCTTCACAAATGAGCCATCTCTCCAACACTATGCATTTTAATTAATTATGGTTTTTATAATCATATTATACTGGCCATATTATGGACCAACTGTATGTGGAACTCTGTGGCAATTACAGATCTGTCCACAACTTGCTTCTTTGCAACATGGATTTGAATCATACAAAGCTGAAACTGAATATTTAATTTGTCATCTATGGTTGATTTTTTTTTCCCAAATATTTAACAGAATTAGTAGAAATGGGTTAAAAAGTAACAAAACCAGGCAGGGTGTGGTGGTGCAGGCCTGTAGTCCCAATTCTCAGGAGGCAGCAAAAGGAAGATGCCAAGTTTAAGACTGCCTGGATTAGGAGCAATAACAAACAAAATCTCCCCAAACAACAAAGGCAAATGGTTTATGTGGTAGTTGGAATGTAATTGGCCCCCATAAGCTCATTGGGAATGGTACTATTAGGAAGTGTGGCTTTGCTGGAGTAGGTTTGACCTTGTTGGAGCAAGTGTGACATTCAGTCCACTTTATTGTTGCCTTCTGATCAAGATGTAGCCAGCATCATGTCTGCCTGCACACCATCATGCTCACTGCCATGAGGATAATGGGCTGAACCTCTGAAACTGTAAGCAAGCCCTAATTAAATGTGCGTAAGAGTTGCTACTGTCATGGCATCTCTTCACAGCAGTAGAAATCCTGACTAAGAGTTTGATACTTCCATAAGCTTTGAGATTAGTAGATGTAGAATTTTGCTTGAAAAGCTGCATTTTAGTTGCATTTAGCTGCATTTATGCAATTGATTGAAGCATTCCTTCTTATATGAAGGGGGCTTGTTAGACTCAAAGAGCTAAGGAAACTCAAGCAAGTCTCAAGTGGCCCAGACAGTTCTAAGAGTCACACAGTGGTGAGTAGTTGATGGGAGAGAAAAATCTTCGGTGGAACAGCCTGCAAGTTGCACACAGCAGACCAACTGGTTTATTAAGCTAGACTTGAGGGGAATCTTGACTTTGGTGTGTTATTGTGGTGTCTGGAATGAGCAGACATGTGCATTTATGTTTCCCTAGGCGGTACCTGCACACAAATCAAGGCCTTTCTAATAGTTAAAGTATTAAAAATTTGTTTTGGGAGCTAGAGAGATGGCTCAGTGGTTATAAACACTGGCTGCTTTTGCAAAGGATCCAGGTTTGATTCCCAGCACCCACATAGAGGCTCACAACAAACTGTAGATTCAGCTCCAGAGGATCTCACACTCCCTCTTCTGGCCACTGCACACATTCACTGTACATAATACATGAGGGCAAAACTCCTGTATACATGGAATAAAAATAAATATTTTCAAAAAAGAATGTTCTCCCAATTCTTGTCACTGCCACCCTGTTCTGTGTCTGAGCACTGGTCAGCCCAGCCTCATGAGAGTGGAATCACAGTGTTTGTCCGTTGGAACTACCTTGTTTGATTTAATGTTTTTAGCCATCATCCCTATTCATCATTTGCCAGAAGAGCTATAATAACCCACTGTCCACTCATCTATCAACAGACACTTGATCCGCTTGTATCTTAATTGTGACTCATTCTTCTGTGAACATGAGTATATTAGCTCATTTCTACTTCTGTGATGAAACACCACGATCAAGGCAACATATAGAAAAAGTTATTTGGGCTTATGATTCCAAAGGGTTAGAGCCTATGATGGCAGAAGGCATGGCTTCTGGACCAGGAAGCACAAGACTCACATAGGAAACCACAAGCATCGTGAGAGAGCAAGCTGGGAATGACCCATACCTTTGAAACCTCAAAGACTGCCTCTAGTGACATGCTTCTTCCAGCAAGGCCGTTCCTTCTAAATCCCACCCAAGCAGCCACTATCTGGAACTAAGCATTAAATGCGAGGCTACAGGGGATGTTGTCATTCATACTACAACAATGACCATAGAAACACGTGTCCACATCTCCCCATCTCCAGAATATACCCAGTACTGGGATTGCTGATCACACACTGACACTATCTTTACTATTAAAGCCAATTAAGAAGTTTGGAGGGGATGACCAACCCTACCCCATAGGACTCAGGTGTGAAGCTCATCTAGAGATCACATCAAATGTTCAAACCACCGAATGGCCCCTAGAAGTCTCAGTAGCAATAAAACATTTTAGATAAGGCTATTATGAATTGAAAGCAAAATGGATCACTAGGCTTAAATGATTCTTTAAAGGACATAATTTAAATAATGAGATCAAAGTTTACAATCTTGTGAATTATAAAGGAAAATGTTGATACATAAAAGGTCACCCTCATTTGATGTATTTTTAAAAGCAGAGTGAAAATCTTCTACCTAAGGTAGATGGCATGTGTATAGATTGATGGAATCCACTTTAAATGATGATGTATTGTGCGCCCACAGGAATAGACTTCAGAAAGCTTCACATCCTCCAGATAACTGAAGAGTGATAAACCAGCAAGTCAGGGAATTTACGTTGTGTCAACATAGAATGGTCAGAGTTGGGCTAGTGAGATTTGTCAGTTAAGAACACTGACTGCTCTTGTAGATAGCCTGGGTGTAATTGCCAGCACCCAAAATCATCTGCAACTTTAGGGGATCTGATGCCACCATCTGGCCTCTGGGGGCATTGTTTATATGTGGTGCAGATACACATGTAGGCAAATACTCATACACATAAAATAAAAGCCTTAGAGGAAAAAAAAATGGTCAAAATTTAAAGCTCAGTAATTCATTCATACCAGACAATAATCTTCTGCAAATTATTGCAGAATAGTTGGCATTATGAAAACAAATCCAGCTTTTAGGTGAGTTGCAATACACTGGGCTAAGAAATCTTCCTATGGAGGAACAGCGCATCAGGCACTCAAGCACTGTTTGCTGTTAGATTTTGAGAAGAGTTTGAAATATGACTGTCTTCCAGATGGGAAACAATGAAAACCCAAGAACTGTCTGCAAATCACAACATAGTGTGTCAATCAACAGTTTATTGTAAGTTATAATTTGTCAAGCTCATGTTAGCATTGCTTTCAAATAGTGATAACATGCATTAGCGGAGGAAGCTGAAAAGCAATGTTTATTTTGATCATTTTGTTTCAGTTGTTAATTGTTGATGTCAACATTGTAGTGATGGATGGAAAGCCCCAGGGGAAAAGACTAAATCTCAAATTGTATTGCTTATTTTTATTTCTTATTGAGTATGTGCACTTGAATGTGTGTGTGTTGTAGGGTAAACTGCACTCATATGGAGATCAGAGGACAAGCTTAGGTGTCTTCACTTTCCACCTTTCTTTGAGGCAGGATCTCTCTTGCTCACTGCTACACAGGCCTAGCTGTCTGGCCCATGTGGTTTTGGTGATTACAAACACTTGAGTTATCACATGTGGCTTTTGCATGGGTTCTGGGAACCAAACTTATCAGTCTTGTACAATGAGCACTCTACCCACTGAACCATGTCCCTAACCTCAAATTATATTTCTATTTATTGAAAAGTAACTTACTCTTCTAAGCTCCATTGTATCATGGAGTAGGTTATGAATATACATGAAATACATGGCTGAGTTGGGATTCTACATCACATGTATTATTGTTATTCACCAACATTCTGCACTTTTGTTTAAGAGAAATATCAAGACTCTTTCCCATTCAGCCAGAAACCTCTATGTTACAAGTGGTGGGTATATAAATCAGTATTTGGGATACGACATAGGTAAAATTCCATCTCTGCCCTTTAGAAGCTGAAAATCCAGTCAGGTAATCAGTGACTGTCCAAGGCAATCAGTTGATGGCCTGACAACTCTTACTGATGGAGAACTAAATGAGTGAATGAAATTTATTCTGCACATTTTCTTGAATAACCTGACTGGATTGTGCTCCCCTTGTCACTGATATCTGCCTTGCAGGCATCCCAGTAGTCTCAAACTTCCTTGACTCTCCCTGCAGGGATTTGAAGGTTATCCCTCACCCAGTCACAGACCATTGTTGCTTTAATCCTAGCTCCTTAGAGCTGTGGCACTGTAAGAACAAAATCTGGCTTGACAGGAGGAATGTCTCCTGCAAACATTCAATTTGAGGACAGAAGCAGAGACCGCGTTCTAAATCAAGTTTGTTCTCACGTATCTGAAGAAAGATGTCGCAGCTTTTCTTAGAGTCTTCCTCAAATTACCATGAGGGTAATTTCACCTTCTCCTTTATTCTACCCTTACATTCTCTTTGGTAATAATTTTCTTCATGTGTATCTATCAGTCCCATTTAGACCAAGGTGCTCACATGAAGAAGCAGTATTCGTGAACGACATGCCAAGTTTTACCTTTGACATAATTCCCTTTAGTGACTCCCTGTGTTATATGAAAACAATGGTGTAATTGCGGGAAGACATCACCCTAAAACTGTTGGCTTTAAAAGCTCACCTGCACTTATAAGCTAAGTTTAAAAGATTTTATCCTAGAGAAAGAATTTTTTTTACCTGAAATAACAAACAGTATTGTGATAAATATTTTCACTCCTAAACTATCATTCCTGACTGGCTTCATGGTGCAGGGAGATGGGCATTTTCTCATCAAGTCACTATTTGCTAAATCTTTGCTAAAAAGGGTTGAAGCTCACATTAAATGCTTCATGTTCTTAACGCGCGCGCGCGCGTGCGCGCGCGCGCACACACACACACACACACACACACACTTTTACCCTTTGAATCAACTGGGGAAATATTCCTGTTTTGCCACCATGTGGTGATGTATATTTAATAAAATCAGCCTGGAATATCAGAGAACAGAATCACCCACAGTCAAGCCATGAGGGTCCAAGAGTGGTGACCTACGCCTTTAATCCCGTCACTCAGGAGACAGAGATCTTTCTGTACTTCTTCCAGTTCAAGGCCTAACAGCCAAATAGTAGTAGTTCACACCTTTAATCCTAACTCTGGGATTATGTTGCAGAGTTGAACCGGGAAGTGAAACAACTGGGCAGGGAAGATATTTAAGGCAGGAGGAGGCAGTAATTCATTCATTCTATAGAAGGGGCCAGCCAGGTAGAGGACCTTGAAGACAGAATTTACCCTGTTCAGCCTGAAAAGTTGGCTAAGTGAGAATTGACTGTGGTCTGTTTCCTCTCTCTGATATTCCAGCTTTCCCCCAATATTTGGCACTGGGTTTTCATTATATGAATTCATGCACTACCACCATCCAAGTAACTTTCTAAAAATGATGTTTACTAAGGTGGATTTTAGTTGTGGGAATGTCAATAGAATAATCTTCAAACAGCAACTCTTCCAAGTTCCCTTAGAAATAATTTCATCCTTATTTTATATTTTTAGAACTTTCTTTCCAACATTCTGACCCAAATGAAGGTTATGTCTGCCCCCCTTAACTGACTTGAAATTAAGTAATGTAGGAATGATTGCACCCCAACATTAAGGTCCTTTCTTTACTTCACCAGCTGTCTCTACTCGCTGTACTTGAAGCATGGGAAATAGGTTCTCCTCCCATGTGGACCTAAGAAGCTGCCAAAGACCACTCCGAACTCTCTGCCTAGACCCAAGTGAGTAATTACAAGATGCCAAGATGCCAGCAACCCTCAAAAGAACAAAAACAAAGCAATAACAAAAAGCTCTTTTTTTTGCTTCTTTTATTGATGTGTCTCTAATTTCTAATTAATAAGACTACTCACCAATTTCCTTATTAATAACTAAATACTCAATTTCTTGCAGATTAACTGAGGAAAATTGGCTCTTTCCCCCTTATGAATCTTTTAGTTTGCTCAACAAACACAGACACTTTTACCAACAGGTTCTTTACAGGATGAATTTGGGTCAAAAAATAAGGAGTCTAAAGAGTCAATGCACAGGGCCGGGGAAGTAGCTCAGTGGCAGGGCACTTGTCTTGGATGCTGGAAGACTAGACTCGGAATTTGATTGGCAGGTCCACAAAAACTAAAAACAAAGGCAATCACTGATTAGCAAAAGCATTGTACATCATTCGATGCTTTAACAAAAGGCATAGACTACTGCTTAAAAAAGAGTTTGATTTGGGGTCAGAGGACATGCACAGCGAGTAACATGTACAAGTATGAGACATGAGCTCAATGCATATAAAGCAATGTTACAGCATGAAAGTCTGTATTGCACTTCCAGGATGGCCAGCCATGATAAGGGAGTCCTCAGAAGGATGTGGGTGCTAGCCTGATGCCCACATGAGAAAACACAAGTCCTTATGTCAAGTAAGGTGAGGCTAAGACCCCAGGCTTGCTACCCATGGCATAGTATGTGTGTGCCTGCATTCACACACACTAAATTAAAAAACAAAATAGAGGGTCTGATTTTTGTCTCTGACTCCGCCATTTAATAGTATTTGACTTTGAAAAGGTCATTTAACTTGTGGATACTTTTTTTTTCCTAATCTACAAATGGAGCAATGTTCATTAAAAATGGATGTGGGCTTGAATTTGAACATTTCCCGTGCTTCACGAGATGAGAGTCCTCCCACACAGCCACTACTGTTGTCCCCCAACACTGTTCCTGTTTCAAGGAAAACAATGCTGCCAGCTCCTTTCTTTCATTTTCAGCAAATTTGGAGTCTGTTGCTTTTGTTTTAGGGTGATTGACTAGCCTGTACAATTCAAATGATAGTGGGGGTTGAAGTGGAGAGATGTGAAAATTATGTTCCCATGTATGGCCATTTCTTTTGTTCCATCAGAATGGATGACAGCTATTAAATTTAATTAACTTTTTTTTTCATGTTACAGAGATTTTTTTTTCCTGCTGTGCTAGGAGATCTTGATTTCTGTTGCTAGGAAACCTAGAAGGTACTTTTGGTCTTCATGGAAACAGTATTTAATCCAATCATTTGACTGGTAGTTTGTTGGCTCTTTGGCTTGATGCCAGCACAAAAGCAGTTTATTTCAAATCCATACAAGGTAAATATAGAAGTGGGGCAGGTACTAGACCATAGGGTGCTACATGGAAGAGCCTAATTGGTTACATGGGGATGGGAGAAGAGGAAAGTGGAGGGTAAGAGCCTTCACCATTTTGGGAGGGTTTTGATCTGTTTAGCATTGAGTCCCTTTGGAGAAAATGTTCCATTGAGGCAGGAAGCAGTTGGAGGGACTGAAAAAAAAGTTTAAAAAGCCTTGACCTAATCTAGAAAGAGAGAAAGTTGGGTCTCTGAGACATCACTTGTGATGTGGGAATGTCTTTTTGTTTGATGTGAATATCAATCTTTAAATAAAGGAGCTGTTTTGACCCTTGTGACAAACACTGTAGCCAGAGACAGGAGCACATAGGTAATGAGAAGGAGGGCTGAGTCAGACAGAGATCAAGCTAGATGCCCAAAGAAGAAACATGTAAGGAACACAGGTGAGCCACGGGCCATGTGGCAGGACAGATTAATGAAAATGGGTTGAGTTAAGATGACGGAGCTAGCTAGCAATGTGCCCAAACCATAGGAAAAACAGCATTAAGTTAATATAAGTGTCTGTGTGATTCATTGGGACTTTGGGATTGCTGGTCCAGATAAGCGATGGCAGGTGAGTCCGAACCACGGAGCTAGCCAGGCCAGGAAACCACATTGCAACACACTTGTCCAGAAACAGATGTTTCTAAATTCCCAGTCTAGAGATTCTTTAGGGTCTTCTGACTGGACATCTCTTCCCGTCATCCTCCCCAGAGCCCCTCCTGCTTCTCAGCAGGCCTCAGCTGGTCTTTCCTTCGAATATGTTCTGGAACTCCACAGTCTAACTCTGTCCATGAGTATCTTGAGGCTTTGAAGCTCAGGACAGGAGAAGTCATAGTTGGTGGCACCATCAGGCTTCTTCCAAAGATGCTGAGATTTTACTTAACACTTGACACTGTTTTCCCACATTTTTTTCAGAGAGTATGAATTTATCGATGGGTCTGGAAGAGTGATTTGTTTCTTTTTGTAGCCATGATCTTGGGGAGAATGTTTTGCCAAGAGTAAGATTTGTCATAGCAGTAACTGCGACTGGATGAGCTGCGCATGCTCCCACAACCTGGAAGAATGTAAAACACCTTTTGAATGCCTGGCACAGCTCTGAAGATTGAAAGAGAAGGCTGCAAAGAAAGAAAAACTGGAGTCTTTAGATATGAACTGATGCTGTCACTACTTTGGGCAGATGGGAGCCAGACTGCTAACCAGCAGTTCAGAGTAAGTATCAATTTAAGAAGTTGAGATCTAAATATTTATTTTTCAAGATGGAGGGTGGAACTGAAGCAGCCTTTAGCCCAGGCATCTGTAAATCCCAGCCTTCCAAGGATCTGCACACACGGTGGAAAGGACAAACCAGAACACTAGTCACATCAGAGGGTGGTGACGAGCAGCTTTCTCTCATTGTGTTGAGTCTTCAGGTAGAAGCATACAATTTCAGTTTTGAACATTGGTGTGTGGGCTTCATGATCTGAGGTTGTAGGCACTCCCTAAGTACATGAGCCCTCTGAAGGAATCTATTAACTTAATACCATTAATCCCAGTCTGAGGATAAATCTGAAAGAGAACCTTGCAAGGGCACAAATACACCTTTTAAATTCCTTCAGGTAACTCACTGAGTTCTTTCTTCTGAGCTCAGACCTGTGTGTTCTGTGTGATTTCATAATTCCAATTAAAAAAATTAGGAAGAAATTCATCAGGAGAAAGAGTGACAATACAAATCGATGATCTATCTGGAATTTGTGGATCTCCTTGTAGCCTGAGTGTGATGCATTAAAAATAAATATTTTTTAAGAGGACTAAAGGGATGACACTATTAAGATTAAATAGAGTAAAATACGTCAATTGAAAGTGGTAAGTACAATTTCAAGGAATAAATAAAACTGAATTAAGATTATGTAGGAGCGAGGAAGACACCTTGGCAAGTGAAGCACTTGACACACAGGTGAGTAGGTGCTGGGAGGGTGTGTGGAGAGGACTCTGGCCAGCTGGAGCAAGGTACAGTCGGCTCTGGCGGCCTCTGCCCTTCTCCCCATTCCCTCTGCCTTGCTAAAAACCATTGGATCACATCCCTAAAGCCAGCCGGGTCTATTCCCTTATTTGACCACTTCCTCCTCCTCCTGAGGCTGACTACCAAAGTGCAGCAGTCAGAAGCTCCCTTTGGCTCACTTAGTTAGCATGCCCAATTAATATTAAATACCTCATCCTAACTCCTTTTAACGTTATAAATGCCATTTTTCTAGGGGCCGTGTCTGTCTCCTCTCTGTTCAGAGGCAGCCCTTTGTCTCTCCAGGACAAATATCCATTCCCCTTCCTTGTTCCCCTCCCCTTCTCCCTCATTCTTTATTTCCTGTCTTTGTTGCTTATTTCCCAATCTCTGTCCCTCTGAGGCAAGTAAATCTATGTGCTGAGAACTTGGTCTTGGGGGTCCTGAGTCGATAACAGTCTCTTCAGTGGTGGCCTGCTGATAATCTCCATGCTCTTGGTTGGCCGAGTCAGGGAAGCCCTGGCTAGCAAGATTACTAGAATCAGTACTGAGTTTAAGCAAGAAATATCCATGTCTGTATGTCTTCAATATATAACGTGGAGAGTGAGTGATGGAGGAAGGACATCAGATGTCAATCTCTAGCCTCTACATGCACAGGAACCTGTACACTGCCCCCCCCCACAACACACCTATGTCATATACATCTATACAAACAAAATAAAGATAAAAATAAATTAATTTGGCAGATGAACCAACTTAGGCTGAAAAGAGAATCCATGAATGAAAGAATGTATCTGAAGATACTGTGCTGTACAGATCGACTGCTGAGTCTCACATAGAGGCTGGGACAGAGTGAGCAGGCTGCGTCTAACAGGAATTTCAGAAAGAAATCATAGTGACTCTGAGAGGTGTGGAACATTCTAAGAATATGCAGCTTAACTTTTAAAAATGTAGGACACATTCTTTCTCATGTGTATTTTTGTGTGTGGGATGCATGTGGTGGCGGCGGCGGCACCGTGAATAGGGAAGCCAGAGGCTTAGCGTGCTTTCTATTGCTGTGATAGAATACTGTGACCAAAACCACTTTAGTCTGGGCAAAATGCAGTCCAGACAAGAACTCAAGGCAGGAACTGAAGCAGAGACGTGCAGGGACTCTGCTTACCGGACTGCTTTACCATGGCCTGCTCAGCCTGCTTTCTCTTATAACTGAGGACCACCTCCCCAGGGATGGCACCAACCACAGTGGGCTGGGCTCTCTCACATCAGTTTTTAATCATGAAAATGCTACCCACAGACTTGCCTACCGGTCAATCTGACAGAGGCCTTTTCTCAGTTGAGGAACCTCTTCTCAGGTGAGCATGGACCTGTTTTTGTCTCTGCTTCCCCAGTGCTGGGCTTTCGGAAGTGTCACTGTGCCTGATTTTTTAATGTGAAACTCTGAGGATCAAATTCAGGTCCCTATGTCTGAACAGCAAACATGTTAGCTACTGAACTAACTCTCCAGGATCATATTTTTTTTTATTTATTTATGTTTATTTGACACATGTTGGTGTTTTACCTGCATGTATGTTTGTATGGGACTGTCAAATCCCTAGAATTGGACTTACAGACAGCTTAGAGTTGTCATGTGGTTGCTGGGAATTGAACCTGGGTCCTCTGGAAGAACAGCTAGTGCTCTTAACCACTGAACCATCTCTTCATAATTCTTACATTTATTTAATACAGCAAATGCCAACTATGAGGAAACACTTAGATGTGTGATGGCAGAAATAAAAAAAACAGTTGAGGAATTGTATGCAAATTCAGGAAGAACAATGGCAAACACATTCAATAAGAGGGCTCCCCATCATAACAACTCAGCAAGCCAAAAATTAGCTAACTGAAAATCTAGAACTCTACTGTGAACTAAAGAATAATATACAAATAGAGGCAAAATGTAGATTTATTCAGATAAAAATAGTGCTTCCATTTATTAGCTTGTTGCTCGAATAAATGCCAATCCAGCAATTTACAGCGACCAACAGCAACAACCCAAAACACCCAAAACCAACAAGAGAAAAAGAATTCAGAACATATAAGACTCAAGATACAGCAAAATAATCAAAAATGTTGGGGAACGCGTTGGGTGAATTGACTTGAACACCAGCACAAACAGATGGCCTGGGTGCCGTAAAACTAAAGAGAAGCGCACGAGCAATTTACTGCAGTAATACAGCAATGTGTAAAGCTGAGGAATGAAAACATCCACAGTTCTTCCAGGGCATGTTGGCAGTTGCATATATGTCCTTGGGAGACTACACAAGGGGATTCGAGGGTTAAGAGCTGTAGCCAGAGAGAGACCAGCCTTGGAGGGAAGTCACTTAGACTAGTTCTTATAGAGTGTCATTCAAAGGACACAGTGGCAGTAAAATAAGACTTGCAGGGCTTTGGGGACAGGCAGAAAGCTCTAAGAAAAGGCACGTTGTTTCCACTCCACCTACTGCTCTTCTGTGGGTGAGCTTGGGGTGAAACCACAGAGTCCCCAGAGCTCTAGGGGGAGGAATGGCATCCCCGGGCAATTGACAGGGCTTTCCTGCTGTGTTCAGAGTGTCCACTTTCCATCACATAATCTTCCATTGTCCTCTCTGGTTCCTGTTTGACTTGGCAGGGCTGGCTGCTGGCTTTGCATTCAGTGCTCCTCATTTCACTATGCTAAGACTCTGCTGTAACCCCTGCCTCCCTCAAAGGAAGCCAAATGCAGCATGAACACTGACGTTTACGCTCTCCAGAAAAACATAGAGAAATCACAATGAAGCAAGAAGATAGGAAAAATTCTTTCCAGTGCTTGAACAGAAAGGATTTTTTTGTTTGCTTGTTTTTTTGCATCTCAGTTGTAAGGAAATTGGTTCTCCATTGCAACTTTGAAAGTCTGCTGGACTTTTCTTTGTCCTACACGTTTTAAACGTTTATATTATAAATTCCCTTAGCTACTCTGAGGGCAGGTCCATATTGCAAGGCAACCATGGTCTGAGGATATTTGTTGAATTTGAAAGGCAGAACTTCCGTGTCCAGTACATAAACTCCAATGATGATTATGAGTGTGCCAGTAGGGCCAAATCTGACAGCTAGAAAAATAGGTCATTTATTCAAAAAGACTTTGAATCCGTGCCCAGAGTCAAATGTACTCTTTTATAAAACCCAGCAGGCCTGAAATAAGCTAACTGACTCACAGCACTCTGCTTGTTCAGGCTTGGGAGTGGAGGGGACCCTAAAGTGCTTGAGCCTGAAGGGCAACTTCCTTATGGGGTTTGCCAGTGATACTGTCTGGCTTGTCATGTGCAAAGGTTTATATTATATTGTTTGTTGAAAGTTGGAAATATAACTTGTTTATGAAAATCTCTGATCTTGGGAATAACATAGAAAAGGGAGTGAAAAAATAAAATGGGATGTAGGAGGCCTCTGGGATAGGAGTTTTAAAAACCCATAGGTATCATTTAGTGAGTCACTAAGCTAATAGGTCCGCTTTTCTGCCAGCAAGTGGTCCTCTCCATGTTTTTTTTTGTTTTGTTTTGTTTTGTTTTGTTTTGTTTTGTTTTTTGTTTTTTCTTCAGGTTCCTGCCTTGGCTTCCCTTGATGACAAACTACCTGTAAGATGAAGCAAACCCTCTCTTCCTTAAGTTACTTTTTGTTGTGCTGTTTATCAGAGGACCAGAAAGCAAACTGGAACAACAGCAAACTGGTGGCTGGGGAGACCACAGACCTAGGGGAGCCCACTCTAACTGTTGTACTAAATGGACATGTGGGTCCCATTGCCTCCTGAACATGCTTGTTTGCACGCCGAGATTAGTGCTGCCCTCACCCGCAGCACATTTATTCATATGGCATAGGGAGACCCACACCTGCCAAGTGCTTAGCTTAAGGAGTGGTGACACATGGGACCCTAAATAGGTCATTTTATTGTCCATCTCTCAGGGTTCAAGGCACATCACAGAGGAGCAGCAGGAAAAAACTACAAGCCAGAGGAGAGAGATGTCTGTCTATAAAGAGATGTCTTCAGGAGAGGATATGGTTGCTGTGCTCATGATCTCAACATGGGGCATAGAGGAGGGCTCCTGAGGGTCTCTCAACAGTGAACCAATCTCTCCCTGAGTTCTCGTGACAATTAGCAGTTGCTGTGGGTAGTGTCTCTGTTCTCCTGTGCTGTGGCCACCAATGTGCTGCCCTTGTTCCAGTAAACACCCTGCCAACCATGCTCATGGAGGCCCAGGGACACACACAAAATAGGACATGAAATAGGAGGGCACTTGTTGAGAAGAGGGACCCCAGCAGCAGGAGGAAAGGGGCCAGGGAGTAGCAGGAAGTTAAAAGACTAACATTTATTATAAACGTATATGAAACTGCCGAGGAATAGAAGATGAATTTTAAAAATCCATAAGCAATACCTTTGAGTACTTTCTATTGTTTGGAACTAAAGGAAGGAACAGATTTTGACATCAGGAAAATGCCTCTGTACTGAATACCGATTCCCAGAATAGTACAGAACAGTGCTGAATCCAGGCTGTGCCTCCAGGCTGGGTAGGGAGAAGGAGGGACACCCACCTGTTTCCCAGAAGAGCCTTGCAGTGGGAACTGTCTGGTGCCCTCTGAGGAGCAGCAAACCTTTTAAGCAAATGAGTCTTCAAGACAACACATTTGAGCTTCTGTGGGGCATGGCACCATGTAAATCCACAGTGTTAGATGTCATCCTGACATCCTCCAGCAGCATTGTGGCCTGTATTTAACCTTGCCTGGAAGTGGCTATGTGGGAAATGAACTACTTGGAAATTGTAAGTACTGTTCAGATCGACTAAAGTTACTGCACGTCTATATTATCTTCAAGTATTTGGTTTCTTTCAAATAATTCTTGATGTCATTAGTCTTCAAGTGAACAAGTAACGCAGTACCATCATTATTTGTATATTTGTACTATTTACCATTTACTAACACTCTAGTGGAAATTACATCAAGCATACTACAAAAATAGATGTTTTATTGCCAAGGTTGTATTTTATTACCAAGATTGTTTTTTAAAAGACACTAGAAGGAAAAAGGGAAGGGAGAGAAGGAAGGAGGGAAGAAGGGAGGGAGGGGGGAGAGAGAGACCTTTTTTATCATCACTGAGAGATGAAGGTTGGTGTATAACTGCTTTCTTTTCTTTTTATGCAGCTCAGGGCCCAAACCCATGGGATGACACTACCAACATTTAGGGTGAGTCTCTCCGCCTCAGTTAACCCAGCCTAGGAACTGTCTTACAGCCATGCCCAGAGGCTTGTCTTCTAGGTGATTTTAAAGTTAGTCAAGTTGACATTCAACAGTAACCATCACTTGAACTTTAGAGCATACTTTAACTCAAAGAATAAAGGTTAAACACACACACACACACACACACACACACACACACACACACACATACACACACAGGCAATGATCAGAACCCTACGAGGCATGAATAAGGATAATGCTAAGGGACTGACTGCTATTGATGTCTACGCCTACAGCTGCAGCAGAGAAAAACAACCTAAGATTGATTGACTTCAAGATGACCCCATACTCTTTGAACTGCCTGTTGTTCACAAGACTAGAGTTGACTGCAGCAGGCATATCCTGTACAGTCCACTGCTTTTTGCGCATCTCCTGAAGTACACGTCGTACCCCACTGTTATGAGACCTATAGGAAAAGCAGAACTCTCATGTTCTGACAGAGCACACATGGTCCCAAAATGTCAAGTCATCAGCAGAGAATGACAGAGACTAAGTACAAAACTCAGTTATTAATATCATTGAGACTTCATAGCAATCTGGTGTTCATCAAGAAAAGGATGTACCCTAACATGTCTCCTACATAAAAGTGCAAGATCGATCCACTCTGACACCTGTTTAAATCTCAACTTGTAAATGCATGTAATGAAAAAGCAAAGTGACTTGGTTTGTCTCAGTGTTCATAATTTTCTTGCAACCCACTCTGAAGATACTAGAATGAATTAAATGCCAGCAAATTAATTTAAATGAATGAATTTAAGAAGAACAGTGTATTCCAAGAGATCAGGAGAAACAACTAATCAAATTAAATTAAACTATCTAGGATCTTATTGAGAAAATTGTTAGATTTTGTGTGTGTGGGGGGGGCTATAGATCTTGGAATCTTGGAGACTTCATTGAAGGGTGCAGAAAGGATTCTTAAGTGTATATTCTTCTTACAGTAGTTTTAAGAAATCCTACTTAAAATCATTTTGTTCTGATTTGGCCTTGTATTTTATTTCTGACAGAATGTGCCTGTGATTTTTTCCCCGGTATACTGTAGTTATCTCAGAAAGATATGTGACAGCTGTAAATGTGGAGAGGGAGGGAGAACGGAAGGCTTAGGGTGTAAGGTTAATCTCTCACCCTCAACTACACAGACCTCACCCATCTTCACAGCATCATACCTCACCCTAGACTTCCAGTCAACCCTTTATTCACTATCTCTGTCCTTCCACTGAACAGAAATCTGATTATAGAAGAGATAATAAGCACAGATGATCAATGAATGAAGCTAATCTCTGGCCCTTGAGAGCATACCTGTCCGGGCATCATGCTGCTCTACTGCGCCCAAGGCTGTAAGGAAGAGCTGTGAGTGTAAGCAGCACCTCATTTGAGACCAATGGCTTCCTATCAGCAAGATCAATCCGCTGACCCAAGAAATGTGTCACCAGCTCCCTACCCTGTGTTCACAAGCACTGCTAAATACCACTAGACTGTCAATGCTGCTGAAGGAAGATTGTAGACTAGCTCCCCCTCTCTGTTCTCGAAATTGAACTAGGGATGCAGCTTCCATTCTCTTGAGCTCTGCACATGGCAATTAATTTACTCATTAATAACCATCCCAATCATTTTTAATCATTTTCCTCTTCATATCAGAGCAAACCCTCTGAGTAACTTCAGACTTCAAGGTGAGTTTTAAGGCATGAGTCAGAACGGGTCCCTTCTCTTCCTCACAGGATTATGTTGCAGTGAATCTGTTCCACCCAGCATTAAAGTGACCCATTCGGCTTCATTCTGGGTATTCAGATTCATGGATCTCAGAATCATGTGATTTTGGCAATCATGATCCTGTCCATAAAGAAGAGGCGTGTTAGAGAAAGTAAGCCCTTCTGAGGAGCTGAAGCTGGGAAGACAAGATGTATCTAGTCACACAAACCTCCACAGCTCAACTCCAGGCAGAAATCCTGACTCCACGCACCAGCATCTCTCACAGGCTTTGACTGGAGATGCAGACACCTACAGATGCTGAGGAAGTCTCTGTAGCTTTTAATCTGATTGTGACCTTCACCCCTGCTTCAAGGATGAACTAGAATAGCTGCTGTAGCAGCAGAGATGGCGATTGTGATGTGCCTGCTATAAAGCAGGGCTTATTCCAGTGGAAATTACCAGTGGCGATTCTTTCCAATATTCTGGAAGACAGGTGTAGTTATCCATTGAAATGAAAAGCAAGAGACCCATGTTACAAATTGTTTTATTTAGAAATGAAAACAGCAGAGTTGAACAGAATTCTTTTAAATGTTCCAGTCAGTAGGAGATGGCAGCGATTTCGTTGGTTGTTTCTAAGCATTTTGGCATTTTAAAATGGTGCATAGGGCTGGTGATATGGCTCAGTGGGAAAAAGGCTTGAGCACAGCATGGGGACCTGAGTTTGGATCCTCAGCATCCACATGCTAAGCCCAGCTAGGTGGTACAGACTTATAATCTCAGAACTGGGAAAACAGAGATGGGAAGGTCCTGGGGGCTTGCTGACCAGAGAGGTTTGTAAGGGACCTGTCCTCACAAAAACAGGAGAATGACTGAGATAGCAGCTGCTGATAATCTCTGCCTCTGCATGCACATGGGCACAAATAACATCGAACACACACACACACGACACATATGCCACAAACACATATACATCACACATACCACAAATACCACAGACATACACAGTACACACACAGAACACATACACATACCACATATAAATAACATACACAGACACATCACAACACACACATAGTATACCACACACAGAACACATACATGTACCACATATAAATAACATACTCAGACACATCACAACACACACATAGTATACACACACCACATACACACACCACATATACCATACACATCAGACACACATACATATGCTAAATTAATAAGTATAAAATAAATGGTTCATGATTTTTTAGTGGGACTTCTCTTCTTGAAAGTGAAGAAATTAATATGTATGTGTTTTTAATAAGACACTGTGACTTTCAGGCAACCAATTTTAAAGTCAATTATATAACTGGGGTTGTGGGTAACACAATATGGCAGGTGGATAAGAACATGAATCCAGCAGAAAAGAATCAGGGATGAATTTCAATGCCATTTGTTGGACTCTCAAGAGCCAAGGCATGGCTGGACAAAACAGTCAATAAAGTCTCATTGTCTCTCCCTAGCCTCACTGTTTAAGAGACACTAACAGGAGTTGTAAATCTCTCATTTCCTTCTAATGTGCCAGCAACTTCAGGCTTGCAGTATCTTTTAGAGATGTACTTGGTCTGTCTGTGAATCTACATCAGAGAGAAATGAAAGCCGGTTCTTGTATCTGATACAACTTGTGTAGAATATTCAACAGTCCTTGACGTTGTCTCTCTCACTTAACATAATTTTTATATACTTGCAAAAGTATTTAAGTTTGTTGTCATTCTCTGGCTCCCAAAGCCACCACCTGGGGTAAATTTTAGCAGCTTGTTTTGAAGACAAGGTACCCAAGGAGGAGGAAACTGAGGTGACTCAGAGCTACCCAGCAAAGCATCCACCGAAGCTAATTGCAACTGGCCCCTTGGTCCCAGGTTCATTGACCACAGCATCCCAGATCTTCTCTCTTGCTTTGCTCAGACACTCCTGACCCTCTGCTCATTTTAATAAGCCCCCCCCACTTTCTTTTAGATAAATTCCAGTCTATTTCCTTCCAAGGTCGGTTACTTGGCTGATGTTCTGAGCTGGCTTGTGCTGGACTCGGGCCCTCCCAGCTGCTGCTGTTATGCCTCACCCACACAGGTTCAACAGCCACATCCCAAGATGCAGATGCATCTCTGCGTCCGGAACATTTCAGCCCAACCCTAGTGACCTGCATCCACTTTGGCTAGTATTTGTTACCGCTGGATTCAAGGAAAAACACAGGAAAAGTTAAATAAAGCAAAGTCCTTGTAAAGAACAATGCCTATGGAATTGTTGCTTGTCTGTCCTCTTCCTGAGCCATAAAGCCACCTGCTGAAGCCAACCTTTCTCCTCACTGAGAACCA
Organism: Phyllotis vaccarum; assembly: GCA_033318265.1. Classification (NCBI taxonomy): domain Eukaryota; kingdom Metazoa; phylum Chordata; class Mammalia; order Rodentia; family Cricetidae; genus Phyllotis; species Phyllotis vaccarum. The sequence continues at coordinate 135,744,854 of JARWLC010000009.1, read as the reverse complement.
AGAACCTCTGATTAAACATTCCAATCTTTCCCATCTTCTCCCATCGCCTCACTGGCTCTAATATGTAGGTGCAAGAATGGAATTTTTTTTTCTAAAACCACCCTCTTTATCTTACTGTTGTAGGGTTACCAAGGTAGAAAGATTCAGATCCTCTTGGCAACAATGGACTCTATCAGCATTCATTGTGAATACCTTTGAGATGCAAACCAACATTTAAAGAACAAAAAGCATCCATTTTAAAATGAGATCCCAGCTTTCTGTCATCTGTGTGCGTGTGAGTATGTGGTGTGTGTGTGTGTGTGTGTGTTACTTACTGGTGGAAACAAGCAAGACTCTTTCTGGTACAAGTCTGTTCAATGGATATTATGGCTTTACACACTTAGAATGGGCCTAGAGAGGTGGCTCAGTCTAAAGGGCTTGCCTTACAAGCATAAGGACCCAAGTTCAGATGCTCAGGGCCCATGTAAAAAGCCAGATATGGAAGTGTATGCCTGGAGTACCAGTGCTTCGGTGGCAGACACAGGAAGATCCTTGGATCTTGCTGGCCAGGCTAACCAGATTGGTGAATTCTAGAATTAGTGAGAGACTCTTTCTAATAATAATAAATATAATAATAAAATGTGGAAAATATTGACTAAGACACTGATAATCAATCTCTGGCCTCTGCATGCATACACGCATGTACACACACACACAAAGGATTGAAATGAGATTTCTTAGTGTCTTGGTTAGTATAAACCACAGCCTTTGGTTTTTTTTAAGCACTAAAAGCTCTTAATACTGTATATGTTTTTGCTTTTATTAAAAAAGTAGTTTTAGTGCCAGGTGTGGTGGTACATGCCTTTAGTCTCAGCACTCAGGAGGCAGAGGCAGTTGGCTCTCCATGAATTTGAGGCCAACATGCTCTACGTAGTGAGGTCCTGGCGAGTCAGGGCTACATAGTGAGACCCTATCTCCACAAAATAATGATTTATAAGCACATGTTAATTATATAGTCATGATTTTTCTGTGTTTTTCCTGTGTAGTTACAATGCACTTGTGTTAGATTTGCGTCCCTATCACCTTTTTGTCCCCGACCTTCCTCACATCTGGCCCCCTTCTTTACACATACACTTGATGATCTTCCCAAATGCACTCCTCTCCTTTTAAGGAAATGCCAAACGACCATCTAAAACCATGTATCCAGGGCTCAAAATAGTCAGGTGTTGTGCTGAATTCAAACCACAATTATCTCAAGTGCTCAAAATTATCCAGCAGATATTTTTTGAGCTGTGATGTCACCATTCTTCTGAGGGCATTTAGACTTCCCTTCCTCTTGGTCTACTCAGCCTGGTAGACTGTGAGCCGTCTGTGACTGGAAGCATGAACCTTTCTCCCACCTACAAGATATGTAGGTTCAGCACCAACGCTGGGCTAAACAATGCTGAAGCAAAGGAGGAATAGACGAATGGATGGACGGACTGATGGACAGATAGACTAAACCAGTAATATCTATGGTTTGTTTAAATTAAATAGTAGTTAAGAACACATACCCTCATGCAAAAGACTCAGGTTGAGTGACTCACAAACCCCTTAGCTACACCGGGATCCTACACCCTCTTCTGGCCTCTGTGGGCACCTGCCCTTCCATGCACACATACTCAGATATCTATATGATTAAAAACTATAAAAGCAAATCCTTTTAAATCTATGATAATTTTTATGTTACATTTTGATTAAAGTTTGATTTCAAAGTAGAACCAACTGCTGTTTTAAAAATCAATTTCTTCAGATGTCTGTGTAAATATGAACATTTCCTTTATTCAAAACACCACAGGGAGAGAGAGATCAAGCTAAAATATTCACACGCTGTGTGGCGGACACATACAAGTAATTCAGAGTAAAAATTAGAGTCACAATAGCAAAGAGAGATGTTGTCATGGCAACACCCTTTCATTAGTCAAAATCAAAAGACAATCTTCCATTGTAAAAGGCTTAAATAGCACTTAGGTAATGATCACAATACAAAATTTCTGATTATAGTGTTGTGAAGGAAACTGCTTTTGTCATTATAATGGAATCTGCTTTGAAATTACCAGCTTCATTTAGCAAACACCACACCCTGGTGCAGGTGGACAGCAGCTTGTCAGTCTGAGGCTAATAAATTTTACAATGCACTGCGGCCAAGTTACTTGCAGCTCCGAGCTGGAGAGGCTGGGCTAGGGCACCAGCATTTAGTTCTGCAGGATCAGCACCTAGACTAGTCTTGCTGTTTATTCTCTCTGGACAATGACTGCCCTACTTTGACCGCCCCAGATATATAGATAAAAGTGCCAGTTTATGGTATCCTGCCAGATTACATAATCATATTTTGATAAAAGTTATGATGTAACCCCAAGTTATATTCAGAAAATCATTAGTGGGCTAGCATCTACTCCACCGTGCCCAAATTCACATGTCTTTATATCAGTTTGGACATATGAAAGAAGAAATTTTGCTCCAAAATAGAAATATTTTTATCAAAATTCTGAAAATGTACCAAAACCAAGGAAGGATCAAGGTGGTGTTTTTTGGGAAAATATTTTGGCAAGATTGATATTAAATTTTCCCATTTATCTTTGCTAAGATAAATTTAGTTTTCTGAACTTATTTGTAGAATTTATTCTAACAGGGAAAAATTGTTTTAGAAGCAAATCCATCACCTGCCTTTTCACTACAAGGAACTGGCTTCTCTGTTTTTCTAAGAATGAATCACTTTGCCTCTAGGTATGCTATTTTAGTTTTTAAATTTTATTAAATAAGAAATGGGAAAGATGTAATTTCTTTAAAAAGCATAATGATCATTAGTGAACAATCATTGATGATAGACAAAACACTAACCTTAAGCCTGAGTAAAAATAGTATTATCTCTGGAAAATGTCAACTCTGTCCCTTCAATAGGGCAAAAGTGTCATCCTGCCAAGCTGTTGCTTTTCACTTTGTACAATGGACTTGACCTGAGAGTCTACAACAGTTCATCTTATTTCTAGTGAAAGGTATGTATGGCATGGTAAGTGGCCCCAGTGACAATGGTGTTGGGGGTTGTCCTCTGTGCTACTCCCCACACCACTGAGACACTCATGGCGGTAGCCCCTTCTACGGATTTAGAAAGCTCTGACCTTTTAATTTTCCTTTGCCACCCACATATACCCAGTGGTATTTATAAAGGCTTCATTTAATTATATCATCTCCTCTAAGTTAATGATATTGAAATGGAAGTTTTAAACATATGCTAAAGTTAATTACACTAGATATCTATAAACAGTATTACAGATTACCCTCTAGTACCTTGTTTATAAGAACAACTCCAGATATACCCAATGTAGAGAAACAATGCCTACCACCATATATATATATATATATATATGTATATATATATGTATACACACACACACACACGCACACACACACACTCACACACATATTTCTTTTCCATATATACTACTCAGGCATTTTCTGGTTTCACAGATTAAGTCATGTGGGGGAGGAGAATGAAATTAACAGTCCATGCTGTGTGATGAATGCCCTTATTGACTTGTATCTCCATTCTCTTCATGAATGCATTGGAATCCACACAAATGATTGGCACAACCTTTAAGTTACTGCACATAACAGATAGCTTATATTTAGATTTTAGGATAACCTATTAAGAATCACGCAAAGATTCAGGTGATATTAAATCATTATTCTCAGGCTGCTTCTATGCCTCATTGTTCAACTAACTTCATGTGAAAGCCAAGTCTGGAATAGAGGATTTTATCTGGGCTTTGCAGAGCACATGGAGATGGCTAACCTGGACAGAACCCCAGATCCACCTCCAAGCCTGAATGATCAGACTGGCCCCCTGCTCACTTCTTGGTTCCTGCCTCTGAACTCCATGCATAGTATTTTCAGTAGGAACTAGAGATGACAAGACCACATCTGTTTGCATCTTTCAGTTAAATGGTTCTTCAGATAGTCTAAATCGAACACTTCTGTCTGTTGGAGGACAATACTACAATCAATTATGCAATTTTTATTTTAATGAATTGCAAAGAATCTATGTTTACAGAGTGGCCACCATATAAACTTGCACTGTTTAAATAACCTCATTTCTCTCTTACCTATATCAGAAAGACATCAAATATGTCTCATTCATGTTACAACCTGACTTATACCTCTGAGCTAAGGCTTCTAAGAGGCATCAACCCACAACATCTCTAATGTTTTGCCAAGTACATGTCAGAGCACTTTGAGAAAACAAACCTTCCCATGATTCTAGATTTAAACAATGCTGGTGACCTTACTGCTCAAATATGCCTGAGCCATGCAGTGGTAGAGGCTGCTCAATAAATACACAGGCTTCCTTTCATTGTTGTCAATAGGCTTTTCCTAAATCACTTGAACCATTTCTAAATCCACAAGCCCAAAGTGTTTTCAGGTAATAGGTATCTTTAAAAAGATTCTGTTTTAGAGCCTGGAGAGATGGCTCAGCAGTTGCAGAAGACCCAGGTTCAATTCCCAGCACTACATGGTACCCCACAATCATTTGTGACTAGTTTTAGGAAGATGTGATTCTCTCTTCTGGCCTTTGGGGCACTGTATACATGTGGTACATATGCATGAATATAAGTTACATACTCATCCACATAAAAACAAGTAAATCTTCAAAAAAGAAAAATGAAAGACTCCCAAATTCTTTTCCCCTAACACAGATCTGTAGATACATCTTTTCCTTTTTGAATCCAGGAAATTGCCTGAGAACCTTGTCTTGAGAAATGTTCAGCAGAACATTGTGTCGTTGCTGGTTTCCTTATTGCATACAATTTATCATGGTACTGTTCCCAGTGACAATGAAAGAAGCACACCTGCCGTGTTCGTATGTCTAGTTTTCTTCTGACAGGCCCACAAGGGTTAATGTTTTCTGGATCTCAGGCACCATTTCATATCCTGATACCTACACTCTGGTCCTTCCAGTGTTCAGAGCCTCTGAATAGCCTGCACATTTCTTTCTCTTTCAATTGCAATCTACCTCTTGGAAATAAATGAACTGTCCATAAACCCTCTAATTAGAATCCAAATGTACTATTCAAATAACCTACAATTAGAGCACAAATAGTCTCTAATAGATCATGAAAATGAAGACATTAATGAATTATGAACCACTAAAGAAAATAAAGGGGTGGCTGCTCATCCCGTTGCTGGTCTTCTTCATCTGGGCAGTTGTAGTCAATAGCTCACTAGAAGTCGAAGTGCTTTATTCTCTAACTCAGTACCAGAGACCAGTCTCTTCCTGTCAGTAATAGATTCAACAGATGGCTTTATTAGATCTCAGGTGCTTCTCATCCTGTCCATGTCCATCACTGGTCACATTCTTCCCAGAGGAGCCTTCAGTTCCCTGAGGATTCTGAGTGTCCAAATCAGGGCTATGACACCAGGAAGAAGTGAATGGATTTGTCAGAGTGTCCTCAAACTTGCTTCAATAAGGTAAAAAAAAAAAACCCCTGTATTTTTTTAATATAGCACAAACAAATACCACACATTCATGCACACACGCATATACATTCACATGTTACAAAAATTTTGTTTCTGTTTGGATGGAGATGGGAAGAGGACCCATCTTCCATACCCTCACATACTCCATTCACGTTGTAAACCAAATCCTCTGTGGAGCCCCTAGAGCTTTTAGAGCTATGGTGGATACATGTTTTCTTTCACTGAACTTTTAGAAAAACACATGACAAACCATTATCTGCCCCACTTATTGCTCAATTTTGTAGTAAAACTTTGCTGTATCTCCAGACAACCTACTAGAACAGAAACAGAATGGTAACATTTTTTTTTGTTATGCCAATTTAAAAAAGGAAATGAAATATTGACTCTAAGAATTAATTTGAAAATTCAGTTATTGAAAAATAACGGCGCTCACCCATCAGTGGTAACACCACCCATCCTGAATCCTTCCAGGCTCATTGAAAACAATGCTTTATCTCTTACCCCTTTGTGGCTTTCTTCTTTTTCATTCACCATTAAATTTCAAAGTAGCACAGAGTATGCACAGGAAAGTAGTTAGAAGAATGACCATGTTAATGAACTAGTAAGAGCTGTTGAGGGAGTCTTTGTGTGGGGGGTTTGCATGTTTGTGTGAGTGTACACACGTACTTGCAGGCTTGCATAACATGCATGTGTGTGTGAAGACCCAAGGTGAGTGTTTTTCTTTTTATTTGGCTTATATTTTCAGGTTACAGTCAATTGTTGAAGAAAGTCAGGGCAGGAACTCAATTAGAAAATTGAAACATAAACCATGAAGAAAAATGATTTTCTGGCTGGCTCTCAGGCTCATGCTTTGCTAGCTTTCTTGTATAACCTGAGGTGCCCTGACCAGGGGATGATGCCACCCATAGTGTGCTGTGTCTTTCTACACCCATTAAGACAATCAAGACAGTCTCTCATTGACATGCCTGCAGACTACCCCGCTAAACTGATAAACACAATTCTTTAATGGAAACTGTTTTTCAGGTAATTCTAGGCTGTATCAAGTTGACAGTTAATGGCCAACTAGGGCCATAAGCTAAAGCTATCTTTTTTTCTTTTAACAGGAAAAAGGGTAGTAGTCTATAGGGTAAAACCTAAAAAGTGAATAAAATTAGAAAGAGGGCAGAGGGGACCGAATGATGGTGAGAAGGGCGGGGAGGAGGGAAAGATATCTTGACGGAAGAGTTCAAACAATGTCTGTGGCACAAGACGCTGTCTTACTAAGGAGCTGGTGTGCTGGTAAGATAGACAAGTGCAGATGACTACAGAAGCCTGTGAACTTCCTCTGTTCCAGGCACCCCAAGGAAACTTCCCAACCGTTCCATGGAGTAGTGAATAAACGCCATGAACCTCATTCATTCACCAAAGATCAGAGACCTTATATAACCTTCCCCACATCATAAAGCCAGGCAGCGGCACTGGTGGGCAGGAGTAACATCTGGCTGATCCTGGTGTCCCAAAGGCTTGATGGAGGCGTTGAGATGCCAGGATGCTACAAGGGAGTTCTGGGAATAAACAAACATGAGTTGCTACTTGCTTCTGAATAAATAAAGCTGAGATCAAAGAGGGCTGGTTTGGACTGAAGCAAAAGGTCAGAGTGAATTCATACAAGAACAAAGCTTTGGCAGAGAATAAATGTTTAGTGTTAAACAGATGCCCCGTAGTGAGGGCTGGGAACAGATGCAGCATAGCTTTCCATCAGCAAGGGAAGAGGAAGCCCGAAGTGCTCACACATGTGCATGTGCCCATAGCAGGTATCATTGTACTGTGTCTCTTGAATGCCAATAGCAAGTTGGCGTTTTGAGTAGCAGACACAGACAAAACACACACGCAAATGCAACACTATACACATGTAGATGTCATATACAGATAGCACAATATACACAGCATGTTGCACATAGCACACAGACAGATAAACATGTAGCACACATATACACAACAGACACTTACATAGACATCTCATACAGACACATATACACATAGATACCACACAACACAATACAGAAACCACATACACAGAGACCACACACACACACACACACTCAGCACAAAACACAGTATTCAGATACACATAGAAACACACACATATGTCAGAGATATCAGAGGGATCTACCCACAGTCAGTCTGAAAATATCTCCACACATATGACACACAGAGAGACAGCATACACACAGAGATAGTAAGGCATGACACATGCATATATACATATACACAGCACACACACAGCATTCAGACACATGGTGCATATGGTACACACTGACACATGCACATGGCACATGCACAGATATATACATACACATCAGTGGTAGCTCACAGAACATACATATGGTACATGCACAGACACACAGAGACAGCATACACACAGCACACACAAAGAGATAGTATACATGACCACACACACACACACACACACACACACACACACACACACACACACACACACCAGTCTGAGAACCTTAGAAAACATTAATTGCCTATTTTAACTACAACTCTCTGTAAGAGAAGTTTTCTGGCATAAGGACCACCTCAGGCTTCTTCTTGGCTCCACTTGCCCACCCAGACCAAAGCAGACTCATCTGTGGACAGATGCCTGGCCCCAGTAGCCATGTGTGGACTCCTTAGACATATACAATGTGGTCCAGATCCAGAGTAAAACTAGCCCTCCTCACTTGGAAATGGGAATAGAGAGACACTTCGCTTTGTCATTTCTCCTGTGTGAGATGATGCCTCACTTTTAACTCAGGCTGCACTGATTTCAGATTCATCTTGTATAAACCTCCAGAGTGCTGGGACTTTGAGTGAGTGCCTCCATGACTACAGGAAAAATGTACATTTAAAATAACACTCAGTGCAAGAAGGTATAGAGTAGCTTGCACCCATTATTAAGCTAATCAGTAGTGGAATTGGGGAAGCTGCGGTGTCAGGGGGCTAGCTTGTTAGAGACTTATTATTTGGGGAAAACGTTTTTATTGTTTGGCAATGGTGAATAACGGTTTGTTTTAATTCTAGAAGCTTTTGGGATTAGGTTCAATATGTGCAAAAGTTTGTTGGTAGGAACGCACGTGGGCGTTTTTCTTCTTCTTGAGCTCAAATCTTATTTGCATTTAGCAACAGCAACATCTTGGAGGGGTTTTCCCCCTTTTTTCCCACTCTTCCAAGTAACTGAGAATTCTGTAACAATTCCAGCTGGCGGATATTACGCAGAGTACATATCTGAGTGATAAGAGGCACCAGCTGTTGTCAGAGAGACGATAATGACATCTTAAATGGGCAGAAGGCTCATAAAAGGAAATGTAAAACTGGTCAGTTCAATGAAGTGTAAGCAGAAGAACACAGGCTCCTGAGACCACACTGCACACACAGAGAGCACGTGCCAAGGGCGTGCGCTTGGTTAACAGCACAATTGCTACTTTAAAAAAAAAAAAAATATGTTACTAGGTATCACCCATCCTTCTTTTCTTTTGGTGGAGGAAGTATCTCCATGCTGTTTACACAAAATCAAATTTAATAACACGACTTGCATAATTTTTTCATCTATTGTCACATGGTCTCCCTGTAGGAAAGGACATTTTGTTTCGGGCTGAAACAGTTATGTGAAGGAGGGCATTTTAAGTTCTTATGGATTAAGTAAAGAGGCAAGCAAGGATTCTGGGGAGTTTGGTAAACCCCCCACATTTTGGCTGCAGGTCGCTCAGCTCTTGCCTTGGTACAGAAGAGGTCAGCAATGGAAAGGTCAGGAAAATTATCTCGGGCAAAATGGACTGATACGGGTTAATCTTCGTCATCACACAAAATATTTTATTTTACAGTAAGAGCAAGATGAGGCATCATAACCCTCATTGGGGTTCGGAATCGCACATGAGTTTAGGGGTTTTGTTCGTTTTGCTCTTAACTATCCTTTGATTTATTATGAATTCTAGTCAAAGAGGAAAAGGAAGTGTTAAGCTTTAAAAGAATAATATTACACAGCAATGAAATGTTGAATGGTAAGAAAACAAATTATAATAAAATACTCATACATGAAGATTGCCATTTTGCACTTAGTAATTATTTTAAAAATATTTTATTACTATTTTATGTACATTGGTGTTTTTCCTGCATGTATGTTTGTGTCAGATCTTGGAGTTACAAACAGTTGTGAGCTGCCATGCAGGTGCTGGGAATTGAACCAAAGTCCTCTAGAAGAGCAGCCAGTGCTCTTAACCGCTGAGCCATCTCTCCAGCCCTATTTTTTATATTTATATGTTTTCTGTGTTTTAAAAATTGAAAGTAAATTCTTTGCACTTAATGATTATATGGAGAAGTATGGGCTTAACAGGGAAAATGAGTTTGGGAGTAAAATGTTCAGTTTATCACAGTAGTGGAAACTTACTAACACATTCTCTCTTCTCCAGTGATCACTAAAAACTTTAAAATACAGATTGATTTGTTACAGTTAAGCTCTACATGAATGTTTTAAAAATTGAGTTTAGTAATGAGAACATAGGGAGAACAAAAGAAATCTATGTCTTAGGCAAATGTAAAGTAAACTCAATGGCCTCTGTGACTTTGACTTTAAAACACTTAATGAGAAGTAGGAAGAATACAGGTGAAACTCCCCAATTGAGAAAAAAAGAAATATTAACCATTATGACAGCAGGACAATGATTTTATTTTATTATATTTTATCTGGGGAATTTTATGGTTTTTTTTTTTCTGGTTCACAACTACTTCAATACTAGGTACAGAGACTCATATGGAACAGCTTGTATTCTGGTCTATTTAGTGAGTTCCAGACCATTCAGCGGTAGACAGGAAGACCATTTCAAAACTAAAACAAAAACACATACGAAGCAAAATACATGGGAAGATTATTTTCGTTGACAGTGTGAATCTATTCCATCCCTTGACTAGCCCCTTTTTCTTAAGAGAATCTGTTTTGAACACTACTTTATATTCCCTGATCTGTAGACTATAATACTTGAACTCCATGGATAAAGAAAAAAACCATTTACATTTGCTAACCTAAAGCCTAACATTTCTGACATGAAATATCTAGGTCAAGTTCAATACAGACACAAGTTTCCTTTCCATTCTCATCTTGAGGAGGTCTCAAACTTTCTTCTTCGTGAGTCCCCGCCAGCCCAAGACCGCTGGCATAGGAGAACATGTCAGATATGGTGCCATGATGCACTTTGGAGTGTCACTTTGGCCTTTTACAAGGTGGAAGTGAGAAACTAGAATTTCTACCATTTTATTTAATATCAGGTTCACGTTCTTGTAAAAAGTAACATACAACAATAATTAATGATAAAATCACATCTAAATATAGACTTGGATAAACTATACTTTCTGTATTTCCATACAATGATCAGCATTGCTGGCTTATTGTGATTTTTGTTTATAATCTATGTGCTCCTGTACATACCAAAACCCCTACTAGTTTCATGGTTTTATAAGATGAGAAAACATGAATTTCCAAGTTATTATTATTTTCAAAGTTGATATAGTGGACCATAAAATATTTATCTTAATTGCATACAGTTTCAAGTCAGTTACATCTGGTGCTAACTTCAATAAGCCACTAACCAAGCAAATCTCGGGTAATATCCTTGATTGCAAGTCCTTCACATTAGGTAACAAAGCAACAGCTTTCAGGAGACACAGAATGGAATTGATGATACAATGTATTGTGCAAATACCTTATGTCTAGAAATTTTAATGATGGTTTTTATTTTTAATTATTTTAGTTTATTTTATTTCATGTGTGAGTGTTTGCCTGCACGTATGTTTGTGCACAACATGTGTGCGGTGCCCATGAAGGCCAGAGAGGATGTCAGATCCCCTGGGACTAGAATTACATATGTTTATGAGTCGCTGTTTGAGGGCTAGGAAGGAACCCAAGCCCTCTAGAAGAGCAGCTAACACTCATAAGCACTGAGTCATCTCTCCAGGCTCAGTTTTTTTTTAGATGTATTTATTTATTATATATGTAGTGTTCTGCGTGCATGTATGCCTGTATACCAGAAGAGCATCAGATCTCATGAAAGATGATTGTGACCACCATGTGGTTGTTGGGAGTTGAACTCAGGACCTCTGGAAGAGCAGCCATTGCTCTTAATCTCTGAGCAACCTCTCCAGCCCCTTGGTATCTATTTTTTAAAATTATACCACTTATCACATTTTTAGCTTTGATATATCACATGGTAATAGTATAAAATGTAATACACTTAGCCAGCACCAAAAGAATAAAACTAGCATCATTTTACAAAAGTGACATACATTAACAGGTCAGGCTGGGCGTGGGGGCACATGGATCTCTGAGTTAAGGGCCAGAACTCTACATAGTGACTCCCAGGACAGCTTTGACCTTGTCTCAAATCGTAAACAACAGCAACAATAAAAACATGTCAGGTGACAGCTATAAATGTCACCAAATTAAAGTCACCAGAGAGATTCTCCATGTTGGTGGACTAGACGCTTAACATGGCTAAAGATACACTATACAAACTGGTATGCAAATTTGTTGCAATCCCTCAAAATTTGGGCTATTTATTTTGCAGAAATTTAGAGACATGGTCAAAAACTCAAGGGAAATAAAGTGAGTCAGAGTAATGTGAAAGAAGAATAATGTTAAAGTTCTTGGACTTCCTGACTTTAAAACTTTAAAAATTGACTTGCCACTGGGACCAGACATGAGGACAGGCCCAGACTCACCACTGGGGGGCTAACATAAGAAAGGGCACAGAAACTAATACTGCTCCTAATACTACACTCCAGACACAAACCTACTGAGCAGATGTATCTGTGGCCAGCTGATTTGGAGGCTCTTCCCCGGCCATTCAATGGAGAATTAAGTTTTCAACAAAGGTTATGGGGTCATGTGCTAAAGAATGAAGTTAGAAAAAGAGAACAGTTACAGGAATGTAGGTGCTAAGGCCGTGTGGCTTTTTGTAAGGTCAGAAGAGTAAACCCTAGCAGGTTTACATGGAGCAGCATTCCTTAGATAGGTTATGAAAATACATCAAAACAAAATGTAGGTAAGTCAGATTCCATGCATTATAAAAGAAATCCTGTGCTACAGAGAACATTACCAAAGTGGTATGAAGGACTGTGCCCAGGATGCCAGCACTTTGAGGAAGGGCATGGCACGTTCAAGCAGTGCAGAGCACATCAAAGAGTCGCCATGCAGTCACAAAGTAAAAAAATAAACTGTGATGTTGGGAAAATGTTTGCCATTCACATATTTGATAAGGGCTCTTCTTAAAGTTCAACAATAAATAGACAGTCTAATTTAAAGACAGGCAACAGGCTTGTAAGGCAAATTTCTCTAATAAGAATATAAAAATGCCCGGATACAGGTGAAGGTATGTCCAACAACATTAGTCAGCAGGGAGAGACAAATCAAACCCTACTGTCACTTCACTTCCCAGCCCCTAGGATGGGCTTTCTCAGAATCAGGGCCAAGTGTTGACGAGGGTGTGGAGACATTGGAGTACTTATGAATTGCTGGTGGGAATGTGCATAGCTGTGGGATGGCTGTGGGATGGTTGGGAAAAGAGCTCAGCTTTCTTAGAAAATTAGACACGAGGTTGCTATATGACTCAGCAATTCTGTTTCTAAGATATTTTCAGGAGAAAGCAAAAGACTTGACTTGCAAAAATATATGTGTTGGTTAATCTTGGTTTTTCAACTGGACACATCCAGGAGGAGGGAACTTCAACTGAGGAATTACTTCCATCAGATTAGCTTGGGGTGCACCTGTGGGGGCATTTTCTTCACCGCTGATTGATGTAGAAAGGCCCAGCCCACTGTGGGCAGTGCCATCCCTAAGCAGGGTGGAACTAGGTTATTGTAAAACGATTGGTGAGCAAGCAAGAGGGAGTGAGCTAGTAAACTAGCTCTGAGGTCTCTGCTTCAAGCTCCTGCCCTGACTTTGTGTTTGACTTCCTTCAATGATGGACCGTAATCAGTAAGCAAATAAATACTTTCCACAGAGTTATTCTGGTCATGGAGTTTATCTCAGCAACAGAAAAATAACCAACACAATACAATCTCTCTCTCTGTGTGTATGTTTCATATAAATTTTTATATGTGTATATGAATACCTTTTAGACAACAATTATTATCCTAGAGAAGAAATCAAGCTGTGATTACATGCTATGTGATGCAACCAAATACAGTTATGCAGTATGAAAGCAGCCAGGCACAAAGGCTGCATGCTGTGTCATTTTATTTATTTGAACTTTGTTGAGCGGACACACCACAGAGACAGTGGGGAGGTTAGCTATCGAGGGATCAAGACAATGTCTGCAAATAGCTATGGCATTTTTTAAATTTAATTTTTTGAGAATTTCATACACAAATACTGTAATTGTATTATTCTTCCCTCCCGCCCTTGCCCAACTCCTCACGACCTCTTCTACAAGAATCACTGCTACACACACATCACACGTACATATGTTTAGGTCTGGTTATTTAGGACCGGATATCTATCAAAAGTATGTCCTGATCAGAAGACTGATCATCTCTCTCAACAGTCACCAACTGCCTTTAGCTTTTTGTCTAAGTGGGGAGGGGGTGTCTTGTGGAATTTCCCCTATCTGCATAGTCATGGACACTAACCTCATTATGAAGGTCTTGTTTAGGCAGCCACAAGGCCTGAACGTCCTTGTCATATGCTGTCTAGCAGCAGGCACCCTGGTCCCCTGGCTCTTATTGTTCCTCTGCCATGCACCCTGAGCCTTAGGTGAACCAGTTGGGACTGGGCACTCCATGGTCCCTGTTCTTTCTATTTTGGCCAGTTGTGGATCTCTGTAGCAACCTTTCTCTGCTGGAAAAACAAACATCTCTGGTGATGAGAGCTATGTTTATCTGAGAATATAAGAATGAGCATTATAATAAAGCATAATAAAACAGAAGTTATAGTGGCATTTCTTTTGGAGACAGTGAAGAGGCTACTAGTGATGATTGCATAGTGGTGCTTGGTTAGATAGACCCACTAAGCTTGTGCATGTCAAAAAGTGGAATTTAATTTAATGTGAATCAAGTTTCAAATATCCAATATAGTAAGCTCATTAATGATTAAAATTAATTTATTGAAAAATTAAAAAGAGATACCTATAATTTCTAATAAATGAACATTCGAACAAGTCTGAGTGAAAATTACTAGATTTCTGTTTGATAAAATCTGATCATTCATTTCCATTGTCCCATCAAGGGGCTAAAAATGGTAATTTTTAAGTCCAGCTACAAATAAACAGAAAACACTAGACCCTGCTCATGCCTGCTAGTCTAGATCCAGCCCCCAGCTCTTCTGAAGAGCTTCCTCTCACCCAACCAGGTTAGAAGAGAATATTACTAGCATCCAAGCTGCCTGCAAGGTCACGTGTGTGATAAACTTCAAAATAAACAGGATGTAAAATACAGAGATGAACCCACAGACGGTTTTCAGTGAAGAAAGGACAAATGGAAGGGACAGAGGGAAAGAAAAAGTTAAATGACATGTGGGACTGTCCTCTCGATTATTATAAAGAGGGACGAAGGACACACACTAGGTTCATAAACTGTTCTGTGCGCCCAATCAGGCCACCTGCTGTGCCAGGGTGATGTCCAGGAATTGCCTTTGTTTCAAGACCTGGAACTCTAGTGCTGTTATTGTAAAAAGAGGATCATTGGCTCTCACAATTAATAAATTAGAGCAATTATTTATTATTGTTATTGTGTGTACGGGAGGAGGAGAGGGAAAGAGGAGAAGGGAGAGAATGTTGCATTTGTACAAAGAGGTAGTGGTTCATCTCTGTCTGCCCTGGTCTCTCCTCAGATAGAGGGATTTTATGATTCATACCAACACGATATTGCTTTTCACCAGACACTCAGAGGAGACGCTTCCAGATGCTGAAGGCGGTAGTAATTTCTCAGTGTCATGTTGTCATTCATCTACCTTTCCTACCAGTGAAATTGCCCCAGAGGCTCTTCTTACTGTGCCTGTTCCTTTCCATGGTCTAGTGTCATATTGGATCCCACACTAATATACTTAGTGATACTCAATGTGGTCTGACTCACTGAACGGATCAATAGCATAGGCCCCATGTGGATAGTAAATTGCATCAGAGACTACCTCTACAAATGTGTGGAACTCTGTGGATCTGGAGATTTCACAAGTTTCTGAATATGTTGAGTTTAGCAGGGTTCTTCCATGCCTTGAAGTCTTATCACTGAACTGGGTTCCAGACTTAACCCCCTCATTTCCTTGCTTTAGCTGGGGACATGTCAGTTGTCTACTTTAAATTTCAGTTACTGTGATGACCAATGTTGGTTGTCAACTTGGCCCACATGGGAGGAGGGAAACTTGACTGAGAAAATTGCTTCCATCAGATTAGCCAGTGGTTATATCTGAGGGAGCATTTTCTTGATTTCTAATTGATGTAGGAGGGTCCTGCCCACTGTGGGCAGCACCATTCCTAGGGAGGTGGACTTGTCAATGTAAGAAAGCTAGTAGAGAGAGGCAGGGAGCAAGCCGGGAAGCAGTGTTCCTCCATGCTTTCTGCTTCCAGCTCCTGCCTTGAGTTCATGACTTGGCTTCTCTTGATGATATACTAACAATGACACGTGAGCCAAATAAGTTATTTTTTGATCAGTGTTTTGGGCACAGAAACAGAGATGCAAACTAGGATAGCTACCAAATTTTAAAATAAGCTGTTGGTCCTTTCTCACCCACTTCTTCCTGACCAAAAAGGTATAGAGGAGCCGAGTACAACAAACCTTTTATAACCCATGTTGTCATTGATAAGGATGAGGGCAGAAGTCAGCTCTTGGGACAAACATTGCAAGGTCAGGGATCTACCAAGGAAATATCCAACAACAAAACCCACATTACTCAAAGATAACTCCTACATCTCAGGTAAGGTGGGCTCTTGATCCTATAGGGTCCTATCTTATTGGGTGGGACTGGCCCAAAGAAAAGCTAACCCCCTTGCCAATTTATTTAACTCATACAAAAATTTTAAATATTTGCTTTTATTCTTTTAAATTATTTGTATGTGTGTCTATGTATGTGAGCGCAGGAGCTGAGGTTGGAGGAGTTGGATTCTCTCAAGATGAAGTCACAGGAGATTGTGAGATGTCTGATGTTAGTGCTGGGATTTGAACTTGGCCTCTCTGGAAGAGCATTACATGCTCTTAATTGCTGGACTATCACCCAGCATAATTTATTTTAATACATAAATTATGTATTAAAGAGATAACTTATATGTTGTTAGGGGAACTACTCTGTAACCTTCTTCATGAGCTGAAGAAGCACTAGCCTCGGGCTAGGGAGACAGCTGGGTTGGAAAAGGGCTTTGTTGTGCAAGCATGATAACCTGAGTTTAATCCCTTGAACCCATGTGTGTAGTGAGGAGTGATTTCAGGTGCTTGTAAACCCAGTCCTGAGGAGACAGACAGGATGGCTCCTAAGACTCATCACCCATCAGACTAGCCAACTTGTGGAGCCTCCAGTAGAAAGTCTGGGTTGAAAAAAAGTGGATGTCTCTCACAAAAAATGACATGTGAAGTTGACTTCTGACCTCCACTTGTGAATGCACAGCTGAACACATACATGCACATACATTCTTGACTTAATGCTACAGAATATTCAGGAAGTGATCAAATAGAGGGAAAATACTATGCAAATAGTCTATTACTGTTGGGACAGAACATTAATTCTGTACTGCCTTATTACAGAATTTCTGTCTGGTCACTTGAGCTATCAGTTTTGACCAGAAGTTCCATCTGATGCCAGTTTCTTTGGTAACTTGCATTGGAAAAGCAATGCCTAACAGGATTATTTCAGACAGCAGAGTAATTACTACCTGGAACGTATTTTCTCATGCAAGATGAAATGTTTCTTTGTTTGGGGGATTTTCTATTTTTCTTCCCATAATGAGGCTAACGAATCTTTAAACTAACTGAAAGATTTAGAAAGGACTTGATCTGAAATGAGAGGAAAGGGAGCCTTCAAACCTAAAAGAAAATGAATTCCAAGCTCTAACTCTCTTCAGGGCTCTCCTGGGTGTCCTGAATTTGCTTAATGAGATTCCCAAGAGGGAATGTCATAAATCATTGTCTCTTGGCTGCTTCAACCCAAGCTACTGGGTTAAAGTATCAGCAGAGCATGTGATTGACCATGGGTACCTGTTACCAACCAAGGCAGACCTCTGACCTGCCAGGGTCAGGGTCAGCTGAAGTGAGCCTAGACCAAGTGGTAAGATAGGAACCTTCATGATCTAGGACTTCAGGTGAATTCCTGGGCTTTCTCACCTCTACTCAGAGGGAGATTTACAGGTTGCCGCCATGGATCACAGTAGAATGGCCAATGCATTTCTGAATTCACTTTGAACTGCTGTCTTAATGTTACTAATAAGTAGAGCAGAATGTGCTAAATAGAAACAATGTGTTTAGTTTTAGGCTTGCCCTCAATACCCTGAAGTAGAAAGGAGTCTCATGGTAATATTACACAGCTTGTCTCTTCAGACACTTAACATTTGAATGGCATGCCACCCTGCATCTTTCTTTACCTTATTATTCATATATATATAATAAAAAACACTCACAGTATCTAGAGCCTGTACAGTTGTAAAGAGTAGATCAGCTAATTAGTCAAAATGCTTAGAGTCTTGGCCCAAAGAACTGTACAGTGCTTGCTCTTATTGTTACTGAATTTCACAATTAACACGATGTTAATTACATAGTTTTCGGATGTGCTACTAATCAGAGCGAAACCTGTTTGAAAAGTGCTCCATCAATTGCATGTGTGGAAACCATCTGCTCACTCTACACAGTGTTTAGTGAACATTGAACAAGTGGAAGTACCCTGCCCCCCCACACCCCGCCCCCGCGTCAGTCTCAGGGTGAAAGCAAGAACTCATTTAGTGTCTTCAGAACACTGTTCATGTGTCAGATGCAGCCCTGGGTTCTGGAGTGAGCAAGAAGATTTGAAAATCCCTGCTCTGTCCCTAATTCATCCTGTGAGCTCATTAGAGGGTTTTCTTTAAATCTCAGGACAGTGAAGTTTGGGGAACTGTCAGCTCACTATTCATAAAGCACAAGCTAGTCTCAGGTCCCCATCACACCAGAAAACTAAACTTTCCCCTTTTGCCATGCAGTAAGTGCTAGAAACACACGAGGCTGTGTTTGCTTGTTATATTAGCTAACAGAAACAGTGTGGTCACAGTGAGCTGCCAGCTGTTTCCTTCTCCCTAGATCCCTGGGGTCCCCACTTCCTCCTTCCCCTCTCTGGTTACATTAGCCCACTAGGTCCAGTTAGCAAGATACGGGGATAAATAATGGTGATGGAGAGAGAGAGAGAGAGAGAGAGAGAGAGAGAGAGAGAGAGAGAGAGAGAGAGAGAGAGAGAGAGAGAGAGAGAGAGAGAGAGAGAGAGAGAAACTTTATCACATGCTTTCTATCTCACAGGATGAAATACTTTTTCAGTTTTGACCCCTTTGCCAGGGTCCCCAGGTTGTACCCAATATGCTGAGAGAAATATTTACTTTACTTTCTTAGTACATTTAGTCTATTTGCTTTAAATATGCTTCATTTTGTTATCTATGAGGATGTGTACCAGAAAAATGTGCAAATAGGCACCTAGGCAGGTAGTTTTATGTCCCGCGCCTATCTCTCGCCCGCAAGGAAAGACGCAGTACACATTTAGGATCCTTCTGCAGTACAGCTTTAATGGACCTTGGGGGAGAGCATTTAGCTTACGGAAAATGGAGAGGGAGGAGAGAGAGCTGGCAGAGGGCCGGCAGGGAAAGAGAGAGGGTGAGGGAGAGGGAGCTAGGCTAGGCCCCGGCGTGGTCCGGGCCGGGCCATCCGCCACGTGGCCTAGAGCCCGCGCCCAGGAGCCGGGCCGGCGTCCCTGCGCACGGCGGGGCGGAGAGAGAGAGAGCACGAGGTCCCGCGCCCGATTATATATAGGCCAACGGCGCCTGCATTAGACGTGTCATCTTCCTATAGGTTGCGGTTCAGTATCCCACATGACGCCACGGAAGAGGCTGAGAATCCAGTCTCGCGAGATCACATGAGCACGCATGCGTACTCTGACTCAGGCGGGTTGGCCAGTGCCAGATAATAGCGCCACCTTGAGGAGCTGGAGCCAGTGGCCTCCAACAGTTTTAGTTACATACTGAGTTATACAACTATTACATTTCTCTATTCCTAAGACATCATCCTCTGTGAGATGCATTGCTACACTGTACCAACCAGGAAAATAGCATTGTTAATTAAACACCATTGGCTCATTGCAAGGACCATTTTAATTTCAGATGTGAAAACAAGAGCCTGAAAACCCTGAATCAGGCAACAGTTTTGTTTTTTTTTTTTTTTTTTTTCCAATGTGGTCCAGTACAAAATTATCCCATTTAAAGGATACTGAGTTATTGTTGCCCTGAAATACTTTGGACTGAATTGTTTCAAGTATCCTTTAAAAAAAAAGAAAGTAAAAGACGGAAAAAATGAAGCCTAGGGAAAATTGAAGTGCAAAAATCAAGTCCTGTTTTCTTTTTTTTTTTTTTTCACTTGGGACACAAACGGAATTATTTATAGATGAAAGGAGGCTGTGCTGGATTCACTTCACAGGGATCTGGTGGTGGGTGTTGAGGGAGAGCTTGGGTAAGGCTGGCCTGGGCTGGAAAGTGTTGAGGCTGGATCACAGCTGGATGTGTGCTTCTACCACTCTTAGAAGTTCAAGGGTAGGAGGACGTCCACCTACACAAGGTTCCAGAGCAGCGGTTCTCTCAACCTTCCTAACACTGTGACCCTTTAATCCAGTTCTTCATGTTGTGGTGACCCCAACCATTAAATTATTTCATTGCTACTTCGTAACTGTAGTTTCACTGTTGTTATGAGCCGTAATATAAATGTCTATGTTTTCCAATGGTCTTAAGCAATACCATTCGACCCCCTCCCAGGAGGTCAAGACCCACAGGTTGAGAATGACTGTTCCAGAGGACACAAAGGACTGTTTGCTGGGTGAGAGACGATGCTCACAGCTGAATGGTACTTAATTTTTGTCATTGCATCTAGCCCTAAAGGTCATGTTCTTCTTCAAGTCAATATTCACTCAGTTTAGTGAGCAAAGCGTTGGAAGAGAAGATAAATAAAGCCAGTCACACTAGCAACTGACATTTCTGTTCGGTGGTCCAGGACTGTGTCGAGTAGCTTATCATACACTGTTGAATCCTCATAAGAACCTTCACATCTCTATTTGTACTTAGTTGGAAACAGCCCGAGAAAAGTTAAAAGCAATTTGCCGAATGGGCAAGTGAGTCCCAGGGCCTGCTTGCCCAAGTCACAAATAGGTGCTGCCTTTCTTTATTTACTCCATATAAGCAGCAACAGAAGTTCCATCTCTCCAAGGGTCAAAGTAAGACAGTGGCCAGCAGATGATGGTGGATGCACAGACACAGAAGTGAGCAAACAAACCACAAAGGAGTGCAGTCACCTCTGCGCAGAGCTAGCACTAGGGCAAGCCTCAGAGAGTGGCTTCCCTTCCCTCCAGGATCTTTAATTTATATCAGACTAGGCTCACAATTTCTTCATCGTGTGCTGCTGCCTGAGCTCATGCCATGAAGCAGAGCACAGCTGGGAGTTCAGATGGACCTCTGACATGCATAGCCTACAGCTTTTACACCATCTGGAACCTTGCCCATGCTCTTTGCCATAATATGAAGAGTATTTTTCACATGGTCCTTTCCCTGAACAGTCCAGACTTGTCACAAAATCTAATCACTGTTCTTTGCATGTGTAGAGATTCAAAGATTACTCCTGCCCTGGCAGGCCCACTTCCACTGTAGAGGCCTCAGCAGTGCTTTCTCAAAAGGCACTTCTAGAGTGAGAAATCATCTGGATTGGCTCGCATTTGAGTTTTAGAGTTCTCAGGGACACTGAAGTTTGCCATGTGTCATAAAAGTCACATTGGGAATGGGACAATGACAGAGGCCATCAAGGGTTGTGACATGTACCATATCCAACCCAATACTCTTTCCCTACATTTCTGATAATGTCATCAATGATCATGTTGAACTTCACTGAGACATTCTGCTTTTTATTGATGGGACACAGACAATGATCTTATATTTCTCACTGTTTCAGCTGGTTCTTACAGCCTGCTAAGATTTGTCTGGATTTTCATCTTGGTCATAGATTAAAAAATTTTAATCTCTTAAATATTTATTAAACATTTTTTTATCCAAGACATTGGTAGATATGTATCCTGAGGAAGGATTAAAAATAGAATTTTGTTGTAAGTCACTTCAACCTCTCCCAGGTTGCTGTTTGCACCCTTTTAACAACGATAATGTGCTCGACTCTCATGTCCCGATCTCTCTCTAATAATACCAGGGAGGAGATAGCATGCAGCTCAAGTTCAAGTGTGTCGTATCTACTGTCGCATTTCCTTGAACTATTCCTTCCCACTAATTTGGCCAGACTTTAATAGCAGAGGGGGGTAGGGAGAGGGAGGAATTATGATCAAGAGTGTAATCCAGGGCTGGAGAGATGACTCAGAGATTAAGAGCACTAGCTGCCCTTCCTGAGGTCCTGAGTTCAATTCCCAGCAACCACACAGTGGCTCACAGCCATCTGTAATGAGATCTGGTGCTGTCTTCTGGAGTGTAGGCATGCATGCATGCAGAATACTGTATACACAATAAATAAACACATCTTTTAAAAAAGAATATCATCTGGTTAAAAAAGGATGATGTCATTTAGTGTCTTTTAACTTTTATCATTTTTTTTTTGTATAATACTAGAGAGAATTATCAGCAAATTGGCATTCTATGTTTCTGTCCTTGCTTGTTTTTAATTTTTCTTTAATTTTAAAAGAAGATTTATTTACTTTGTTTTATATGTATGAGTGTTTTGTCTACGTGAATGTCTGTGTATCACGTACATGCCTGGTGCCAGTGGAAGCCAGAAGAGGGCATCTGATCCATTGGAAGCGGGGTATAGACAGTTGTGAGCTGCCATGTGGTTGCTGGGAACTGGATCCAGGTCCTCTGCAAGAGCAACCAGTGCTCTAACCACTGAACAATCTCTCCAGCCCCCATTTTTTGTTATCTCTAATTCACTGCTAGCCAGACACTCCTTATCAGGTATTGTTTATACTGTGATGTAATCAAAACAATCTACATGTTTATCAATTAATTTAGAAGAAGGCTAATGTCTATCAAGAGATCATTTAAGAGATCCCATGAAGTTCTCAGAAAAGCATATGTGAAGGAAATCCTATACATACATGCTCTTCACTTGAGTGAGACTTGATGCAATTTTTTTAGCTTGAATTTATAGTTATTATTTCCTCATAATGTTCTTGAATTGCTTACGCTGATTGACATTTACATCACGGCAAATAGTTGAATCAACAAACTCATTTCCAGCAGTCCCCAAGGAAATTCTGAAGCATGCAAACTTTTCACAATACAGGGAGAGTAACTGAAGACGAATTGAGTCACATACTACAGTAAACAATGAACAAGTTCTTGGGATTATCAAGTAATGTTTAAAGAGGTCCTTGCAAAGCTGGCCTGTGTTTTAGTGCATATTCTTTGACCTGGTAGAAGATACTTAACTTCAGCTAATGTTTCTTTATTTTTAAGCCAGTCTCTCTGTGTCGCCCTGGTTGTCCTTGCACTCACTCTGTAGACTAGGTTGGCCTCAAACCCAGAGATCTGCCTGCTTCTGCCTCCTGAGTGCTGAGATTAAAGAAGTGTGCCACCACTGGCTCAACTAATATTTTATATTGAGACTTGGCTTTTGGGCTAAATCATGTGCTCTTTATCTATCAGGCTAGTTCAGTACTAATGACCAAAGAACAAAGCCAACCAAGCAAGCAACCAATCAAATAACAAACAGATTATTGTGGCAGTTCCTTTCTTAGTGACTCTCTGCTGGATTTTAGGATTCCTCTGGCATCTCTTTTGCTAGTCCACAAACCATTCATTTAATGGTCCATTTAGGGCACTGCTAATTTGAGGAAATTAGACACATGTATGCATTTTTCAACCCCAATAGGGAACAGTCTCCCACTTAAAAATGAACGTGGACAGTCTAAGTTAGGGTGCTGCCCAAGCAGTTGACTCCAAGTACTTCACACTGACTGAATTTCAAGGAAATTGTTCTGCTTCTAGAGAATGGCTAGACTCCACAATGCTACATAACCTGCCCCTCCCTCTTCCTATAGAATGGGCAGTGCCATTCCTTTGCCTTCATCCATTTTCCTGGTGTTTCTGTCATTTTAAAGATAGGTTGTTTTAATGGCAAGCACCTTTGGATGACCATCTCTGTGCATGCAATTCATAATAAGTGCCTAGAAATTGCCAAGAAGCTCTTTGTGAGTTCTTTTAGTGTGAACCCTTCTGGTTCATGGTGACTGATCCCATTCTCACATGGAAATATGGGCAATGCAAAAGAGAGTGAGTGGCTCATGCTCCTCATCAGTGACATAACGTATGTCACGTTGGAATGCTAAGCCAAGCCTACTGCTCACCTTCAGTTTTCATCATGGGCGCCTGGCTGTAAAATGTCAGCAGTTTGTCCTCCTTAAAAATGTTCAGCTTCATTCTTAAACTGTTTTTTAAGAAGCATGTGCTTTAGCTAACAAAAAAAAAAAAGTAGTGAGGGAAGAAAGAAAAAGCCTCAAAGGACACCCTTTTCAACCTCAGAGAGTTCACATTCTTTATTTGGGTGTGGGGTGCAGAAATTCTCTCTTCTTTATCTATGTATAAAGTACAGTAATAAGACATAGAAGATTCCCCCAGGCACACCCTGCCTAGATGAAGTGCTTTGATCCTGGAAGGAAAAAGCCTGGAGTGGACAAAATAAGAAACAGGCTAAATGCCCCCAAGACAACACCTTTAGAGTTTAGACAGGACAGCCGCCAAGGATCCACCTTAGTTTGCACACAGTGGGGAACCCATCTCACAGGAATATGGACTTATACGTGAATATAAACCACTGGCATAGGCAACAAAGGCAACATTGGGCAGGACTGTGATTTGTAGTGAGAGAGATGAGGACCTACAGGTGTGTGTTGCATGGGGTGGGGAGAGTTGGAGTCAGGGGTGGCAATCCCAGGGAAAGTTTGCTATGGCCACAGTCCATTTACTCGCCTTGTATCTGTAAAGGTCAGGTAGGAGAGGAGAAATATATGGACACAGAATTAACACGGTCAGCTTGATTTAAGTCTATTTTTCTTTTAAGACATCTAGAAAAAAGAAGAGTCCACATCTAATATCCAGAAAAATACTTCACAGAGATGTCCTCTGTAGACCAGTTAGTGACAAGCATTGAGGCCAGTCAAACATGAACAAAATCATTAAGAGTTCCTAGAAGTGCCTCTCAAAAGACTAAATTTTGTTAACATCAGGCAAGTAATTAACTTCTATACTATTAAACTTGTTCTGTGACATTCCATGTTGGACAAATCCCTCACTTTTAGTCTGCATTCTGACAATTCCCAACTTCCCAATTTAATTTGCCACAATTTCAGGGAGCTGGCCTGCATGAGCCAGCACCGACCCCAGCAGCTCTTCCACACTTTGCAGAGCAGTGCCCATTGAGGCATCATGGCTTAGTTCCCCTTGCCAAGCCTAAGCAAACACCAAGTGACTTTAGAATAAAGACCTACAGACCTGGAGTGACATTTGGTTACATTTCCTTGGGATTTCTCACTTGTCCCAGGCCCAGTCTCAAGTGGCAAAGATAATTTGATCCCTTTTGAAGTGACCTGATTGCATTGGCTGAGAGCAGAGAGAAAAGTCAGCGCTCTGTGGACATCTCCACAAACATCTGAAGTAAGCAGCTCTGTATATCCATTTCATCGCAGAAGACTTTTTATTTTGAAAGCAGTGCCTTAAAAAAACTTTCTGTTTTAAATCAGAGCTATGTGTGCACATTTGACAATGGACTGTTATTCTTGAAGGCAGAAGGCTAAGCAGCCTGCTCAAGTTTCAACTGGAGAAAAAAAAATTCTTCAAATTATCTAGTTTCAGAGTTCAAGAGTTGTGGCAGAGCTCTGCTTACCTTATAACTTCAGCTCCTCAGAGGTCTCTCAAGTTTAAAAGCAGGATGTCAAGGTGCAGGGTTGATTTCAAGTCTCATCTGTCAAAGCACTCAGTTCCTCAGGAGGTACCGGCCCACTCTTGCCAAACACCAATGAGGAAGCCACACAGCACATGTGGGTAGTGGCTTCCCTGGAAGCCAGTCAAAGTCTGCACATACTCTTTGGGACAGAGGTGCCAAAGAACTTGGTCTGCGTCACGTCACACAAAGCATCCCATTGTGAAGTTCTGAGCATCTCTTGATGGGGGGAAAGGGGTTCTAAGAAACTCTTGCCTGTCTGAAGTCTTATTGCTTCTGTTAGCTGTGCCTTTTATTCATTAAAAATAAAGAGGAAATTATATTCTGCTATACTCATAGATTGGTGCCTAGTGGTCATCAGAGAGGCTTCACCCAGCAACTGATGGAAACAGATGCAGAGACCCAAAGCCAAACTGTAGGTGGATGTTGGGCAATCTTGTGGAAGGGAGGAAGAAGAATTGTAGGAGCCAGAGGAACCATGGACACCACAACAAAACTCACAGAATCAACTGACCTGGGCTCCTAGGGGCTCACAGAGACCGAACCACCAACCAGAGAACTTGGCACGGCACTGAACTAGGCCATCTGCATATATGTTACAGTTGTGTAGCTTGATCTTCTTGTGGGGGCTCCTAACAGAGACAGCAGGGGCTGTTTCTGACTCTGTAACCTGCTTTTGGAAACCTTTCCTCCCACTGAGTTTTCTTGTCCAGCCTTGGCGGGGAGTGCCTAGTTTTGCTTCAGTTTGGTGTATCATGGCTGGTTTATGTACACGGAAAGACTGCATTTTTTTCTGGGGAGAGGGGTGAAGGAGTGAATGGGGGGTAGGAAGATGTTGGAGGAAGGGACTCAGAAGAGGTATGGGGGTGTGGGAAGAAATTAATTAATTAATTAACTGGTAAATTAAAAAATATTGGGTGACAGCTTTCCAGGGAAACTGTCAGATTCTCTAGAATCTACCCACATGTTTCGATAAAAGGGAAGGCATATCTTCTGGATTATCCCATGGTTCCTGGCTACTAGGAATGTTTTAGTTAAAATCCTGTCTCATCTCACCATTTAGAATAGTGTCCACATCATAAAAGCCTACAGAAAATTATAAACATAAAGTGATGTTTGCTAAGTGTTGTCCACATCCTCAAAGGTACAATGAAAACTGAATATATTTATGATGTAAAGTCATTGGGTGAAATTAACAGAGTATGTCAAATTGGCTCTTTCCACCAAGGTAGCCAGAGGCCATTGTGAGGATTGTGAGGAAGCTATGCACACTCCTAGCTCGATATAGATGTATAGTGAACAGAAAAGCACCCAACTTTTAGCTTTTTATCTGTGTATTAATCTATCAACCATAATGTGCCATAAAAAGTGAAAAAAAATTAAATCAAAATGTTAAGACTCAAGCCATACTAATTCTTTGTGTGTGGTTTTGCTCAGTCTTTCTGCCCTGCTGCTTGTATGGATGCCAAAGGGAAGCGCATCATCCTGGTGAGCAGGGAGGGGTAGATGGAAGAGAGACCGGTAGAACCTCAGTAGAATAGATGAACAAAGAAATCCGAGTTCAAGAGCCAGCTCTGGTTGTACAGCCAATCAGCACTAAGTCTAGAAATGTCTTCTGGTCTCTCCAGGTCTGTTTCTAAAAATGGATGAGTGGAGCTTATTCAAGCATGGAAATTAGATGTTTTCAGGGATTTGGGGTGCAGCACACCAAGAGATGCTGGGGAGCTGGAGGTCAAGTGATATATGGTAGCCTCCCCAGTTTTAAGATGGGTTACATGCAGATTTTGCATAAAAATCTAAATTCTTGCCATGTAAAAATCTCCTAAATTTTATATGGTGAGAATTTAGGTTTTCATGTAAAATCTCTTAAATTTTATTTAAAATACTTACAAATACCAGCAATGTCAAATAAACTACATCTTCAGGTTGAGGTTGTCCCATGGATACCACTGGGTGGTTTTTCAGCTGCTAGGAAATAGAGCGCTAGGACTACTTCAAAATAAATGATCCTCATGATGTTAAGAACCCAAGACAGGACTTCCAAAGGAGGAGACTCTGAGCCTCTGCTTCTCATGGCCAGTGACCTCACATGGCTGACCTTCCTCAAAAAGAGGTGATAAAGAAACTCATGATACCCGTGAGAAAAGACACACACATGGCAGGAAAGAAGAGAAAAATAAATCCCTTCTCCATTAAAATGCAGTGCTCAAATCAGGAGAAACCATTGTGAGGGTCCGCACAATCAAATGACTATGAACCTTTAAGCAGGCTTCGACTGGGAGCACATTATATTTTGTGGGGGGAGAGTTTGTCTTCAGTGAGCAAAAAAGAATGCAGACCTGTGGAGGGCCTAGTCCAGGGTCTGGCACACAATGTTCAAAAACCATTTGCTCTGGCTGGTGAATGAGCGACAACGTCATGAGCGACGGTCCTCACAGCCAAGCAACTGCTACCTTGATTTCAGCTCTGCCCTTTGAAAAAGATCATCCCAGCTGGTCTTGTTGATGGTTTATACCTACCTGCTCCACCCTCGCACAGAGGGCAGAGTATAGCATGAGGGCTGAGTATCCATCTGCCTACATCTGGCAACTCTGCACATGGCCTGCAAGAAGGCTAGAATGTGTAGAGGCCAGAGAAGACCAGAGGGGATCTCCATCTAAGCAGCTATGGGGAGGTGCTCTTCCTGCTGAATGAGAATTTTCAGGTGTGTGTGGGGTGCCTCCTTTTGCCATTGTGACCTTAGGAAAGTAGTAGATATTGCTTAAGTCCAACTCCTGGCAAGGAATTTTAGCAATGAACTGGAAAGTAATACCTCCAGTCCATCACAGCTTGAGTCTAGTCTGAACCATTTCATTCTAGGAAATTTTCATTAACCTTTGCTCTATTTGCTTTGCTTCCCTTTGCCCTCTCCCAACTGTGTTTCAACTCTGTCAGCCTCTACATC
This sequence comes from Phyllotis vaccarum, assembly GCA_033318265.1. Classification (NCBI taxonomy): domain Eukaryota; kingdom Metazoa; phylum Chordata; class Mammalia; order Rodentia; family Cricetidae; genus Phyllotis; species Phyllotis vaccarum. The sequence goes on along the minus strand of JARWLC010000009.1, from coordinate 135,716,278 downwards.
TATGTCACACAAGTGAAAATTCCCTCTCTCTCTCAGCTCTCTCCTCTCTCTAGAAACCAACTAACAATATATACTTGACATACATAAGTGATTTGCTAAATATTGGCTGGATAAATAAACAGTAAAAAGCTGTCAGACATCTGTAGTGTATGTTACATATGAAATTAAGTCAGTATGGTAATCATATTACCATTGAAAAAGTGCTAAATATATTGTTTTCATAAGAAGGAAGGAAAAGAGAATTCACTTACTTCTGTGGTAATGGGGTTGGGAGCAGAGGCAAGAGCTGCATATACTGCCCCAAAGGCAGGAGAAGAAAGATTAGGGTGGATAGAAGCAATGCTTTTTGTAGAGCTTTGGAGCTAAACAGAACTAGCACCATAAATGTAGAAACAGCACAAAAGATCCCAATTGAATAAGATCCCAACTGAATTACATTTATCTTCACTACAAAACTCTCTAACTATCTGAGAAATCGATAAATACATTCATTGTTTCATAGCCAAGTACCACAAGCAGTAGCTTAAGATGCCTTTTTAAATTTATTTTAAGTTACATTTTGTTTGTGTGAGTGTGTGTGTATGTCTATGTGTGCACACACACACATGCCCACAAGTATGCACCATGGCACATGTGTGGGGATGTTTCAAATTTAATAAAAACAGCCTGAGATATCAGAGGGATCTACCCACAGTCAGTGTAGGAGGATCAGACAGTGGTAACTCACACCTTTAATCCCAGCACAGGGAATATCCGGGAGTGGTGACGTATGTACGCCCTTAATCTGATCTGAGTTTGAGGTCATTTTAGTTTACAGAAGGAGTTCCAGGCTCCCAGGCAGGCAATGGTGGTGCCACACCTTAACTCAGGGAAGAAGGTATTAAAGGCAGGCATAGAAAGACAGAGGAGGCAGAAGAAGCCAGGAGGAGTGAGGCTGAGGAAGCTGAAAGACAGCTGGGTGATATCTGACTGTGGTGTTTTCTCTCTGATATCTCAGCCTTTCCCAGAGATCTGGCTATGAGTTTTATTTATTCGTGCAACACACATGTGTGGCTATCAGATGACAACCTGAGGCAGTTGGTTCTCTCCTTCCACCATGTGGGTCCTGATTACCAAACTCAGGTAGTCAAGTGTGGTACCAAGTACCTGCATCTGCTGAGCTGTCCTGCCAGTCTAAAACATCTGCTTTCTTACATTGTGGTGTACATTCCAACTTTAACTGGTCAAATCTGCTGTTTGACAGCTGGGTAACCTGCATGAGACTGATCTAAGCCCTCTGGATGTGGATGGCAGGTGGATGGTGTAAGCAGATTCTGGAGCCTCTGGCAGAGGGACCAGTATTTATTCCTGGTGCATGAACTGGCTTCCTGGAGCCCATTCCCTACAGAGGAACACCTTGCTCAGCCTTGATACTGGGGGGAGAGGGGCTCGGTCTTACATCTTCTGGATATGCCAGACTGCATTGATTCAGTCTGGGAGTCCTTACCCTCTGAGGAATGGACTTGGGGAGATGGAATAGGGGGAAGCTGGGGAATGACTGGGAAGAGGGGAGAAGGGGAAACAATGGCGGGTATGTTAAAAAAAAAGACTTTTAAATAAAAAAAGTTAAAAAAGAAAAAACAAATGTGGGTGCCTGTGGAGAGCAAAGCTCTGCCTAACTCTGACCCAAGGTCACGTTTCATGATTCACTGGCAATTACAGGATCAGGCTGATAGCAGATCTTGTTTACACCTTGTTTACTGTTTACGACTTTTGCTGGAAATGGAATGTGCCCTTGCTCCTCCACTCTATTGCGCTCATAATCTCAACTGCCTTTCCCCCTTTCTCCAGCTGCAACCTACTTTTCCTTTCAAGGTTAGCAGCAAGAGTAATAACCAACCCCTTTACCCTATATATACTCAGTTCATTCTCTTAATAAACTATGAATCGAACAGATCTATTGTCCTGCTCTCATTCTTTACGTGTTTCTTGTCTCTCCCCCATTCTCACTCCCCGCCTCCAGGGTCTCCGTTGACTTTACCCGTGGGCTGGGGCAGGTGCCCTTGTATTTGGTGTAGAGATGTTTAGAACTGAGACATCACCTTGGTGGGCTGACCTTTGATGAATATAAAATGTCCTTCTCAATCTCTTTTAATTAATTTTTGTTTGAAATCTAGTTTATTAGATGTTAGGGTAGATATACCAGCTTCCTTCTTAGGTCTGTTTGATTGAAAAGGGTCTTTGGTGTTGAGGAGTGTCTTTTGTATGCTGCAGAAGGATGGATTCTGTTTTCGTTTCCATTCTGTTAGCCTCTGTTTTTTGTTTTTTGTTTTTTTTTTTTTTTTATCAGTGAATTGATTCCATTGATATTGGGCGGTATTAATTACCAGTGATTGTTAATTTCTGTTATATTTTGTTGTTGGTGGTGATGGTAGTGTGTGTATGTTTTCCTTCTACAGGTTTTTCTGGTGTGGAATTATTTATTGCCCATGTTTTCAAGGGCTGGAATATTTTTCTAGTGCCTTATTAGGGCAGGGTTTTTGATTAGATATTTAGATATTGATTACATTTGTTTCCCTTCTTTGGGTTTTTCTGGTGTAGAATAATTTATTGACTGTGTTTCCTTAGGTTGGAGTTTTCCTTCTAGTACCTTCTATAGAGCTGGGTTTGTAGATAGATATTGATTAAATTTGACTTTGTTATGAAATACCTGTTTTCTCCATCTATGGGGATTGAAAGTTTTGCTGGATCTAGTAGTCTGCACTGCATCTGTGATCTCTTAACAGCTATAAAATGTCTGTCCAAGCCCTTCTGACTAAATTTAGAGTCTCCATTGAGAAGTCAGGTATAATTTTGATAGCTCTGCCTTTACATGTTACTTGGCCTTTTTTCTTTGAAGTTTTTAATATTCTTTTTTTTATTCTGTATGTTTAGTGTTTTGATTATTATGTGGCAAGAGTCTTTTTTTGTTCAGTATATTTGGTGTTCTATAAGCTTCTTGAACCTTTGTAGGCACATCCTTCTTTAGGCTGGGAACATTTTCTTCTATGATTTTGTGGAATATATTTTCTGGGCCTTTGATAAGAATTCTTCTCCTTTTCTTCCTATTATTCTCAGGTTCTGTCTTTTTATAGTGTCCCAGATTTCTTGGATGTTTTGTGCTTGGAATCTTTTAGATTTAACATTTTCTTTGACCAATGAATTTATTTCCTCTATTGTATCCTCAACACCCGAGACTCTCTCTTCCATCTCTTGTATTCCTTTGGTGATGCTTGCATCTGTAGTTCATGTTCACTTACCCAGATTTTCCATTTCCAGAATTCTTCCACTTTGTCTCCCAGTTTGTGTTTTATTTATTGCTTCTGTTTCCATTTTCAGGTCTTGATAGTTTTGTTTCCATCAATTGTTTGTTTTTCTTGATATTCTGGACATTCTTAAGGGATTTATTGATTTCCTACAATGTTTTAGTTGTCTTGTCCTCAATTTTTAAAGGAATGTTTTTCATTTCCTCTTTAAAGACCTCTAACATCTTCATAAAGTTATTTTCAAGATAGTTTTTGTGTACTTCAGCTGTGTTGGAATGTTCAGATCTTGCTGTGATAGGATAACTTGGTTCTGGTGGTGGCATACTGCCCATTGTGTCATTGATTGTGTTCTTATACTGGCACTTAGGCATCTGGATTTGGGATGGTTATAGGTCCAAGTGGTCACTCCTGTGTTTGTCTTTGTTGGATGGGTGTTTTTTTTCTTGGTTTCTGTTTCCTCTCTGGCATTCTGGCTTAAGTGTCCAGGAGTCTGGTGACTTAAGAAGTGACTGTAGACTAGTGGGTCTTCAGGTCCAGTAAGATGTCTTGTTGGGTTTTGGGGGATCCTGGATCCCTTGATCCTGCCTGGCCTCTGGTAAAACCAAAATCTTCTTGGGTCTCTAGATCCAGCCTGGCTTCCACTAAAGGCTGAGTCATCTTCTGGGGTACACAGAAGCAGCCTGACCTGCAGTAGAGCTGCTAGAAAATTCTAGAAATGAATACATCATGAGTTTTTAATTGTACAGTGTTTTAAATATCTAAAATCTCAGGCTACCTATCTCCATCCTATTTGGTATTTGAATTATCCCTTTACCCAACATATCTACCCCATAGCTACAGGTATCCAGTGAGTCTACCCTGTAGAAACTACCTGCCCTTTAGTCCCATGGCTATCTCTACAATTACATTGATTGTCTTGTCATAAAGCTTGTGTTTAAGGATACCTTGCTTTACTTCACAGAAGCTCTAGGGTACAAAAGTAGAGATGCTGGTAATTTGGATGCATCAAAAAGAAGTCACCATCTGCATGCTTTAACAATGCAGTATATGGTGAAAGTAATGCTTTGTAGTTCTTGAGATAATGCTGTAAAGGATGATGTAGATTTTGCTGGGTGTTTTTAAAATATTCTCTAGATGACTCATCTAGGATACTACTTTCTGTAACCCAGATATCATGTTCTGAGAAGTCCCAATTGCATAGGAAGGCTATATACAAGAGATAAGTCAACAGTAGTGGCCAACAACATCCTTCAAGAATGTTGAAGATATTTGGCCAACAACATCCTTCAAGAATGCCAGTGTCAGATATTTGGGTAAAAGAACTTCTGGTTGATTTCAACACCCAAGTACTTCATCATCCTTCAAGCTATGGCCTCAGACACAGTAGAAAAACAGCTGCTGCACTGATTCCAATCCCTCACTCACACAGCTCATATGCACAGTAAAATGGTCACTGTTTAAAGGCATCACTTTATTACATAGCAGAGTAATAAATGTAGGGTAGTTTTTCAGGAAGCAATAGATAACCAGATAACTAGATGACTGCTTTACAAAATGATCGCAAAGATTGAATCACATAGATTACACTGACCATGTAGCCACCCAGTTTGCAAAATCTTTAATAAATGTTGCTTACAAGATGTGTGTCAATGGAGGACTGGTAGGATCAGCAGCCATAGCAAATGACCTTTCCAAGGGTGTCTGATGTGCCCAGTTCATTTAACTTACATGGTTCTCAGAGGAACCTCTGAACCTTTCCTATCACTTCATTCCCACAAGGGCCCCAGATTGACAGTGAGTCACTAGGCCCTAGTGCAAGTTACACGGGTGGCTATTGAAACCCAAGGCTCTGACTACAGGCTTCTGTGCTTAGCCAAACTTTGAGGCTGTGTCTGTGACTGGGGACTCCAGAGTCATCCATGAAAGAATCACATGTGGAACTGGGAGATATAATTGGCAGAGGAAAGGAAGGGTGATATAGAGAATGCAGGTACACTGAAGGAAGCCATGAAGCACATCCTTCCTTCCCCCATATACCTGATATTCATGGGTGGAGCAAACTGGTGTTTTCTCTCCCATGGAGTTTTGGTATAGACACATTATAGCACAGAGGATTACAGCTGGTCCCACAACTAAAGCACAGTGCATCTTCAGATGCATCCAATTAATATTTTTTTTCTCAATAAAAGCAAAAACCTCTCTCTCAGGAGAGCTCTCTGTAGTAAGAGATCTAATTTCAGAAAAGTTTATAATGTTCCTCGTTTGCTTGATTATTATTATATTTATTGTTATTTTATGTGCATTAGTCTTTTCCTGTATGAAAGCATCAGATCCTGGAGTTACAGATAGTTGTGAGCTGCCACGTGGATGCTGGAATGGAACTTGGATCCTTGGGAAGAGCACTCAGTGCTCCTAACTGTTGAACCACATCTCCAGCCTCTTATGTTCCTTATTAAATTGAAAGGCACAGTAGACTCAGAAGTTCCAGTCCACTCGCCCCTCTGCTCCTTCAGTGATGACACTGGGAAAGCTCCCCCCACCAAATGCCCCCAGGACTGTGTTAGTCAGCTGAGGACACACTGGGTCATCCTACTGTAAACAAAGCAATGTTATATTAGTGCCTTCCATGACTTCAGACTCCCGGGGATTCTCCCCACCATGGATCAAAACATTCAAAAGATTGTGTTTGTGCTGAACACATAGAGAATATTTTTCTCTTGTGCTATTACTTAGACTGTGTAGCCTTACCATTATGTACATGCATTCTATATGTATTAGACACTAGAAACCATATGGAGGTGGTTCATGGTATGCAGGAGGGTGTATGTAGGTTATGCACAAGCACCAATGGTTTTATATAAAGACTCTGAGCCTTTTATTGTGCAAATTGTAGACCTGGGTGTCTGCAGAGGGTCCAAAGCTGGCATGGCAATCGTTGCTCCTTGATAAAATTCCAGCATTTGGATATTGCTGACCATACTTCTCAAGCACCTTTTAACTTTTATTTTTAATGATTCTTACAATTTAAGTCTTTCCCTTTGGGAAATTTTGTTCAGACTTTGGTAAAGAATAAAAATGTGTATGATGGTAGCCTTCCTAAACAAAATAACTTTGGAAAAAAAAATTCTGCCATCGAGAAACCAGGAATCCCATTGTGCCTAATTATACCAAGAGCAGGAAAGTTAGAGATTTGCTAGACAAACGTGATCCCAAGGATGCAATGCTCCTCGTCCAGATCCCCGAGCCTGGGGCAATTCAGAGCAAGAGTTCAGTTAGTGAGTATAGAGAAATCAGAAAGGTTCGGAATACTAGAAAAAGAGTAAAACCTCAGGACCTTCCCTTTGGGGAACACATGAGGGAACAGGCCCATAAAGTAAGTCTAAGACACAAAGGGACACTTGTAGTGGGAGATTTCTGGCTCGGACTTTCGGGCCTAACCTCAAGGTTTAGGACCTACTGACCTGCAGACCTGCTGAGACACACAGATGCTTTCAATAGTTTTAGGCTGATTGACCTAAGGCCCAGGCATATAGCTTGCTAACTCTCTACCCTTCATCTAACCCATGACTCATCCTGTTCAGCCATGTGGCTCTGTACCTTTCTCTAGAGCAGCATAGTTGTCCTCGGCTTCTTCCAGCTTCTCTCTGGCATTCTCTCTGGCATTCTGCTCTGTGCTTCCTGTTCTCAAGAGTTTTCTTAGTCTGGTAGCCCCGCCCACACTTCCTCATGCCTTTGGCCAATCAGCGCTTTTTATTAAACCAGTGGGTGGGACAATTATTTACCACGAAACAACACAATCTTCCTATAGACACATTTAGGTAACAGCTCAGTGCTTGTCTCTTTGAGGGATGAAAATTGCTCTTAAATTGTAGTATAGTGTCTAGTCCCAGAAATTCTTTTCCCAAGCTTGGACTTTTGGATAAAGGTCCCCATTGCCTCAGGGGCTGGAAGAAAGTTCCTGCTGGCTACAATGGAAGTTACTCTTCTTTATTTCAGGCAAGAGGAACTTGTGATCCTATCATTAGCATATGACTGATGCCTATTGTCAAAGTCAATGTTAGATTCCTCAACCCCTGTTCTCTAGTCACACCACAGCTCACATGCCCTTTTCTCCTGTTTAATCCTATGTGCAACTATAGAGTATAAAATGTGTGTTCTTTTTTCAATGAGTGCACTGGCAGTCATCTCCATTCATCCTCAAATTGTGTCAGCCTCCTACCCAACTCCACACATCTTCTTTGGGAGCTGAAATGTGCCTCCACACCCACACACATATGCAGAAGCTGGTCTTCCTCCCCAAACCCAAGGGGTGACCACATTATTAAAGAATTTTGTTTGCAGTGGAATTTCTCCAACTGTAGAATCAAGAGAGCTGGAACAGTGACAATAAACTAAAAATGGATGCAATGTTCTAGAGTGACCACTGGCCGGAAATGAGGAGAGTGGACTGGGTAGATCATCATGCAGGGCTTTGGGTGAGATTTTAGGGCTTGACTGTACCAGAGCTTGGGTTTGGCTTGATAAGACTTTGAAACAGAAAACCTCTTTTGAAATAAAAGTCAGTGTGCTCACAGTGTTTGTTTTTCCTTTGAAAATCCTACCAGGCTTCCAGATCTGTGATTCACGTAAAGCACACTTTCTACTCAGCAGCCTGAAAGGTGGAGGTCTCAGTTCTTTAATTCTAGAATCTTCTTTCATCCCCCAAGGTTTATTTGTCTCCCAGAATAGCTCATGGGCAGTCATAGGCACACTGGTTTTGTTTGGAAGTGGCCAGAGCAATGGGAATAAATGCTTAGGTCATTTCTCAGGAAGTAGGTGAACCTTAGTTTGGAGGGTCATTGCTAGGGTGATAACTGGCAGTTTCTCTGAGGTCTTCTGTGAGCCTAGTTCTGGGGCTGAGGAGCAGAGAGGCCACAGAGATGGACAGTCTTAAGTTTCATCCATTATGAGCATGACAGGTAGTAACATCTACACCTTGGGGACACTGTGGTCACTAAGCAGAACAATGAGCTATGAGGTCTAGTGCAGTCTTGCAAACAGAGTTCACAAAACAAATGAGAGCAAGGTCTAAACCATTGCCTGCTACGATCCACACTCTTTTCCCTTCACCTTTCAATTTTCCTTTCCCTATCTTTTGTCCCTGTTGTAATCATGTTTGATCTGATATGATACCCTTTACCCCTTTACCCAGGTGACTGGCAGATGGCTGTAGATAGAGACCTCATGCCCTGTGTGGGTGAGGTGAGAGGCGGTGGGTGGTGCCATGGCAGGAGAAAGGCTTTACACAGAAAGACTTTGTTATTATAAAGAAATATAGTGAGAAGGAGAGAGAAGAGAGAAAAAAAAAAAAAGAGAAGGGAGAGGAGAGAAGAGAGGGGTGTGGAGAGCTTGCTCCCAAGAAAGGAACAAAAGAGTAAACAGCTTGACAGTCAGAACTCAGGGCAGGGCATGGCTTCAGGGGCTAGAAAGGAATCCTAACAGTCCTGATACCAAAAGACAGATTTTTCGTTGGTTCCTTGTAACAAATACCCTATGTCTGGAAATTGAGTTCACAGGGGAGCCATGCCAAACCCTGTTTCTGATTTCTCCTCAGTGATCCCCTGTAGACTCAGTCCTATTAGTCCTGGCCAGAGGATGAGAAGACATTTATCCAAAATTGTGTTTCTGGGCTCTTGTCCTGTGCCCCACTTTTGTGCCATACAAGCCTTCAGCTGCCAAGACAATCCTAATGACCCCTGCTTGAGTTTTAGGACAGCAAATGAATTTGGAAGTGTTCCACCGCCCCCACCCCAGCTCCAGGACATACCCTGTAACACAGTTCACCATAGGAAGGTGGCCTCAGGACTTGCTGTGGTCCATAGTGCTTTTCCCTCACATGGCCAGTCCTTAATACAGAAAATGAGTAGGCAAATTTTCAACATTTTTTTCCTCCTTGCCTGATGTGGGAATGCCTTTCTGTATGCTGTGAATATCAATCTTTAAGTAAAGGAGCTGTTTTGGGCCATGACAGGCACCATAGAAGAAGTAGGAGGAGGAATCAGAATAGGTAGGAAAGGAAGGGCGGAGTCAGAGGCAGACCGAGCTGAAGCCCAAAGGATCAACATGTAAGGAACACAGGTGAGCCATGGGCCACATGGCAGACAGATTAATAGAAATGGGTTAATTTAAGATGTAAGAGCTAGCTAGAAATGTGCCTAAGCCATAGGCTAAACAGCATGAAGTTAATATAAGTGTCTGAGTTATTTCTGGGGGCCTGAGTGGCGGCGGCTGGCTGCTAAGGGGTCTCAGGCAGCAGGTCTGTGGGTCTGGGCAACACTTGCCTGATGCTTTTCCCAGACCTGGTAGCATCCCAGGAGAGAAGAGATTAGCTCACAGATGTGTAGAACAACAGAAACCTTTTTATAGATTTTTAACCAATTAGATCTTCCTTATACTGTGACTTGGAATCTCAGGTTTGCTGTCTACCATGGACAGTGGTGATTAAGAACATGTGTCTGGAAACCCGAGGGCTGGCCCCACAGTGAAGAAAATAAGAGCAGCAAGGGCAGAGTGGAGTCTTCCTTTGGGATGGCCACAGCCCTACCTTCCCAGTTCTGAGATCCTGCAGTAGGCTACTCGGGTCTTGCTCTTCCTGGCGTTGTGGATGAGTCTGTTAGAAACCCCTGGCTCACTCTTCAGGTATTCTCCATTCCATGTGTTCTATTGGGTTTGCCCTCTTATGAATTCTACTTGATTTACATTTATGATTCACAAATATAGCTAACCTCAAAAATATGGATGCTTCTGTTCCCCTGTTCAAGGTCTTTCTTTTGTTTTAAGTTTGTATATATTCCTCAGTTTCCAAGAAATCTATTTTCACCTGAGTCAGCACAGTGTAGCTGAGAGTTTAACAGGTGACATACCAGGGGGAAGGGGTGAGATCTTACTCTCAGGTATACTACAGCAGGGAAGAGTCCAGGACACAGCTCAGAATCATTCATCTCCCCAAAAAAGAAAAAAAAAAAAAAGCGGCCATCATTGTACACCAGGTACTGTTCCAAGTATTTTTATAAACATCAAGTTATTTATTCCTAGTAATTCCACAAGAAGGTGCTATGATTGCCCCCATTTTACGAATGAGAAATTGAGGTAGAAAGAAATTAAGTAATTGCATAGTTTACACATGACAGAGCCTGGGAAGATGCTATTTAATACGGTCTTCTTCTCATTGTAGTTTCTGGTCTTGGTTTCTGTTGTTATTTTATTTTATTTTTGGTTTGGTAATTTCATTTGTGAGGGCACTGTGTTTACATCCTCCCCCTCTCCCCCTCTCCTCTCCAATTCTTCCTGTGTCCTCCCAAAAAATCTGACTCAGATTCACCACCTGTTCATATGTGTGTGTGTGTGTGTGTGTGTGTGTGTGTGTGTGTACATTCACTCATTTGTATGTGTTTAGCACTAGTTCCTTAAACTAGGCTCTCTTTCTTGAATAAACAAAAGGAAGAACTAACCCTTCCTCCCTCCACAGCCATTGACCAGTCAAAGCTCTTCATCTAAGAGCCAGAGCTAGTGAAAATTTCCTCCATCCATGTTTGAGCGTTAGCTACGTTTGTTAAGAGTTCATGGGAGCAAAGCATCACTGTCCTGTCCAGATGGCACTCTCACACAGCAATTGTCCTGGACCTCAGCACCAACCTCCCTGCCTCCTATTACTCATTGTTCCTTGGGCTTTTGTTTATTTATTTAATTATTTTTAAGGAACTGTCTCTATATGGTCTCAAACACATGATCCTCCTGCCCCAACCTTCCAAGTGCTGGGATTGCAGGTATATGCCCCCACAATGGGCTTTATTTGCTTTCGTTATTAAGACTTGACTCTTCAAATTTACCGCATAAAGAAGTCCTTCAAGTTCAATCACACTCTGCAGTCACTGTCAAGGAAAGCTTGAATTTTGAGCCATACTGAACCATGTTATAAAATTGCCTGGTGACCCAGCACACACACTTGAAAACTTGACCCGAATTAGAGGTACAGAAAGCAAACCAAGAGAGCTGGCCAACAAACATTTGAACCCAGAGCCAGTCATATAGAGTGGTCAGCTATAGGCACCATTCATGCACAATTCTTGTCATATATTCTTCACATATGAACACCACAGAAACATATTGTCACCTGTGAAATTAGAACCTAAACTGAAGAATTGATTCAATAGATTGCTCTGTGGCCATGTTTGTGAGGCATTTTCTTAATTGTTATTTGATATAGAGTAGTCCAGCCCATTGTGGGCAGGGCTATTCCTAGGTATTTGGGCTTGAGATATGCAAAAAAACAAAAACAAAAAAAACAAAACCAAACCAAAACAAAACAAAAAACCCGTAGTGGAGAAGTCAGGAACAAGCCAGTAAGCAATGTTCCTCCATGGTCTTTGCTTTGGTTTCTGCCTCAAGGTTTCTGTTTGGGTTCCTGCCCTGACTTTCCTCAGTGATATGGTGTAATGTGAAATTGTAAAAGGAATAAATTCTTTCCTCTCCAAATTGCTTTTGGTCATGCATGGTGTTTATCACAGCAACGGAAAGCCAACTAGGACAATGCTTTAGGCAAGCTCTCCCAGAATGTTCCAGTTCACTCACTTTACCAAGCATCATGCCCCAGCTTTAACTGCAGTGCTCTTAGCTCTTATTTACTCTTGCCTGGGAGCAGATATTTTTGGTTCCCAGCTGCCAGCTGTCATGTGTCAATAGAGAGGCACTTCTGGAATACTGTCTGTGGTACTTGTGGTGGAACTTTCCTTCCTGTTCAGGAGAATAACCCTCTGGGCTTTAAAACTGCCCAGCGCTCTATGTCCATTACAACTGGTTAAGAAGGCAAAACTTATGGTAATGAAAATCAAGTCTTTAATCCCTGGACTTTTGGGACATCTGGTGATGCTGAATATTTAACTCGCATACCGTTCTGTTGGCTTGGGACCACAGTCTCTAAAAAGATGGGTGTACATCTTATTTTGAGAGAGTATTGCTTTCTCTTTTGGGTGAAGATACACACCCATTTGTGCACATGTGGAGGCTGAAGAAGGATATTCAAGGTCGTCCTTTACCCTTTTCTGCATCATTGACCTTAGACAGGACCGTTCACTGAACTGGAAGCTTGTCATTTTCTGCTAGGCTGACTGACTCGTGAGCTCCCAGGATCTGCCTGCTCCCCACTCCCTGCTCTAGTGTTGGGATTGCAGGGATATACAGCTGTGTCTGGAATTCTCAGTTGGTGTGGGTCCTCTATGCTTGCACAGCAAGTGTCTTATCCACTAAGCCCTGCCTTCCAGCCCTAAAAGGCTCTTGCAATAGCGATTCCAATCCTTGCTCACCATACTACAGACACTTTTTTTGTTATTTGTTTGTTGGGCTAAATGCTGATCAACTGTTTATATACCTTGGCTGATTCATCAGCTCAAAACATTAATATATATTCCAAAATTTTTTTTTGTGAATCTCATTTAGTGGCTTTATCTTGGCCAAAGGAGATCAAGGGCCCACTTCAAAGGAAAGTCCACTATGTCCTCCTTACTGAGTGACCCAGAGCTCCACCAAACACAGGAATATACCATTCTAGATCAACTTATTGGCTTAGTTCTAAAGTCTAAAATTACATGGACCCTGTGCCTCTTTTCCTGTTCAAATCCTGCTTCTTACTGTGTTTAATAATGCTCAGTTATTATGACTAGAAATAATAGTTCAAAGTTATCCCATTGCCAAGTTCCAAGATCAAACAGATTCCCTACTGGAATTTTTACCCCTGGCATTCAAGAACCATATCAAAAGTTTCTTGCATGATTCTGAATATCTATTCGAGCAAAATTCAAGGGAAGTCATCTTACCATGCAACAGAGCTTGGCTTATCATTTACAAACAACAGCATTAGTTTTTTGTGATGCCTATGGAAGGCAGGCCTGTACTCAACGCTGTTGAATTCTCTAACATTCTGCTTGAAATCTGAAGAAGAATTAGTTCTGGGGTAAGGTTTGCTTTCATGCTCATAAACACAGTCTGTATTCTGATGTGTTTATGAGATCTTAGTCTGAAGTGCTATTAAAATTTATTATTATTATTGTATTTGATTTTTTTTTTTGCCCCAGAAAGTTTGCAAAAGTCTTCTGACCAGGAGTGAAGATCCAGATCATGCATTACATTTGGAGGCCTGGAAGGACCTGCTGGTTTCCTTGAGGATGGGGAAAAAACAACAACAAAAAAAAAACATGTTCCTTGTTTGGAGGGTCTGAGGGGAGTGCTGACAAGTCAGTCCCAAGGCCTTCTGACCTCCCCAGCATCTCTTTCCATGGTTCTGGGCCTTTGTTTTCAGAGAGAACACAATCACTCAGAAGACAAGCCGACCCCTGATGTGATGAACTGTGGCCACCCTCATATTTTCTGTCTTAGGGGCCTCAAGAGGCAGCCACCAAAGGTACAGATGTGGATATGGAAATGAGTTAAATTCATCCTTTAAATGTGACATCTCCCAGCTCTAAAAAGACAGAATAATCATTATCACTCACATTCTAGTTTGTTTTCTAGAGAAAAAGAATAATTCCCCCTTTCCATGGCTCAGGAAATGCTGTATGACTTTCTTCTGCTATGGGAACAATCTGTCTTCTCAGACAAGAGGGAACACAATTTTGTTTCATTTTTAGCAATGATAGAGTCAGATGAGAGAGACAGAGAAACAGAGTAGTGTGATTGGATCCCACCCCCTAAGAACATAGTCTTTGCACATTTTCTGTTTGTTCTACACATGTATGCTAAGGTGTTTCCCCCAGGGTTCATGTGTTCTGGGGTGAGGTTTGCTTTCATGCTCAGAAACACAGTCTCTGTTCTAATGTGCCTCAGTGTGGTGACATCAGGGTTTGTGGGCCTTTAAGAGCTGTGGTCCAGAAAGAAACCACTTCAAAGGGCAGAATTTGGAAAGGATTATGGTATTGTTCATGGAACTCTCAGCAAGTTCTCATGCAAATGAGCTGTTATAGTCCCAGCTTCCTGTTTCATTGTGTTTTCTATCATGTATACCCAGCACCAGAAATCCTGTTACATCGATAGAAAATAGCTCAATACTGTGTATTTGATATAGGTGATGGGATGAACAAGCGTCAGAAGGTAGAAATGGCCCGGAGGCTTCATTCAGGTCAGTGCCTTCTCTGTTGCTGGGAAAAAGATGCCCCAGGCACTTGAGGTTTGGTACATTTTCTATTGCTGAGTTTCATATATTTTGCTATAAAAATATCAAAAGCATGGCAAGTTCTTTGCAGCAAACCTTACGGTAAAAATATTTCCCTCAAACTGAAGTCCTTCACCTCTAATACCAGACTGTGAAATCCTTTGCAGCTGCCCGTGTGGAACAGACTGTTCTGCCCTGGCTTTATGAGTGATAACTGCTCTGAGCGGCTCTCAGCTAGAGCTTTCCCCAAGGAACCAGGAACAGACTTGCCCATCACTTTTCAGAAAGAACCGCGAGAGCTATGTTAGCATCACAGCAAAGATTTTCAAAAGTCCTACAAATCGTAAAATTGATTTTCTCTTTTGTTTCTTTTACTTTAGTTTTTAAAGCACAGTTTCAATTCCCAGAAACTTCAGAAACTTTCCTTAACTGTCTAAAGAGAGATGGCTCAGGAGTTAAGAGCACTGGCTTTTGTTACAGACAACCCAGGCTCAATCCGCGACTCCCGCTCTGGGGAATCTGGCTTTGTGAGCACGGTATCCATGTAGAGCATATAAACATGCAGGCTAACCACCAACACCCACAAAATAAATATCAATCTTTTAAGAAATATCTTGGTTTTGAAATTTTTTTCATCAAAGGGGAAATTTTCAAGTGTGAGAATAGCAAATACCCTCACTGCTCCAAGATAGACTTTCACTCTGAAAATGAAAGGCATACAAAATGACTTCTCTGTGTGGGTTTGCTGAGTCTTTTAGAATCCCTCTTGAATTCAGTCTCTCAAAGAATGGCAACGGCTTTGTGTCCACTGGGAGACCATGGGAGGGAAGGAATCCTTCCTTGGTTTAAGAATCTCAGAGATCATTCTCCTGAAAAAAACTCTAATTGCTTTGCCTTCAGAGAGCGAAGAATCTGATAAGAACCTCACATCTTTCTTGCCCAGCAATTTTGAAGTTCATAACTTTTATAGCACATGTGTGTGTATGTATATGCATATAAGAATTATGATTACTCTATATGCAAATGCAATACACCGAGGGTTGTAACATGTGTTTGTTTTTTTGAAACAAGGTCTTACTGTTGTAGCTTTGGCTCTGGTCTGGTACCCATCAGACAACCCAAGCTAGCCTTGAAGTCACAGCAGTTTTCTTGCCTCAGGATCTAGAGTGCCGGTGTTATACATGCATACCATCACATCCAAGTGACTCTTTTCTGTTTAATTTTTTTCTTTTGCCAGAGACCCGAGAAAGTGAAGAACAGCCACAGAGCTTATAAGTGACTATTTGGCACAGAAGAGAAACTGGTCCAACAAGTTTTTGCCTCAAGACAAATTTTGTAAATACAAACAGGTAGGCAAAGGCCACTGCGGTGGATTTGTGCGAAACCCAAGCACCCTTTCAGTTCTTTTGGAGATAATTGTTTAAATGCCACATGCCTCTGTTTATTTGTTTAAAAATGATATCTAAATATTCTGCCTGGGTCCTAAAGTTGTTGTGAATCTTGGGAATGCTATTATAAAATATTAAGCATTGTGCCTGCCGCGAGCACAGTCACCAAGGTCAGTTTCCAGTGACATCAGTCATCATGGCCACCTACTGTGGGCATTGCATGAGAAAGTATGCAGTTTAGGTGCATAAAATATACTTGTGTGTGAGACTGTGGAGCCCATGAATAGCACCAACCAGGATCAGTGGCGTACAAGTCAAGATGAAGAACTTTTGGTCTCTATCCAAGAACTCACACCTAAAAGCTCATTTGTATGTGGCTTCTCAAAAGAGACACCTTTATTTCCTCCTTTAAATGTTACATACCCGTTTCTTATGTCATATTCCTCATGGTGATGCCTGCACAAATTCCCCCTGGCGTGACCTTAATTCAAACAGTAACTCTGAAGAGACTGTCAGTATCCGAGAGGTATGGTCACCTAAAGTCATGCTGATTATTCTGCCAGTTTCCACCTTGATTTGTGTGGAAAATGAGGTGAGGGCATAAATCAAGCAATTGGTGCTACCATCCAGATCTGGATTGGGGGCAGTTGGCATGGCATATGGATGCCAGTATAGAGTATTAGCTCTGCCCCATCCCTCCAACCTCCCAAGGATGACCCAGTACTCACCAGTAGGCTCCAACCTGCTCCTAGTGTTACAACCTGCAGGTCCAAAGCCATCTGCTGTACTGCTCCTGTAAATCTTGAGAGAAACCACTGGGGCTGTGCTCTGCAGCTGAAGTTTTCAGTGATTTTCAGAAAATGGAGTATATATGGCAGGAACCTACTGTAAATCATAAAGATTCTATAACCTAACATTTCTTTGGTTATTCACAGGTTCAGTGGCTCTCTGACAGAATCTGTTCTTTGAAAATTACTTTGTCTTGAATTCCAACTCTGCCTCAGAGGCAGGCAGTTGCAAGGTTTATTTATTCAATGCATAAACCCTGCTTTCAGGACTGGAGCCTTTCTTGACCATTCCTGTCTTCTACAAGCCTGAAGCAACTTACTGTGACACTGAACAAGTTACTTCCTAACATGTGCTACATGCAATTCTAGTCACATTATCACCATAGGTATATTTGCTCATTACAGATGGCAGTCTCACCAGTGACCCCATAGCATGTTTGTGTGTCCCTTCCACTGCATCCTTCTACATCCATTTGCAATAATATTTCTGAAAGTGTGAACAACTAAGGTATATTAATGTCCATGCCATGTGTTGGTCTCCATCTCTACTATACAGTGGGTACTGAAGTCTGTAATTCATGGACTTGTTGGTATTGCCTTGGATTCTGGCATCAAGAAAATGCCAAAAGCATTAAATCAAAGATAGCATACAGTTTGCTTCTTTATTCAAATGTCTTTTCCAATAATGAGAAATTGGTGCTCTCCTATTTTATTAGCAATAAAAAATAGAAGTAACAACAATTTGTCCAGCATTAACATGAGAATTTAGCCATGTGTCATCCTAGGAAAACACACACACACACACACACACACACACACACACACACACACACACACACACACACACTTACTTTAAGTGTTTTCTATAGCCACTTTATAGAAGAGGAAACAGTGATGCTTCCTTTCTGTTTACATTGAGGAACAGAACTCTTTGGGTTAGGTTGAAAATGCCCTTTGTCCAAGGGTCCTTATGTAGAACATCTTTTTTGAATGATCCTTTCAATGAGATCAATTCCTGTGCACACTACATATATTAATATACCCAGTTAATATACCAGAGGCCATCAAGCATTGAGAGACATGACTGAGGTGTGGGTTTGGTTTTCTAATATCATTGCAGAACAGGAACTTCAGTTTTCCTGGGCATGCTATAGCTGAAGAGATTCCACTTAGGCTTTCGTTGTCTGATCAGACATGAAACATGTTTTCACTGCCTGTCATGCCTGGGAAGAAAGGGGATTCCCATGTACTTGGTTATAACATCTGGATCAGCCCTGGAAATCACCTGGATGGTAAGCACTACAGACAGATTCACCTTTGTATCAGTCTTCTGTCCCCAGGAAAAGGCTGGTAGGTAAGACAGGTCTGCTAGCATGGGAAAACAATGTTCTTATAATGGTCTGAATAGTCCTTGTTAAGTGAGAATGCCTATCCAAAAATAAATAGTACTTCTTATAGCTCAGACAAATAGCTAAATGAAGTTTTCTATCATGAGAAAGTATCTTAGCAATTGAAATCTTGCCAGAAACACTCAAGTGAGTGTCTATATCAGCACCAATGTAGCCAATTGACTTCTTTCTTTCTTTCTTTATTTTATTTATTTGTTTTAAGACAAGGTTTCTCTGTGTAACCCATCTGTCCTGGAACTCACTCTGTAGACCAGACTGGCCTCGAACTCACAGAGATCTGCTTGCATTTGCCTCCAAAGTGCTGGGATTAAAGGCATGCACCACCACCACCAGGCTCATTTAACATTCTATTTTGCAGTGTTACACTCACCTTCAAGTATGAAATCCAGGAAGAATGTAAGACTGGGTTGAGTGTAAGCCTGGTACATGGTGTTGATGACATTGTTTCACAGTCAGTCCTGGCCTGGGGGGGGGGGGGCGCAGACTCCTATAGAGACGCTGAAGTTGCATGAGACAGTCAGTACAATGGCAAGTAACTGACCTTTGCTGTCATGAGAGAAAGACAGCTTTGCCCTCACACAACTCTCAGAAGCAGGCTCCAAAAGCTGCTCTGCAGACCCACTCACATCTCCGCAGAGTGGAGTGAGTGAACAGCCACCAGAGGAAACACCAGATTTAGAAGAACCTACTCAGCTGTCTTCTTAAGTAAAATACCCTGGCTCTTTAGCAAGAAATTAGAAGTGACTGTTTTTTTTTTCCTTGTGTAATTGTATGTCTGATCACTCCCAATCTCCCTTCAGCTAACCAAATCAGATTCTTTACTCATGTTTTAAAGAGATATGCTATAATATCATTTGCATATGCAAATATCACTATTTTAATAGCAAAATGTAGTGGCTTTCAGCACATTTGTAGGGTTATTTGTTTATTCTCACTAATTTTCAATTTTTTGTTCTCACCCGGAAACCTCTCACCTCATGTCCACGAGCTGTCAGCGTCCCCACTTGTTCCTCCATCCAGGCCCTGGCCACCACTCACATACTTTGTGTCTATGACCATTTGTGTATGTTCCCTGAAGAAATTCTCATTGCCATCCTCTGTCACTTTATAAGTTAGATTATCTGTACTTTTGTTGTTGCACTTAGGAGTTTTTACATAGCTATAATATGCTTTTTATATATAACATATATACTTGTTTTTATATACATAAAGCAATTTGCTCATTTCCCCATTATCTTTACTATTCTTGATGATTTAATTCCAAGTTTATTTTCTTAACTTTTTGTCAGTTTCAGTGTCATGGCTAGGAAGCCATTGCCTAGCACAATCCTCCTTCTAAAGATGACAGGTCTTAATTCTAACTCTTATTCTGCGATTGATTCTGTATTTACTTTGACCCATCAACTGATTAGCATAGAAAGCAAACTATGCTCATGGTTCTCATTGTCGGAGTTAGAGTTTACCGTCTGACATCTTCAGCACACTGTTCACTCACATCCTGAGGCTGACACGGTGTGAAATCCCTTCTACAGAGTTTTTCTTCCTCTGGTTCCGTGGCAGAGAGAAAACCCGATGTGCATTTGCCCATCTGCGTGCATAATTCCTTCCGGAAAATGCTCTTTATAACAAAGCATTTCTCCAACTGTTGCTTTGCTCCTGATTTTAGGAAATTATCTTCAGGAAATACCATTGCTGCTGATTGAGGCCTAGCCCCCAATAGCTTGAAGGATTGGAGCACTGGTATGGAGCACAGGATTATAAAATTAAGGAGCTAGTCTAACAGTTCTGTGTCAGTATAACAAAGATAAGGACATTGAACACCACCAGTGGAAACGTTCCTATATATTTAAGACATAAATTTGTTTTGCACCAATTATCTGGAAAATCGCCTCTGCTCCCTTTCCAATCCTTTGCTTCAGCAAGTCATTGTCTCACTACTGAATTGCTCTCTCCCTGTGCTGGCTGCCTATTGGAAATGAGGACTGCTGCTTTCTCATCTCAACACACTGACATTGTGTGCAAGAAATGTAAGGCTAACCTAGGAAGGGAGAGTGTGAAGAGCCCAGAGTGTCCATGGTACAGACAGATTTCCACAGTGTTCTGTCATGCATGGTCTGATTAAATAAGACGTTAGCATTTTTAAGCATAGGAAAAATAGGATTCTGACAACTTTGAGAACACTAAATATAGAGAAGGGACGTTCATGAGTTTCCCACCTCACCTATGAGGATTAAGCCGTGGGGACCATCTCTAAATTGCCTCTTTTGTGTGACTTTTGAAAACTGGTCACTCATTGTCCTATCCCTAAAGCTAGGCTTTTACTGTAGTGCTTGAAAACTAAAAATTTTAACAAAAGGAACTGTTTAGTTTCATCTCTGAAAATGAGTCCTTATCTGTTGTATAAAAAAAATGTATGTATATTTATGTAATCGTTTAACAAAGTACTGGTGGCCAAATGGTTTGCTTTTTGTCTGGTTTGGTAAGAGAACCTCCAAGAGCATGCTATGAAGATGCCCTGGCTTTCATTGTGGTGATCGTACATTCTCTTCAGTCTCAAATAGTTGAAACCACATGTGCAGAAAGACTATCTCCTGAACCGGCAGACCAGCTCTCATCAGAGAAATCTCATTGTAGAAGGCAACATTGTGATCCACAATTGGTCTCCAGGTAGAGAATGGGAGACTGCACAGTGCTCAACCTTAAATGAGACATTGCACTCACAGCCCACTCCTCAAGGCCCAGGGATCTTCAGGAGATGATAAGAACAGCCAAAGACAGTGGGTACCTTCAAGGAAAGTGTTCTCCAGACGCAGCAGGACAGTTGCACACAGGAACCTAGAACAGCTATGACAGAATGCACAAGACAAGACAAAAATCTCAGCACAGGGTGGGAATTGGGAACAAAGCCCCACTCTACTGGCCATTGAGAGTGCTGATAGAGGAGCCAGCAATCTATAAAGACGTTCTGCTGGTGTGTCAATCACACACCATGGCAGCCCATACCCAAGAAAAGCTGAGCAACACACATCGTATTTGGTGGGTTTGGAAGAGAGAGGGAGAGAGAAAAAATGAAGTCAAGGAGAGGGAGAAGCAGCAGAAGCTGAGAGATGAGTGCTGAACATGACCAGATGCATTGTGTGAAATTCTCAGAATTAATAAAAATGTTACTTCAAAAAGAAAGCAAAACCTGGGAGTGCATAGCAAGAAGGAGGGTCTGATAATTCTGTGACTCTTGGTTACATGAGAAAATTTTCTAGGTTGTGTACATCAGGCCTTGTCTCTCAGAATCCTCCGGGAGTAAACAGCTGTGAACACCACTGTCTATTGCGACACGGGGTGTCAAAGGGTTGACAAAAGGAAGGCATTGTGGCCAGTGAGCTTTTCAAGGGTCTCCAAGAGTGTGTAGTGCAAAACTGTGAGCAGAAAACATGGAGGATTGATGGCCTTCCTCTCATCCTTAAAAGCGAGTGACTGCGTGTTTTGTGAATCTTCTTCCTTTTCTATTGTTAAACATTTTTCCATGTGCAGATACTTTATTTCGGACAAATTCACTCTCCTTTCCATCCCAGAAAATTCTTCCCCTATTTCTCAACTTCCTATGCTCTGTTTTTAAAAATCCACTGAGTCTACTTTGTGGCATGTATGCACACAGGTGTAGGACCATCTCCTGGAAGACAGTTAATCTCTTATGTTCTTTATTCCTGTGGAAAAGTGACACTCTTTCCACAGCAGCCAATAGCTCCTCAGATGGGGTGGGACTTTGGGACTTGGTGCCTCCCTCAGCCATCAATGCTCAGATTTGGACTGGTGTGGGTTTGCACAGCTCTTGTGAATGTCGTCACAAGTGTTGTGAGTTTGTGTGTGCACTGCTCTACTGTGTCTGGAAAACACTACATCATTGTATCTATACACTGTCTCTGGCTCTTAGAGTCTTTCTAATCTGCCCCTCAGTCCCCACCGCTATCCACCACCCCCAGCTTCTGCAGTGGTCCCTGAGCTTTGGGAAGACAGGTGAAATACAAATGTCCTGTTTGGGGCTGGTTGAGTGACCTCGTTTGGACAAGCACAATCACAGTGATTTATATTTGCTTTTGTTTCTAACTGCTGAGAACTTACTAGCATTTAAGTACATATTTTCTATCTGTTTAAAATCACCAAGTTCCTTTGTTTGTCAGTATGTATTTAGCATTTATCTTGTTTAATGCCAGAGTAGCTCTTTGAATTGGATTTACCTTTGTTCGGGGTGACTCAGTTTCCTTTTAGCTGCTTGTTTCTTTGTCTGCAAATACTGGAGCACAAGAGGGTGGGTCTCCCTGCCCTTTGGTCCTTCTTGCCTTTATTTTCTGTTATCCAAAGAAGAGGCCATCAAAAATTAATGTTAAGATGACAAAGATCTCAGCTACTCAAGACAGTAGCAGCAATAATTTTTTCATGGACTTTATACATTTGTAAGTATGAATTATTCATGAGGTGCCATTTGGGGTAAAAGTCAGCTCAATGATAAATTTGAGCCAGCTTCAGAAAAAATATTGCTAAAGAAAGCTGCAAGAGTGTAGTGCTTCAGAATTTAGTCATGCTGTTAAAATATGCCCTCTCTATGCTTGAACTCAAATTCTTGAGGTTTGCAAGTTAACATTTCAGAGTGTAACAATTATTTTTTAAGTTGGCATTGATCTTCATGTTAAATTATTAAAAAGAGAAACTACTAGAGATTTGCAAAGATTGATGTTTTGTACAAGAATTAGTTAACTTTTCTTTCCCATGCCCTAAGCAGGGAGGCAGACAAAAAGCACAGAGCAGTCATCCATTTAGGCTACCAGGCATACATTTAGTTATATGGGAATATTTCTTTGGCCACAGGAACAAAGAGGTGGCAGTCACTCATGCTGTCCTTGAGAGTCTCCCCATTCAGATACTCTCTGCCTAAGAACTCCAATGGCACCGGAAGTAGTGCCACTAGCAAAGGGTCTAAGCTGCAACATCCTGGATAAACCTAGCCTTGACTCGGGCCCCTTGAAGGGAAGGATGCCTGGGAAAGATGCATTTGAAGATGTAGCAGTGATCACAGCTGCTTGTCCCGTCCAGATGCCAGCACCAGCTGTCGTGCCTCTCCTCCCCACTCTCCACCTCGTGCCTTCTGTTCACCCTCTCTTCCACAATGTTCTCTGAGCTCTGGGTAGGGGTGGGAGACTGAATGGGGTAATACAGATGTACCACCTATGATTGAACACTCAACATTTTGAATTGCTGTGTCCCTACATTAACCATTAACAGCAACCTTCTATAGAAAGGACCAAGGACTTTCTCTGATCAAAGTTGGGAGCAGTATAGATCACAGATAATATGGATATAACATAAACATTTAGAAGGAAGTTTGACAATGTGACTATTTAACAAAACAATATCATTAGGTTTGCCCTAAAGACTATGGCTTTCTTAGCCATGGGTTTTGACTATGTTTACAATACCCTCCTGCATGGTTGGTTTCTTGCCACACACATGTGCATATGGGCAGCACTAACTGGATTTGGTGAAATATTAAAAAAAATAGAAGAATGTGAGTCTGAAAGAGATGTTTTAGGGAGGTTGGGAGGAGCTGGAAGAAGAGAATAGGTAATGGATGTGACTAAGGAACATAAAAATTTCAAAAACAACATTCAAAGTCATCTTTCTAACTACATAGGGAGATGGAGGTCAACTTGGACTGCACAAGACCTTGCCACAAAAAAAAAAAGAAAAACTAAAAAAAATAAAAATTCATAAACAGATACTTAGGTATAATGTTTACAAATTATTCATGAAGTGAACAAGATTTTTATTAAAAGAGGAAGCCGAGCCACAATCATTTAAGTCTTGCAAACTGTGACTCCTTTTCTGAGTAACTCTTGAGACAACACATCTTTCCAGAAGTCCACAATGAAAACTGTCAGAGACATCTGAGAAAGGAATTCTGCAGTAATTCATACTGGGGGGGGGGGCTGGAAGGCAAATAGAGGAAATGCAAATAGATGCAAAACAGGAAGCAGCAGAGGTAATGGCATGCTTTCATCCCTGCAGCTCCATCCAAGGAGAAACATTCTTAAAACCCACCTTTCAGAGGGGAGAGAACTGAGAAGACCTTCTCAATTGCATGGACTTCCCGTGCTTAAACCTTTAAACAGATCAAATTCATGCCACAAAAGCTGGTACCACTTCTCAGGTCCTTTATTTTAGGGTTTGCATACTATTGTCCCAGAAAAAAAGAAGACTCTGAAATAGGATTTCTCAGACTATCACAGGATGACTTTTCTGGTAGGACGTTCTAACCTCTGAAGGCACCAGGCACATGTGCCATACATATGTACAGAAAGACAAAGCATATCTATACATACAATAAAAATAAATAAAATCTTTTTTAAAAGTGGCAGAACATGAAACCAGGACCTCCATCAAAGAGAGCAACTGAACAGTGAACGAGAAGATGGCTGTGCTGTCATTGCTAGTCATTGAATCATGTACATTAAATCCACAACGGGATACCACAATATAAAGAGCAAAATGGTTAAAACAGTGGTCACAGTTCTGCAAGGATAGGCTGCTGAGAAATGGTCACTCAAACACCACTGGTAGCTACATGAATGGCAGAGCCATTGTGGAAAAATAACTGCATATAAATATCTCATAAAACTGAATGTGTACATGCCAAACCCACTCAGCATCACCACTCCTATACATTTACCCTGGAGATAAAAAAAAAACAAAAACCAAAACCCACATAATGTTCATATCAACTCAGAGATGAGCTATCGATGGTATCTTTATTTGTAGGATCCCCAAACTGAAAAAATTCCCAAATGTCTTTCAGTAAGTGAAGGCTTAAAGAAATCAGATCATACCCACATCAAGAAATATTACTGGGCAATGAAAAAAGACAGCAGGCAACACAGTATTGATATACATCATGCAGTAGGCAGATGAATGTCATCATTAAATACACACACACACTTCAATTCTTGAAACTCATGACCATATTCTGTTATACAACTAAAGGTTCTTTTTCAACTATCAGTAAAGGAAATGGATCTTAAAATGGGGCACATGGTCTTGTATGATCTCAAGGAATCCAGTCTAATCATATGAATCTTAAGAGGGATTGTTTTCTCGTGTCTTGGGGACAGTTGGAACATGAAAAGCCAAAGGCTCCTATGCATGAAGGGACTGTACCTACTGCTGCTGGAAGCAGGCCACCTTGAACATAAGGAGGATGCACACAGCCTCCCAGTGCAGAGACTGGCTTCTGGGCTGACAATTACCAGGAACTCTTGTCTCACTGCTGCAAGACACTGAACCTCACCACGAGCCCCAGTGAGCTTGAGAACTGTTTCATCAGCAAAGCCTCAGAAAGGTTGGTTTAGGTCCTGAGACAGTCTAAGCAGACAGCCCAATTGTGCCACTGTGTACCTGGGATAAATCTGTTTATTTCATTTGGCAGGGAGATAATGCATGAAACATCTAGAGTGGGTCCCAAGAGAAGCGCACCAAGAAGGAAGAAAAAGTCTCCAAAGGTTATATACCGAATAATACTGTTGGACCCGGGGGTCTTTCAATACCATTTATACAATGTCCTTCAAATGGCAAAATTATATGGACGGAGTACAGAATAATGGTTGCTAGAGGCTATGGGAGGGGGAGGGAATGGCTGCATAATGACTCCTTGTGTTGAGAGAATTATTCTTTCCACTTGACTGCAGTGTGGATAAGTAAACCCCATATGTGACAAAACTGCACACAGGTAAATGTGTACGCATCCCTTTGTACATACATATGTACACAAGTACTCACCATTGACTGCAGAATTCCATTTTTCCCAATAATTTTCCAATCACAAGATCTTTCATTTAATCACAATTCCTTGCTTGTCAGAAGATCTAACATATTTATGGTTTCTTCAGATTGGGATGGGAAGTTTGGGTGGGCTGTCATTAGATAAAAGGCAATGTGTTATAGTCAGTAGAATGTATGCAGGTGTATGAGGACTCTGCTGTCTCTCTGTTGCCACACCTGCAGGCTTTTTTCTCAACACTTTAAGCATCAACTCTAGGTCTCTTTCCCAGGCAGACTTCCAAAAAGGCCGCAGCTTTGATGCATGTATTAAATATAATCACCGAGTAAAACTATTTCGGGGTTTTGTTTTCTGGAATGCCTAACTTTTGTCTACTTGACATACAGTAGAGTCACTTGGAAAAAGAGAACCTCAATTGAAGAATTGCCCAAATCAGGTTGGCTCGAGGGCAAAGGTAAATAAAGTATTTATTTTTTAAATTGTGAAATGATGTTGGAGGGCCCAGCTCACACAAGTACCAACCCTGGGTGGATGGATCTGGACTTTCATTTTTTTAAAAAAGGTAGCTGAGTGAGGCAGGAGAACTCACCAGTCAGCAGTGTTCCTCCATGGTCTCTGCTTCAGTTCCTGCTTCCAGGTTCCTGCCCTAAATTTCTTCCTTGGCTTCTCTCAGTGGTGGACTGTTACCTGTAACATGAAATAACCCCTTTCCTCCCCCAGGTTGCTTTTAGGCCAATGCTTTAAACTAGGGAGCTGGCATATACGTAGTGAGATGGAAATTCTAATCATCTTTTTTTCATGTTTCAGTTGGTTGCTTTTCTAACCCTTGAGGTGAGGTCCAGTTGGAAGAGGCTGTGTTAGACAACCAGCATGTTGTGACTCCTTATCTTGCTTGATACAGCAGAGCACAGCTGTCAAATTGTGAAATGATGTTGGAGGGTCCAGCTCCCTCTGCTTTTCAGAGTGTCCATTGGGACTGACAGCAAAAATGCCACAGACAAAATGATGTGAACAAACTTTCATTTCTCACAGTTCCTCCTGGAGGATGTTCAAGGTCGAGATGCCACTCATTGATGGAGGGAGGCCACCTTCTCACTATAGATAGAACACGGGTGAGAGAGCCTTCTCAAAAGAGCACTAGCTTGGCATGGTGGCACATGCTTTTGCTGTGGTCACTTGGAGGAAGAGGTAGATTTCTGTGAGTTCAAGGCCAGCCCGTTCTATGTAGCAAGTTCTAAATCAGACTGGTTCAAAACACTGACTAATTTCATACTGGCCACAGAAACATCACGGATACCCTCATACTGAGAGCTTACAAGACCGGGATCCAGCCCAGTACCCAAAACTGTTGTAGGTAGAAGTCAAGATATACAATGAAGAAAGCTGTAATTGGGGCTGGAGTGATGGCTCAGTAATTAAGAGCACTGTACTCATGTTCAAAACCCAGCTGTCAGTGGCACAACCAGGAATAGGGGACCTCAACTGAGAAATTACCTCCATCCCATGGACCTGCAGGTAGTCTGGGAGGCATTTTCTTGGTTGTTTATTGATGTAGAAGGACCCAATCCACTGCGCACTGCCACCCCAGGACAGGTGGCCCTGGGATGTATAAGAACGCAGGTTGAGCAAGCCATGGGGAACAAGCCAGCGAGCAACACTTCCTTGTTGTCTCCACTTCAATCCCTTCCTATCTCCAGGTTCCTGCTTGGGTTTCTGCCTGGCTTTCCTGGATGAGGGACTCTAAGCTGTAAGGTGAAATAAACCCATTCTTCCCCAAGTTGTGTTTGGACAGAGTGGCTTATCACAGTGACAGAAAGCAGACTAAAGCATGGGCTTATTTTAATATTTACCTAAATGCTAACTTTGGTGCGTGCATTATTTCATGTATTCGATCCAATGGTTGAAAGCATTGCTCTTTACCTTGTCGAAGATTAAATTAATTTGGCCTTCAAATAATGACATTGGCTTGCAACGTGTGTGAGTGTATACATTTCAGGTGGTATTTGCAAGAACTGCATATGCGAACCATGTCTCCTAATCAGTTTACTTAGAATATAGCATTAAGGCCACATCACATTAACAAGGGGAAATGGAAAGTAGATCTAATTAACTTGATAACATAAAATAGAGTGAACAAATGCTGCTTCAATTGTCTGATTTCTTGAGATGAGACTTGAGGGGCATGAATGACCTGTATTACATTATCACACTGTTACTGAATTCTCCATGGCTAACGTAGACAAACCCTGATTAAGAAGCCAAATTGGCACATTAAGTGATTTTTTTTTTCTATCTCCCACCTATCTGCCTCCCTATGATCTTTCTATTTATGTCTGCTTGAGCACAGTGTTGCTGTGGAGTCCACACTGGGCTGAATCAGGCTGAATTATTTACTATTCTTAGAAAGATTTTCTTGTTGTTTGGTTGTTTACAGCACTAATGGCTCCTGACTTCCCAATTTGATGATTTGGAAAATTTTATAAAATGTTTGGCTGTAAATACAAAGAACCAACTGTTTGCTCTTTCAGTCTGAGGGATTACTTCCGGAACTGCACAGCTGTGAAGTTGTATAGATGTTCAAATTCCTTGAATAAAGTATATTTTCATAGATTCTGCAAATACCTTGCTGAACACTTTAAATTACTTCTGGATTGCTTGTGTGTGTACAAGCACACGTGTGTTGTATGTGGAAGCGTGAACATGTGTGTGTGTAAGAGTGTGTGTATTTATGTGAGAGAGAGTGTGTGTATGTATGTGTGAGAGTGTGTGTATGTATGTGTGAGAGTGTGTGTATGTGTGTATGTACCTGCTTGTGGAGGTCAACACTGGATACCTTCCTCTGTCACTCCAGCCTTAGTTTTGTTTTGAGACAGGGCATCTCAGTGAATCTGTACTTTGCCATTTTTGGCTAGTCTAGCAGGTAAGCTGGCTAGTCAATATCTGGACCCATGTCCCTGCTCTCCCAACAAGGCGGTTACAGACCGTGCCACCATGCCCAGATTTCACATGGGTGTTGGGGATCTCAATTCAGGTCTTCATGATTGCACAGCAAATGAGTATGTCCATATCATCCCCCAGCTCCCACAGAATAAAATATAAGTGCAATATATTGTTTAGTGAATAAGGGCGAGGGGCTAATATGGATATGCCCAGTACAGTTTCTGTCTTTCAAGTATTTTCAACCTACTGTTGACTATATTGCCAGAGATGGGACCCTTTGATGCAGAAAGATGGCTCACAACCCAGAAGAAATTCTTCTGCATCTGGGATAGTTCCTTTCTATTTTTCAAGGGCTTTTGCATTGGACATTCTACAGATGATGGATTTTAATGTGTGTGTATATATATATGCACATATATACATATATATCTATATATCTGGTACCTATGTAGCACTCCTTAGGCCTGGGTGCGGCTGCCTGCTTATAAATGTTTAACTTGTTTCCATACCTGAATTTTCTGAGGGAGCATGCTTATGAATGAGGTGCTGGGATGTGTGCTTTGTTGTTTATTTTTCGAGACTGGGTTTCCCTGTTGTAGCTTTGGAGTCTGCTCTGGAGTCTGTTCTGCGAATTATAGACGAGAATGGCCTCGAACTGCCAGAGATCCACTTGCTTCTGCCTTCTCAGGGTTGGGATTACTGGCTTGGCTGGGATGTGTATTTTTAAAGAAACCTGCCTTGCTTTGCTTCGGGCAGGGAGAAACGAAGGGGACTCCAGCTCCTGACTGTGAATTTTGAGCTTAGCCTCGGCACTAGATATGGTTGTTGGAATTCTTTTCCGGTCCTCTGCACTCTGAGAAGCCAGAGGAACATCTGTGCACCCTCCACCCACACACACACACTTCAGAGCATGGGTACCCTACTCCCTGCGGAATGCTCAAACCCAGAGAAGAGTTTCGCTGATGATTGACGTGAAGACTGAATCCCGTCTGCAGACAGGGAAATGGTCTCCTTAGTATCCCCCTATTTCTAGGACATTCTTATACCCCTGTTCTTTAAAATGGTTTCTCCGGAACCTCCCACATAAGGAAGAGGCACGTTTTTCCTCCTTCCTTCGGTTTAGCTTTTCCCATCTGGCACAGGCTTAACACTTTTACATCAAACCTACAGACGGCCTGGGAGGCCAAGGTGGTGCTTAGTTTAGCATCAATGCAACACCGCCACCTTGTGTTATATTTCGGGGATGATGTACCACCAAGAACAATGTTAATTAGACAAGATGGGTTTTAGTGATAATTTAGAATGTCAAGATTAAGATAACAAATTAAGGATTCTTTGTCTCAACAACCATGTGGGAAATTGAGTCTGAGTTCTTAAAAAGTTTATAGGGATAAAAAATGGCAAACCTAGAGCATTTGGGTTCTAGCTGGGAGTGGTCCTGGCAAGCAAGGTGCTATGAAGTATTTTAATTTCAGGTTGTAATAAGGGGGTTTATTTCTTCATGCAGACAAGCCTTATAGTACATACCCACAGTACTAAGAAAATAACTTTGAGTTAAGACTATAAAAATTAAGGTAAGTCTTCCTGAATTACTGATGGTTTTCCTGAAGAAATGACCACTTCAGCAGCATGCTTTGTCTGGGCTCATTTTTAGAAGACATTTTGCATTCCGTTTAAGTTGTTACATGATTCATAAAGCACCTAATTGAGGTTATGAGGGGTACACTACAACTTCAGAGGCGTAGGCAATGTTGAACTGCCAATCATAAACTATGCTGGGGCATCCAGAAACATGCAAATGCTATTTTTTTCTTCCAAAGAAAGACAATATCAAAAGCTCCCAGGGGCTGTTCCCCTGTCTGGGAGTTTCTAGAGTTTGTTTCCTGATTTCTGTTAGCTTCCAGCTGAGTCATCTGCACAAGGACAGACCGTCCCTTTAGACCCCCAACCCCTGACCCCCATCAGCCATCACCAGGAGGTAATACGGTGGCCTGTAACCCTCTTCTGATTTCACCAGGCACTGCCTTGGTTGTTATCTCATTAAAAATACCTTCTTCTCTTAGCAGAGAGCCCTTTGTACACCATCAAGTCTGACCAGCCATAGCTTTCAGTCTTAAGAGGTCATTTCTCCTCCGTCTTGTCATTTGCCTGCAGAAGCCAGGCTCAGATCTGCTGGGAGATGTGGAGCAGTTTAAGCTTTAAAATGAGAGTTTTAAAGCTTCTGCACTGCACTTCATAGTGAAAAGGAATCTCCTTCCACTGCCAAGTTCTTGAGTTGATATGCTTATTTTGACTCCATCATGGCCATTAACCATTGACTTTTATCCACACAAAAATCGGGTGTTTTTAGTTCTGAATTTTTAGTTCTCTTAATCATACAATGGCAGGCTATATGGATTCCATCCAATTGCTTTCTTATGAAGGGGCAAGAGGTGACCATTTATTCATAATGGGATATTTATAACTTAGATAAATAATTGGATAGTGGATTAAGCTTAGAAACTACTAGTTTAATAATTGGGCACACTAATCTTCTTGGGCTGCCATGATGAAATATCACAGACCAACACTTAGCTTCTTTTAAAAAATAATTTATTATTTATGTGTGTCTGTCTGTGTGAGTGTATGGCATGTTTTATGCATACCTGGGAAGTCCAGATTCCCTGGGCTGGAGTTACAGGCAGTTGTGAGCAATCTGGTGTATATGTTGGGATCTGATGAACTCCGGTCCTCTGGAAGCAATAAGTGCTCTTAACCAAGTAGCCATCCATCTCTCCAGCCCAAACAAACAGCCTTTTCCTTACTAAGTTTTCTAGTAAAAAAAATGTGATTTTCTTTTGCCTAGAATGTTCAACTGTAAGAGACCTCTATACAGAAGTTAAAGTGTATGTGTGCTAAAGAATTTAACACTAGCTTAACATCTGATTCTGATGGAGAAAGTATCTATGCTCCACTGACATTGCAACTTTACTAGGTGCTCTATGGATATCAAATTCACTCAGGGGTTGGAATTCTGAGAGTAAATCCATGGAAGTAAAAGACATGGTGGTGGTGGTAAAACCTTACATTTTCTACAGTTTTACTAGTAGATTGATGAGAACCTTTTATGGAAATGCCCTGTTTTAAGTCTATCAAAATCAATAGTCACATAGAACTCATAGAGACTTCGTGAGCATGCACAAGGCCTGCACAAGTTCAAACTAGACAAATCCCATCACTGAGAAGTGGAAGTGAATACCAAGTCCCACCCTCGTCAAGAAGTTATTCGACATTGGTACCTTCTGGGAAAGGGAAAATCAGTGTTCTCTAATGGAATGCCACTGGGGATATCATCCACATTGTAGGACAGGCTTCGTGCCTAGAAGGAGTTGACCAACACAAAATGGACTTTGTGTGTGCATCCATGCATGTGTGGTGCACGTATGCGTGTGTGTATGTGTGAGTGTGTGTGTGTGCATGTGCATGTGTGTGTATGTGCGCGCATGTTTGTATGAGTGAGTATGCGTCTGTGTGTCTGTATGAGTGTGTGTGTGTGTATGAGCATGCATGTGTATGAGTGTGTGTGAGTGTGTGTGTGTGATTTTGTGTGTATGTGTGTATGTCTGTGTGTGTGTATGAGTGTGTGTGCGCTTTGTTTTGTATTGGTACTTCTTGTCTTATTATAATTTTTTTCCTGTCTGATTTTAATTTTTGTTGTTTCCCCACATTTATTTATTTATTTATTTATTTATTTATTTATTTATTTATTTATTTGTTTGTTTGTTTGTTTGTTTGTTTGTTTGTCTGTCTGTCTGTCTGTCTGTTTGTTTGTTTGTTTGTTTTGCTTGTTGGTTTTTGGAAAGTGAGCTAGTCTCAAGTTTGGTGGGTAGGGAGGTGGGGAGGAGCAAATCCTCAAAATCTCTTGCTGAGATACTTAAAAGGCAACTTCTTGGAAAAAGAATGTTCTTAAAGATTTGGAAAAAAAAGTTTAGTGTTTTGCATTTTTCCACAACTTTTACTAGGTTGTGAAGTTTTTGAGCCGAAGCTGAAAGTGGACATGAGTGGGACACACCCTTGTATAATACACACTCAGACCACGCTCCGGGAGCTTTTTAACTGCTGGGTTAGTGCAGTGAAACCTATGACAGGGAGGCTGGAGTTGTGCAGAGAAGCCACACTGAACATGTGGAAGTGTCTAAATATGATAAGAACATTGAAAGTAAAAATAGTCCCAGGCACTTCCACAGAGGCCATTGGCCAAGTACAGCACAGCCTGTCTTCTTCTCATGGGTTCCAATTCACAATCTGCTCCTGGGTGCCAGAAGATCCACCAAAAAACAGTTTGGAGAAAACAGTGACAGACCATTCTTACATTCCATGTAAATTATAGTGGAAAATGAATCCCTTGTATAAAGTTTTACAACCTAAAGTGCACATTTCAAATTGGCCCTGGGTCCATGACACATCTCCATGGACCACACATTGAAAATCCATATGTGGAAGAACAGGCTTGTCTTTCCCAGAAGAAAGCGCTGGGACACACCCAGCCATGGTATCAATAATTCCCAAAAGGCTTTACTAGAGAATCGGTGCCACCCTTGATGTCAGCCATTAGCCCCAAGCATGCAGGATGTAAACAGGTTTCTTCCTGGCCTCCTTTTCTCTAGCCCACACTTTTCTCTAGCTAGTCTTGTCCTCCCAACATGAACTGGCCTGGTTCAGCTCACCACTGCCCCAAAAGAAAGCTGGATCTGCTACAGAAGCAGCTTGTCTTCTTCAGATGAAAGGCGCTCTTGTTATCATCAGCCCACCTACAAGGAAGCACTTTCAATCAAGTTAAAGACTGTGCCTTTTTGGTGAGAGAGGCAGGAACTGAAAACAAATGATGAGCCATTGCTTAAGACAGTGATCTCCATCAGTTTGAACCCAGGCACCTGCTCTTGCTTACAAATGTAGCTGGTGTTGGGGAACTTGGAGCGGTTTGAATTGTTGGCGCTAATGTTGTGGATTAGGTACAATTTGACTTCAAGGGCATTTGAGTGAAATTGTGCTTTTAAAAGTCAAGCTGTGGAGAGAAGAGTCACTGGGCATCGATACATCAGTCTAATACCCCGGGAAACATGGCAAGTTGTAGGATGCATAGTCTGTCCTAGACAGTCATCTGCATAGCATACAGCCAGTCTTCCCGGCCACCCCTGTCTTCTTGTTCTTGTCATTTCCCAGGGCCTTTGGGACTTGGTGGGTCTCTCTAGCTTTGCTGAACACCCTCTTATTACTGACTCGTATCCATAGTGTGACATTCTTTTGATACAGAACAATTTTGCCATTTTAGAAATCTCTCTTTAAAACTTCCCCCAAATTACTTTTATGTATATGATTATTTTGCTTGCATGTACGTCTATGTACCGCATGCATGCAGTGCTCACAGAGGTCAGAAGAGGGCATTGGATCCCCCAGACCTGGACTTTCAGTTGTGAACCACCATGTGAGTGCTCGGCATGAAACCTGGCTTCTCTAGAAGAGCAGCCAGTATTTTTAAATCAGTGAGCCATCTCTCCAGATCCCTCATTTTGCTTTACTGATGAAACCTTTAAAGCAATGCGATCTCTATAATAGCACATTAGTTTTAACTTGTGAGATATTACATTTTCTACTCATTTGGCCTTTGTTTCAGCAAGAATGGAACTCCGGATGTTCCTTTGAACCCTTAGGGGCCATGTGGTGCTGAAGAACACTTTAACTTCTTCTGGCTTTAGTTGTCCTTGTTTGTAAAGTCAAATCATCATGACCCTGTACATGCTAAAGACTTATGGCAATAAATATGTGCTAGCTCCCTCCCCACTGTATCAAAGATGTCCAGTTAGTGGCAGCCAGGAGAACATGCCATTATCAATAGTGGGCTGAGGGACACAGTAGTTTACAGTGTGTTGTCTTTCTGCAAAAGGTAGGTCCAAGAGCACTAGCCTAGTGGTCATTAATCCACCCCACATACATATGCGGGAGAGAGAGTTTGTCAATGAAACATGCTTGGGAGTGGAGGCGACCCTCTAATTGGAGAAATGCCTCCATCACCTTGACCTGTAGGCACATCTGCGAGGGCATTTGCTTGGTTGTTGGTTGGTGTAGGAGCTTCCAGCCCACTATGGGTCATGTCAGTCTTGGGCAAGTGGTCATGGGAGATAGAAGGAAGGGAGCTGAGTGTGAGTCTGGAGGCAAGGGTTTCTAGTGTTTCTCTGTGGCCTCAGTTTCAGTTTCTACCTCCAGTCTCCGGCCTTGGCTTCCCTTAACTATGCGTTGTGTGTAGAAGTAAGTAGAGGTTGAAATAAACCATTTCCTTTCCCAAGTTGGTTTTGAGCAGCATAGGAACAGAGAAGCAAATTAATTGTATCTATATCTATCTATATTATCTTTACCTATAAAGGCAGATATGTAAATACATTATATCTATTTCATATTTAGAGAGATCAGTCTAATGGAAAGATCACATCACACACATCTGTTGTTACTGAAATGTAATGCCACAAATGAGTTAGATTTCAATAAAATTTTATATTTAGAAAGTAGAAGCCAAGGTCATCAGATATTCCAAAGAGCAAAACATATAATATCAATGGAGTACTTAAAAAAAGATCAAAGATTCCTTTTTCATAAAGTATCCGAGCTGGTGTAAGGGTCAAGAAAAGGGAATACGTGGGAAAGCAAACTGAATGGAACCTTGACAGCATGGGAAAGGAAAGGCCACAGGGAACAGACTTGGTTCTAGAGGCTTGCCTAATGTGTCTGCGAAGCTCCAAGCTCAGTGCCCAGCACCATAAAGGGAAAGAATTGTAAAGAAACAAAAACAAGGAGGTCACGTGTTAACACTTTACACAGACCCTTTACGCTGTTTTGAAACTGAATTCTGATTAGCCCAGAAATCCAAAGTAAATTAAATAAATGCACCTTAAGTTCTGTAGCCAACAAACAATAAAACTGAAAATTGTGTCCTGAGCAGCCTGCCTCCAAATGTACTTTTGTTGGACACTCCATGTTCCCACCCTATTGCAAGGAGAGCTAAGGAGGGGGCCATGCCACCCTCCCCTTACCAGTGACACAGGGTGATACATAAATCAGTTTTCAAACAAGGACACATTAAAGGTGGAAAGACGATTATTAATAAATGACATATCCAGGACCACAGGCAGCCGGGCACTCACCACATCACACTAGTTTGAATGAATTGAAGTACTTTAGCATCCTCAGCTCCAAAGCACCAAAATAATAGTAATATCCATTTGCATATTTGCTCTCTAATGCTCCCAGAATGCTCACTGGTGACCTGCACTTGTCAACGCACACATTTCTGGTCTTTGCTTCAGTTGTGATGGCCTTTCTTCTCATAGCTTCTGTCTTCTTGGCTTCTGAGATGCAGCAGCTTCCTGCTTAAATCCATTATGCGTAGTGTTTCTCTCCTGTGATCTTTTAACCAGCTGAAATACTGGAGCCCCTTGAGACCTCTCAGACCTTCTTTCCCTTCCTCTTTCTTCTGTCCTTCTCCTTCTGCCCTCCTCTTTATTCTTAAAGTTTAATTTCATTCTGTATATTCACTCTGCGAAATTCACTTGCCTTGGTGACATTCAGAGGCTTTAAATCAACAACTATCAATTTTACAAGTCCAGACATTTCACTGGAGGCCAAGGCCAGTTGTTTACTTAATGTTGGATTCTTAAGAGAATTAAAAAAAATTACTTTGTTATTTTTAATTGCACGCCTCAGTGTATGTCTGTGTTTAGGTGTAGGTACTGTAAGTGCAGGTGCTCGTGGAAGCCAGAGGCATCTGACCTCCCTGGACTCAGACTTGCAGACTATCATGAGCTGGGAATCTGGATTTGAAACTGAACTCAGCTCCTCTGAAAGAGCAGTATAGGGTCTCAGCTGCAGAGTCATCTCCTCAGATCCTCACTACCTAGATTCTTAAAGGATACCTCACTCATAGTGAGCTTAATGATTCTGTCCTCATCCCACCCCCAGCATCTCAGTTTCTCACCTGGGCACAGGTCCAGTGAATGTTCCAACCAGCTAAGGAAGTTGGAAGCATTTGGCTGAAATCCTTAGACATGCACTCTACTTACATTTCTTTACTTCCTCCGCTACCATCTTGGTCTAAATCAAACAGTTTTGCCCAGTTATACCAGCCTCTCTACACTTTCTCTTCATCCCCTCTCTCCTTGGCCAGCAACATCTGAGCCCCTCCTGTTTTGGCTCAGCGGTCTTCACACCCGTCCAGCTCTTGCACTGTATTGGTCTCTCACTCCATTTTCTTTCTTACTTTAAAATCTTAGTGATAACATATTCATCGTGTAGGTCTCTGCTTGAACACCATTTCTTCAGAAGAGCTCTTTCGACCTCTGTCACTTCTTTGTCCAATGTGTCCATGGCTTTCTATAACCTTTTGAGCCATTTATAACATTGCTTGCCTTACTTTGTAGCATGATGACATCATTAGTTATCATCACTGTTCTACATGATGACATCACTAGTTATCAACACTGTTTTACTGCATGTGAGAACCCACAGAGATTTTGTCTTGTGGCTTGTTTCCATTTTGACTCAAGGTCAGAGAAGATTGTATTCCCCCAACCCCCAAAGGCTAAATAATAGGAGGCTTTGGGAAAAATATGCTTATCAGATGTCTTATGTTTTGAGAACTGAAGAAGTGTTTACACCTGTTTGCGCCTGCCCCTCCCCTTTGCTTGGTATAAAAAGCCCAGGGGAAATAAAATCGGGGCAGCTGAGTGTTCATTCGGTGTCCTTCTGACTCTGTTTTCTTTCCCAGTCTAATTCTTTCTGTCCATAGTTCCCTCTCCAGGACTGTTCAGAAGCCACCAACAACTGTGATGGTCTTGGGAAGGTTCCACAGCATCAGTAACAGCATCCATGGCCATGGTGGATCTGAGGTGACCTCATCTGCCCTCTTGTTTTGAGTATGAGCTGTGAGACACTGCTTTCAGTGGGGGCTGTCTGGTGAATTAACATGAGGCCAAAGCAGGAGGGAAAACTGATACGCAAAGTCCACCAAATCTTAATCCCAAATTCTTATCTCTTCCCATGAAACAGAAACAGATATTCAAGTAGGGCAAGAAGTCAAAAAAGGCTTAATTCAGACTGAGTGAAGTCAAGAGGGTGGATGATAGCGCCTGGAGAAGAATGGGTAAGGAAGCATGCGAACATATGACTAAGGTGGATGTAGATACCAAATACTCTCTGTTCCACAAAACCACGGAGCTACTGTTAGATATAAACGTGTCAGTGCGCCTCTGTGAGACACAACTTTAAAATAACAAGCATGCATATTTGTGGAGGATTGTGTTAGCTCTATTAGTCTTCATATAATTATTGCTAAGGTATTAATTTTAAGAAGATAATTTATCTAATCACTTATGTTTTATATTCCTGTCATGGCCTGGTATTTTAAAATCTGATTTGTGGGCAATCAAAATATACTTGTACATTTCTAAATTACATATTCTACTAAAAACACCTTCAGTGTCGTGATAAGCCACAGACATTCTATTTGTACACAAGGTCCAAAGGTTGCAAAGGTATATAAATTGAGCTAGGCTTGGTATTAGTATACTCCAGTTCACAGTTTATTCTTCAGAGATACCCAGACATGTTAAAAAGTTTCTGTCAAAATATCATTGATGATATTCCTTGCAGTTTTAGCATTGGGCCAGGGGGTGAGCTGGGTTGGTAGGAGATGCCATAGGTGAAGTCACACTTATTGGCTGCCAGGCGAGTAAAACCTAACTGCTGTGGGATAACAAGCACAGGTTCCAGAAGGGATGACTGTGCTTCAGCATGGGAGACGACATGTGAACATTATTTCAAATTGTCACCATGAGATCCAGGTGCCCCGTGAAGCAACAGGTGCCCTGTGAACGGAGGGTATCGCTGGCGGGTCTGAGGGTCAAATTCAACCCAACTTGACTCCTAAGGTCATGAGACCTTGAGGAAAACCTCCATGAACGTTCCTCACTGTTCTACTGAAAGTGACTGCATGTCACTTTGGTCACCTTTTCTCAGATTACATGTTTTAAAACTGGAACCAAAGGATAGAGCATTATCTTGGCATTTGCCTGAAGTCACAAGGAGAAGACTTTTCAGGAAATGTTAAAAGATGACTAAAGCAGTCCGTTAAAGTGGGAAAAACAAATGTTGCTTTAATAGGCAAAGAGAAGGATGAGAGATGGATCTCATCATAATTAATATAATGACTCCAGTATGTTTCACCGTTAATGGCACACGTATCTATTTGCTGAATAGTCTAAACTTAATAGCGTATAAGGAAGTTTTATTGTCTATAGTTGTTATGTGTTGATCTTGTTGTGTCGAATGGCTCTTCTTCTACTTCTAGATAAAATCTGGGATTGCTGGAGTACTTTTTCCAGCTTGGGGCAGTCTAGTAACAATACAAAGTGACAAACATGCCTCTGAAGCAAATTGCTCCCCTCCTCCATCTGTTCCTTTTGTTCTTCTCCCATGTCTCAGGACCAGCAGAAGTGGGCGGAGGCGGTTAGTGTATAGGATGGTCTAGCTTGGCTGTGATTGGCTGAGAATATGACCTCAAATATGGCCCTTTCTGCTATTCTGACTCCTCACCTTGTCTT
Source organism: Phyllotis vaccarum (assembly GCA_033318265.1). Lineage (NCBI taxonomy): Eukaryota > Metazoa > Chordata > Mammalia > Rodentia > Cricetidae > Phyllotis > Phyllotis vaccarum. Next base: position 135,676,837 of record JARWLC010000009.1, on the reverse strand, counting down.
TTCTTGAAGTAGATCATGAGAACTAGGAAAATTTATGACCTTTTGTGAAACAAGTCCAAAGAGACAAGCGCTATCCCTGTGTTCAGAGGAAGGAGCCCAAACACTGGGATGCTGGAAAGGATTCTAAGTGGGAGGCCAGACGAAGCTTACCTCATTAGCAAGCTGCTGTATTAGAGCTACAGGTAAGCTCAGAATGATCATCATTTTTGGAAATAATTCCCAGCACTAGAAACTTATATCATGGAACAGAAATGGGGGTGTGTATGTGCATGCTTTAACATCGCCTAAACTAATTTTGTTCTTGCTAATTGTGTATCTAACAAATCATTATGATGTGTGGTATTTGGCATTGATTATTTCTTCTCTATCTTCGGGGCCTCTGCTGATATTTTAAGACAGCAAAGTCTGTTTGACTTCCTATTGTGTGTAGCGGAAGCATAGTGATGTCATCATAGAGATCACTACTTGGCTGGTCTTAGAAGAGGAAATTGTCATGGATTATCTAGGTAGCGCCTGGATCCATAAATCGGAAGTGGAAGGTAAGAAAAGGTAGCAACCAAAGAAAAGCAGAGTCTAGAAAGGGAAGGTGAACTTTTGAGAGCCAGTGTGTCACCTTGCCAGTGTGAGCTGGACCCACAGTCCCGCAGTCACACAGTACTGAAATTTGTCAATATTTTAAATAAAGCAGATTCTCCCCAAACATGTTCTAATAGAAGTCTAAGTTGCCAATGCTGCTTTGGCTTTGTGAGACTCCAAGCAGATAAGTGAGTCAAGGCAGCCTGGATGTCTTAGAGAACTGGAAGGTAACACATAGGTGTTTTTGAGGCTGCTAACTTCAGGAAGCCATTGTGTACAGTCACTGCAAAGTCATTGGTCACGTGCTCCTAGCATCTCTACCTCACTCTTTCCTGTAGCTGATGAGAGTCAGGAAATAAGAGATGAACAACTTTTAAAGAGATTTTTAAAAAAGTATTAATTTTTATTTATATGTATATAAATAAAATATGTATTTAGTTTTTATGTATGAGAAATGTGCCATAGAAGTCTAGAGGTCATCAGATTTCCCAGAGCTGGAATTACAGTCAATTTTGAGACATCCAACATAGGTGCTAGTGTCTGAATTTGAGTCCTCTACAAGAGCAGAAGGTATTTTTAATTGATGAGCCAGCTCTCCAGCCCAACATGTGCATGAACACTTTTCTTGGATTTTTTTTTGAAGGATCTAAAAGAGAATGAAGGTTTGACACACACCTTGAAATTTGTAACCCTGTGTGGCAATGGTGGTATCTTACCTATAGCTACATCTATCTGTCTGTCTGCCTGTCTATCCATCCATCCATCCATCCATCCATCCATCCATCCATCCATCCATCCATCCATCCATCTATCTATCTATCTATCTATCTATCTATCTATCTATCTACCTACCTGTTTATATATCATCTATTACTTCTTACAACATCTATCACCTCTTCTATTAGCAACATATAGAATCTGTTTATCTACCTACACAGGTATTTGTAGTGATGAGAATCAAACCCAGGGCTTTTCATATGCTGGGCAACTGTTGCACTACTGAGATGAACTGAGGTTCATGGTTCCTATTTACAAATGACTTCTGCACCCTCGTTGGCCCTTAGGACAAAACAGAGCATTAGTCATACAAACTAGAATATTCTTGTGTGGTCACAACTCCCTTTTTCTTTCAGTCAGAGTTTATGATGCCTGTGAATTCTCTTTTGGACATTGAAGAATCGGTGCTAAACACTGAGGGTGAGGAGGCAAAGGACTGTCTTGGCTTGAAATTTGAATGAATAGCTGGGCATTTTCAATCCTATCCAGAATGAGCCCGAAAGAAGAGAGGATTGTAGAAAGGCTTCTCAGAAAAGATAAAAGATAAAACAAGCCCTAGATTGGTGATAGACAGAAGTTATTCATTATCACCTTGACTGAGAAGTGCACCCTGAGGTGACAAGTCTGGTGGGCTCTGCCCTAATCAATGGCTTAATTCCTTGATGGATTATAATCCAATAATATTAAAATGAGGCAGTAAGAGGAAAAAGGTGACAAGTAGCTATTTGGAGTATACCTCTGGGCCGTATCTTACCCAGTCTCGCTCTTCTGACTTTCTACCTTGATGTGAGTCAGCCCCCTTCTCTCTGCTTCCTGCCTGCCATAGTTGGCCTCTCTGCCACATATCCCTGCTGTCATGATGTTCTGTGTAAATAAATGTGTGACCCAGCTGGCCTCTCTGCCAAATGTTCCTGCTGTCACATGATCTGTGGAAGCATATGTTCCTGAACAAACCTAGGCTCAGATCAATCCTTTAAGTTATTTCTCAGTTATATGATCACAGAGTTGAAAAAGAGCTAAGACAGTAGCCATTTGACCAGAGAACCCTGGGGTGTGACTGTGGAAAATTCATAGCAGGCTGTGCTCTGTTATGGAAGAAAGATAAAGACAGGTTTCATTTGAAATCTTCTGCACTGCAACCCTCTGATTCCCTTTGAGAGAAACAAGATCATCCTTCCTAATGATCTTAAGTTTGTGTGTTTGGAAACAGTGAATTTTTGCTAATAAGCCAACTTCACTGGAAGGCAACCACCTTCTCAAAACTTTCTTATCCTTAATAAGGTGTCTAATTAAATTAGTAGCCATGACATCTCCCACTAACCTACCATCCAGTTGGACACTTCACATTGCAGAAGCAGTTTTAGGAAACCATTTAAAGTTGTCAGGAAGCTGAAGCCAGTAATTAAACACAACACATAAGCATTTAAAAAATGTGAGAATTATCTTATTATTAATTTTCTTTTAGTGGTGTCAAGGGGCCCTTCCCAGGGCACCACCAAAGAGACATGAGCTGTGGACATATTCTGTTGGCAGTTTGGGTGCACCAAAGATAGCCTTCTATAACTCTGTGAAGATGTGTGAGTCTGGCTAGCTATCACTTCAAGTCTTTAACCAACAGTTCTTACAATTCAAACACAACAGTGAATTCTCAAAATGGAAGGTATTAGCTGAAAATGCCAAGAAGTCCAGAGGATAGACTTGGACTGGAGCTTTGGAAGAGAACTAGAAAAAGGCCATTCATCTTTCTGTGGCTATGATTTGACCACCCACATTGTGAAGAACCAAAAGGGGCGGTCACAGAAGATGGTGGTGGAAGCAGTGATGTCATTCATCTGCCCATTTGCCTTTAGAATTTAAGATTGTTCCCAAACATGTGTTATTCAAAGTCTGGTCCAGTGAAATTTCCTATTACTCACTCTAAGGGATCATTATGACATTCCCTGGGAAGCTCTTTGAATCATAATAATAGCCTTTTCTACCAAGAATGCTATTTTGAAGGTCAGCCAGATTTTTCTCATTGTTCATCGTGAATATGCGAGTTTGGCTCTACTTTTCCTAACCACCACAACACAAGTGCTGTCATCAACTGATATGGAAAAAATTTCGAGTTTAGCTAGATAGAGCATGTAGTCTGAGTCCTAAAGAAATATTGGTGAAAAAATTGATATTAGTGGAAAGATGAATAGATGATGTTCATTTTTAACTCTGCTTCAGATCCCTCAATTTGCTTGATGAAGGTTTTGATGGATCTTTATCATTGACTCTCTAAAGAGATCATTTTTTGAGTCACCAGGAAAGTATTAGCATGCTGGCGTTGTGTTCAGCAAGTGCCATGAACTAGGTGGCTACAGAAACAGCAGTTTTATTTCGTAGCATGAACGGCAAAAGCCTAAGTATGTAGACCAGTGTGTCAGGCAGGTGGCTGCTTTCTGAGGGCTGTGGAAGTCCTTTGCCATCCCCTCCATTGGCATCCACTGGTTATCTGTCCCTCTTGGGGAATTGGGCTGGCAGATATATCACTCTTGTCTTAGGGTTACTATTGCTAAGATGAAACATCATAACTCAAATAACTTGGGTTATTTGGCTTATACTTGTACATCGATGTCTATCACTGAAGGAAGTCAGGGCAGAAACCTGGAGTCAGGTGCTGATGCAGGGGCCATGGAGAAGTGCTGCTTAATAGCTTGCTCTGCCTGCCTTGCTCAGCCTGATTTCTTACAGAACCCAGGACCACCAGCCCAAGATGACACAAGTTGAACCCTCTTCCATCAATCACTAATTTAAAAAAATGCCCTACAGGCTTACTTACAACACATTTTATGGAGTCATTTTCTCAATGGAGGTTCCCTACCCTGAGATGACTGTAGATTGTGACAATTTGACATGAAACTAGCCGTACATATACCCCCTCTTTACCTTTCTTCCCATGGTGTCCTTCTTGCATAGATGTGAAAATTTACTTTCTAAGGCCAATTGCACAAAGCCTATCAGCTGAGAGGAAAGAGTTCCAGCACAATTGACAACATTGGCAATTTATGGTTGCACACAGAGACCACTACCTTTACCTGAGATGCTTTAAATATGAATACTAAGAGAGCAACAAACCAGGCTTAAGACCTAAGTGTATGTGTGGCCTCCCTTCCTGTAGGCCTGCAATGTTCTAGGAGTTTCACAAGAACAGATTGTGCGGTGTTGTGACACATGCTTTAACCATATCAGCTTGGGACTCCATGGCCCTGTGACCCTGCTAAGGCTTATCTGGAATCATCTGCAACCTCATTTACCAAAAAAAGAAGATGGAAAGGGTTCTTGTCAACTCTTTGAGATACAGCATGGAAGTCATCAAATTCATATTCTCTGAGACATTTGAACAGAGCTCATCAAGACATTACCATTCATACTTAGGATGGCGTCTCTTCCCTTTTCTGAGTGTCTTGTTCTCCCCTGGATGGTTCTCATTAAAACAATGTTTAAAATCTCTTAATAACGAACTCTACTTCATACTAAGTTATCCTGAAATTATTTTCTGTGGCAAAGAAATCCCCCTGCTGCTGACAATATAGCTGCCTTAAGACACACAGAGCCAGGGAAAATGATTGTACGGGATGTTGAGCAGAAGTCTGATAGGAGGAAAAGGGTGTAATTTAGTGGCAGCCAGCAGGATGGGACAGTGGTACTTGGCAATATCTGTTTGTGCAGATTCCCCTGAAACTATTAGATTGACACCAAGGAAGAAAAATTGTCACAGGAGGATATTCAAGGGAAGAGGGTGAGAGCTAGAGCAAGCTCCTGAGATTTTAATGTGCCTGGGTTGTCTAAGAAAGCAGGCTGAACAAGCCATGGGAGCAAACTGTCAGCAGTGTTCTTCCATGGCCTTTGCTTCTGTTCCTACCTCCAGGTTCCCACACAAGTTCCTGTCCTGACTTACCATGGTGATGAGCTGTGACATGGAAATGTAAGCAAGGTAAACCAAAGTGTATAAGTTTAAGGGACATCAAAATAATAGTTTTTAGTTAGTAATACACGTTAGAAAGAAAGTGAATTAGGTATAATCCTTTGGACTCATCAAAATAGAATAATTGATGAAATATTTTATTTGAGTTGTCTATTGTTAATGGACTGGAAATTACTCATTTGTTGTTTGTATATATTGTATATAATTATTGTACTTATTATATAGTTTTTCTTAAGTTAGCTATAACCTTCTTTTTAAATTTTTGACACAAAAGGGGATATGTGGGGTTATGTTTCAAATTTAATAAAAACCAATCTGAGATAGCAGAGGGATCTACCCACAGTCAGTCTAGGAGGATCAGACAGTGGTAACTCACACCTTTAATTCCAGCACAGGGAATATCCGGGAGTGGTGACCTAAGCCTTTAATCCCAGCAAGTTTGAGTTTGAGGCCAGCTTAGTTTACAGAGGGAGCTATAGGCTCCCAGGCAGGTAGTGGTGGTGTCATGCTTTTAATCTTAACCTAGATGTGAAACAACTGAGGGTATTTGAGGCAGGCATAGAAAAACAGAACAGACAGAAGAAGCCAGGAGGAGCCAGGCTGAGGAAGCTGGAAGACAGCTGGGTGAGATTTGATCTGCTTCTGTTCCTGCCTCCAGGTTCCCACCTGAGTTCCTGTCCTGACTTACCATGGTGATGAACTGTGCCATGGAAGTGTAAGCGAGATAAACTCTTTCTTCTCCAAGTTGATTTTGGCCAGGGTTTATCACAGCGATAGAAATAAAAGTTGAACAGTATGCTGGCATGATGTTCTCAAAGAGAGAATTAATTAAAAACCAGTGTATTAAAAAATAAAATGGATTCTTTTTGTATTTTGATACTTATAAATTAAACAGACAAACAAACAAGTGAGTACTAAATGTTGTATTCCCACAAAGCTACAGAACAAATGCCTAGAATGTTTCATATAGTGATTTTAGCTTCCAAAAAAGGGTTGAAACAGGAATCAGCCACTCTCATGCTGCTGTGACATGTTAGCAAGGCTGCCAGCTAAAAACTCTCAATTTCTTTTTGTAACCCAGATTCTCCATATTTTCTGATTTGCATAAAAGGTGCATTGAGAACTCGTCCCCTTTCCAAGTGGATGTCTTGGTACTCCACAGATACATAGACACACAGTACAGTGTGCTGCCACTGGGGATGAATACATATGTTCCACATGCATTTTTGATCTTGTGAAAATCACTTGAGCATGCAGAAAGGATGAAGGTAACCATACACCTGTGACTCTACTTGACAAAAATGAGGCGTGTCCGCTCCAATGCATAATCATGGGTTTGCAGCTCAGCATGTGGATGGGAGAAACCCCTCAGATACCGATTCACATGAAGGACAGAAAAATTATCACTCCACTGCTGCTTTCTGCAGAAATGAACAATTTGTAACACCTTTAGCCAGCCCCAATGCCAGGTGTCTCAAAGTATTGCCAAGTAATAGAGAAGGGCCCCAGCAGCCAAGGGCACTTGAATATGTTTAGTGTTGCTTTCCTGGGCAAATGCTCTCACTTTATACTCTTTAAAATGACTTTGCTTAACCCCCACTTGACCCTGAGCAAGCCTTTGCTTTTAGCCATTATCTCTGGGTGTAAGAATCTTAAATGCAGGGCTGTAGCCTAGCAACATTTCCCTTCCAGTCTGTTGCATAACCTTGTGACATTCCTGTTGCAGCATGGGTACTTGTTCGAAAAGTGACCACCCTCTGCCTACTTCATTCAACAAAAGGACCTGTTATATAATAATGCTCTCATATGGGTACCTGCCAAGAACTGAACAAAATAATAGTGAGCCAGATTGGCACCATGGAAAGAACTGATAAACCTATTTTTGGATAACGGCAAGCATATGTAAAATTTAAAAATTCACTATAAGCTAGATCATTGTAGAGTGACTAATTATGTAGACCACAGTACTTCTGGGATTGTACTTAATGCTGTCTTCTATAAGACAGGCAGAAATGATCCAAACGTATGCTGGAAAGATGGTGTTTAAGAGCACTTGCTGTTCTGTAGAGGACCCAGGTTTGGTTCCTAACACTCACCTGGCCTCTGGAAGATCAGCCATGCTCTTGACTGCTCAGTCATCTCTCTAGTATCTCCCTCCCCCCACACACTTTTAATGCTATGGGATATGCCAGCTCCAAATTCTCCCCGATCACAACCATGGCAGTGCTAGTGACACTGAGGGGGAAATTCACACTAGGGCTTAGGTAGAGCAAGGCCATTCAGTTTACATTATCAAGTGAGGGATGAAGCAGAAAGTACATCCTCCAGGGTGGAAGAAGACCCACACGCCTACTTCTGTCCTTGGATGTACAGCGCTAGTCAATCATTTTCTATTCCCTTTTCAACCCTGGCTCTTTTTCTGAAGCAAGTGGAGGCTCTCTTAGAAGCCATCCTTATCCACAATTCAGTTTGTTTCAATTCATTGCATTAGAGGCAGGGATATGAATAAAAGTGTAACTGTCCATGCCTTGAGCATGTTCTTAGGAAGGGTCCAGGAGCAGGCCAGAACCTGCTGACACCAGCATTGTTGGTATTCCTGGAGTACTGCCTTCTCTCTTTACTGCTCAGCTTGGGTTTTTATTACTGCACACAAGCTGCAAACTCTCTAGTTTGTCTCTCAGTGTTGCTGGCCTCGCCCCAAACTGATATGTTCTCAAATCTACCTACTGCTGGATGTCACTGTTTATATGTCTCACACCCACAGTATTGAGCCTTAAGAAACAGCTAATCTACCTGTTGTCTAGTTTTTTCACAGACACTTCAGTCCGGGACAGGAGAGGGAACATCTCTTCTTTATAGTTTCTTATATCAGGAGAAGTGGGCTCTGTTTAGTGGTTTTATTGGTTTTCAGAGGACTTGAATGGATAGTTCACAGCTACTTAGCTATTAGACACCAGTGTTGGTCCAGACAAATATTTGGTGTCTAAAGTTGTCCAGGTAGAGGATAACTTCCCTCTCTTCAGATGTCACAGTTCTGGTTCTCAGATATATTGGCCAGCAGAAGTCCCTCTGCTCGTGGTCCAAATAACTAAGCCTTAGAAAACAAACAGGTCTATGGCCATACCACCCCAAAACAACTGACCCTGGAACCTAAGCAGGGGCAGGCTGGTTAGTACTTAGATGGGAGAAAAGAGATTATAGTTCCTGTAATAGTGTATGTAAGTGGAAGTGCATTTACTGCATGGTTTGTTTTGTAGTTTGTTAAATAATAATTCCATTGAATCATTCATCCCTGTTCATCTGCTAGGAGACTGTCTCATGTAAGCATTTCTAAGTTTTGGGACAGCTTTTGAAAAAGCCTTTTCTTTCCCATTTTTCCTACCTAATGACGCTGACAGGAATGAAAATACTCTAAGGAGACACTTGTATCTTGCTTTCCTACTAGGCTTTGGAAACAATGGTTCCCAACATATTGGAATGTCACCAGGAATATCCTGCTGGGAGAAGGAAAAGCCTGAATCCTGGAAGTGGCTACAGGGAGAGCCTGGTTATGTTAGACCATGTTGTGGAAGAGACTGGAGGCAAGACAATGATGAGACAATGGTGGGCCAGACCACAGTTTAGCCAGGACCACCCACTTACATCATTCCTTACTGTTTAGACCTAAGCATCCTGTTTACACCCTGAAGTTGACTTGAGCGGAGCAGGTTTCACTAACCTCTTGCTCCTCTTTCCAACTATGGCCACATAGAAATAAACCTCTCTCTGCTTCTTACTATCATTTTCCCCTTTGATTGGTCTATTGAGAACAGGTGACTGAGCCTTAGTTTAGGGCCCCCAAGAGCCAGGCTCTGGTTCCAACAACACTGGTGACAACCTTGCCTACTTTTTGCTCTAGGAGCAAACTCAAGGTCAAAGAATGTGATAGCTGCTTATCTGTATTGCTTTCAATTTCTCCAGTATGTTATGCTAAAGTCTAGTTGTTCTCAAGCATAGGTACAAATGCACACTCAGATAGATGCAAATGATTATACAGGTTACTATATAAGTATATTTATATAGAGATGGAAGACATAGAAAGTCAATGTTCTCTGTTAATGTGCAGCTTGTGCTGATACAGAAATCTAATTTCTAGAGAGTATTATGAAGGGTTGTTTTCTTCTTCTAAATTTACATTGTGAATTTGATCATATTTGCTAGTATTATTTTATCTCTGAGAACAGTCTACAGATCACATAATAGGTTTGAAAAAATACGTCTGACTGAATGTACATTTCTCATTGGATCTTAAGGAAATCAATGATAGAAAATTAGATTTTGCAACAGGGCATAAATATTTCTGTTGAGACCAATATGAGTTTGAAAGCTTTGTAAATGCTGTTTTTTACCAACCCCCTCTCCCAGCTTTGTTACCTGGTTGAGAACTATTATTTCTGGTCAAACTATTGATTTATTTTACTCTCTGTATATCTGAGAGCAACTTGCATTTTATTTGGGTTTTTTTTTGTCCAAATTTTTATTACAGAGTGTGTTGAGTTATAGCTGCTGTTGATTTTTTTACAATGTATTACATTGTTTGCAGATAATAAATTAGACACTGAAAATGAACAGTATATTCACATATCCAGTCTAACAGGTGATGACATTATAACACTGGGAAGGGAGCAAGGAGAGATGGAGACCCATGGCCTGCTTGTCTCTCTAGCTGTGTACACCACACATCTCACATGCACACTGGTCACCTCTCATAATGGCCCATGGTGTGCTTCTCACATTCTTCCTCTTTCTGGAAGCTTTTCTCCTTTACCTTCTTCATGATTGCTTATTAACCACCTGCTAATTGCTAAGATTCATATATCAGAACACTTCTGCCAGGAGGACTGCTGGACTTGTCCAAGTAGACCAACCCCTCCACTGTACCAGCTCCATCATCTCTAGCTATCTAACGCATGGTTCACCCTATATACTAAGTACTTCTTCATGTGTCTGACATTTGAGGCTAGAAATATACCTAATTCAACAAGTGTTTTAAGCACGAAACATGAAAATGTGGGCAGAGCAGAAACTTAACTGTTTAAATTGAATCAATACAAATGAGTGGATAATCCTTAAGTATAAGCTGAAATATTCTAGGCTTTCAAAGTGATAACGCCTCCATTGTACATATATGCAGGGAAAACATTCATATACATAAAATAAAAATAAATGAATCTTTAAAAAGAAATAAAAGGAGAAAAGGAATCCATACAAGTGAACTCTTCTGTAAAGAAGTGAAAATTGTATAAGATTAAAGGGAACATAGTATTTAATAAAATTTATTTAAATGTTTTTATCTAGTTTGGCCTACCTGAGAGCTAGCATACACATGCTCAATCACTCCTGTGAAGAGATACAAACCTTAGAAGAAATTTAAACAAGTGTAAGGAGGTCAGGAACACGATTATCATTTAATTATGACATCACAATTTTACACAATGCATTAATAAACCAATCACAGTGAGAGTGTGCCATTTTTCAGTTTAAAGGCTGAAATTTCCCCTTTTGTGACCCATTAACAGAACCACAGTACAATGAAAACGAATAAAAAGGAATTCCATTTCAGACTCAATACTGCACTGAATGATTTTTTTTAAAGCAAACTATCCCCAAGCCCTCGTATTTTTATGGATGATGGATTCCTTGTGATTACTAAAGAAATAACCACAAGACCAAGTACATCACACTATATATTTTTTTGGATAGACAAGGAAATTCTTCCTTCCTGTGTTTGTGAAACACATCGCATCACACAAATCTAGATCACACATGATTTGTAAAGAATATGTCCATGCATATTGTAAGTGAGAGAAAACCCAGTCACATGGGGCACTAAGAACTCAGGAGTTCTGGTGCTCTCAAGAGGCAGAGGCAGGCACTGCTCTGAATTAAGTTCAGCTGGTCCCACACAGTGAGACCCTATCTCAACACCTCCGAAAGCAACTCAAATGTGACTGGTACCATCTATACGGTAAAGGAATCAGTTATAATTTTACCTTTGTTAACACTGTTCATCTTACTTTTGGAGAGAGGACTCTATCGCTACATTTATAAGATCCTTAATTTCACACCTTTGTCAGACCAATGCTGAACATTTCCTTTTATTTCCCTGAGATAGCACTAGACAGGTGATGGATCAAGATTATATGATAATGCAGTACATAAACATATTATATATGTAATATGGTATATAACACCCACGTAGTAAAATACACATGAAAATAGAATGTTGCTTTCCTGTTGTGATAAACACCCTGATCAAAAACAACTTGAGGGAGAATATGTTTTATTTCAACTTCTACTTCCAGACATGACCGTCCACAATGGAAAGGGAGACATTGCCACAGACTGCCGAAGCCAAGAAGCTGGCTGTTCACACCATGAAACCAAGAGAGCAAACTAGAAATGTGTAAGGCTACAGACTCTCAGTGCCTCCTGCACCCCCCCCCCCACAAAACACATACTACCTGCAGCAAGGATCCACCAGGACCTCCCCAAATATGACCGCCAGCTAGAGTCCGAGTGTTCACAGCATACATACATGAGCCCACGGGGCCATTTCTCATTCAAACCACCACATATAAATACTACTTGGGAAATGCCAGGTGTGGGCAGCCAAGGTACAACAATTTCAGAACTCACAGATAAAAGATGTAACACATGTGGAATTGTAGAGTCACCAGCAATGGACTGCGACAGATAACTGTCTGCATGTATCCACAGGAAGAGAAGCTGAATAAGTGCCTGAGTGGTTACGTGCGTTTAATCTTTTAAAAAACAAACCAGCCCGGGATAGGGTTCAGTGCAGCACAGTTTTCCCTCAATTGCTATCTAGTTAGGTTCCTGTTACTGTGATAAAACATGACCAGAAGTAACTTAAGGGAAGAGAACATTTATTTGGCTTTTATGTTACAGTCCATCATCCTGGGAATCCAGTGCAGGAAATGAAACAGAGACCACAGCAGAACACTGCTTACTGGCTTGCTCCCCTCCTTACCGCCCCCTACCCTCAGTTTGCTCAGCTACTTTTTTTTTATATATCCCAGGCCTACCTGTGTAGGTATGGCACCGCCTATAGTCAGCTGAGCGTCCATTATAGAACAAGAAAATGTCCTGCAAGTATGCCTACAAGCCAGTCTTACAGAGGTAATTCCTCAACCGAGGGTCCCTCTTCCCAGGTATGTCTAGGTCTGTGTTAAGTTGACAAAATCTGTGACAGTAGCATGCATGATTTCTTTTAGTTATCCCTAAGCCTATAGAGTTGCTGTGTTTGGAGCCATTTGGAACTGTTTGGGCCATTATTTATTGGATTCAGCTGCCAGAACGCCGACAGCAAATTTCTGGCCACTAGGTGACTACTAGTCTGGGATGGTTCTCTTTAAATCACACAAAATCTAAAGAATTACTGCTGTCAGGGACTTAATTACCCTCTTCATCTTATCTGAGTCAGCTGCAAGTATTTCATTTTCCTGGATGCTGCAGAATACTTCCTCTTACATAGCCCTCTGTCACTGTACTGCATCATAGATTGTATATAGAACATTACTAGTGGAAAAAAAGTGTGTGTGTACATGTGTTTGTATATGTGTGTTTGTGTGTGTGGTGTGTGTGGTGTGTGTGTATATGTGTGTATGTGAATTTATGTGTGTATGTAGTATGCATTTTTTCACGTGGCTTTCTTAGCCCACCTATGAAAGTGAGTTAAATTAGTTCCCTTAATCAGTTTCGAAAACAAAGTATCATTTAATTGTCATTGCTCTAGGACAGCAAAAACCAGTAGGATGTGCTGTCCTTGAGGATAAACTGCAAAGATCTTCCCTTGGTTTCTCCATGCCTAGTTTTTATATCACAAATATTTAATGAATACCTGGCAACACAGCCAAGAATGGGCTAAGCACCAATGAACCTAATGCACACAAATGTCTAAAATCTGTAATGTACAATTTTGAAACAGGTTATTCTGATGAAAAGAAGATTTCAGTTTTTAGATTCCTTGCTGCTCTTTCTTTGTGTTTCTGATCTTTTGTCCCCATTTTTCTCTTCCATGGTCCGTCTCTCATTCCATGGATGTCAGGTGCTGAGCCAAAAGCAGTCTGTGCTGAGAGAATCATTATTTTACTGTTGAGTCTATGCAATAAGTACTTGATAGATGCTCAGAGGGAAAGCAGACATGTCAGTGAGGATACGGTCCTACCTCAAAAAGGTTCTCTTTCCACTTAATTCAACTACAAAAATCAAGCCTTTGCCTTTGCATCTTCTAATCTTGTTTCAGTGTAGTCTCAGAGAGACATGAATCTTCTTGTCCACAAATCAGATAAAGACTTTATTGCAATTCAAATTTACATGTAGGATGTATTTTTTTTAAAGAGAATAATCAAGTATGAGGAACAGAATTGTAGCAGGAAGTAGCAAAATCATCTCTCATTCTTTCTCTAAAATTTCTCTGTCAACTGATTTACCAACACAGAACTCCAAACAGATTAACCACTTACACCTAACTAACAATGTAACTAAGTTTATATTGGAGGAAACTAAACCCAAAGTGGAATTTGGTTTTAGAGAGAAAGGGTAAGATAGTAGACTGGTATTTAGGTAAAATGAAATTTGGCCTTTTTCAGGCACTGTAGTCCCAGCTTCTAAGTGGACCGGTGATCTTTATGAAATAGTCTCTTCCATCATTTATTCAGTGATTTCTTTGTGTACCAGACCTACCTTTAAGAGTGGACACATTCAATCAGACAAAGGCAGTAACCCCGCTTTCCTAGAATGTACTGTCAAAGGGGTGCACTGGTGGGTGACACATTATAGAATGAAAAAGGAGCCTCCCTTTTGGAATAGATTAGATCAAGAGAAAATCCAAAACTGATTTTTTTTTCTCTCTGTGTGTTTTCTGTTTGTCTGTATTCATAGTCTGTGATCTATCTGTTGTGTGTATCTAATCCGTCCTTGCTACCTGCCCATGTTGCCTATCCCCAACAAATGGCTTTGCTCTCTATTTATTGAACAACCTAGAAAACACACTATGGGGGAAAGAATGAGAGATACATTTCTACAGAAACCTTTAACAGAATTTATGAAGGAAGAAATTACTCATGTCAGCAGACTCAGAATAGCACTGGAAACCACGTACAGATGTTAGCAAACCATATCCACATGTTGCTTTCAACATTCATAGTTTTTGTTGTTTTTTTTTTTTTGTTATTTGAGGTTGGCTGTGTTCACAGCGCATACACTATTCTGGGCCAGAGGCATGGAAGAGTACATAGGTTAAGATTAAATTTGTACATTTAGCTTAGGTTGTAAGAACCAATTCCATGGGAAATCCAAGACATAGTAAGGTTGGTTACACTGATCTCTTAAACACAGTTGAAACTTAGACAGAGCCACTGTAGGACAGCAGGTTAAGTATGCAATCCTAAATGGAATATTAACTTGGTTGCAAGGTCAGGCAAAAGTTGAATCTCTCTTGTTGTGGGATACTCATACATTGTATGAATATAGATTGGTGTGATTGGTTTAATAAAGAGCTAAATGGCCAATAGATAGGCAGGAGGTATAGGCTGGACTCTGTATAGGTATAAGCACAGAAAGGACTCTAGGAAGAAGAGAAGCAGAGAGAAGCCAGCCACCAAACAAGTCAGACACACAGAGTGAGAGAGAGGTAAACGCCCTATGGTAGAATGTACATTAATAAAAATATGGGATAATTCAAGTTATAAGAGCTACTTAGGAACAAGCCTACACTATAATTAAAAAGTCTCTGTGTCATTATTTGGGAGCTAGCTGGTGAGACAGGAAAAGACTTGTTACAGTTACACTCTTCAAAGTTAAGAAATATTTTTGGAAATAGGTAGCACCAGAAGGGAATAATGAGAAATTTTTTAGGAGTTGCTTGCTTGCATGCCCTTATTACTTAGTTAATATTATTTCCTTCTCAGGTCTCAGAAAGAGTTGAAGATGAAACAGTTATAGTTTTTCTATTGACAGTTTTAGAAAAGAAACTCACTCAGAGGATGATGCATATAATTTTGAGAGACATCAAAGATCATTTTCAGTTAGTAAAAAAGTTGGACAGAAAATGAATTAGGTGCAATCTGTTGGGCTTACCAAAATAGAATAAATAATGGAATATTTTCTTTGAATTTGTCAAATGACAAATTTGTTAATGGACTGGACATTTCTCATGTCATTATTGTTTGTACATATTGTATATAATTATTGTACCTGTTGTATCTACTTTTTCTTATGTTAGTTATAACCTTTTATATTTTTGACACAAAGGGGATATGTGGTGGTATATTGTATATTTAATACACCAGTCTAGCAAATGTGGTACAATGCAATAGGAGACAAGGGGTTAGTTTCTGTTAGATAGCCCTGGGAAATCTGCCTTCATTAAGACCTACTGAAGCTTCGTTAAGTAGTGAAGATGTTATCTTGTGTGGGGACCAAACTTTCTTACTGAAAGGTTAAGAACAAAGTAGAACAGAGATTAGAGCAAGTATGTCCTCACCTACTTTTCTTTTTTAACATTTCAATTTAATCAAGATAGATGTGTGTGTGCGTGTGTGTCTATATGGTGAGTGTGCATGTGTGTGTATGTGTGTGTGTGTGTGCACGTGCATGCACATGTGTGTAGTTCAGAGGACAATTTGCAGGAGTTGATCTGCTATCATCATTCAGAACTGAACTCAGGACACCAAGCTTGTGGCAAGTACCTTTACCCACTGAGCCGTCTCACCAGCCCCTTGCCACCTTCATCATAACTCTAAGGCATTTGCATGCGTGACTTAGATAATTGATGTAAAATATGCTGCAGACTCATGATGGAATTGGGAAATGTCTTCAATATCTACAGCCTGATAAATTCTTTTTGTTATTTTATTTGTTTAATGTAGGTTTGGTCCTTGCAAGTGTTTTGCCCACATGTACCAACCACATCCATGCATGGTTCCAGCAGAGCACAGGGCATCAGATCACCTGGCATTGGAGTTACAGATGATGGTGAGCTGCCATGCAGGTGCAGAGAATCAAACTCAGTTTCACTAGAAGAGCAGCCAGTGCTCATAACCATGGAGCCATCTCTCTAGGACCTTGCTTTTATTTTTAGTATTTATTTTTATTTATGTGAATGTGCACACCCAGAGGCCAGACGAAGGCATCCAGTCACTTGGAGATAGAGGTACAAGTAGTAAACCACCCAGGAAGAGAACTCCAGTGCTTTTGGAAGATATATAGACTCATTAACTCTGGAGCTGTCTCTCCAGACTCAGCCTACGAAATTCAAGGTGCTTGCCCGCAAAATGTAGCTACACAGCAGGTAGCAGTCAAAGGTATGATGCCAAGGTCTCATTGTACTTAACCTATCCTGTCTTCTCCTTCAATGTCATTAAGCCCACTCCATTTGTTAAGGGACATTTCTGTTCCTGTCCAGGAATAGATGAATTTCACAGGAGCAGAAAGCTTCTCTCAGAATCATCCAGCACACTCTGGATAGCTAAGCTGATCCTTCCTCCCAGCTGCCTGTTACATACAATCCCCAGCTACCACCTCAAAGCAAGAAAGGCCTTCAATAATTCTTTGAGTTGCTGGTTTGATTTTGCTTAAGGAAACATTGTCTATGGTGGAAAGTTAACATAGGAGAAAAGCAAATGGTTATCAAAACTAAGGCACACACACACTGCCCATACATACTCCCCACAGTGGCTCTTACCAGATCAGATTCTTTGTCTTTGTGCCCAGCTTCTGAGCCTGTGGCAGGCAGTAGAGGGCACCAGTATTTCCCAAAGAGACTGGAGTCCAGCCCTGTCATAGCAAACAATGAGGGCATGATATTTATAAGGGCTTCATTTGTGCAGAGATATGTGGTATTTTTATATCTCTTTTTATGTTCACATCAACATTGTGGGTTAGACAAAAACAGAGGCTTCAAATAATTCATGGCAGGAGAAAGCTCGAACTCAACTATGCCTTTTTGTGTGGTTTATCATTTTACTTCCACTGCTCTATGGGGTCAGGGACAATGGTCTTTATTTTGTTTTTACATCCTTGTTCACGACAAGACTGACACAGTTATGATGATGCTCTTTGAGGTCCAGAAATGCGTTCATGTCCTCCAATTGTTTGGATGATTGAATAGAAAGGCAGGAAAGTAAAGTCTCAGCCCTCAGATTTTATTGAAGATGAAAATACACACACACACACACACACACACACACACACACACACACACACACGAGAGAGAGAGAGAGAGAGAGAGAGAGAGAGAGAGAGAGAGAGAGAGAGAGATGAGAGAGAGAGAGAGAGAGAGAGAGAGAGAGAGAGAGAGAGAGAGAGAGAGAGAAGAAGAAGACAAAGAGAACTCCTCACCCAGGTAGGGAGGAGACCCTAGTATAATGTCCAGATATTCTTCAAGTTTAATTCAAGTTTAGTTTTTTACTTATGTGCTTGGAAGTGTGAACAATCCCCCCTTCCCTCCAAATGGTCTACTTTGGATCATTATAGGAGACTGGATAATCTTGACAAAGACAGGGAAGGTGATAGGCTCCTGCCAGAGGAGTCTTCTTGGCAGATCTTAAAATTCGTCTAGTGGACAAAATTACTGAGCAAGTCTTTGACTCAGAGTGGGAGAAGCAGGAAGTCACTACCTTACATGTGTAAGTACATTCATCTACCTACAGCCTCATTTCTCTGCCCTGTCTGCCAAGGATCTGTCTCTCAGATCTCCAATCTAAAGGACACATAGTGCACATGTCATTTAGCGCATGATGCATAATGAGGTTCTGAATCTTTGCTTACTATACAGATAATCATAGTAAATACGCCATAAAGTGCTCCTTTGAGAACTGCACCAGTAAATAGATGTTTGTTTCATGATGTCTTCATTATCTGTGTGATGTGTGGTCTAGGCTGGTCTGGAACTTGAGAGTCTCCAGCTTAAGTCTCTCTCAAGATTACAAGTGTGCATTGCCACACTTTGAATATATTTATTGTTTTAAGTGCTGGCACTTAAAATAACTCACCTACCAAACTACTCACCCAACCCTTCTTCAAGAAGTGTTGACAGATGAACCTGAAGTTACAGGCTTCTGTTCTTGGTCAAGGTCTTTTCCCATGTGATTCTGACCTAATCTGTTCCTAGTTTTCTGTCTTTCTATCCCCTTGTCAAGTCTACATAGCTCCCTCCATCCACCCTTTCCCACATGTGAGTACCTAGTGAGTCCTAATGTGTGATACCTAGCTGTTCATCCTACTGGACCACAACTATAAAACACACCATGGTGTAGACATACCCCTTTTTATTACCTTATCACTAAGGGTCTCTTGCAAATGATTGGAGAATGAGAACTTCAACTTTCCAAGTGCTGTTGTTTCTACCTATTGTAAACAAACAGCTTAGTATGTGTCCCGGTTCACTTTTATTATCAACTTGATGTGGCACACAGTCGCCTGACCATGGCTACCAACTCAAGTCCTGAGAAAGCTAGCTGTATTATTTTTTTGTTTAGTCTCTGTGTGATGGGAAAGTGGAGTACTTATCTGAAGTCTTGCCTGGAGTGGTCTGCAAGACTTGACCATGTCAATTAGCAATTTTGAAGTTGTGCTGGATGTAGAATTTTGAGGAAACTGCACTAGAGGCATTCTAAGAGGCTGGGTCACCTGGGCTACTTGTCTTCATTGGTGCCTTGTCCTTTTATTCTAAAAGCACAAACTTTTAAAGGTAACATACATATCTGTTTTAACACAAGTATGGACTGTGTGGTGTGCCCAAATCAGCTAAAGGGGATTTCTTTTGTTCTATGTTTGAGCAGGTAAAAGGACTTTATAAGTCCATGTGGTTTTCATAACAAACTGTAATATAAGTGTCTATCCATCCATATGAAAAGATCGCATGTAATATTAAGTCATGAGGATTCTGTAAGTAACAAGATGTATCACATCTCATCTAGTCTCAGAGCTGTTCCCATGTCAAGGGATCAACATATACGCCACCGTCTTATATTTTTCTTTTTTTCTTATGTCTGTAGCTAAGATTTTTCAGAAGGTCATTATTAATTTTGAAGAAATGTATAGCTTCTTGTTTCCCATGAAAACAAAAGCATAAGTTCTACTCCAGCACAATGCATTTTCCAACTTTCATTCTGAAGATAAGACATCCTTTAAATATATAGGCTGGTTTAATTTGGCAGTTTCCTCCTACAGTCCAATGTCTCCTGGCAGCATTTGCCATTTGCTCATTAGCGTTCAAGAAATTCAACAAAACTACATACAAGATCTAATATACTCATTTTCTTGCACCTAAACACTTTCTAAAACATATTGTACCTATTTAGAAGATTTTTTTTCATCCTTGACTTGGCTCTCTGCATCCCTGTAGCCTCCTCTAACTGAGTGAGACAAATTTTAAACTGCCATGTCAGCCGAAGTGTGTGGCTAGCTTAGTGCATGGCATGCTGTCCCCTTCAGGTATGCAGGCAGTGACCTGCAGGTGGCAGTGCCTAACCTTCCCAGTTTTGGGAATCTGTTGTGTGTGTTTGAGATGCAACTGATTGTTTGTTTGTTTGTTTGTTTATTTATTTATTTTGTTTGTTTGTTTGGTTGTTTTAAACCTAGCACATTGCTCAAGTGCTCTGCTGCTGCTCAGCAGGGCCCTTTAAAGGACCCACATCCCTGTAGCCATGAGTGGCTCCAGGAAGCTACATATGACTATGTTTGGAACTTCTTTTTTCTTTCAGTTTGCTCTGGCCCTGTGTAAATTTACATACTGGATGTTGGGTGCCAAATGGAGCATACTTTCTTCTCTCACTGTCTTTGGATTGCCAGCCCCCAAATAATGACATAGAAACTTTTTATTAATTATGAAATCTTGGCCTTTAGCTTAGGCTTGTTTCCAACAAGCTCTTATAATTAACCCATATATATATGTCTACATTCTGCCATGTGGCTCTATTGCTTCTTTTCAGTATGGAATATCTGAATCTGCTGTAAAATACACCCACCTAGATTCCTCCTCTGATGTGGGAATGCATTTATGTATGCTGTGAATCTCAATCTTTAAATAAAGGAGCTGTTTTGGGCCATGGCAGGCACCATAGAAGAAGTAGGAGGAGAAATCAGAGCATAGGTAGGAGAAGGAGGGTGGAGTCAGAGGCAGATGGAGCAAGCCGCCCAAGAATCAACATGTAAGGAACACAGGTGAGCTACGGGCCACGTGGCAGATAGTTTAATAGAAATGGGTTGATTTAAGATGTAAGAGCTAGCTAGCAATGTGTGTGAGCCATAGGCCAAACAACATGAAGTTAATATAAGCATCTGAGTCATTTCTGGGGGCCTGAGCGGCGGGCGGGTGGCTGGGTGGCTAAGCAGTCTCGGGTGGCAGGTCTGTGGGTCTCAGACCTCTGGCTTCTTGGGACCGAGAACCCCATTACTACACTCCTCTTTTCCTCTTCCCCAGAACCTGACTAGCCTCTCCTGCCTTGCTATTGGCTGTTTAGTCCTTCATTACAGATAAGAAGTGCCTTAGGCAGAGACACATTTACAGAAGTAAACAAATACTCCATATCACCTATGCCATTACCGGCAATACTAGAAAGAATCAAACAGTGGGCTATGTCTAGCAATTCTTCATGAATATTCTGTTGCAGATGAGCTAATAAGCATATGTGTTTGCTGCTCATGTTGTCTGCTGCTTAATCATGCAATCTGTGCAAATGAAATCATTTGTAGGAATGCATGCAGGTGTAATTAACACACGTGGCACAGTCTCAGTCATGATTCTCCATTACTCTCTACTGGAAAAAAAAATAAGACCTCAGTTTTCAAATACAGAACCAGAAACAAAGTAAACTTCCTGGGATAAAAATCATACTGTTAATAGGATTGCTTTCCCTAGATAACATCTTGATGGGATTTTCTGGGATTATTGTCTTTTGACAAAGTGTGACAACTAATTGACACAATTTTGAATAAATAACTACATATTTAGACTTACCATACACAATTAAGAATATTTTGGGGCTGAGAACCTGCAAATCAAAATCATAGTTATGAGGTAAAATGCAGCAAGCAATGAACCTAATGAGATAATTTTCTGTATCCATAGATTTTTTTTGGTATATTGTTCAGCCATTGTATATTGTGGTATGATACAGTGCTAAGCTAGCTAGATATTACTATCCATTCAGTGGTCATCCTGTGAGAAGATATCAAGGAGAATGGAAAACATACATAAAGAATTTAGTACTTTTTCTTCTTTGAGACAGGGTCTTACTGTGTAGAATAGGCTGTCCTTGAACTCATACAGATCCCTAGCTTCTGCCTCTACAGAGGTGGAGTAGATTATAGGGGTGCATCACCATACCTGCTAGAACTTGCTACTTTAGATGTCTAACTTATGCCAGCTATAGTAATATATACCTTTAATCCTAGTACTTGGGAGACAGAGGTAGGAGGATCTCTGTGAGTTTTGGCCCAGCCTGATCTACATAGTGAGTTTCAGGATAGCCAAGATTACATAGTGAGTCCCTGCTTCAAAACAACCAAAACAAACAAACACCCCACATACACACACAAAATAAAAGTGCTAGGCATGGTGGTGCAGATGTGGTGTGAAAATTCCAACTACACTCCTATTGGGCAACTATATTCATACTGGGCAAATTCTATACCACTGAGATATGGCCTTGACACCAAAAGCATTTTGTTACTGTTTATCTGAAGCACACATTTAACCAGACATCTCTGTGTTTTTATCTGGTCATTCTACCAAAACAAGCACTTAAACTAATTTTTATTTCCAGCATTGTAGGTAGTTTATATTATTTTAAATCTCCACCAATAACATGACTGAAAATATGCTCTGATACAGTGGCTTACCAGTGATGTGCTTCTAGAAATGACATCATCATATTGACCATTAGTCTAATCAATGAGTCCTAAGAACCATTGATTTTAAGTATGCAAATCTTTACATCTTTATTTTGATGTGAATGTAGCTTCAAGAGGACTCTAGGATTCAGCCAGAGCTCTGTTACCTTGGAATGTCAGATGTGAGGTGGCATATTTCCACTTGTGGCATTCATTGAACCTTTGTACATTTAAGAGTCACAGAGGGCTAGAAAGTAGGGTTAACGTTTAGTAGTAATTGATGTTCATGCAGAGGACTTAACTTGGTTCCCAGAATCCATATTGGGCGGCTCACAACTGTCTGCAAACCAAGTTCCAAGAGAGATTTGATATCTCTGGCTTCTTCAGACATGCATATACGTGAAACACACACACACATATGCATGCATACAATATACATAATTAAATTAATAAAATAAGCATAAAAAGAGCCAGTCACATAATACTGTACGTAATAAATGTTTAGCCATTACAGAGGAGGACATGAGTCCAGGGAGTAGTAAATACAGGTCAAGTATAACATGGAAACACAAAAGAGAAGATGCCTTGCTTTATTCATACTGCTTTGGAGTCAAGGACCCACACTCCCAACCAGACTGTAAGGTGGTCTGGAACCTGTTTTAATTTTTTTAATATCGAATAGGAGTTTTATTAAAACAAGAATATTAAGATTTAGCAGAATCTGTCATGAATTTGTTGCATGAATAAATGAGACTCAGGGATAGATCTCTGAAGAAGTTGGAGATACTAGAGGTAATAAACACCACAGTCAGATCTTACCCAGCTGTCTTCCAGCTTCCTCAGCCTAGCTTCCCTTGTCTTGGCTCTTCTTTTGTCTTTCTATCCTGTCTTAAGTACCCTTTTGTAAATTAAGGTGTGGCCCCACCACTGCCTGCTTGGGAGCCTGGAATTCCTTCTATAATCTAAAGTGACCTCAACTCAGTTGGGATTAAGGGCGTAGGTCACCACCCCAGGATACTCCCTGTGCTGGGATTAAAGGTTTGAATCACTACTCTTTGATTCTCCTAGACTGACTGTGGTTAGAGTTCTGGAACTTCTGGAGCTTCTATTAACTCCCCACATAGACTGTGAGTAGATTCCCTCTGATATCTCCAAAACTTCTGAAACTTTTATTGAATCCCCACATATCCCCTTTTGTGTCAAATTTTTAAAAAGGAGATAGTTAACATAAGAAAAACAATATACAATAGGTACAATAATTGTATACAAACAATAAATGAGTAATGTCCAGTCCATTAACAATTGACAATTCCAAGAAAATATTTCATTAATTATCCTATTTTGATGAGTTCAAAGGATTATACCTAATTCATTTCCTTTCTAACTAAAAGCTATTACTTTGTTGTCTCTTAAACTTATAAACTTTAACTTCAAACTTTTTTTCTAAAACTGTCATTAGAAAATTGTAACTATAACTATCTCATCTTCAACTACCTCAGAGACTCAAGAAGGAATTAATATTTACCCAAGAAAACAGGAAATGCAAGCAACTTCCAAAAACTAGAAATGACAGAGATGACACCTATCTGCCTGGACAGTCACCCCAAAGTTCCTTTATAAAGTTGGGGCATCCATCTTCAGCCTACAGGCCCAGAGTCTCTTTTCATCTCAACGAAGCAGGAAATCTGCTCTGTCCATTTTGGTGTAGTTCAATCACTTCTCCTTGTGTTCTCAAGATTGAAGTCTCTCTTCAAAGTTCTTTTCAGCTTTGGGGTATTTGTTGGCTATTGGTCTCGTGTGGGTATTTAGCCTTAGATTGAGTTTACCACCCGCTTTGGGCTGCATTCCCAAGCATCTTGTCTCCAGGAAGATCCAGGCCAGTGTGCCAGGGGCCACTGACACCATTCATGGGCCACCTCTGACAGTTTTTTCTGAAAAGCAGGAACCCGAAAGACCATCTCAGCTTGTTCTGTCAAAGTTCAAAGGTCACTTTCTGAGGAAACCTGCATGTTCAGTTCAAATAGCACACTGTCAAGCAGTCAATACAGGGACAGGTTCTTGTCCAATGACTAACCATTGTCACAAGGAAGGTAGACTCCATATGGAGTTTTTTCTATGCTCTTTTTTCTCTTGAAGTAGATTGGGGCTGCCAGGAGTAGACCTGTCTCACTGTCCAGAAAAGTCATTTAAGTTCTAAAAATATTTAAATGCCGTATTCTATAGATCTCTGAAGTTTTTGAAGAAGACCTGTTTATCTAAAATATATTTGTTTGACCTTGAAAACATATCTAACATGACTATGTATGAATGTAATGTCTAACTACTGACTTGCATTGCTTTATATTCTAATTAATTGGAAATAAAAACTTTCATGGACTAGCAACTTTTATAAAATGTTAAACTGATTAAGTATACTACATCAAACAAACATAGAAATATTTGTACAATGACACAATTAATCTCAAGATACACAGTTTGTATACAGAAAACCAATGCAATGTAAAATATTTAAAGCTAGTAAATCATTTTAAGATTCCATAATCTGTTCTTATATCCTATCTATCTGTGTCCTCTTTTTCTTTCTATTATTTTTTTAAACACAAATCTTTAATCTAATCATTCTTGTTTAACTTTTTTCTAACAATAAATATGTACAATTTTTGACCAATTAACCTAAACAATGACAATCACCCACAACCGATTGAACAACCAACACCAAAGCACCCCACTACTTGGGAACCAAAACCAACCCACCCCACCACTTAGAAGTGTGGGCGCTGTGTTCTTAAATTTACTTCCTGCTGACTGGGGGTGATGGCATCTTTTAGGGATCCTGAAAAGAAAAGTTTTGTTAAATATCAAGTCCTGAAATAAGTAGCTGTGTCATTTGTTGTCCAGTCTCTGTATAACAGGAAAGCACACAGCTTGTCTCAAGTCCTGGCCATAGTAGTCTGTGAAGCTGGTTCATCTCAGCGAGCTGCCACAAAATTGTCTTGACCAGTTTGTAGTCCAAATCTGATCTTTGATTGGTGTTTGTCAGCCTAGTGGCTTTGTCAGAGTTCGTGTGAAACTATCGGTTGTGGGGCCCCATCTTCCTTTTGGATATTTCAAGTTAGCAATTAGGCCTTGTCCTGGATCACTGAAGAAAACTGATAAGAGACTAAAATCTAACACAATGTACAGGAAACTAAACATATAACAATTTATTGAGCATAGGATTAGTAACAATAGAATAGGCCTTTATTTTTTGTTATTCTTCTGTCCCATATCAGGTGGCTCTTCTGATATGATACAGAGATTCTTTTTATTTTCCTTTAACAAGTATGCTTGAGTTTAGAGGAGAGAGCCACACTCTAAAGCCAGCTTTAAATTATAATTAAACTGGGACTTTAACTAACAAAAAGTTTGTAAAGATTAAGCAATGAGATTTTACCAATAGTTACCATATTCTCTTGTTTGCAAAATTTTCCTGGATAGCCTCTCTTTTGCTTTAGATGTCTAGATGTCCAAGGCCTTTTAACTTCTTGAAGATGGGTATTTCCAATTTTCTATAAAGACAAAAACAGAAACCTGCTCCGACCCTTTGTTTTTTCTTACAACTGAAAGAATTGTAATATGAGTGGATGCGCTATCAATTCTTAGTTTCATGAAGTTTCTCTGGTTCGGTTCGAGTCTTTATTAATTTTGATGGTATCCATATCTTTTCTTCACTTGTGGAAATAAAATCAAAACCCCTTCCCCAACATAGCACATACCCTGGCTTCCATTCAGAGGTCAGTACATCTTTGAAGTAAACAGGCTGATTTAGCTCAGCTGTTTTTTCTATAGTCCAATGCCTTTCAGCAGCTGTTATTCCTTTCTCATTAGCACTGAGAAAATTCAAAGTTAATAAAGCACTATGTAGTCTATCTCTGGGGTCTTTGTTATTCCTTTCTGTTTATTTAACATATCCTTTAGAGTTCAGTTTGATCTCTCTATGACCACTTGCCCTGTAGGATTGTGTGGTATTCCTGTAATATGCTTAATATTATAATAAACAAAAAATTGTTTCATTTTAGTAGAGACATGCTGGAGCATTGTCAGTCTTTATTTGTACAGGTATTCCCATGATGACCATAACTTCTAGCAAATGTGTAATTACAGAATCAGCCTTTTCTGAACTCAAAGAAGTTGCCCATTGAAATCCTGAGAATGTATCTATTGTATGATGGACATATCTTAATTTCCCAAATTCTGTAAAATGAAATACATCCATCTGCCACATTTCATTTCCATGTATACCTTTAGGATTAGTTCCTGCTGGCAATGGAGTTTGGTTATAGAAAGAACAGGTGGAACACCTTTTTACAATTTTTTTGGTTTGTTGCCAAGTGATAGAGAAATCTTTTTTTAGTCCTTTGCAATTAACGTGATGCTTTTTATGAAATTCTGAGGCCTCTAGTACATTTCCTATTAATAATGTATCAATTTCATCATTACCTTGTGCTAAAGGACCTGGCAGACCTGTATGGGATCGAATATGTGTTATATAGAAGGGATGATTTCTAGTCCTGATTATTCCTTGGAACCGAATAAATAATGAACTTAATTCTGATTCAACATTAATAAAATCAGCCATTTCAATGTGTAGAACAACTCTTTCTGCATACTGAGAGTCAGTGACTATGTTAAGTGGTTCTGTAAAGTCCATTAATACCATCACAATGGCATATAATTCTGACTTTGAACAGAATTATAAGGGCTTTGAGCCAATTTACTTATATGTTCTGATTTGTAACCAGTCTTTACTTATTTGTTTGCATGGGTATAAAATGTAGGGGCTCTGGAAATTGGTTTACCTCATACAATATGAGGGAGAATCCAATTAGTTTTCTTTAGAAATTCAATTCTTTAGCTTTTAGGATATTTGTTGTTAATATCTCCCAAAAAATCACAGCAGGTTCATTGCCAAGGTTTATTTTCTACCTATGATTGGTCAATTTCTTCATTAGTTAAAGGTACAACAATTTCTGCTGGATCCATTCCTGTCAATTGACGAAGTCTTGATTTTCCTTTAAAAATAACTTCAGAAATCTTTTCCACATATGTCTTTAACTTCTTGTTTGGTTTATGTGGAAGAAATATCCATTCCAATAAAATATTTTCCCTTTGCATTAAAATTCCCGTAGGAGAATGCTTAGAGGGCAAGATAACTAGAATGCAATTAAGGTCTGAATCCACACAATCCACATGTGCCTCTTGAAATTTCTTTTCCAACAAAGCCAGTTCTTTCTCAGCTTCAGGTGATAACTCTCTTGGACTACTTAAGTCCTTGTCACCATTTAATGTTTTGAACAGATTATCTAGTTCATCATTTTTAATTCCAATAGTTGGTCGTAAATTGGCAATGTCTCCTAGTAGTCTTTGAAAATCATTATGTGTCTTTAATCTATCTCTCCTGATCTGTACCTTTTGGGGTCTAATTTTTTGTTGGCCTATTTTATATCCTAAATAATTAATGGAATCCCCTCTTTGTATTTTTTTTTCTGGGGCAATCTGTAATCCCCAAGCAGGCAAAATTCTTTTCACTTCTTCAAAAAGTTTTTCCAACGTATCAATATTTGAATCTGCCAACAAGATGTCATCCATATAATGATAAATTATAGATTGTGGGAGTTTCTTGTGTATTTGTTCTATTGGCTTTTGTACAAAATACTGGCAAGTGTAGGACTATTCAACATTCCTTGAGGGAGGATCCTCCACTGGAATTTCTTTACAGGCTGAGAATTATTATAAGTGGGCACTGTAAAGGTGAATTTTTCTTTGTCTTGTTCCTGTAAGAGTATTGTACAAAAACAGTCTTTTAAATCAATAATTATAATAGACCATTCTTTAGGTAACAGGGAAAACAAAGAATCCCAGATTGTAGAGACCCCATTGGCTGGATCACCTTGTTTATTGCCCTTAGGTCTGTTACCATTCTCCACTTTCCAGATTTCTTCTTAATAACAAATACAGGAGAATTCCAAGGGCTGGTTGATTTTTCTATGTGCTGAACATTTAACTGTTCCTGTACCAGCTGCTCTAAGGCCTGTAATTTCTCTTTTGTTAGAGGCCATTGATGAACCCATATAGGCTTCTCTGTTAGCCATTTTAGAGCTAGTGCTGTGGGTGTTTTTGAAAGATCAGCAGCTGTTTTGCCTTGTTTCTCTATAACCTGAATTGTCTGTTACTGTTTCTCATAATACCTTCTGATATTTCTTCTGGAACCATGTGCTAGTTCATGGCTTATTTCTATATTTGGAGGAATAATAATCTGCATGTTCCACTGTTGCAGTAAATCTCTTCCCCATAAATTTATAGCAATATCAGCCACATATGGCTTTAATATTCCTCTCTGTCCTTCTGGTCCTATACACTCAAGCCATCTTGCACTCTGTTTTATCTGGGATATTGGCCCAATACCCCAAAACTGAACATTTAACTCCTGAAGTGGCCAACTTTGATGCCATGACTCTGGTAAAATTATGGGTACATCTGCGCCTGTGCCCAATAAGCCTTCAATGATAACATCATTTATTTGTATTTTTAATTTTGGCCTTTGTTCATTGATAGAAGTTTGCCAAAATATTTGCTTTATATTTTTTCCTGAATTTGTTTTCTTTTGTGTAAATTTTCTATCTTACTATTGAAAGACCGCCCTGGGGGTGGGGGACCCCCAAAACGGACCCTTCTTCAGGGAGAAACCCCGGGACCCAAGGAGGACCGAGCCACAGATCAGCTGCAAACAGCACGAGGTTTATTGAATAACACAGGTACCTGCGGGCTACCGAGCCACTTAGGAGGGCTGGCGCGCCCAGGCCTTTGTTCAAGGCCTTTTTATAGGGTTAGGGAAGCAAAAGCGTGCGTACAGAAGCAGAAGCGTAGTTACAAGGTTTTCATTGGCTGGTTTGAATGAAGCTATTCTGTTGAGGGGGTGAGGGTAGGCCAGGTCACTATCTGGCCTGCCTGATATCGCCCACTCTCAGGCGGCAGCCTGCCGTTTATCTTCCTGGGAACTCTGTCTTCCCAGGAACTTCCCTTGGTCCTTGACTGGGGGCAGATCACGTAGCTATGTAACCGTTATCTTTCCTTTGCTTTTGCTCTGCTGACATTGTGAAAGCTTTTATTATTGCAGAGATGCTGGTGTCTCCAGTATCAGGATGTATGTTTTAAGTACAGATGTACAGCCCACAGGGGAATCAGTTTGTTGGCAGGCTTCTGACTGCAGCTCCTTCGTCCTTGGGCCAAGGCACCTGGTGCTGACATGTCTTAGACAAGTTTCGTTACTTCTTGGGCAGGAGGGAATTGCTAAAACAAGGGGGCTGCAAGCAAAGGGAGGAAAAGGGAGGGGGGGTCTTACACCATGTAGTATGTCTTTTTAAAATAGGTTTTAACCTTCTTAATTATTCTGGGAAGGTGTTTCCTCCACAATGGCAGGGTAAGACTGGATTGGATTTGATATGGGGGCTTTTGAAAGCCACCTAGGGGCGTTTACAAAGGGCAGAAAGTTACCTTGTCTGCCCCTTGTTGATTTGCATTCATTAGTCCAATGTCTTCCTTTTCCACACTTATGCATATTCCAGAAATGAGGGGTATTCTCTTGGGATTATGCCTACCAAAAGCATTGTTTCTGGGAATGCCTTGTTTACAGTCTCTTTTTATGTGACCTTCCCTTCCACAATTATAATATTTGACATTTTGATTTTTCTTATACCTCTTGAAATAAGCTCTCTTACCCAGTTATCATCACTGTCATAAGACTCCATATTAATTGTCTCATGAATCCAATCCTCCAAAGGTGCTGACCTTGCTTTTAAAGGTCTAAGTATTTTTGTACATTGTGCATTGGCATTCTCAAAAGCCAGTGACTCAATGATTATTTGCCTGGCTTCTGAGTCTGGTACCATTCTGTTACTGCTGCAGTTAATCTGTGAAAAACGTGTGTAAAGGTTTCTTTGGGACTTTGAATTATTTTTGTAAATGTTTCACTTTTTTCCCTATTTCTTCAATCCAGTCCCAGGCATTTAAAGCTGCCATGTGACATAAATCCAGAGTATGTTCACTGTATAATGACTGCCTGTCAATATCAGCATAATCTCCCTCCCCAAGAAGTTGGTCTTGGGAGACTTCTATGCCTCTGGCCCTGTTTCTTTGTTCTATTGTTTTATCCTCCTCCCTCCACCATGACTTCCATTGCATGAGCGTCCCTGCCTCAAGAACAGCTGTAACCATATCTAACCAATCTTTAGGGGTGACCCAGTTACAGCATGACCAGGAGTTCAGCATTTTTTTGACAAATTGTGAATGCATCCAATATGTTACAATTGATTCCTTTACTCTCCATAATTCTAATATTTGTACTGGAGCCCAACTAGCTTCTCTTTCATCTCTATCATCCTTCATTTTTTTTTAAGGTTACTGGGTATAATAATGTTGCCTGTTTTTGTCTAATTTTAGATGACCTTGCTGAAATTGGCTCTTTATATTCCTCTGTTTGAATATGAGCATCTTTGTGTTCTCTCTCAACAGGCTTTTTAAAGACCTTTTTCTTTGGATTTATATTAGTCAACTTTTTATGTGATATCAAACAAAAAATATTCATAGTAAACAGTATGATAAATATGATATTTTCATCTATCTTATCTATGTTTTCCTTCGCTGGTTTTAATATCAAATTGTCTAGCGAGAGGTTACAGTATGACCAAGCACCCTCCATTGCTTTAAACAAATTCCCTCTTTTAAAAAGAATTAATTTACTCTCCGATTGTTGTCTCTTGATGATTCAATTGATTGCGAAGGGGGCAGCTACTTAGTGCTATAGCAACTCAAGGAGGGGTCCAAAAAGAAAAAAAGAAACAACCCATCAAGATAAAGAGGCCATTTTCTGAAAGACTTATGCAGATGAGAATGAAATAGAAACATGTGTGGGCTGGTCTGCCTAAGGCTAGAGGCTAACCCAGAACAGAAAGCCTAGCTGCCAGTAATTACTCCTCCGGCCACGTGTTGTTCTGGCTAGCAAGTGCAGTTTTTTGGGTTGGGAGGGGAGGAATTTGTGCCCCAAAGTTGGACACCAATTGTTGCATGAATAAATGAAACTCAGGGATAGATTTCTAAGAAAGTCAGAGATATTAGAGAGAATGAACACCACAGTCAGATCTTATCCAGCTGTTTTCCAGCTTCCTCAACCTGGCTTTTCTTGGCTTCCTCTTTTTCTGTCTTTCTATGCCTGCCTTAAATACTCTTTTGGTAAATTAAGGCATGGCCCCACCACTGCCTGCCTGGGAGCCTGGACCTCCTTCTGTAAATTAAGATGACCTTAACTCAGTTGGGATTAAGGGCATAGGTCACCACTACCGGGATACTCCCTGTGCTGGGATTAAAGATGTAAATCACCACTCTCTGATCCTCCTAGACTGACTGTGGTAGATCCCTCTGATATCTATGAAACTTCTGGAGCTTTTATTAAATCCCCACATAGACTATGGGTAGATTCCCTCTGATATCTCCAAAACTTTTGAAGCTTTTCTTCAATCCCTACAACATTGAGACTTAAAAATTCCAACATGGAGTAGGAAAGGCTCCACACTCCCCATTTCGAATTGATAAGTATAATAGGACAAATCCATAGGGCTAAGTAAACTGCCTCAAATTTGTTGCAGGGGCATAGATATAATGTACTTCCTTATGTGCTAACCTGCAGTCTACCTGAGGACCTAGCAACATCTGCTGTCCAAAGTTCCTGATTGCTCAGAATCTGCCTAGCAACAAGCAGTGCTCAGAGTTCCGAACAGTTGGGAATTTGCCTAGCAACAGATGATGTCAGATCTCCTGATGGTGCCCCCAGAGGACTGCTAGGAATCAGCAACAGATGAGCAAATGGAAGTCGGTGGCTGATAAAAGAGGGAGAGTTTGAGAACAAGGTCCAGTCATTGATTGGTGCCCATGCCTCAGTGGATGATCCACAGATTTCCACATATGAGTAGTACTCATTGGACTTTATAGATTATACATAAATTTTATTGGTGCTTAAAATAGACTCTTAAGAACCTCAGAGTCCTCGACTGGCTTTCCTACAATATACATTAGTAATAGAGAATATGGAGAGCACAGATGGTGTATTTATGGGACAGTTGATAAGTGTCATTGATCAATAATAGCCTTTGTTCCATCAGGGAGAGCTCAGCAATATGGATTCATGATCCATCACCTTTAGAGGAGCTATC
Source organism: Phyllotis vaccarum (assembly GCA_033318265.1). Classification (NCBI taxonomy): domain Eukaryota; kingdom Metazoa; phylum Chordata; class Mammalia; order Rodentia; family Cricetidae; genus Phyllotis; species Phyllotis vaccarum. The sequence continues at coordinate 135,644,383 of JARWLC010000009.1, read as the reverse complement.
ACCTTTAGAGGAGCTAGCAAAGGCACAGTGAGACACCCAAGAGGTCCAGATATGAGATTCAGTGAATAGGACATGTCTTCAATCACCAACTCTTATGGTTTATAATTTCTTCTTTCCATCTGGGAGAAGAACACTATTATTTTTTACTTATGTGCAGCAAGAGCTGTGCTAGGTATTTTAGAAAGAAAATACATGTCATTATCACAGTCTGTTATTGTGAAAAACACCTTGAGAAATCACGGATTAATTTCTTGGTTTAGAGAAGTACCCATTGGTCCTACATGAAATAAGAGAAAGCAACCATGGATGATCTCACTACTATGATTCAGTATTCGCACTACTGCTCAGAGAGGAAGTTATGAGGAAAACAAAAAAAAAATCCTAACCACCTTTGAAATAATAGACCACAGTAAGATAACCCCTGAAAATGAGAGTTTAAATCTTTGTTATTTGTGAAATAAGAAACAATTTAATAATAGTGGTTGAGAATCCCAAGTGGTAATTTTTTTTTTTAACAAGACAAGGTTTCTCTGTGTAGACCTGGCTGAACAGGAACTCACTCTGTAGACCAGGATAGGCTTGAACTCGGAGACCTACTTGCCTCTGCCTCCCAAATGCTGGAATTTAATGTGTGCATGACCATTTTCATAACAAGTGGTAATTTCTAATGCATACTAAGTGGGGCATAATATTACAAATCCTCCCATCCTAAGTCTCTTGGATTCTTGAGATCTTGTTATTTCTTTTCCATTTTTAAAAAATAGGTCTGGAGAGATGGCTCAGATATTATAATCATTGATTGCTCTTCTAGAAACCCTGAATTCAATTTCCAACAAGTATATAGTGGCTCACAACCATCTTATGAGATCTGGTACCTTTTGGCATGTAGGTGTACATTCAGGCAGAACACTTTCTACATAATAAATCTCTCTCTGTGTCTCTCTCTCACACTTTTCAAAGGATTTTATTCTAATTCTTTTTAAACTCAACCCCTGTCCCACCCCTCACTCTGAAAATCTTGGTGGCATCAACTTCCTGGGTTTGGGAGAAGAGTCTAGTTCACTGTGGGACCTTTGTTGGGGCTTAGTCAATTTTGTTGAGGTGATTTCAGTGCAGATTCAGATGTGGGGCCTTTAGCCATCCCTTTTTCCCCATCCCATCATTCCTGTTGTCCTACATGTTATAATCTCTGCTTGCTTTGTCTGCTCTGTGCTCAGTGTTCACCTTGCTTTATTTCATTTCCAATAAACTCTGGAAAGCTACCTTGGTTGACCACATCTTGCAGTTGAAGAAATCCTTTCCTCAGATAGAGTGATAGGGGCTGTGTTTCAACAGACACTCCTCTATATTTATAAGGTACTAAAAAGACTTTCTTTATTAATTCACTTTCCTGTGAAAAAGGAGAGCACAACAGGTAAATAAAGGGGGCCGGTAGCAGATCTTATTTACAACTTCTTGCTGGGAGTGGAATGTTTCTTCTCTGAGTGTCCTTGCTTTCCCACACTACCCCTTTCATAATCTCAACTGCCTCCCCACTTCTGCAGCTGCAACTTTCTTTTCAAGGTTAGCAGCAAGAGTGATAACCAACCTCTTCACCCTACGTATACTCAGTTCATTCCTTCAATAGACGGAGATTTGATCAGATTTCTTGACTTATCTGTCTGTTTTTTCATCTCTTGTTCTCTCATTCTAACTCCTCTCCTTCAGGGTCTCCGTTGACGTTACCCGCAGTCCGGGGCAAGCAGTAAAGTTGCAGTCACCTAGAAATCCCATTACAGTGAAAGCCACTGTCTTTTAACCCCCTCAGGCCTGTCACCCTTGTGAACCATGGTTTTATCTCGTATGAACATAATCCTATCTATGTACCTTCAGAGCTACTCTATAATCTCATTAAGAATGTTAATATGGGTGTGGTGATGCATGCTTTAATCACAGTGCTCTGGAGGCAGAGAAAGAGGAGGAGGAAGAGAAGGAGGATGAAGGAAAAAGAAGGATGAAGGAGGAAGTTCTTAAAAAGTTTATTAGCAGATTTTGACATGTAACGTGAGAACCACCAAAATCATATATATGACTATTAGACATATGAATAAGACTCTGTTTAAAAGTCCACACCTACACTTGGGTATGTGTTTATTTTCATTTTTAAAAGAATAGACCTCTGAGTGTTCTGTAAGAAGGCAAAATGCTGGGAAATAACCAGAACACTGCCTACAACTTGTTTCTTTCTCTGTCCCCAAGCACCTTTCCTTCTATTGAGCCCCAGCCTTTTAATCTGTGTTAAAACCCCTTTTGAACAAACTTCACCTCTCCTTCACACTGGCTCACCCTTGCTGGGCGTACTCTCTGTGTACACTGTAAACCTTTGTCACTCGAATTGGCTTAACAAAGCACTGATCGACTAGTAGCCAGGCTGGAAGTGTAGGTGAGGCAGTCAAACTGAGAAAGCTAGGAGGAAGAAGAGACACCGGCCATCCTCTGAGGAAGGAAGCAAAGGATGAGCCACTTGGCAAAGCATAAATAAGGAACTTGGGTGAATTTAAATGTAAGAGTTTTGTAGTAACAAGCCTGAGCTATTGGCAGAACATTTATAATTCAAGTCTCCAGGTCAGTTATTTGGGAAGTATCTGGTGGTTATTTGGGAACAGGCAGTCAGAGCAGGAAAACACAGCCTACAAACCCTGAGATTCTGCTCTGTGGCACAGAATCTAGGCTTCACCTGCACATTGGATTCTTGTCTTCTTGCTGCCAAAACAAAGCAAACAAACAAAAAACTCCAACAAACCAGTAAGAATGAAGGGGGCTGGCAAGATGGCTCAGCAGGTAATGGTACTTACTGACAACAATGAAAACCGGAGTTTAATCCCCAGTTCACACTTGGTGTGGGAGAGAACCTAATCCCACAGTTTATCCTCTGAGCTACATACACACACACACACACACACACACACACACACACACACACACACACACAAATGTAATTTCAAAAAATTAAAAGCAAAATACAGTTTATTTTGCAAGACAGTCCTGTGGTTCTGTTGTTAAATTTGGTTTATTATGGGTTCTATTTCAGTGATAAATAAAATAATCAAAAGTAATTCGTGGATGAAAGTGTTTGTTTCAAATTATAGTATTTAGTCCATTACTGAAGTAATTTAGTGCAGGAAATCAAACAGGAACCTGGAGGCAGGAACTAAAACAGTGGCCATGGAGGAACACTGCTAGCTAGCTTGTTGTCCATGGCATAGCCTCAAGTTGTAGTAACCTCCAACCATAAAATTATTTTATTGTTACTTTATAACTCTAATTCTGCTACTGTTATAAATTATAATTCAAATATCTGGTATGCAGGACATTAGATATTCTACCTCAAAGGGCTCATGACCCAGAGGTTGAGAACCACTAACTAGGGCAGGGTAGAAACTGGTCCAAAACCCAGGTATTACTGGTTAATTCTTTAGGCAATCATGTGTGAGCCAATGGAGGGCTCATGTACTTTGAAAACACTCTCCAGGCCCAGCCAGAGAGATGCCTGTGTAATGCTCCCTGTCCCTGCAGTTAGGGGTGTTCAAAGTCCTCTTTTCCTATCTCCCTCCAAATTGTGTTTTATTGGCTGCTGATCTTCGTTATCTGCTAGTCACTGGGGGGAGTTGCTGACCCCAGCTTTGTAGATATCTCAAGTGCAGTGGTTGTATTAAGCTTTCTTTGTTCTCACATTGCATGATTGGCTTATAGATCTACCAAGCAGAGAGTGAACTCTATCCCAGCCACCAAGAGGTAGCCTTGGTTATTTTCAGTTACCTCATATTCACTTCTGTGTCTACAGAATGGGCTTTATAGGGAAGTGGAAGCCTCTTGCTAGAGGCCATACTGACTTACAATTGAGTCTGTTGTAATTACCAGGATCAGAAGGAGGGATGTATACAAACACCACACTTCCTTATGTTTTTCAAGAACAGCAGGATTCCAGCTGTGCTGGCACAGATCTTTGTCTTTTGTACCTTGATATTTTGACTTTATCATACCCAGAACAAGTCATCTTATTGATTCCCTCAATGCTCCAGGCTCTTCTTATTTGAAACCCAGCATCTGTTCTCATGGCAACATCTATGAGAAAATTGCAATTCACACCAAGGTCCTTTCTCTTTAGAGAGCAGCTTCTGTCTACATCAGTTCTGCCTGTATTTAGAGCAGGTTCCCAACCTCAGTTAACCCAATCAGAGAAGCCATTACAGACACACCCAAATTTTTTTCAAAGATATTTCAAATCCAGTCAAGTTGACAGTCAAAATGAACCATCACAACACGCTATCACATGTCTATGGATAAGTCCTCAAGCTGCTGAAGGGAACAGACCAGAGCTGACTCTCTGTACTTGGTCCACTGCTTATGGTATGAGGATTCTCTTCTTCCTATCCAACCATTCCTCAGGTATCCTAAATTGAAGCATTATGACTATGATTGTAAGATAAAAATACAGGGCACCCAATTAAAATTTAATTTCAGATGAAAGTTAACTTTACTACAAATATTGCCTGGAACATACACTAAAATGTCATCTGAAATCCAAATGAATGGGAGCAGCTGTGTTTTGTAGTTGTAAAATCAAGTAAACCTAGATGAGTTTGGGGTTTTTTTTGCTTTGTTCTCTCCACATTATTTCAATCTCCTAGAATATAGCATTGAGGCACATGCCTTCAAATCAACCATGAAATATCTACCCTCATTGAAGTTTTCATGGATTGGGTACTACTGCCAAATTGTAGCTTATTATACCACCAACCTCTCATACTTTTCATCTCCATGAGTCTTTCCACAACCACCTTCCCAGTGTCTATAGACATGGCCCTTCAATACCCTTGCTTCTGATTTCCTTTATATTCTCACTTCCAAACTTCATTCCAATTCAACAACAGTAAATGTGGAGACCTTCCTTTTGTAATATTAGGGCAGCGAACAAGGGATCTCTGAGGATAGGACAGAGAGATGGTCCCATTTCTGTGGACACTGAATCAAAGCTATCTAGAAGGTGCATTTTCTCCTAATCCTTATAAATGCGGGTGTCTTGAGGCAGAAGAAGTTCCAGTTTGATCCCGAAAGTGTCTTGAAACAAAAACATACATTAAATAAGCAATCAATGGTCTGGAGAAAGGTCTCAGATTAAGAGCCCTTGCTGCTATTGCAGACAGACAGTCTGTTTCCAATCCCAGCACTCAGGGCAGGCAACTCATAACAACCTTTAATTCCAATTCATAGAGAACCTCTTCTAGCCTCCATGGACACACACACACACACACACACACACACACACACACACACACACACACACACAAGCCCACACAGACCCACAAACATGCACACACACATACGCAAACACGCACATACACACATACAGAGACACCCCCCACACACTATACCTTTTTAAAGGAAGTATGCAATCAGTATTGCTAGAAGAAAAGCACATTTTGAGATGTGCATCTAAGTGGCACCATCACTGTGTGGGCTTAATATGCAGAATGTTTTCCCAAGTGTTTTACACTTTGCCTTTTAAATAGCAGATTTTCAAAGTTCTCTGTACAAAACAGCACACTCACCCCATGTCTTCTCCTCTACACCTCTTCTGTAGTCTTTCATTCTACAGACTTTTTTTCAGTTCAAAAGGAATTTTGTGTAATGGACATAAAAAAATACAATAACGTAAAGTTAAAATCTTTCTACCCTCCAGTGTTTATTCAGTAAGTTCTGCTGAGCATCTATCTGTCTGTGAGAGGATCCTAGAGAAGGATTAACTACAGTGACAAGAAGACAGCTATAGAACTGGAGAGTGCTTAAAGCCCTGGCTGGCCTTCTAGAGGACCTGGGTTCAGTTCTCAACCCTCACACTGGTCTGTAACCCTAGTGGCAGGGGATCTGATGTCCTCTTCTGGCCTCTAGAGTCACCAAGAACATATAAATCAAATGCATGTAAGCAAATGCTCATTAACATTTTTTAATGGTAAAATCAATTCTACAAATAGAGTTAAGTTTCGGTGACACAAATTTGAATGCATTTCTGAATGAAATGGTGGGAACTTCCCTCTTCAAAGCACACACACTGGATGCCTGGACCATCATTGATGCGTCTTTAATTCCAACAAAGGTTTTTTAAAATGTCACAGAGGGTGAAGACAAAGACAAGGACTGCACCATGACCCCAGTCACTGGTGCTAGGCAGGGAGCTTGAGGGTGGAGTGGGGGTGAGAAGATGCTGACTACTATGCCTGTGAGTATTTCTGGCCCGATTGGGACATCATAGTCTCTTGTCTGGTAGTTGTACGCTGCCGGAAGTGATGCAAGTTAGGTGCTTGCTGGAAAACTTGTCTTCTGTTTAGATGGAGGGTGATCGAGTAAGATGGTAGCTCCATGAGCCTCTGGGTAAACAAATACTGGCCCTGCTCCCTTGCCCGGCTGGTCTATCACAAGGAACAGGTGGCACAGTTTGGTGAGCAGACCAGGAAGGAGGGGAAAAGCCCGCGTGGAAGGGAACAAGGATCCAGGCTCAGGTGCCAGCGAGGGAGCCACAGTGACAAGTTCCCCAGAGTGCATTTTCTGCTGAGGGGCTCCTGGAGGCCAGCAGAGGATAATGAGCAAACCCTGGCTGTAGAGGGGGCTGGGGCAGATAGGCTTCCCTACTACAGGTAGCTAGATGGAAAGCTGATGGAGGTGAGGGTGCCCTGGACCCTGCTCCTAGTTACTGATGTCTTCAGAGTCACAGATAAGTCATTTCTGAAAATGAGAAATTATCTTCATACGTGCCTCTCTCCTCCATATGAGCGTTTTTGGCAGAATCGAGAGGGAATTGAAGATTTTGTTATTGATAATATGTGCAGTAAATTAACCTTATACTTTACGTGTATGCACACTGGTTTTCTTTACAGTAGCTTTAACGTTAAGTTTCCTAGTGGTAGGATGGGCACATTTTATTAGTTTCTGTGGCTACCTTACAGTATTGGGACTATATTTTTAGAGCAGGGGATTAATATACTATGCCCCATTATTAATAAGTTTGTTTTTAAACAGTCTACATCTTCTTACCAGATAAAGCCCTCACACCCATGGTGCTTGTTGGTTTGTAGCACTCTTACTGCCGACTTATCCTTAGCATACTTACAGGAATTTTCCTGTACCTCCAAAATGCACTGATGTGTGTGTGTGTGTGTGTGTGTTTCCGCGCGTGTGCGTTGGCGCATGTGTGCGTGTGCCTGTGCCTGAGTGAACAGGTGGGATGAGTAGGATAACTGTGTGTGAATCCTCTCTTCCATTTTGTTTGAAGATTTTCTTTGCCATCTCCTCCGCCAGGCTGACTGACCTTTGGAGGCTCAGGAGATTTTTTGCCTCTGTCTCCCTGTGAGGGTACCCTGGAATACAGATTGTTTACTTTCTGCCACATTCTTCTGGGTGCAGGCCTGGGGATCTGCACTTGGGTCATCATGCTCTCAAGTGCATACATTTAGTGCTTTAACAACCATTTTCCCGTCCCTGAAATGCCCTGCTCTCAGGTGCTCCCTCAGCCCATCAGAATTTGCAGTTCTTTCCAAATGGTAGTTTGTAGTTTGCCATGATTATGTTTGTTTATCTTTTCTTTGGCAAGATTTTATTTGTTTTGAAGTTATGTAGGGAATGTGCCAGGCCCATTTTCAAGTCCTTTGTTATCTCTAATAGAGTTCTTACTGTGTTTTGATAAAGGAAAAATGCTGAATTGTGTGGTCATGCTATGAACAGAAACTTCAGGAGGGTCAATGGATTTTAGTTAATATTGAGATATCTCAGAAGAAATATTATCTTACAAGACAAAAAAGGAGAGTAGGAGCAGAACATGAAGTATGTTCACAGTTGGGAAGATTAATATTTAAAAGTCTTTACTTCAAGTTAAGATATAAATTGTGATATAATGACAATTTTTAACAACTGTGCCATCCTAATTCCATTTCTGAAGTGAGATAATGTTATGGAGAGGATAAGTGGTGTGAATGTGTTTGTTCCCTTTTCCATCTCCTCCTGTGCGACAAGATTGCTGCACACAAAGTAACCTATGGAAGGTGGGTCTATTTGGGGAGGTGGTACTAGGGTGCATTGATTTTGTGAGACCAGAAATAGGTTTTACAGTAAAGTACAGTACACCAACTTGAGTCCTGTGCCTTGACTTTCAGAAGATTTAGTTTGTGGTCAGATGACTGTGTGTTTAGGCCCATGGTGAGGCATAAAAGCCAGAGGAGTGCAAATTTATGAGGGAAAAACTTCCTGTGACAGTGGATAGGAGCAGACAGAGTAAAAGGCAGGAAGGCAACATGCACAGATATCCCCAAGAACCCACCCCAGCTTTACACTCCACCTCTTCTAGGTTGGCCCTACCTCCTAATGTCTACAGAACATTGCAAAATAACAACACCAGCTGAGCACCGAGGTTTCATACCTGAGCCTGTAGGGAGACTGCATATCCATACTGTGACATGGGGTTTCTTTTACAAGATGAGAAATAGAGTTTAACTCTTAAACAATAATATGATTCAGCTTATGAAACCAAATAGCCCAGCATCATGCAGAGTGTTAATTCAATTTAGTGGAAAGGATGAGCCAGTATAGCTGGTCATCTATTGGAGGAAAAATATAAATGTATACTGTGCCGTGCAATTAGGAAGTTCAGTTCTATGTGATTTACAGATGTTATGATGAAATACTGACCATCACAGAATGACATATTATAGAATGTGTGAGCTACTTGATGGGCAGGGAACATGAAAACTACAGAAAAGAAGTGGGTATTTAGAGCATGTAATTCTAGGTTCAGAAGTCAAAGGATAAGCTGAATCAGCAGAGAATGGCTGACATAAAGCTTGTGAGAGGTATGTCAACTAATGGTCTCTCAGAGGGACAGTGGAAAGATACCTTGGTCTAGAAAAGCGAGTAATCATGGGTGAAATGTATCTGGGCAGTCACTTGTAAGTGTGAGGAAATTGGAGCTTTGTGATGCACAGCAGGGTGAGTCTGTTCTGTATTATGAAACAGCTCAGAATCCATTCAGTCCAACTGAATAGCCAGGCAACTTAGTTTCTTGTTCAGGTAATGGGTCTACAGGCAGATGACACAGACATGCACAGTGTCAACAGAAGGAAAAGCCTTAATTATCTGTAGAACATGAATGTCATAAGTTGATACAAGTTGATACCTCATCATTTGTCTGAGAGGGATTGCAAAGACACATTCAGTGGGGAAAGCAATGCAGGTATGTATGATATTTCCTCATTTTATATTTTTATTTTCCATGGAACATGGATCCCGTGAATGCATTTTTCTTTATTTCTGTGTCACCCTGGAAGACTGTTAGGTAGTTGGCAGTGGTGATGAGTGATACATGACAAAGAACACAGCCAATGACTAGGTGCTCAGCAGATTCGTGTTTCCTTCACAGACTCCATCTTTAAAAAATGGAATCAGCACTACTGGCAGAAACTACCACCTTGAAATTATTCCCAGGTAAATTTGTACTAAATATTTTTAGAAAAGCAATTAGAAAATTTTTAGCAAAAAATTGACACTCACTATCCTCCAGCTTAGAGTTATTATTTGAAATTTTGACCTACATTTGGAAGCTCAGTAAATAAAGCAGATAAAGTAAAGCTGCATGGTTGACATATGGCCTGGTGCTGGCCTACTGTGCTGTTACTGAAGTCTGCCAGCTCTGCAGAGCTCACTGTTTTCCACAGTTCCTTTCTTGAGTTCTGTTGAAGTAGCCTGACTCATTCAGTGATGGTGATCATGCACAAAGCTGTCTAAAAAGTTTATCATGTCTGGAATGAGTATCTCAGATATTGAATGTAGGCCACCATTCTTTTGTGATATATTTGTGTTTCGTTGTCGTAATTAGAGGTTTATGATGGTCAATGGTCATTGCCTGGGTACCTACTGAGGTAGAACATCCAAGTACTGCTATGGGGATTATGGGGAGACGCTGGGGACCCATGTTGCAGTATCAAAGTTGAAAAAGTGTTAGAGTTCTGTGAGATATTCTTGGAGGTGTACAAGATATTCTTAGTTTGTAGGTTTGGTGGCAGGCACTACGTATGCTCTACATGACCTGTCTTCTTTAGCCCATACACTGACTCTGAGACAGTTCTATAGAAAGATTGGGAATGGATCACGTTATTAAACTAAGCATATTTGCCAGGTAGTCTGCTTGGTGGAATATACCCAGCTTCTTGGTGCTGTCATTCAGGGCTGCACAGAATACACAAAGGTCTTGGTTTTCCTTGAACTTGAATCAAGCCTCAGCATTCCTAGATATAGCAGAGCTATGTGGATATCTGCCCTTGAAAAACTTATAAAATTACCCCTACCACACCGTCTGAGCCCCAGATACGTATCAGTCAGCCTTGATATGGCCCATGATTCTGTAAGAGGTGAGGGGGGCGCCTTCTACAGCAACATGGACCTCTGATCCGCAGAGAACCAAACATCAGATTTTATTTCTTATTTACTTTTTAAAAAAATTTAATTTAATTATTAATAAAATTACTTTTACATACCCTCCACTGTTCCCAATCCCTCCCCTTCTCCTGCTCCACACACCTCCATCTTACTCCCCCCCCACCTCCCATCCACTCCTAAATGTGGGTAAGACCTCTCTTGAGTAGTCAACACAGACTAAAATATCAAGTTGAGGCAAAACCCATACCTTTCCCCTGTGTCAAGGCTGAGCAAAGCATCCCACCATAAGGGAGTGGGCTTTAAAAAGTTTATATAACCAAGATAATTCCTGGACCTATAACTGTTATTCATTCAGAAGGCCTAGTTTGGTCCCCTGCAGGCTCCCCTGTCCGTCTAGAGTCCATGAGCTCCCATTGGCTGTCCCTATGGATATCTCCAATGTGCTCTTGACCCCCACCTTGCTCCTCTGGTTGCTCCTCTCTTTAACTTCAGGTGCTCAGCCAAGTGCTTGGCTGTGGGTATCTGGGTCTGTTTCCTTCAGTCATTGGATGTCAGTTAGGGTATTAATCAATCTGACTACAAGGGAAGGCACCTTCTCCAACATTGCTATGACTCTTAGCTTGGACCTCCTTGTAGATTCCTGTGTGATTCTGGCTTCTAACGGTTCCATTGGGAGAGGTGTTGAGAGAGAGTGGAATCAATGACACAAATCCCAGGAGTCAGTAACTCATTTATTCAGCAATGGGGAGAGACATATATACCCTTCTCCCAGCACTCAGGCTGTGTCATGATCTGATGATATTACATGTCTTGTGGCTATTTGAGATTCTTCTGTTGAGTATTCTCTGTTTAGATCTGTACTCCATTTTTAATTGGGTTATTTACTTTTCTAATGTCTAGTTTCTTGAGTTCTTTATAGAATTTAGAGGTAAGACCTCTGTTGGAAGTGAGATTGGTAAAGACCTTTTCTCATTCTGTAGGCTGTCATTTTGTTTTATTGACAGTTTCCTTTGGGTTACAGAAGCTTCCCAGTTTCAAGAGGTCCCATTTATTAAGATTGTTTTCTTTCAGTGTCTGTGCTACTGATATTATATTTAGAACGTGGTCTCCTGTGCCAATGCGTTCAAGGCTATTTCCTACTATCTCTTCTATCAGGGTTAGTATAACTGGATTTATCTTGAGGTCCTGATCCATTTAAACTTGAGTTTTGTGAAGGGTTATAAATATGCATCTATCTGCACTCTTCTGTATGTTGAATCCAGTTGTACCAGCACCATAGGTTGAGAATGCTTTTTTCTTCCCTTTCACAGTTTTGTTTTCTTTGTCAGAAGTCAGGTGTTCATAGGTGTGTAGGTTAATCTCAGGATCTTCGATTTAATTTTGTTGATCAACATGTTGGTTTTTATGCCAATACCAAGCTGGTTTTTTAAAATTATTGTTTTTATTATTATTACTGTAGCTCTATAGTTAGGCTTCAAGTCAGGGATGGGGATACCTTCAACACTTTTTATGTTAAATAGGATTTGGGGATATCTTGGTTTTTTGTTTTTCCATATGAAATTGCGTCTTTATCTTTGGAGGGCTCTGAAACTTGTATTGGGATTTTGAGGGGATTGCATTGAATCTGTAGGTTGCTTTTGGAAAGATTGCCATTTTAACTATGTTGATTTTCCCTATCGGAGAGCATGAGAATTTTTTTCATTTTCTGATATCTTGTTCAATTTTTTCTTCAAAGACTTAAAGTTCTTGTCATATAGGCCTTTCAATTCTTTGCTAGAGTTACCCCAAGACATTGTATGCTATTTGTGCTTATTGTAAAGGGTGATGTTTCTCTGATTTCTTTCTCTGACTGTTTATTACATGTATATAGGAGGACTACTGGTTCTCTTAGTTAATCTTGTATCCTGCCACATTACTGAAGGTGTAGGAGTTCTCTGGTAGAGTTTTGTAAATCAATTATGTGCACTATCATATCACCTGTTAATATCAAAAGTTTGACTACTTCCTTTCCAATTTGTATCCCTCTGATCTCCTTATGTTGTCTTATTGCTCTAGCTAGAACTTTGAGTACTATATAGCATAGATACAAAGAAAGTGGACAGTCTTGTCTTGTTCCTGATTTTTCTGGGATTGCTTTGTGTTTCTCTCCATTAAACTAAATGGGGAGAATCAAAGTAGAAGTTGGATATTCATTTGCTGTATATAGCATTTATTATGTTTAGGCATGTTTCTTTTATTAAATAATTTAAATTAATTAAATAGTAATTAATTTATTAATGTTTAATTATTAATTACATCATTAAAATAATCACATGATTAAAACATTTTAATGTATAAATGTTCATTTTGCATGGCAATGTAATACATGAGGATCTCATCATATGAATACATATTTACATTAGCATGCCTCCTCTCATGCATCCTTCTATTCCCGTAAGTCCCTTTGAACTCTTTTGGTGCTTTGTAACTCCCTATACATTTCATACTCTTGATACCAGTTTGGATGTTTCTATTTCTACAGAATTTAGGAAACTCAAACATACTCCTTTATTTTGGATTTGCATTGAATTTTTATGTTTCTTATGTTTCCTTCAGTGAGCCTGAAATTTAAATATGAATGCATTTTCAGCTGATCATGTAAAGTTAAGATATGGAAATGTTTACCAAGTTCTTAACATTAGTGCACAGTTTTCCATCAGGGTAAGAAATATTGTGAGCAGTGTGGGACACCTAGCAAACTACAACCCAGGGAGCAATATCTGAGGATACAGAAGAGGCACACTGTTGCCTGTGGAAGCCCAAAGGAAATAAACATTAGAATGCATAGAAAAGGAAAGAAGCCTAGCTTGGCCTCTAAGTAAAAGGTATGATCAAAGACAAAGGCATATACACTTTGCTTCTGTCTTATACTCTACCACTAACCTCAACTAAATATCCCTAGGCCACCTAAGCATGACCCTTTTCTACATTGACATTTTCCTGGGCATTTGTAAGTGTGTCCTTTTGGTGACTTTGTGGGTGTGGGTGTGAGGACATGGGCACATGGCCCTATTTGGTATAGGGAACCCAGGTATAGGTATCTGTAATTAAATTCACATGATTACATACTAGGAAATGGACACTAGATAATCTACAGGCAGCAGGTTAGGCAGTGGGGAAATCCTAAGAAGAAATTACATTTTCTGGGATGTATGTGGTTTAGAGGGGATGGTTTGGAAACCTCTCCTACTTTCTCAAATGTGAAGGTCTGGCTTCTGAGGGCTGACCATGCTTCTCAGGTCAGTGTGTAGCATAAGCAAATGGATGCCACTGTGTGCTGCTGTGCACATGGAAAGGCAGGAGGAGAGGAGTTGGCACCCTTGGTTACAGAAAGCATATAAAGAAGAGGCTCAGGCTGGAAGGCCACAGAAATTGACCTCCCTTTTTGAACAGTGGTCCAAAAGGATCTTGGAATTCTGGTTACCAGGTAACCAGAGGCCAGTAGCAGCCTCAACTGACTCACTTGTCTGTAGATCCTTGAACAATCAGGATTTTTTTTTTATTCTGGACTTCTGGTGGCTCAGATCACAGTAAAGCCAAGATTGGTGGTCTTGGCCACCGCTGGAGATGTTGGGAGCATACTCTGACCCAACACCTCTGGCCACATTCCCACAGGGAAGCCAAGGTAACACAGGTCAGGCAGTAGCAGGTAACCTTTCTGGTCCCTGTGATCCACTGCAGTTCCTCACTGGGTCTGTGTACCTGTGAGAACACTGAGGAACATTTTTATGCTTGGTTTTCACTCCAGGGTGTTGTAATGGGTCCTTGATGGCTTTGAGATTCTACATTTTAAAATCTTTCTACCTTTGTCTTCAGAATAAAAGGGAGATGCAGAAGCCCCCTTGGTGTTATCCCAGCAGCCCAGATTACCTGGAGAAAATGGTCAACTATAGAGCAACTGCTTTTCAGAACCACAAAAACACTTTCATCTGGATTTTACTGGCAGTCTACCCTAAGTTTACTACCACTTGGGAGATGCTGGACATCTTATTGCAAATGTGAGTAGCTACACAAGTTCAGGCTCTCAAGCGTCCTCATATTGGTTTTAGGATGGCTCTACTCTAATCTGGGATTGTATGCTCTTTTAGGAGAAGTAGGCCTGTACCCTGGTGCCATTGGTACTGGTCCTGGACCTTCAAAGTGACATAACCTGAGGTGGGGTGGGGGAGACAACTCTACATTGTGTCAATCACTTTTCTTAAGAAGTGTCAAATGCAATTTTTATGCCTTGATCTTAACTTTTTTCCCATATTAGAAGAGGCACTGGATACTGAACAGAATAACTAAAAATAAGGGACTGTTCTATTGTTATTAATCCTATGATAAGTAAATACTTATATATTTTAGCTTCCTGTACATTGTGTTGGGTGTTAGTCTCTTGTCAGTTTTTCTGAAGTGATCCATGACAATGCCTAATTGTGAACTTGACATATCCAAAAGGAAGTTGGGGCCCCACATGGACTTTGACAAATCCTGCAGGCTGACAAACACCCACCAAAGATCAGATTTGAACTACAAACTGCTCAAGACAGCTTCCAGAGGCTAGATGAGATGAGCCAGCTTCACAGACTACTCTAGTCAGGACTTGAGATAAGCCATGCACTTTCCTGCTATGCAGAGACTGGAAACCAAATGTTACAATTACTTAATTCAGGACTTGACTATTAACAAAACTTTTCTTTCCAGAATTCCCTGAAGATGCCATTGACCCCAGACAGCAGGAAGTAAATTTAAGAACACTGAGTCCACATTCCCAAGAAGTGGAGTGTGTTGTTTTTGGCTTTTCAGTGGGTTATGGATGATTGTCATTGTTTAGGGTAATTGGTTAAAAATTGTTATTGGTTATGGTTAGAAAAAGTTGAAATGAGAGTTTAGATTCAAGGTTCTTGTTTAAAATAAAAGAAAGAAAGAAAAAGGGGATAGAGATATAATAGAATATAAGTATAGATTATTTAATCTTCTTTCAAGAGTATTTATTATCTTTAAATATTTTACATTGGATATGATTTTTGTATATTATATCCAAATTGTATATATTTAGATTAATTTTGTTACTCTGCATATATCTCTAATGTATGTCTGTACACAATGAGAAACTATCAGGTCTACATAGTCCTCCTGTAGTAAACTGTAGTATTCACTAGCTCTATGTCACTCCCTGGCTCATGCCACATGCTCAATAATTCCCAATATACAAAAATTTGTCCCCTTGTCTGAACATGATCAGATGTAGATAAAAATGCATATTTCTGTGTATGTAGAATTGGATCATTTGTAGTAAACTTTCTATAGTTCCATGTTTGTTTCTGGCAGTGGAATTTCATTCCTTTTCATGTGTGAGTTTGTTCACTCTTGACTATACTATGCTCTTTGTCAATTTGTATGTGGATTCAGTCTTGTGTTTTCAGGGAAGGCATCTTGATCAAGAATGGTCTTTTTTAACACATCATTCACTATGAAGTCATGCATATTATAGTCTCATTGAGGAAGTTTTCATGTTCTTAGTCAAAGACACAGCCAGATACTTCTCTTTGAAGGTGTTTTTACTTGGTAAGAGAGTAAGGGCTTTATAAAAAGAATTCTTTTATGAAAAGATTTGAAAATTTTTCTTCCCTTAGTTTTAGAAACTATTGGAATGTTGTGAATCATTAAAGTTATTTTTAGATTGCTGGATTTATTAGTGAATATTTTTGGCAACAAAACAAGACATTTTTGACCCAGTGATTCCTTCAGATCAGGTTACCTGTTTTATTATTTGGACTTTTAAGTTTATCACTGATTCATGTATCTCTCCTTGTTGTATGAATATTTTTTAAGTGGGGAGAAAGGTAAAGATGTGAGGTTATACAGGGACTGGGATGCTAGGAGAGATCTTCCTTCAGATTAAAGATCTCTAGTAATGATAGTCACTCGGTGTGAGTCTGAAGCAGTTTTGTTACCTTCAGATAAAATATGTCTCCGTGGAACTCAGGATTTCTCTGTGAATGGGAGGGCCAGCACAGACAAGAAGCAGGAGAATTTAATTTCAGGCCTGTGCTACATGACACAGGATGAGATTTGAAGTTGAGGCTACTTTCAGGGTTTTATTGTTTCTCCGGTAAATCTGGGTAGAAGGACACAGTAATATGAGACTATGTGACAGCTAAGAATCTGCCTTATCTTCAGAAAGACTCATGCAGGTGGAGATGGATAGGTACCTTATTTCCTAAGCCCATGTGTATTGGTTATTTTAAATTTGGTTTCAATTTTCTTCTGTTAGAACATGTATTATGATTACTACCCATAGCAATTGCATTATAACATTCCTATACATGCCTGTACAGCACTCTGATCAAATGCTCCATCTCTATTTCACTTCCTCACCTCTATCTCTGTGACCAACACTCTTTCTATATTAAGTGCTCAGCCCTCTTCTATTTATTTATTTTTACATACAGATCTCTGCTCCCACTCCCTCTCCTCCTCCCATTCCTCCTCCAGCTTCTCCCCACCCCAACCCCTCATCCATTCCCCAGTGAGGGAAAGGTCTCCCAAGGTGAGGCAGTTCAATATTGCATATCCACTTCAGGTAGGATGGAGGCCCTCTGCCCAGTATCAAGACTCTCAGCCCTCCACTTGATCAATTCTACAGGATAAAATGCCATATTTCTGTTTGTGGAATTTGTTTTATATGATATTATCTCTACTTGTAGCTATTTTCCATATATCAAATCAGCTCAGTAGCCACTGTGTCTGAGTATGAACTGTTCCCCAGAAGCTGAACATACTCTACACTCTGGATATGTTTCTTTATGTAACTTTCCCTCTACTTTTATTGTATTTTTAGAGCCTAAAAGCAACATTAAGTTGTTTGGGGTATCCAAAATTTGATGACAGAGACTTCATAGCTATACAATTCTATCCTAAAACTATAGTATTTTTTCCTAGCATTGTGTATTCTTGAAATTTCCCACAAAACAGTGACTATAATTGAGAAGAATATCACAGCCAGCTCCTGGAAAGAGGAGACCCTTAGAATGGATTTCAGGATTTTAATATCTCTAGGCTGTAGTGTATTTGGGAGGATGTGCTTGCCTACCATCCTCCCACACATGCACAGGTGTCGGTCAAAATTCTTGAGAAATACCACAATGCTCTGCCTCACATCAGCTCTGGAGTAAACATCCTTTAATGTTTGGAACATAGAAACAAAGTTCAATTTTTTCACATCATTGACACATGGATGACTACTGTGGTTATGGAACATGTTGCAAGAAAAGGTCTGGTGATGTTCTTAAGGGAGATCGTCTATCTAAGAAAAAGGAGGCAGGGCAAATATTTCAACAGGTCGTGTCAACAGTACACTTTCTGAACCAAGGATGCATTGCACATTGTGATATTAAATTAGAGAATCTCTGTCTTCACGGAGCTGAGAAGGTCAGGCTTTGTGATTTTGGTATGGCCACTCAGTATGTAGAGGGGCAGATATTGAAGGAGGCCTACAGCTCCTTGTTCTATTGAACCCCAGATTTCTTTTTTAGGAAACCCTATATTAGACTAGCAGGTGATATGTGGAATGTGGGCATCATCCTGTATGTCCTAGTCACTGGGGACTTTCCATATGTAGAAACCACCCTTCATGATATGATGTGGGAATGCCTTTCTGTATGCTGTGAATCTGTGTCTTTAAATAAAGGAGCTGTTTTGGCCCTTTACAGGCACTGTAGAAAAGGTAGGCAGAGGAATCAGAATAGGTAGGAAAGGAAGGGCAGAGTCAGGGGCAGATCGAGCAAATTGCCCAAGGAGCAACATGTAAGGAACACAGGTGAGTCACGGGCCACATGGCAGACAGATTAATAGAAATGGGTTGATTTAAGATGTAAAAGGTAGCTAGCAATGTGCCTGAGCCATAGGCCAAACAGCATAAAGTTAATATAAGTGTCTGAGCCATTTTTGGGGCCAGAGCAGCAGCAGGCGGCTAAGGGGTCTGGCGCAGCAGGGTCTGGGCCTCTGGCCGCCCAGGACCAAGAAACCCCATTGCAACAATGATATGCATAGAATCATGTACACCACAATGTACCACATTCCCCACTTGTCCAAACCCTGTCACATCATTTCATGATTACCCATGGCTATCATCTGGTGCCGGCTAACAATCTGACAGCTTGAGTACTGACCGTGGTGAGCCCTATTCAAGAACATGTACCAACTGTCACTAAAGAAATTCATCCAGGGTTGTAAAGACTGTGCACCCTTGGCTCTACCTGTGAAGTGACTGTGTCATCCCTAACACAGAGACAAACCAATACATTAACAGAAACAATATTGTGAAATACCAGTTGATCTGTAGGGATACCCATCAGTAAGATAACGTCCTGGCTGTATATGATCCTTTTGGATCCTTTCAGCTCCCATTCACCTTGAAGAGCAGAGCTAGTGACTAACTTTTCCATTGAGGAAAGAAGCTGGGGTGAGTCACTTTCTGTAAGAGGCAAGGGATGCAGAAGCTACACAGTGGGCCACAGATACTCCAGCCTAGAGCTGATGCCCTGTTCAGATAACACAGTCCCAGAAGGAGATTCATGACAGCTAGCAGCATCAACTGTGCTTCAGGGACAATGTAGTCAACATGAACTTACAGGATATAAAGTCTAATGATGTATTCTTCCCTGAGCCACCTCTGAGTGGGAAAATCATAGGATTTCTAAACATGGGATTTTCACCAGAGAAACAATCCACAGGCCAAACAGGCTCACTGAGCAGCCCTAGGTTGTACCCACAACCTTTGGACTCAGGCCACTCAGGGTTTGGAAGTTGATGAAGATTTCCCATGCACTCAGAGAACAGCACTGCCCAACTCAAGGTGAGCCCTGAATCTTTGTGTCAGGTGCTGTAAAGAAAAGAGAGGACAGTGGAGTCCTACAGGAGCCACATTCATTGGTCCACACACATGTACTCCTCCACTGTGCTTTTCTATGCTACTTCAATAAGCTCTGAAAATAACAAAGTTGTAACCACAGTGAATGTAGGATCTTACTATGTCTAGCACTTTAGGTGGTCCTATTTCACTTTCTCCATCATGTAAATGCATGGAAAATTGAGCTGCATGAAGATGACATAGCATGGAGGGAGAAATGGTGCAAAGGAAGGAAGGGAGTTTGTCTAAAGGAGGCAAAAAATGTGGATGGGAGTAATCAGGAGCTTGGCTATGACACAGCAAGACAGAGCAGTGTTGGATAAGACACGTCTCTTCACAGTCACTAATAGATACACTTTCATGTTGCTTTTTTCTTAAAATGGATCTCTAGAATTCCAGTCCTGGTAAGAATTGCTTCCTATCTGTCAGTTAGCAAAGGGACAATGCCTCAGCTTATATTCAGATCTCAATTATGCTTTTCCTGTTCTCTTTTCACATGCAGATATCTAGAAAGAGCAGAGGCTATTAACAACAAAAGGAAAATTTATAACCAATCACACCAAATTATGATCCTATTTGAGGCCTCTCATCTTCCCACAGCCATAGGAATTGTCCACTGCCAATCACAGCAAATCAACAAATCCATTATGTGCAAGATGGAATAACCAAGGTGAAGAGGCAGCTAGAGCTGCAACTCCTGGAAGCCAGGATCCCTCTCACTCCATTAGATACTCTAATTTTACAACCCACCTCTTAGTCTTAGTAGACACATCCTCAGGATTAATAGAAGCTTTCACTACTAAAAGATCACAGACAGTTTCTTATCTCCTTTTCAAGAGACCCTGTTTTGGAGTCCTGACCTCCCTTCAGATAATGGCCCTGAATTTAATTCTCTAGTCTCACAAACTTCAGCCAAACACCTTAACATCCCTTGGGATTTCCATATCCCTACAATCCCCAGTCTTCGGTCAAGGTCAAATGAACCAATTATTCCTTCATACACACTCTTATCATATCTCCAAAGATTCCATATTGATTGGATAAAACTCCTGCCATTTTCTTTCTTTCTATGAAGGCTCCTTCCAAAGAACCCTCCTGTACCACCTTTAAGCTCACGTATGGATGCCTCCTGGTCTCATGTCCCAGTCATCACCTTTCCCTGACTATGTCCTTAGGCCCTTGTCACACTGTCTTTACCCTCATCTTTGGATCTTCACCAGTGTCATTTGCCCCAGACCCTTCCAGATCTTCCCTCTCCAATCAACACTGGGGACTTAGTTCTCCTCTCTCCTTCAGGACATCATTCCTCTTCTCTTGCTCCAAAATGGACAGGCACCTTCAGGGTAATCCTTATTACCCCAGCCACTGCTAAGTTCAAGTGTTTCCTTCACTGGACTCATCTTTCCCGTTTCAAACCTTCTACACACCAACACAAAATAATCTTTCTTCTTACATTTTGACCCCAACAATGTTCTGGCCTTTTAAGCTCCAGAAGATAAAAAGTCGAAATGCTTGCTTCCAGTCACAGAGGAACGAAGCCTCACACACCCATCAGTCCCTTTCCATACCCTCCAGGTTTATGATAAAGAGGGGAATGTGTAGAGTAAAAGGGCCAAAGAAACACCCTGGCCCCGAAACCTGAGCCACTGAGTGAAACACACTCTGGCCCCCAGTCCAGCACCAAGGAAACAAACTGCTGCTGAAATTAGAACCAAAGAAATACACTTTGGCTCTGGAACCAGAGTCAGTGAAAGAAACACACCTTGGCCCTGAAGACTAACACGGGCCAGGGAAGTAAAGTTTGTCCACGAAATCAGAGCTAATGCTGCCACTGACCAATGAAAGCAAACATTCCCTGAGCAGGAAACCTTCTTCCTGGAAAACCCTGGTCCCCACAAAGCCCTACATAAGCCCCTCTGCCTGCTCAGTTAGCAGATGTCCTCCTCCACCCTAGCACTTGCCACCATTCCTTCTTCCCAAATAAATCTCTGTAGAAAGAGATTTGGGTGAAGACCTTAGTCCCAGCATAAATCCGAATCTCTGCTGAGATGTTCCTTTAGGAGAGCAGCGTGGAAGAAAAATGGATGCTTTTGCTGGGAAACTCCCTGGGGGGGGGGAGCAGAAATAACAACTTGCCCAAGAGAGGAAGGAGATTATTACATTTTATTTAACACTTTAGCAGAGTGAAGCAGAAGTATTTTGTGCAGAGAAGATCAGAAAAGGAATTTTCAGTAACAAGTCCTTTCCATCAGGGTTTTACTCCTGGGCAGTTTGTTTCCACCAAAGGAGCATCAGTGCTTTCTTGACTGGGTTATCTGGTCCCTGCTACCTGGGTTATCCTAATCACCGCCCAGCACTGGATCTGTCAGATGTTCAGGAGAGTTCACACTCAGATCATGCAGTGAACCCTCATGACTCACAAAAGTATTTTCCCAGTGACACCAATATATTCCCAGAATAATTGCCATGTTTTCTATCCATCTACAGAGCTCATCTTACCTCAGTGTCTTCTACTTTTATGTGATAAGGATTTTTCCACTTGGGATTATACTGAGGAGTAAGTGTTGGGAAGCAGAGCGGTATGCAGGAGGGAGTTATAAATTGCTTACCAAGAGCCAACTAAAGCCAGAGGACAGCTTCTGCTACCATTGTTAGCAGATCCAGAAGTAGATCAAGATACACAACTGTCACATATATGTAGAGGGCCTAGGATAGTCCCATGCAGGCTCTCTGGTTGTTGGCAAAGACTAAGTTTCTGTGGTCCAGGTTAGTTGATTGGGATTTGTTTTTGTGTGATGCTCTTGACCCCTCTGGACCCTAGAATTCTTCCTCTCTACAGCAGAATTGCCTTAATCTGATAGAGGGCTAATGTTAGGCTGTGGTCTCTGCTCTATTTCCATCAGTTACTGGATGAAGGCTCTCTGGTGACAATTTGAATAGCTACCAATTCTAATCACAGTAGATGGGCAGTTCAAGCTATGTGTCCACAATTACTAGAAGTTGCAGCTTGATTAATCCTTGAATCTTTTTTGAGTTTCCCTCACATCAGGATTCTACTTTAACCTGAAATGCACCCCCTTCCACTGATCTCTTTCAGTAGATTCCCCCTATATCTACCTACCAAAGCAGATCCTCATTGTCCATGCTCCTCTGCTCCCAGTCCACCCAGTTTTGTATCTCCCCTTTCCAAGAAGATCCTTGGCTTTTCCTTTGTAACTTGCCTTGACTTTGGTTGAAGTCTTATTTTGGTCACTACTTTAGAACTGGTTATTTTGGGAAGAGTTATATTATCCTGGGGTCTTCATGCTACTTTGGTTTTTGCCATGGGATTTGCTCATCTAGATTTACTTTGTTGGTTAAGTGTTTCTGTTTCCTTTGTGTTCAGCCAGTGTTTGGATCGCTGCTTGATGTTCCTGGTTTGGTTTTGCTCGATTCATCTGTGTTCTGCCTGAGCTCACGTGTGGAGACACATGATGCTGGTATGTAGGTGAAATAGCTGAGTGATGCTATCCCTTCTGACCTCACTAAACAGGCTGCAGGGGTTGTTATGGGATGTGTTGTGGGGCAGGGTCAGAAACCCCAAACCTCTCATGAACCAGCTTATATGTATTTTAATAGTTGTAGATGATGGTAACTGTGTGTTAATATGTATTTTGGACACATGAACTGTGTTTCAGAGAGTGAAGTGGGTATAGTCACCAATGGTTTGATCCCGGAAGTGAACAAGCCATGATGTTGCCATAGATCTGCCAGCCTCCTAAACTGATGTTCCTGCAATCACTGTTGCTTCTTACATATCCCTTGATTAAGTATCTCAATTTAGATAAAGTATTCCTCTGTTCTAGCCTTTAATTTGGGATTAACATATTTTAGATAGAATCAGATTCCTGCCCTAGCTCTGTATACATCATCTGTCAGTATTTGTCATTTGTTATGTCTACCCTCATTAAGCAGGAGTCTTGAAATAGACCTGCTTGATGTAAGTTCGATGATTAAATTCATTAAAATAAACTCAACCTTGTGGAATTGTATTGGGCCTTGATGTTTTATCTCCATGAGATCCATCTAATCTTAAAACTGCTATTGGTTCACATAGGTGTACATTACATTCCTACATCCATCTGTCAGTAGGTGGAGGTTGGAGGATTCCAAATTGACGCCAGTCCCATGGTACTGTCCCAGTATACTTTCTATTGATGATACACATATCCTAACATATCTCAATATGGTAGAAAGAATTTCTTTGGATAATGATGGTTGGTATAATGGTAAATGTTTTAGGAAATTATTGTAGGAACTCTAGTAGATAGTGAGGACAGCTCCTTTCTGGCTTGCTCTTCATGCCTACTTTAATTTGTTTTCTTACACAATTCAGCACCAACTTAGAGCAGAGAAGTCACTTTTTGTGGGCCTGGATCTCCCAAATTAAGCATTAATAAAGAAATGGATCATTTAACATGCATGCACTGCAAAATCACAGGCGTAGTCACAGACGGTCAGCACAACCAATCATCCTGTGTAAATGGATGGATGTGGAAAAGAATATGTTGAGTAAGAGAATCCAGATCCATAAAGTCAAATTCCAGAGTTCTTCATCAGCTGTTTCTGGCTCCCTGACTTTTGAAGTGAGTATAAAACATGGAGAATTATACATGGGAGGAGGTACCAACAGTCCACGACATCTGGTTTGTGTGTCAAGCTTTGGGTGTATGCATATTCCTCCACACAGATAGATAGCATATCCTCCAGTAGACCCTCTTGAGATCCTCGTAGGCAGACTTTATCTAAAAGGAGCTGAAACCTAGCCTTGCTTGTGAGGCTTTTGCTGTTGAAGAAAATGTCTAGAAGTAACACATAGATGTATATGTATATAAAGGATTTTTCTAAAGGGGAGGTGTTACCTAGTTACCTAGCAGGGCTTGCACATAAATTGTGTGTGTGTGTGTGTGTGTGTGTGTGTGTGTGTGTGTGTGTGTGTGTGTGAGAGAGAGAGAGAGAGAGAGAGAGAGAGAGAGGGGGGGGGAAGACTTTGATTATAAAGTAGGTAACAGTCAACATGACCTAAGACCATCCCTTAACTGTATGGGATGAGGTACCTAGTATGTTATGCCACTTAGCCATGAATTTGTATTTGAAGCTTGGCTTAAGGGGAGGTACTACTGAAGAGAACTTTATACTCTAGTCATATATGGGTCTTTTAACTTTAGGCTGCTATACCTAGCAGGTTCTGGGATTTGTGTAGTCTAGGCTAGGCTGCAAGGAAGGGTTTATGTAGCAGGCCTTGATAGTTAGCCATATATGTGTATGAGATGCTTTTGACTCTAAGGTATATGTCGACCTACTAGGTGTCAACCTACCATAGCTAAAGCACCCCCTACACACACACACACACACACACACACACACACACACACACACACACACACACACACACACACACACACACACACACAGTGAGTTAGTTGTTAGGTCTTAATGGGCTTCTTTCTCTTTCACAGCCCTAGCTTTCCACACAAGCTTGGTGTTAAGAGGGGCATTGTGTTCCATTCTTACAGCCAAAGCCCTAAACTTGTCAGGTCCTGCAAGGAATCTCCTCTTCTACAGCAAGGCCACACCCTCAGAGAGATGCCAGGTCCTACTTTTCCCTTAAATGCAAACTCTGTCCATAGTGATTGGAAAAGTTGGTGGGACCTTACATCTGGGGGAGGATTGCTACAGGCTTGCCTGCTACATTGTTTGCATATGTGGATGAGTGTGTTTGTGTTTGTATGTGTCAGTGAACCTGGTGTTTAGCTGTTGGGCAGAGTGTACCTAGTACATGCTAGATCCTAACCATGTTTCTGTATATGAAACTGGTTGTAAGGGTAGGGTAGAGATAAATTTTCTGTTGTGGGGGAAGAAATGTCTAGAAGTAACAGCCACCTAGTTGTATAAGTGTATAAGGGATGGAATATATCAGGGTCTGAACATAGATTTGTGTGTGTGTGTGTGTGTGTGTGTGTGTGTGTGTGTGTGTGTGTGTAAAGAGAGAGATGAGAGAGAGGAAAGGGGAGAGATGAGAGTGCTTTGAATGTAAGACAGGACAGTCCATGACCTAACCTCATCTCTTGTGTATCTGTGGCATTGGTTGTAGGAAATGGGGGCACTTAGCATGATGTGACACTTAGCCATGCATGCATGTTTTATGCTTTGCATTAGGGAAGGGTGTAGGGGTATTGTGTTGTTTCATGGTAAATAATTGTTCCACCCACTGGTTTAATAAAAAGCGCTGATGGGCCAAAGGCAGGCAGGAAGTGTGGGCGGGGCTACCAGACTAAAAACTCTGAGAACAGGAAGCACAGAGCAGAATGCCAGAGAGAACGCCAGAGAGAAGCCGGAAGAAGCAGAGGACAACTATGCTGCTCTAAGAAAAGGTACTGAACTGCATGGCTGAACAGGATAAAAGTCATGGGTTAGATGAAGGGTAGAGAGCTAGCAAGTTATATGCCTGGGCCTTAGGCTGATCAGCCCTAAACTATTGTAAACATCTGTGTGTCTCTGTGGTTCTGCGGGTCTGGGTCCTAAACCTCCTACTACAGAAGGGTTTACTGAGGAAGACATGATGCTCTAGTCATAGATGGGTCTTTAATTATACAAGAAAATGGCTAGAAGGTTCTGAAATTTGTGTAGGTTTGTCTTGGCTATAAGGGAGGGTTTATCAAGCAGGATATGAAAGTGAGTCATATAGGTGTATGCGGGTTGTTGGCTATAAGATAGGTGTCAAGACCTACTAGGTGTCACTTCACCATAGCTAAATCACCCCATTTACTCACACACAATTAAATGTGAGGTCCTGATGAACTTCTTACTCATTTATAGCCCTAGCTCTCCACACAGGGATAGATATCAGGAGTATCAATGTTATCCCATTCTTTCAAAGCCACATAAATGAATACATGTTCAGGTCTTGCAAGGAATCCCCTCTTCTAATGGCACACCCAGGAGGTGCAATATTTTATTAGTTACCCCTCCCCTAAATCCAAAATTCCATCTACAGGTCTAGGGAAAGTCAAGAAGGACATCACATTTTTTTAAATTTTATTTTTATTAAAACATGTCATCCACATCAATATACCCCCTCTTCCTCCCAGTCCCTCCCAGTCCCTTCCACCCAGCCCTCAGCCTCACCCTCCCCATCCACCCATTCCCTCCCTTCAAAGTGGTAAATGTTTCTAAAGGCCTTTGTGCATGATTATTTGCACATGTGCATGTGTACATTTGTATGTTTGTATACGTGAACTTGGTGTTTTGCTATGTTTGAGAGGTTATTTAGCAGATCCTCACACCT
Organism: Phyllotis vaccarum; assembly: GCA_033318265.1. NCBI lineage: Eukaryota > Metazoa > Chordata > Mammalia > Rodentia > Cricetidae > Phyllotis > Phyllotis vaccarum. The sequence goes on along the minus strand of JARWLC010000009.1, from coordinate 135,617,660 downwards.
AACAATGTTTGTGTATATGGAAGTTTTATTGAGATAACTATCAGTAGCTGACACTTGTCTTATATGAATATGGGGAGCTGTATCAGGGGTGTTTGCCTCTAGGCGAGGTTTTTCCTCACAGGATATGATACCTAGCTTGTGCATGGGACTTCGTAATGAGCTTCCATGATCTGATCTAAGTTGTCATGTATGTAGGTTGAGGCAGGAACTCAAGTAGGAGCTGAGGCAGAAATCAAGGAACAAACCTAGCTACTAGCTTGCTCTTTATGGCTTGCTCAGTGTACTTATACAACTCGGGAACAACACAAAGCGGTGGATTTGCCTATAGTGACCTGGGATCCACCACATTAAAAAATGGGTCCTGTAACTGATCACCAATTGCAACCTCACAAGCCTAGCTTCAGATGCTAAGACCGTTAACCCTCTCTGATAGTGAGCCATCTTCCTAGGTAAATGGGTGGATTAGGAAAAGATTACATTAGGTGAATATGCCTAGATTCAGAAAGATCAGTGCTGCCCATTCTTTACATCTTCCATTCTTAACTCTGAGTCGTTGGATGTGAAGATAAAATACCTCCCTAGCATGACTAGATACCTTGACATATATAAGTGGTGTCTTGTCCTGGAGATGGGTGTTTTAGCAGGAGGTAAAACCTAAGTCTATATGTGTTTGTGTGTCTGTTGGTGTATAATATGGAGTATTTTCCAGAAGGTAAAACCTAATGCTGTGTTTGTGGGTTTTCTATATGTGGGAGAAAATATTTGGTAGATCCAGATATAGCCATATTTGTGTACAAGAGGCATTGACAAGGGGACATATCTAAGAACCTGTATCTAGATTCCTGTGTGGGATGTTGTTTATAGAAAAGGATGCCTGATGGGAATTGACATCTGGCTGTGAAGGGAGGAGGGAAGGAGTTGGACTGAGTTTGTAACTAGCAGACTATACAAGTAGCCACATTTTAGGGCATTTTGCCTTCCTGGAGAAATTAACATAAAGACTCAGTTACATATTCATGCAAGTATTTGTGATGCTGTGGTTGTAGGGCCTAGACACTCACTCTCTCTCTCTCTCTCTCTCTCTCTCTCTCTCTCTCTCTCTCTCTCTCTCTCTCTCTTTGTGTGTGTGTGTGTGTGTGTGTGTGTGTGTGTGTGTGTGTGTGTATGCTGAACATTTTTTACTGGGTGTTGGTTTCACTAGAAGTACTGAGTAACTACCCATATTTGTGAGTTGAGCCTTTGTAGAGGGGTATAAATTACCTATCAGTAAATGACACCTACTCCTGTGTGTATGGTGTGTTTAGGGAGGGAATGCCTAGCAGGTCCTTTAATATAGGCTTCCTGTGGGGCTTCAGCTCTAAGGTCGGGGATACCTAACATAACCTGACCCCTGTCCCTGTCCTGTGGTTGTGTGTTGGACTGTAGGTGCTTCTGCTTGATGTCCTTTCCCTACAGCCTTCCCTCCTCTCTTTTCTCCCTCCCTTTCTCTTTCTCCCTTCTCTCTCTCTCTCTCCCTTTTATCTCTCTCACTATATATTCTCTCTCTCCTCTCCCATTTCAGTGGGTGTGTGTATGCAATTTAGCTATTCATGAATTTAAATTAAGCAGACCCTGACATCTGACATCTAGTTTTGTGCTTTGTGTGTGGATTTGGCTGCAGGGGACGCTGACTAGTTGAATCTGATCCCTATCCCTATATATGTGAACGAGGCTTTGACTTTGAGAAAAAAGTCAGAACCTGACACATAAACATGTGTATGTGTGTGCATCTCTGAGTGTGTGCTCTGTGTGTGTTTATGGTTTTGGTTGTCACACTGTGAACACCTAGCATGACCTAAAACCATCCCTGTGTGCATGTGTGGAAATGGCTGTGACAAAGAGTCTATGTGAACTAATGTGACACCTAGCCCTACATGTGTTTATGGAGCTGTGTTTTATGGGAAGTGTTACTAAGGATGACCTGACACAGTCGTATGGGGGGGCTTTGCCTCTAGGGTGTTATTTCTTGCAGTTACTGGTAGTTTTGGGGGTACAGTGTGTCCTTCATACATGAGCCTAGTTTAGGGTGAGTGTTTATTGGGATGGTGTTACAGTACGTGAGGTGGTACATACAGGAAATGAGACTTAGCCCTGTCTGAGGACCTTTCAGTGTAAGGGAAGGGATACCTAGCAGGGCCTGACACCTACTCCTGTGTCTTTATTCTTGCACCTATGGGTGCCTGTGTGTGGTGTGTGTTCTGTGTTTGCATTTGCACACATGTGTATGTCCCTCTCTGTCTCTGTCTCTTTCTCTGTGTTTGTGTGTGTGTATGTAGTATGCTCTTCAATCTTTCATCTATCAATGAATATTGGGCCCAGAAGTATCTTAATACATCAATTATTTGTGTAGAAGCAGTGATGGGGAGGGAGATATGTCCTGTAGGGCCTGATAACTTGAGATATGTGCACACTGGTGCCAGGTGTGGGGAGTCATCCACTTGGGTGTTGTCAGCAGGGATTTACAGCTTAGCAGATGTTCTACCTCAATTAGGGACAAACCCAGAACTGTAGTGGATTTTAGATGAAGTGATGGAGTACACATGAGCTTCTAGGTATTGGGCCCCACTGGCCTGTATCTCCTACAAACACTGCCATACCTCATTTGTTAATTTCCTTTCACTGCATCTCAAGCCCTAGAGGTTCTGCTTCAGGTCAGACCCTGGAGAATAACTAGACACTCATCCCACATTCACTGGTGTAATACACACTACACTGTAATCCAAAATGCACCCCAAGTTAGCCTCCCGGCCAGTGCACTGTCAGCACTCTGTCTCCACAATGGTGCACACACTTTTCCTTTATCATCATCATCTTTATCACCGTTCTACATAAACAACTACTGATCAGGCATGGCCAACACTCTCCTGTTAACCTACACAGTCTTCCAGGTGTCATGTCCTACTGGATCTAGACAGTTCCCTCTGCTGCCACCCAATGTACTTGTTATGTATATAAGACACTGCAGTGCATCTTCCTGCTGCTCTCACAAAGACTCATCTCAGTATCAGGGGCTGCCTCCACTATAGGCCATACTAGCCACCTCCCTGCAAACATGCTGTCAAACCCATCTATGTGCCACTAGATATCAGGCCCTGCTGGACACTTCTTCCCCTACAACTATAGCCTGAAACATACTGCTTGGTATCAGGCCTTGCTGGACACCTCCCTGAGGTCTGCATGTACCTCTTTGTATTATCCTCAGGACACCCCAGTCTTCTCCCTTATCTTGTGCATGATAACAGGCTATGTCTAATAAGTTTCTTTCCCTATACCTATTCAGCTGCCACAAAGCACTGCTAATTTTCTGTCATGCTAACACCTTCTGCTACTGTTTAAGAGTGTATGTTGGCAGCAGAATGGTGCTACTTCAGGAAATGCCTGATGCCTATTATTGTATATGAATAAGATATACATACAATATGCCTGACTGAAATCTGCACAGAGCCGTAATAAGGGCTTGACAAGAAGAAACTTGGATCTGTCTGTGGTGATATATTGTATTCCTAATAATAATGGTCTGGAATATCAGGGGACAGAGCCACTCACAGTACCAAACATGATGGTTAGGGAGTGTTGACCCATGCCTTTAATCCAATCACTCCAGAGGATCTCTGAGTGTTAAAAGCCTGGGTCATCTCTCTCTGACCTTCATGGCTTGGCTCTGTGGGTGGCTTTGTCTCTGATATTCCAGACAATTTTTTTAAATGTACAATATATCACCATATATGTAAGTGATCTGAGTGTTAGGCAGAGCCTTAAAAATTGCAGTGTTTTATGGGACAATGGTGTATATTAAGGGTAAAGGTGTATGTCAGGCATGCTCTGACACCTAGCATGTCACGTGGGATGGAGATTGGTGTTTGCGTGAACTTGATACGCAGCACTTTATATGCCACCGTGGTTTAGGAAAGGGTTAATGTCAAGCATGGCTCAGTAATAAGTAGCAGTACAGTCTGACACAGCATAGGGTGTGGCTGAGAAAGAGTCCAGCAAACTGATGTCTATCAGTGAAGGCAGAAGGACAGTGTCCAGCAATGCTAAGTTCTAGCGATATCACTAAGCCTGACAGGGGGAGCCATTCCCAGCATGGTCTGATCATGCTTTGTCAAGTTGGTTGGTAGTTCAGGAAGTGATATCCAAGAGTGCTTGACACTTCAGAGTGTCTGTGAGGTACTTAGGGTGTCAGCAGAGCCTGATACTACAGTGCATGTGGGGCAGCTGCAGGAAGATGTTTGCATTCCAGGGCCTTCACCTAGCCTTGGAGGAGTTACGGAGTGTTGGAATGACCAGCAGGTATGATATTCAAAAGGTATATGTGGGTTGATGAAATGTGGTTCCTGTGAGCCCTGATACTAACTTTGTAGTTTGTGGTGATGTGGTGTAATATTCAAGAGGGCCGAAAACTAGCAGTGTATGTGGAACTTCTATGATGTGTGTGAAGTGGGGCCCAATAACTGGCAGGCAATGTATTTAGATACAGTGAAAAGAGACTGTGCTCTACAGCCTGAGAAGTAGCTGTTAATGTAAGATTATGTGGATGACATTCTGGGTCCAGACCTAGGAAAACACATGATGTATGTGTGTGATGGTTCGTTCTGCAAGGCTTGATTTTTAACAGTCAACGTGTGGTTTGGTGGGATATTATGCATGGGCTGCTACTTAGAAGTATATTAGAGGAGTGTGTGTGTGTATGTGTGTGTGTGTGTGTGTGTGTGTGTGTGTGTGTGTGTGAGTGTCTCTCTCTCTGTGTGTGTGTGTGTTGTTCTGGGGGTTCTTCAGCACAGAATGATGGGTTGAAGTGTGAGGTGGCATGGCTGTAGTGTCCCACACAGAATTAAACCTAATGTTGTATGTTAGTTCAGTAGGATTCTAGGAGTGTTTGAACCAAGCAGTAAATATGTGTCTTTGTCAGGAGGTGGAATGTCCTACAAGGCCTGATATCTTTCACTATCTCAGTTGACATTGTGGTTGGAAGCATGTCCAACAGGGTCTAGGACCTAGCATTGAATCAGGACAGCAGAAGCAGAGTCGAATATCTAGACCTGATACCTAGAAAACTATGTGGTGAGTGTGGGTGAGGGATGTCCTTCCTGTCCTTAAACTGACAATGTATGTAAGTTGTTAACAAGGGGAGGGGACTGAATAGCACATGTCAGTATCCAGGTATCAGGCTCTGATGCTTTGCTCTCCCAACTGTACCTTCCAGTACAGTGCTATTAACAGAATCCACTGAACAGCTCAACTCCATACCCCAAATGTGACAGGTTTCAGCCCTCATCACATCGCACAACACACACTACATCTACCCATAGACATACAATTTATCCTACTGTTCACCATGCCCAGGTAAACTGCATATTCCCTCTGACACTGCACATAAAGGAACAGTTTAGACCATTAAAAACACCTGTACACACCACCTACACACTCACTCTAGATCTCAATCCCTGACACAATAGTCCTTCCTGTGTCACTTCCTGTGCCCACATATTGTGTAATCTGGCAGGATTCTCAGAACAGGGCCCACTCTCCATTTCAATCCAAATTATACTGTAACTTTTAGGGTATGTTGATCACAACTGTGGCTCTCAACCCCTATTGTAAACTTGTAGGTATCAGTTCCTTAATACCACCCACATTCACTGCTAGTCATCAGGGCTGCATGGTTCCATTTCACGGCTGCTGTAGCCCACATGTACTGATAGGAATCACAGTTGTTTTCAGGTCATACTAGGCCCCTCTGCTTTCCCAGTGGCTAACAACCTCAACACACTGGGTGGCTGAGGTGCTACTAAAACTCACCTGCCTTCTCATAACACCATGCACAATGCTTCTTGCATCCTGATCATTCCTCTCCCCAGAAAAGTGCTAGGTATCACAGGCCCCATCAATCTGCTGGCTCAGTGCTGGAAATCAGACACAGCTGAACGTCTCAACTCCATTTCACACAAAATGCTGTGCATCTGTCCATGCTAGACACCACTGTCACTCAACATACACTGCTATTTTATCAGTCCTTCTTGGAGACATCCAAATACCACCATATATAAACTACCAGGTGTCATCTTTGATGGGTACACAACCCTGGGGCCACTACTATGTGTACAACGCTAGGTTTCAAGCTCTACTTGTCACCTACTACCCTTAGCTCACTTCATATACACAAATGGGCATTAGATATTTTAGCATATTCACCCAACATGCTTTCACCCAACAGTCACTGCACGGCTGTAGCAAAGCAGGGAATCATCCATTATGGGCTATAAAATAGCAGTGGGTACTAGTGACAATGTGATTGAGTTTGTATCTAGTATAACCTGAGAATTGACTCTGTAGGTGGAGTGGAATAGAGTGGTCTAATAGGATTTGATACCCATTATATTTAGGGCTTTATAGTTGGTGTCCAGCATGGCCTGGCATGGAGGAAAATACATGGGACTCTTGGAGAGATGGTATCGGGCTGGTTTTAATACCACCCAATGCATTTGGGGAGGTAATTTCAAGCAGTAGCAATTAATAGCAAGGCTACTGATTACAGAGGCTAGGAGGGGACATATTTGTAAGGTCTTGACTCCTACTGGTGCATGAGTTGTGGGGAATAGGCATTATGGGCTGATACCTGATACTTTATGTGGACTTTGATATGAGTGGGTGGGTAAAGACAAGTGTCAGGTTATGCCTCTTATCTAATGTAAATATGGTTTGTGGGCAGCAGGTTTCCACCCGACCCTGAAACCTAGCAATGTTGGCTCATGTGGTATGTACAGTCCAGCCTGGTTCTGTGTAGCCATTGAAGGGCAGTAGGAGCATGGCGTTTCTGCATTGGTTGGCATTTCTGTGTGTGCGTGGGGCAGATATTGGGCATGTGCAGCTTTAGGCTTTCTGGGTTCCTGCCCTAGCAAGTCCTGTATCTTTCCTATTCTCATCCTTCTCCTATTGGGCCTAAGTATTTGGAAGTCCAGAGCAAAACTGACAGTCAGAGCTGGAAGTAACCCTGCAGCTTTGGATAGTGATCATCCTGCTTCTATCCTATATCTTCATGCAGTAACCTTGGGGTTACATGGTGTAAACTAGAGGTGGGCAGAACACACATTTGTGTTTGCCTAGACACTCCGTTCATGTTGCCTTGAAGTGAACTACCATATTGGCTTTGAACAGAGATTTGTTGTCTCCTTGGATGACAAGGTTATGTTTCCACTATATGTCCTACGGTATTGTCTCCCCCAGCCATTGTCCACCTTTTGCATTTTGTAACTGTTGGATTAAGATCTCCTGTGTGTGACATGATGTAGATGGGTCTGTTGCTGAGGCTTGTGTGGATTCCATGTGTCCAGGCTTCATTCCCTCCCTGTTGCACTCTCTGAATCGCTGAGGTTTTGTGGGAAAGGCTGGAACCGGAAGTGCTGGGTCTGCCTCCAGAGATCTCTTCTGCCCTCTGCCATCTCTTCTTCTTTGAGTTCCAGTTGGTTGTTACAGTTGGTGTTTGGACATCAGATGACATTTTGCTGTGTTTATAAGGGAAAAGATCTACCACCTTAATAACAGTCACCACTGCTGAGGAACATGACTGTCTGAGAGTTCATATTTCTTTATTTCCTCACAGATATCTTACAGTGTCCTGAATGCCAATTAGAATTAATTCTGTTGGGGTTTTACTTCAGCTCTTTGGTATTTCTTTGTTTTATTGTCTCTATCCAACATGAGTGAGAAATACTGCAAGCAGATGACTTCAAGTGCAGTATCTTCATGTTACTGGTGGCCTAGAAACGAAGGTCCCTGGAACTGCCTTCTCAGTCAATCCAGTCTAGAGAGATACTACTACACAGAGATGCACTTTCCTTTCCCAAGGATCTTCCAAGGAACTTTCTTTTAACTTCTCAGGCAGGTTTCTTGAGTCATCTGTGAATGCAGATCCTTTACCGTCTACATTGTCAATATACACACAGCATCAAAGGGGGACAGAGATTTCACAGAGACACATGCTCTGGGAGGCTGGCAAAGGGGGCTGCTCCTGTTTCTCCAGGTCTTGGTGAGAATTGCGGGAGGGGGCAGTCTGTGGTTAGATGCTGGAACAGAAAAAATTTCCTTGCCCTCTTCAGGATGGCATCCTGAGACTGTGGAAGCTCTGAACTCCTCTGGAATTCAGGACATGACGAGCAAGTATTCTTGAGAAAGGCTTTGGCCCATGGAATGTCCCTCCAGCGTTGTTTGTGGGTGATTGGGCTTGGGGGGCTCTCCCAGCTTTCTTTGGTTTAGAGCAGAGCTGGGTGTTGTTGGGGTGCTGGGGGAGGGCAGTAAGTGGGATGTTCTCTCCTGCACCATTAGCACAAGTGCTGATTGTGTAGAAACCCCACTCAGGAATTCTCTAGGTACATGTTACAGGATGTGTCCAGGCACCTACAAGAGAAGGAGTATTATAAACAAGGATGGAGCTGACTGTGAGATCAACATTACCCAAGCATAAAACCTATGCCCTTGGCAGGTAAAGCAGGTTTGCGTTTAGTGGAACTCAGGGACTAGTGAGGCATGGAATTTCACATTGTCTTCCAATATGACCTTCCTGAGGCCAACATTATGGTCTCTTTAGGGACCCGTGACTGCAGAGATTGATTTCTCATGGTTGTCCTGGAACATTCAGGAATCAGGCTCTGAGAACAAGGAAGGAAAAACATTTTCCTAGCATTATGTATAAACATGGGCACTCTGGTTCCTGTACCTCATCTCACTTACACTTGCCTACACCAGACAGGATACATACTTGGTGAAAATAAGCTTCTGCAGCAGAACATGTCCAAAAGAACCTGCAGAGAGAGAGCATGGTAAATAAGAGATCTGGAGGTGACCATGAATCTCTAAATGACCCAACCCTACTAAACTGGTCATTGTGGACGGGACAATGGCCAAGTGGGTGGAATCTAAGCAGTGTCCCATAAAGTACGCTATGTCCAAAAGAGCATCTGAGCATGACTCAGATTTGTGCACTGTGAGGTAGATCCCTGTGGAAAGCTTTGGGATGACGTGAAAGCCCTGGTATAGTTTGCTGGTACTGATGGCATCTGCCCCTGCTCATTCCATCAGATAGGGAGCGAAGGAGGTGTAATGATGTTTTCGGGAGCCTAGTTTTCATATGACTTCTCCCAGGTAACTGGATAAAGGTAGAAAAATGTCTCACTGAATATCAGGGGTTTACAAAGTCCTCATTAGATACAAAGCGAATCCTGAGCATAAACAAATATAAACATGACATCATCTTAGGCTGATATTTGTCTTCACAGAGACCAGCACCTTCATGGGGAGTGAATGATTCTCTTGGGCCGTCTTTCCTTGGAGTCACTGGCCTATCTTACAGCACCCAAGTTTTATTTTACAACTCACTGGCTTCAGTAACTATATGTCTTAGGTGACTACTGATGTAGAGCAGATATGGGCACATAAACAAAAATCTCAGTGTGTCTGGGCTTGTTTTCCTTGTGAGACTGTGGGCACCCCTGTGCTCATGGTTCTTCAGCCCATTACAGACTAAGTAGCTGGCCAGTGGCAGAATTCCTTTCCTCCAATACAGGTGTAAGAAGATATTCTCCTGCTTCTTCTTAAACTGTTCCTCCATGTGAGATTGGGAACAGAGTGACAGAGAGCAGAGATGTGCTACTTGCCACAAAGTCTCCAGATATGCCAAGATGTTCTAAATCCATGCCTCTGTTGTCTCTTACTGTATCTTTGGTCTTCTGCATCATGAACTGAATGACCTCCGTCTTGCAATTAAACATGCTGGCTTTGCCAGCCTTATGTGTATTTGTCTGTAGACCAGTGTCCAGGCTAGAACAGAAAGCAGAAACATTTCTCCCAGAATGAGACTAAACCTCATTGTGTCAGTGTTGCTTTCACCCATGTGAAATCCACAGAGGAGCCCTGGCACTCAGTCCCCCTAAGCTGACACTTTAATGGCAGAAAGTAGTGATCTGCTTGGAAGTTTTACACACCACCACCAGAGACAGCTTTCACAGTAGGACACCAAAGCAGACAGCCTGGCTGAGTGCCACAACTCTATGATCAACAAGGCTCTGTTTTGATGTGGGAATGTCTTTCTGTATGCTGTGAATAGCAATCTTTAAATAAAGGAGCTGTTTTGGCCCATGACAGGCATCATAGAAAAAGTAGGAGGAGGAATCAGAATAGGTAGGAGGAGAAGGGCGGAGTCAGAGAGAGACAGAGCCAGAAGCCCAAAGGATCAACATGTAAGGAACACAGGTGAGCCACGGGCCACGTGGCAAGAAAGATGAATAGAAATGGATTGATTTAAGATGTAAGAGCAAGCTAGCAATGTGCCTGAGCCATAGACCAAACAGCATGAAGTTAATATAAGTGTCTCAGTCATTTCAGGGGGCCTGAGCAGTTGCAGGTGGCTAAGAGGTCTGGGGCTGCAGGCCTGTCTGTGTATCTGGGCCTCTGGCCGCCTGGGATCGAGAAAACACATTGTAACAGATGGCATCCCTGGGTGGGCGAATATCCACTTAAAGCCTGAGAAAGTTTTAAAAAGGGTTTTAGCACAGAGACTAAGTCAAAGAAGCTTCCAAATTGTGTATATGAAGCAGGTCATTGTACAAAGAAAGCGTGGCGTCTGGGTCACATTCAAAATGGCGCAGGCAGACTGGCGGCAGGCAATGTAAGCTGCAATCAAGCCAGTTCCTGAAATCTCACAGAAGACTCAGTAGCATGTTATTGGTTTAAGGTTTCTGCTTATTTTGAATAAAAAGGAAACAAAGACGGATATTTAGTAGCAGCATTTTCTTGGGTCTGCTCTGTTTGCTGGCCACAAACAGACGCAATCCCTTTAAGAGAATTTACTGATAGCTTTGCAAAATCTATGTGGTTCTTTAAGAGAGTGTGAGTATTTTAAAAGCTCTTATGGTTGGAAGATGATTAAGGATTCACAATAAAACAGATTCAGATAAAAAGAAAAACCTGTAAACGGGTTACAATGCATGTAAAAGGTATATAGGCTTCAGAGAGAAAAGAAAGAGGATAGAGAAAGTCTTTAAAAAGAGAAATAGAGTAATAAAAATATAATAAGCCACGTAAAGATGGAAAATAGACACAAAATCTGGATTTTGGTTGTTATTGTGTTTTCTTTTAATTTTTTAACTGTTAATGTGCTAACTGCAGAAAGACAATGGATTGCAAATGCAAAGGCTACTAAGTTAAACAAGAATGTATATTTTAAAGGTGTTTTGATTTTAAAATTTGTGTCTAAGGATGTATTGCTTTGGAAGAGTTCTGCTTTTGTCTCCACAGAAGATGAGAACCTGTGGATTGCTTCCAGGCAAATATGGTTTCATCAACCAAGACCCCCTGAAAAAATCTCTGATGAGAAGAGATGGCCACATCAGCTTCAAGACTAGACTATGATCCAGTCTCATGAACCCATGAGATTTTCAACACCCCTTAATCAGCAGGAAGTAGTAATGGAAAACTACGGCCAAATTCCCAAAATATTGTTTCTAAATGTTTGTTTTCATTATAACTGGTTAATGGTCATCATTAATCTCTTTGTAAGAAGAAAAAGGGAATGCGGTATATGAATAATTTTTTAAAAGATTAGATTATTGAATTTATTTAGATCAGGAAATCAGTTGTTAATCTCAAAATGTTTTACATTGGTATTAGATTTTGGTTTATTGATACAAATTTAAGGCCAATTCTCTAATACTGTATTTTTCTACTCTTGTTTAAGATATGATGTTTATGTAACTGATTTAAAATTGTAATGTATAATTAAGAAATGCAGGTTAACAGTCACCTTTGATAATCAAACTTATAGTTATGTTAGATAGCATTTTTAGGTATAGAAAGATATATTTCAATTAGGTAGGTAATCTTCAAATACTTCTAAGACCTACAGAATATGGCATTTAAAATGTTTTAAGAGCTTAGACTTTTCTGGACAGTGAGACAGGTCTGCTCCTGGAAGCACTAATTTACTTCAACAGAAAACTGGGCATTGAAGAAACTCCATATGGAATCTATTTGTGGCAATTGTTAGCCACTGGACAAGAACCTGTTCTTATATTGACTGCATTGACTGCTGACAGTATGCTGTTTAAACTGGACATGCAGGTTCCACAGGAAGATGACCTCTGAACTTTGGCAGAACAAGCGGAGATGGTCATTCGGGTTCCTGCTTTACAGAGAAACTGTCAGACCTTCTTCAGGACTCAAGGAGAAGCAACTGATGAACTGTGCCAGAATGGGCAGAGCAGATTTCCTGCTTCACTGAAATGAAAAGAGACTCTGGGCCTATAGGCTGAAGATGGATGCCCCAACTTAAAGGAACTTTGGGTGACTGTCCAGGCAGATAGGTGTCATTTCTGTCCTTTCTAGATTTTAGAAGTTGCTTGTACTTCTGGTTTACTTGGGTAAATATATCCTTCTGTGGTCTTTGATGTAGTTGAAGATTAGATAGTTATAGGTTCAGTTTTTCTTAGTCATTTGAAAGGTATATTGGATATGAAACTTTAGATTCACAATCATAAGGTAGATGAAAGAGTATTTTCTTTAGGTTTGCTAAATACAAATGGCCTATATGTTGTAACTGTAATTCTTGTTTGATAGCTGTTTTGTTATATGTAATTTTCTTTGTTAAAATTGAAGCCTTCCTTTTTTATTATACAGAAAGGGGGAAGTGATGTGGGAATGCCTTTCTGTATGCTGTGAATAGCAATCTTTAAATAAAGGAGCTGTTTTGGCCCATGACAGGCACCATAGAAAAAGTAGGAGGAGGAATCAGAATAGGTAGGAGGAGCAGGGCAGAGTCAGAAAAAGAGGGAGCCAGAAGTCCAAAGGAACAACATGTAAGGAACACAGGGGAGCCACGGGCCATGTAGCAAAATAGATTAATGAAAATGGGTTGACTTAAGATGAAAGAGCTAGCTAGCAATGTGCCTGAGCCATAGGCCAAACAGCATGAAGTTAATATAAGCGTCTGTGTCATTTGTGGGGCCTGAACAGAAACGGGTGGCTAAGGGGTCTGGGGCTGTGTGTCTGTGTGTCTGGGCCTCAGGCAGCCTGGGACCGAGAAAATACATTGTAACACTGTTTTATCCTGGCCCATGGTGTGTGATCTGAATAAAATGTAGTTCCAAGACTGATGACTGTCATGTGTCTACTGTACCCCAGGACAGGCAAGCAATACCCACCTTCCAGATTGGAGAAACATCCCTGCATTCCACTCACAGTGACACCCATTTTCCTCCTGCCTGCTCTCACTTTCCTCTAGGAGACAATCTGGTTCTGATAAACAGGACTCAGTAAGGAGCCCTTCACCAGCAGCTGGACTGGACCAGCAGGGAGTGGGACTGTGTCTTCTGAGGTGAGAGGGACAAAGAGACATAGGCCTGCTGCAAACTCAACATCAGGGAGGGGCTGGAGAGAAGAGGAGATTCACCTCACCCCAATGTGACAGAACATCTCCCTTGGCCCTGACCTTGAAGGGAAGGCAGATGAGTGAGTACTGCTATGGTATGTCCATGAAGATGACCCACAGAGACTTCTAATCCATGAGCAGCTTTGGGTGGGGTTTTGGCACAAGGCTCCACTCTAAGAACGATGCAATGGAAGGCTATCTCTGGGTCATATCCCTTGATAACTTACGGTTCCTGTGGTAAAGCCTGTGGTTGATGGCTCACCTCCTCCTCTTCTGGACTCTTACGCTGGGTAAGTAGACACACTGTTGTCTAGACTTCCTGCATGGCTTCCACTTTGGCTGCCTCAGTCACCCAGAAAAGTCCCCTTCCCCAGTGTCTCAGCAGGCATAATGGTTTATCACTTCAAAAGATGATGTCATCTGAAAGGCACAGTCTTTAGAGCTTTGAATTACATAGTCAGTGGTCTTGACTCATATCCATCTGGGCCATCCGTTTTAAGTGGCTCATCCTCTCTTACTCTTTCCTGGCTTTGGAGCTTTCTTACCCTAAATTTTTGTTTCCCTCTAATTATTTCCTTTTTTTAGCCATTTCATCCTAGCTACCTCTGCTACATCTGCTTTTCATGCTCTTCCGTCCACCGTCCGCTAAACCATTTCAGGTTAATGGTGGTGGTGGTGGGGCTATGGTGGTACTATTCCTTTGGTAATCAGATTTGATAATTTACATAACCATAATTATCATGTGTTGGTTACAAAAGTATTAGAAAATATGTAGATTAAGAAACATAGAATTGCAGGTTGGGTACCTCGTGTGTGTGTGTGTGTGTGTGTGTGTGTGTGTGTGTGTGTGTGTGTGTGTGTAACTGTACTGCTCTCCTATTCCAGTGATGCTACTTCATTCTGAGAAACATGGCTTCTTTGGGTACCTTGTGTGCGTGTGTGTTTTGTCTGTGTGGTGTGTGTGTGTGTGTGTGTGTGTGTGTGTTTTGTCTGTGGTGTGTGTGTGTGTGTGTGTGTGTGTGTGTGTGTGTGTGTGTGTAACTGTACTGCTCTCTTTTTCCAGGGATGCCACTTCATTCTGAGAAACATGGCTTCTTTATGAAACTTGACAGCAGCAGCACAGTAGTCTTATCCAGTTCCCAATTCTCTACTTAACCTTTTGCCAGCCTCGCGATAGATTTCTGGCAGAGGTTGCAGCTACATCTTCAGGAAGGACACATTCAGAGTTGTTTTTGGATGTTGCCTGAAGGAAAGATCTCTGGAGTCCGTGAGTGGCAGTGGTGGTCACACCCTGAACTTCCTTACAGAAGGTTTGCTCTGAGTGTGTGAGCAAATCTTGGGGGTGTTCACTTCCTGAGGTGCCAACCAAGACAAAAAATGTGTAGAAGAAATTTGCTCAGTGAATGAGTATCTTGAGGATAGTCCCTTGGAATCCATGCTACCTATTGCCAAACTGCTGCTCATGAGGTGAGTGACCTCAGGAGAGCTTTTGTGGACTTCAGTGCTCAGAAGGTCAGTAATCACAGGAGCACATCTGGGTACTTGTTTGGTGCTCAGGAGACAAGTAACCTTAGGAGCACACTTGGGGACTGGGTAGGGAGGGTTGTCCCCCTTCTGATGCCAACATAGTGTGGCAGGCATGGTCAGGCTTCTGCTCCTCTTATTCCTTGATTTCTTCTCATCACCAGCCTGGTGTTCTGAAGGCAAGGTGATTGTGGAAAGAACAGGCTCACCCACTCCCCTATGAGGAGAAAGCCAGTAAGCGCATCTGCGTAGATACTGTGGTCCTGGGCCGACTTGTGATTTAAAATTCAGTACGTGGCCATGATGTTATTGAAGTTTTTCTCACGTATACAATCACTAATATCCTTGGGGTGATAGCCCATGCCCCACAATGCTTGGATTTAGGTCGTTATAGAATGTCTCTGAGATTGTTTGGAATTTCAAATTTTTTCCTCTGTCTTTGAACCATGAGTGCTGCCTAATGTCACTTATCTTGGGTCTCTGTTCAGGCATCACAATGAACAACTAATCAATGAGATTTACAGTGTTCTGTGAAAATGTGTATGGAATGTAATACTTGGGATTCAGCACCTTCTCCTTCGTGGCTGAATAGGTCTTTGCTTTGAATGGGAAGCATCCTATCAGCATTGTATATAAAAATACTACCATGCTCCAGATGTCAACTGCCTTTGCATCATATTCTGTGTCAGTGAATAGTTCTGGAGCACAGTATTCAAGTGTGCCACAGAGTCAGATATTGGGCAAAAGCTAGAATATCAGAGAGAGGAAACAGACCACAGCCAATTGTCACCCAGCCATCTTCTCAGGGTAAAAGCTATCTTCAAGGGTCCTCAGCCTATCTAGTGGCTTCTACAGAATACCTCAAAGTCTGCCCACACCTGCCTTAAAAATCTTCTTTGCCCAGTTTTGCTTCTGCTATCAAATCTACATCATAATCCTAGAGTTAGGTTTATAGTTGTGAACTATGGCTGTTTGGTTGTTAGACCTTGATCTCACTGAAATATAGAAAGATCTCTGCCTCCTGAGTTATGTGATTAAATGTGTAGATCATTTTAAGGCTGGAATTCAAGGCATGAGTTACCACTCTGCCATCCCTGTGCTAGGACCGAAGCTGTGAGTTACCACTTGGGATATGCTTCACATTTAATAAAAACAGTCTGAGATATCAGAGGGATCTACCCACAGACAGTCTAGGAGTATCAGACAGTGGTAACTCACACCTTTAATCCCAGCACAGGGAATATCCAGGAGTGGTGACCTACACCCTTAATCCCATCAAGTCTGAGTTTGAGGCCAACTTAGTTTACAGAAGGAGTTCCAGGTTCCCAGTCAGGCAGTGGTGGGGACATACCTTAATTGAGTGAAGAATGTATTTAAGGCAGGCATAAAAAGACAGAGCAGGCAGAAGAAGCCAGGAGGAGCGAGGTGGAAGCTGCAAGACAGTTGGTTGAGATTTGACTGTGACGTTTACTCTCTGATATCTTAGACTGTTGTTTATTAAATTTAAAATAAATACCCACAACCCACTCTCATATTCTCATGATCTGACTGTTGGTGATCCCATTGTATGATATTCTAGGCTGATTTTATTATACATAAAATATATCACCATGCATCAATATCACCCAGCTACAAATTGTGACAAAACAAATTGATACAATATTGGCACAGAGACTATGGCAGACACCAACCACTTTCTGATTAGATGTAAGGCCCACTTCATAAGATAGAAGTCTTATCTGATACCGCTAAGGTGACCAAGAACTAAGTAGATAGTTCGTGGGCCTAGACAAAACCAGATCCCACTATTTTGTTAAAGGAACACAATGTTAGAATGACTCTTGATGACATACTGCTATCCTGAAGATCAGTATCTCAACTGGCCCACACCAGTGAAGACCTTCCTTGCAGGAAATGGAAATAACACAGAAACTCATTGTAGAGAGAGAGAGAGAGAGAGACTTGTCAATAATCAGTTCTAAATGGGATGGGAACATGAAAACCTTCCTTCAAGGTTCAGGGGCCTCTTCAGAAGAGGAGGCATAAAGATAAGGAAACAAAGAAACAGCACATTTCAGTTTAAGAGAATTGACGAACAGTGAACTCACAGACTACAGCAGTGAACTACAGGAATACATAGGAGCAATCAAAAGTTCAAGCCAGAAACGGGGTTCAAGTACTTGACAGGGGAAGTGGACTCAGGGTTCTATCCCTAAACAAGAAGGTATCTGCAGTTATTTCCTGCTGGCAAAGGAAGAATCAGTCTTCTCTAGCGGATTCTCACCGAGTATCTTAACCACTCCTCTGGGCAGGAATCATGCCCTTGAATTATTAGTAAGCACTCGTGTTACCTTTTGAGGAAGAGAATTATAAATCCCATTACTAGATGGTTAAAGAGGTAAGGGGGGTGGTGGAGGAACTGGGGATGGGGGAAGGTGATCAAAATATAATGGATAAAAGATTTTCAATGATAAAATATCAAAAATAAAAGACTGGTAAGAATGTATTCATATATAAATTCTATCCAACTTTAAAAGAAGAATTACAGTAATACTCCTCCAGCTCTTCAATAAGGGAGAAGGAAATGGACACTGTCCAAACCTTCTCCAAAGCCTACAGGAGTCTAATGCCAGACATTATGACCTGAGCTTTCTCCTTTGATCCCACCTGTTGGAAAAAGAGTACTGACTTCCTCACTGTATTCTCACTTCCATATATGTGTTGTGAAACAGACAGATAAACGCACACAGCAAAGTAAATAAATAGAACAAAAGCCCTACATGTAAAATAAACAAATTATCAGCCAACAGTTTATGTATCTAGATAGGACAATCCTTACTGAAAGTACTTGAAACTTTGTAACACCTTAAAACAGCACATAGACAAGGCCATGTTCATGCTGAAGATGAGTTCATCACTGAAGAACATAAGGACAATTCTGGTATAAAATTTGACAAATAAAACACATGAAGAGGATACAGGGCAAAAGCCTATGGCTCTAAATATGAAACTGAGTCTCTGCCAGAAAACGGTTGCAAGTGAAGATGACTTTGTTACATGTAACATGCTGCTCTCAAAAAGTACATTTTGAGGTAACATAACACAATGAGGATATGGAATAGAACAGTGGTTTCTCTGGGACAATCCACAGTGTTCTGGGAAGGGGTCAAGGTGTCTCTGCCACCGCAGAATCTTTAAAGAGTGATGCAGAGAGTCCTGCGTAGTTCAGAATCCAAGCTGAGGCTCCTGATTACCCACCCAGTAGGTACAAGGAATGGTACTAATCCATACTCCATGATAGCCAAACCCTCTTGGTAGACAGAAGCCAGTCAGTCTGCACCTGGTGTTGCAGAATCTCTTCTTCCCGATTCACCTCTTAATGTACTATCTGTGCTCCATGCTTCTGCCACTGGTGTCCTTGAAGTGAAAGCACTACCTTCAGCCTCACAAGATGGACACCAACTGTCTCTTAGCCTCCCAATACATGCTTGTGCATCGTGATCTGTATCTGATTGGTCGCATGTACAGAACTGAGCCAATCAGATTGGGTGGCCAATCCAGGCTCCCCCATTGGTCAAGTAGAAGTCATGTGACTGGTGTCTGAACTATAGTGATTTGGCACTCACCTAAACTGCAGGTAGGGTTCTGTGAGAACAAGATTAGAGCAGAAATCTGCTTATTCTGTGCCCTTTGTGCAGGGACATACCAGCGAGTCCACATCTCCCCACACTTCTTCCCTTCAAGGGTCTCATTTCAGTTGTTAAAACAGACTTGGGGTTTGCTCTGTTTCTAGTCTGCCTTGAAAGAAAGGGTCATTGGTCAGTATCTGTGTACTCTTGGCTTGTGATCAGGCCTAAATGGACCATCAACAGGCCCTAAGAATTCCTGTCTTCAAAGAATCTAAAATGTAAATCTAGGTTGTCTTAAGAATGTAATATCCCTGTCTTGAGTGCCTGCAGACCTGTCTCTAAGAGGTCTCTCTCTTCCTTAATATCAGTTTTTATGTTTATGTTAAAATCTTTACTTTATAGACTCAAAAGTTACATCATTAGCTAATCATGGCTTATCATACCTGTTTCTGGGCATCGATAGCCTAAAATTAAAACAATACAAAACATATCCAAACTAAACCACTATGTTCCTCATCCATTTTCCCTGTTCCTTGCACTGCTTTTGTGAAAGGTCAAGTTAATCAGAAACTCCTAACTCTCAGTTGTAACAACTTCAAAAAAAATATTCCATTCATGTGTTTTATTGTACATTTGGAAATACTGTCAATCACTTGGTGAACTAGTCTTCAAATTCCTGGATGCAGTTTTTACACTTCCTCAGTATGGCTACACATCCAATGTGGGAGCTTGTCCCTGGAGGAGGCCTACTCTCCCTCTTTCAGCAGGTACTGACAGTCTGTATCTCTTTTTCTAAAGAGATCCATGTTCCATGTGCAATTCCTCTTGGATTTGGAATTATTGGTGCCTGGCAAAACCACTCTTGGGCATATACTCAAAGAATGCTCAATCATATCACAAGGATACTTGCTCAACTATGTTCATAGCAGCATTATTTGTAATAACTAGAACCTGGTAACAACATAGATGCCCCCCAGCCAAAATGAATAAGAAATGTGGTACATCTACACAATGGAGTTTTACTCAGTGGGAAAAAAAACAAACAAACAAAAACAAACAAAACTCAATGATATCCTAAGATTTTCAGGTAATGGATGAAACTAGAAAATATCCTGAGTGAGGTAACTCAAACCAAGAAAGACAAACATGGCATGTACTCATTATAAGTGGATATTAGATGTAAAGCAAAAAATAAGGCTGAAATCCCTAGTCCCAGAGAAGCTAGGTACGAAGGAGAACCCTATCGCATGGATCTCCCTGAAGAGATAAAATCCAATGATATGTCCTGGATAAGTTGGGAGCAGGTGGGTGGTAGAGGAAAGAGAACTGGCCATGGGAACATGGGGTATCAGGATTGAAGGGGAAAGTATTGAAGAAGATATCTTCATAGAGGGAGCCATTTTGGGATTAGAGGTGTGCCAGGGAAACTCCCAGGAGCCTACAAGTATTATGCCAGCTAAGACTCCTAGCAACAGTGAAGAGGGTGCCTGAAGTGGCCTTTCCCTGTAATCAGATTGGCGACAGCCCTGATTGGAGTCTTCATCCAGTAACTGATGGAAGCAGATGCAGAGATCAAAAGCAGATGCAAAAATCCATAGGCAAGCAGTGGACCAAGCTCAGGGAGTTTAGTTAAAGGGAGGGAAGAGGGAGGAGTCAAGATCATAACAAAGAAACTCATGGAGAAGATGACCTGAGCTTGTGAGAGCTTTTGGACTCTGAACTGACAACTAGGGAGTCAACCAAGACCTTCTGCATGTGGGTGACAGTTGTGTACCGTGGTCTTTTGTGGGGCCCCTATAAGTGGGACCAGGACCTGTTCCTGATACATGAGTTGGCTCTTTGGAACCTATTCTCTATGGTGAGATGTTTTGTCCAGTCTTAACGCAAAAGGGAGGAGCTTGGTCCCACCTCAACTTGATATGCCATGATTCATTGACTCCCGTGGCAGGCCTTACTCATTCTGAATGAAGGCAGAAAAGAAGTGAAGGGGGGGGGTAGGAGGAAGGAGGGGAAAGAAGTGAGAGGAGAAGAGAGAAAGGAGAAGAAACTGTGGTGGGTATGTGTAGTGGATTTATGATGGTACATTGTAAATAACTGTCCCGCCTGTGAGTTTAATAAAAAGCGCTGATCAGCCCAAGGCCCAGGCATATAACTTTCTAACTCTTTACCCTAAACTAACCCACGACTCTTATCCTGTTCAACCATGGGGCTCGGTACCTTTTCTTAGAGCAGCATAGTTGTCCTCTGCATCTTCTGGCTTGTCTGGCAACTCTGGAGTCTCTGTGGTATTTCTGCTCTGTTCTTCCTGTTCCCAGAGTTTTCTTAGTCTGGTAGCCCCACCCACACTTCCTGTCTGCCTTTGGCCAATCAGTGCTTTTTATTAAGCTCACAGGCGGGACAGTTATTTACAATGTACCATCATAAATCCACTACAGGTATGTAAAATAAACAAACAAACAAACAAACAAACAAATAAATAAATAAATAAATAAATAAATAAATAAATAAATAAATAAATAAATAAATGCCATTCAGCCTAGCACCTGAAGAGCATGTTTAATGCTTAGGTTTTATGTGTGGGACCACAAAAAATAAAAAATAAAAATAAACTAAGTACTTCACTTTGAAGGATACTTCACTAAGGAGGAAAATCTGTGCTATAGAAGTATACAGCAAGCGATAACTGGGGAGTCAGAAAAGCCTCAGTTAGAAACCTATAGTTAAGATTAGAAGACTCAACAGTAATTACTCAAACAAAGACTATATAGGAAAAGTTCTAAGAAGTAAGGACTGTGTAAAATACCTTGAGGCCAAAATGAAATCTCAAGAAACTCAGAAAACAAGTGTAGGAGTAAACCCAATTTACTTAAAAAGCCAAATAATTGGAGACAAAAAAAAATCACTTCACAAATTTAAACTGAAACAGTCCATTTAGATTAAAACTCCAAAGAAACTACCCTGAAATATATTAATAATTTGAGCCATATCCTTACCTCAAGGCCAGATATGTTTTACCCAGATAATGCTATCATCTTCATAACAAATACTAGTCATCTACATAAAATAATTTCACAGCAACAAATCAGCCAGCAGTCTTTATGTTAAGTGTCCAGGATAAATTGTCTAAAAACTGTAGGTTGTCAAGAGGACTGCACTAAAGGCCTCGAGGAACTTATCTGCCTACAGACACCCTTCTTTATAGCAGGCAGAAATCTAATAAGCAGCAACCAATAGGGAGAAGTATCTTTACCCCAGAGACTCACACCCCTTAGCACCTCAGCTTCAGAAGAACCAAACCAATGTTTACAACTGTCAAAAGCCACTCAAACCAAGACTGTCTTAACAAATTCAACATCTCTAAAAGTGCATATTCTGGAGTAAAACTGGATGGTTTGGAACCACACCTCAGCACTTCCCGTGCAACTTTGATAGAAGTTACACTTTCTGTGTAACTTCTTCGCTCCCTGGATTTCTCTCTGTAGATCCTGCATAGGAACATAGAATTCCAGTAGTTATAGACATGTGGGGAATCAATGTGATGAACAACCAGAGCTCAGAACAAGGTACAAAACATAGCATGCCCTTCTTAAATCCTATTTACCTTATTAAATTGGGAGGACTGCTCTATGACTAGAGGGGAAAGGGCTGGGCCACAACTTTAAACCTTTACACTTCTCACAAAGTTCATGGGTTTTCATGGGTTATTTGCATGAAGCAGATACTGTCCTAATTGGCATTTGGGACCCTGACTATGAAAATGTTCTTTCTGTTCAGAGGATGACAAGCCACTGAGGACCTACAGAAAGCACCCAGTCAGCCAAGACTGGGTTAAGGCTCGGTCCTTCTCACCCCCCCCCCCCCCCACATACACACAGACTGAGACTGGAAGGTTGCTGCACTGGACCCTTTTAGGAGTTGGGGAAGTCACAGCAGGACAGGGAGCCAGGAGGAGGAGGGCCTGTTGAAGTCAGGGTTCTCCACCCTGCGATGGCAGTTACTTGAACTTGCCCTGGCAGTGCTGGCACTGGTCCCCCACCCAGCGCCGGTTGCACTGGCAGGATGGAGTTGACACAGTAACATGAAAAGCAGGAGCTTGCAATGGGACACCTGAGCTTAGAGCTGCAGGCAGATGAAGTCATAAAACAGCAGCCAGTTGTTCCTGTCCAGCAGCAGCCAGGAGGAGGCCTCCCACTAAGCCCTGCACAGCCCCGGGGCAGCCAGTCGCCAAGCACCAGAGCAAGCCCAGTCCTCCAGCTCCATCTTCTCGGGTGTCCTGGCCCGGCAAGGATGAGTTCGCGGGATCGAACCGGGATGTCGCTGAGGCGAGATTCTGGCTGCAGACGACCTCACAGCCGTGGCTCCTTGTCTGCCCAATGATCCTGACCCCTATCCTGCTTTATGGTCCCAGGTGATGCATCTCAGTCACAGCGGCCTCCGATCCGCTGCCTCCAGTCAAGCTCCGGATGTCCGTTCTCCGGACTTTGTCCGTGGCAAGCCAAACCCTGCAGCCGAGGCAGCTGCGGGAGCAGACGAGAGCCAGAGGACACCCCAGAAAGAGGGATAAGCACGACTGCGCCTGCTTCAATCCCAGGCTAAATGCTTGGCTCCACTTGCTCAGGAGGGTGGGGCCAAGATGGAGCCTGAGCTGGGCACCTCCAATGAGAGGGGACCTGAGGGATTAGTTTAGCCTCCCTCAGCTCTCCAGGCTTTCCGAGGCCTTGCGGCAGCGGTCTTCTCCCTCTCTCCCTGCCAGAGGCAGTCGCCATGGCTGCAGTCGCAGCCCAGGATGGGAAGGAACATCCCCGCAGCCTGGCGCTGTGGTCAGACCCAGAGGGGGACCGTAGACTCTCCGGCCCGCGCCCAGCAGCTAGAAGGGGATGCGCGTGCAGCTTCCAGCACATTCCTCCTCCTCTTCTTCTTCCTTCTTCTTCAACAAAAACAAATCTTCCCAATTACACACAAAGCTGAGCATGTGCAACCGGCAAAGTCTGACCATGTAGTGAGGTTTACAGGGAGGGATGAGGGGCTGAGAGGGACAAGAAGCTGTTCCCGTGAGACGGGCTGCCCTTTACCCCTGGTATTGGGATCCGTACCCCCGGCCAAAAAAGAAAAAATAAGAAAGGAAGAAAGAAAGAAAGAAAGAAAGAAAGAAAGAAAGAATGAATGAATGAATGAATAAATGAATGAGAGAAAGAAAGAAACAGATTCTGAGCCAGGAGCTCCAGTTCTCCCAGCAGTACCTCGGAACCCCAAGAATCTCCTATTTGTCAGTCTTTACTCCTCTATCTGGGACACTGATGTGGGAATGCCTTTCTGTACGCTGTGAATAGCAATCTTTAAATAAAGGAGCTGTTTTGGCCCATGACAGGCACCATAGAAGAAGTAGGTGGGGAATCAGAATAGGTAGGAGAAGAAGGGCAGAGTCAGAGAGAAGGAGCCAGAAGCCCAAAGGAGCAACATGTAAGGAACACAGGTGAGCCACGGGCCACGTGGCAGGAAAGATGAATAGAAATGGGTTGATTTAAGATTTAAGATGTGCCTGAGCCATAGACCAAACAGCATGAAGTTAATATAAGTGTCTAAGTCATTTTGGGGGGGGGGTGAGCAGCAGTGGGTGGCTAAGGGGTCTGGGACTGACTGCAGGTGTGTGGGTCTGGACCTCTGGCAGCCTGGGACCAAGAAACACAATGTAACAGGACACTATTCTGTCTCATAAGATATTGCAACATAGGAGCTCTTTTTTTTCTTCTTCAGAAAATCAAGTAATTCCCCAAAAGGGCCCCCTTTTCTATTTTAGCAGTATTCTATTTCTTCCTTGAGATGACTTTGCAAGATGAATGGCAAAAGCTGAGATTCTGTGTCTTGTACTTTTATGCTTTCTCTAATGGGGCTTTTAGCTGAACCCTTGAGAGGAAGCCATGCACAAATTGCAACGTGCACCCTCAAGTGTTATTGGAGCTTCATCAAAGAGCAGGCAGGATGACCAAGAACATGAAACTCGCCAGACATTCCTGACAGCTGGAGGAAAAAAATTTGTGTTGTAAACACACAGTCACAATGTTATTGATAAGATTTCCCATTGCCCCTCCAGATAAAAAAGTCATAGTAAGCTGACTCCGACTTAGTGGATTCACTTTGAGCCCTGCACTGCTTGTATCCCTCAGGCAGCGGCACAAACCCAAACAGATATAGGGAGTTCAATCTCTTGGGAAATAAAACCAGACACAAAACATAAAACATTCGTAAAATAGGAGGCATTAATTAGGAGCCAAGCTGAAAATGCTAAAACTTAGTTCAAATACACATTTGAGCAGCATTTTTTAAACTAGTTCTCAGAACACTTTCAAACAACTAAAAGATGGTTATGCAGAACTGGAAGAATCCCAAGAATAAAATATATTATCATCTGGAGTCACCTAACGGGATGACAAGTCTCTGGCTTATCCTACAGAAGTCAGCTAGGCAATAAGCTCTACCTTGATGCTTCTTTATTAATGGAGCAAACTTTCATAAGACTTAAAAAATAAAAATTAGGGGCCAGGGAGATGAGAAAGATATTAAGAGGAATGAAATCAAGCAGAAAGGGAAAGATTTTGCAACCAAGAACCTTTGGAAACTTTTAAAAGGGAGAACATTGAAGATGGCACAAAAAGAAACAAATATTTAAAAATGAGTAACTAGAAGATAAAATAATGCGCTGGGAAATAAAGCCTGGGAAATCTACAAACGGGGGGGGGGGGGGCAAAATCCACTTCTTATTTTCTTCACTTTTTGTTTTTGCTGCTATTGATGGTGTTTTGTTTTTTTATTTTTTGGTGTTTTAAAGATCCATTTATTTTTATTTTATGTGTATGTGTGTTTTACCTGCATGTGTGGTCACATAAGGCAGGCATAAGAGCAGAAAAGCATTTTATATTATTTCATCAAAGTATTAACATAAGGAAACTGCCCAGCAGTTGCACCTCTAGATCCAAGACTCAACCTAAAACACTGAGTAACAAAATCTCATGAGCTGGGGGAAGAAGGCAAAAGCAATCAACTGGAAATAAAATTACCATTGAAGTTATCAGCAGCAAAATTAGAAGCCAGCAAGCAGTATAGACGTAAGAAAAAAAAAAAAAAACCTTTTCAATTAAAAATTTGATAACCAACCAATCTATTCATAGATTCTAAAAATGTTTTCATTGTCAAAAACATTCATAGGAATGTATTTTCCAATGTTTTATTAGGAAATCAGTTTCTTCAGGAAGCTACTAGGGCCTACAACAAAGGAAGATAAGAGTAAAAATAAGAAAATTAAAAATAAATACCCCACCAGAACAGACAGTTATGCCCAGGTTGACAGTAAACAGTTCTACCCAACATCAGGGACAAGGAAAGAAGTGTCCAATAAAATAATAGATATGAGTATTTGAAACTGTTTGCACTTTGGGAAAAAATATTAACTCGATGTTATGTTATAGATCTTAGAGCCGTTGAGAGAAAACGTAACAAATTTAGAAACATAAGCAAATATGCCAGACATGGTGGAGCATTCATAACCAGAACACTTGGTGAGTATGCAGAAAAATCAGGAGTTCATGATCATCCTCAACTATATACTTAGTTCAAGAACAGCCTGGATTACATGACACCTTGTCTCAAAACAAAAAGAACTAGGGGTGTTGCAAAATATTATTTTAAGGTGTGTTACTTTGGTTTATGTCGCATTTGTTTAACTCTGTAAAGTTGTGATTGTGCTTATCTAAAACATCTGATGGCTAATAAAGAGCTGAATAGCCAATAGAAAAGCAGGACAGGATAGGCAGAACTGGAAGGCAGAAAGGAGAAATGGAAGAAAGATCTAGGAGAAAGAAAAAAAGGGTGCCAGGGGGGGGGGGGCAGCCACCTAAGCATCCAGCCAGCCACAGAGTAATAAAGTAAGATTTACAGAAGTAAGAGAACTGTAAAAGTCAGGGACAAAAGGTAGACAGGATAACTTAAAGAAAAGCTGGCAAGAAACAAGCCAAGCTAAGGCAGATCATTTATAAGTAATAATAAGCCTCTGTGTATCTGATTTAATTGGGAGCTGGATGGCAGGCTCTCTGAAAGAGTAAAGGAGCCAAAAGAACAAAAACAACCAAAAACAAGGGGGTCAGGGGCTGAGCAAATGAAGAAAATGAGAAAAAAAATATAAATCTGAACAGAGCAGCTCAAGCTATGATGAATACATGCACAGTCATAATAGCATGAACACTGACCAATGACTCAACTCTCAAATTATGTTTTTGTTTTAAGAGAAGTGTTTGTTTTGTTCTTTGTTTTTTTGTTTTCCCTGTGTAACACTGCCTGTCCTGGAACTCACTAGACCACAGTGGCTTGGAACTCTGGGAGAGCCATCTGTCTCTGCCTATTTTTAAATGGAAAGTAGTTAAATTGTAGTGGTAAATCTACTTAAGAAATGATTACTGCACCAAAACTGATACATTTAGATGTAGTAATATTACACTACATTGAATAAATTGTGTAAAACTTGTCCTCTCCAGAAGACAAGAAAGAGAGGCAGGAAACTTTACATTTTATTAGAAAGCTTTTAATGCTGTCAGGTTGGCTGAAAATTAGAAATAAAATATAGGAGAGATAAGAAAAGAAAAATGTATGTTCATAAAAATGAAGTCAATAACATGGAGCTTAAAATGCACAAAAATATTCTAAAGGTTTATGTGTATAAATTGATTCCTGAATGTATGTGTGTGCACCATGTGCTATTCATGAGAACAGCAGATAACTTGGAGCTGAAGTTACAGTAAGTCGTGAGCTGTCATGACTAGGAACTAAATCCAGGAACGTTGCAAGAGCCGCAAGTGCTTTTAAACCTCTGAGCCTCCTCCAGTTTCAAAACATGAGTTTATTTCTAATTCTGTTCTCTGTGCTGATTGCCCTTGAAAGATTTATCAACCTCTGAGCCCTGGTTTCGGCACATGTAAGAAGGGTGTAGTTAAAGTGCCTGTCAACCTCCATTTTAGATTTATGAGAGTCCAAACAGGGTAAAATCTATAAAAGTTCCTAGCTTATAGCAAAGCACTAAACAAACTCTAGTGATTAATGTTCACCAAAACCTATGCTACTTCAATGTAAGGGGAAAAAGTTACCCAAAAGTATTTGATTCAGTGCAAAACGATATACTATAGAAAAGCAGGCAGAGCTATACAAAATACAGGTGGTTTTACATCTTTCTTTCTTTCCTTTCCCGCCTCTCTTCTCCGTCCATCTCTCTCTCTTCCCCTCGCTCTCCCCCATCTCTCCCCCTCTATCTCTTCACCCCCCTCCCCCTCTTTCCCCCATCTCTTCGCCTCCCTTCCCCCTCTCTCCCCCATTCTCTCCCCCTTCCCCTCTCTCTCCCCCCTGTTTCCCCTCCCCTGCTCTCTCTCTCTTCGCCCCTCTGCTCTCTCTCTTCCCTCCTCCCCTGTCTCCCCCTTTCTCTCTCACCCCCCTCTCTCCCCCTGCTCTCTCTCTCTCTGCCCCCCTCTCTCTCCCCCTCTCTCCCCTTCTCTCCTCCTCTCCCTTCTCTCCCCCCCTCCCCCTCTCTCTTCTTCGCTTTTCAAAGTGTTGTACATGCATTTCATGACTCATGAGTTCTTTTTCTCATACAGCTGCTTGTGGCCCCTTAGGTGGTTTGCTTTTGAGGCATTCCACTCACTCAGAATAAGGTATATTGATTTCATTTTCCCCTTATATACAAAAAATTGAAGATTTTTTTCCTTAACTCAAGAAGTGTGTTTATGCACATAAACCTGATTTTTTTTATATACTCAATGTGGATATTTTAAGCTGCTTCGCTGGAAAAAAAAAAGCCAAATTATTTTATGGGTGTTAGACAGGAAGCACCTTAATTTGGATAATTTTAAATATCAAATAGTTTCCAGTAAATATTTACTATTGATACAGTGATATTGCTAAAAGCAAAATGACATGCTTACACTAAACAAGTTTTAGGAGTGCATTCATGGAAGTATAAACTGAAGAAACTTTTTTAATGCTGTTTTCTCATCTGTTGTAAGTAAAAACCAAACAGAACTCATGAAATAGACGGTGAACACACAGAAAGTGAAATGGGGACTATTGATTGCTTAATTCAAAGCAGATGAATAGCATCTGGTCATTTCATACGAGATGTGAATTAGAGACATGCTTCCACTCTTTGAAAGTTGGGGAAATGAACCCTATCACAGAGTAAAACAACTACTGTAGCTATGTTGGAATATAAGGGGAAGAACTCATCTAAAGCAAAGGTCAGCAAGTATTCATAAAGAGCCAGTTAACAAATAGATACTCAAGGCTATTTCTGTTAGTCATTGTCACCTAACTATGTTGCTATAGCACAAGAGTAGGTTTTGGCATTATTACAAATGGATGCATCTGTGTTCAGTAAAACTATTAAAGCAGCTGCCAGCCTAGATTTGACTTACTCAGACCTCAATAAGACTTGGTAAAGTGACCCTTCCAAAGACTGATTACATAGTGTCCTAAATCCATAACCCAGCTTTATCTGTGCATGAGAGTTAGTATTTTGTATCATGATTATCCTTGAAAAGACATATCACAAATGTCAGCCTATCAACTCACATTCCAGAAAATGAACTCTGAATGTTTTCTGGGTTGAAAACTCTTATTTAGAAAATAGAATTGCTTAATTTTTAAGAGGTGGAATTGCCAATGTTGGTGAACACTATTGAACCACACTCATTGAAATGACCAGCAGCGCATCTTTGGTGACTATAAAGTTTGTTTTGTTTTGTTCTGGCTGAGGAAATAGATTAGCTGGCTATGTCCTTGCCTTGCAAAGAGGAAGAGTGAATTTTGATTCCTAAAACTTGTATGAAGGCTGGTGTGGTGGCAACCACTTACTTGTAATTTCACCAGGGAATGTGGTTTTGGGGAAATGAAGACAGGCAGGTCCTAGGTCCAGCTTAGGTTACTTGGAGAGCTTCATGTCAATAAGATGCTCTGTCTCAAAAACAAACAAACAAAAAACAAACAAACAACAGGCTAGATACACCAGATGCTGACTTCTGGCTTTCACAAATGTTTATACACACCTGTGTCCACATAAACATGAACATGTATGCCTATCCAGGCAATCAACAATCTTGCTCTTCTCTAGAATTTTTTTTTTTTTTTTTGTTATTGTTGTTGTTTTTGTCTTGAATTCCTTAGGGCATTACATGTTTTTGGATTTCAAAATTTTCTTAACTTAGTTTTTGTGATCTGTTAGTGCATAATTTCTGCAGACGGTACAATATAGGTCATTTTCAGTTTGAATTTATCATGTTTTCCTATGACTCTCCTCTAATCTTGCTTTCAACTACAAAAATGAGTGAAATTAGTTGGAAAATTCCTAAGAGTTTCTTCTTCAGATGGATTATTATCACCCATCCATTTCTTTGGCTTGTGCAGTCCTCGTGTGTGTGTGTGTGTGTGTGTGTGTGTGTGTGTGTGTGTGTGTGTGTGTGTGGTGTGTGTGTGTGTACATGCATATGTACACACATGTATACATACATTCCCTTCACAGTGTCATAGTTGCCTTGTTGGAATGTAATGATTAGTTAGAATTGACTTAAGGATGACAAGAAGTTTAGGGCTTGATTTTTGGTTTCTTTCTTTTTATTCTTTCTGAAGTTCAACACGAATTGTCCTTATAAACTCTTTTTATTAAAAATACCTTATAAAGTGCACAAATCTTAATGAAAATTCAAGAATAGTGTTCATTATGAATTCATCAATGTTGTCACTACTCAGATCAAATTATAGAGTACCAGGCTCTTAAAAACATCTTCAAGGCCACTCTTGGTGAGTAACATCCTTGAAAGACATGGTTATTTTGATTTACATTACCGGAAATTCATTTTCCCTGCTTGAATTTCATATAATGTATTCTTATCATGTTTTTTCCCTTTTCATTTTTCTTTTTGGGGTATTTTTTTCTACACTAGTGTCTGCTTTCTAGGGAAAATAGATAAGATCATCACTCTTCAGGGTACTCAAATGCCTTTTAATGTCCCTCTATTCCTTACATAGGATTATAGATTTTAATTTTATAGCTATTATAATAGTACATGAGACATATAAGGTCTTTAGGGGTCTTTTGAAATTGAGCCCTGGACCTTATGTTTGTGAGGTAAGTATCCTACCACTGCTACATTCCTAGGCCAAGCTCAGAACTGTTATCATTCACTGTCCCTTTCCTGTGCTGCTGCCTGAAAAACACATCACTTGTGGCTTTCAGCTTCCTTGGTCACTTGCCCCCTTAGTTAGTTATTGGTCACTTTTTAAGGCCTCCTAGTTCTTGGTTCCTTTGATATTACAATGTCTTAACCTTAAGCACACTGCAAAACCTATTTTACTCTGTAAAGTAACATATTCAGGCTTCTCTGGATCAGAACACATATGCCTTAAGGGGTTCTTATTCTGCCTGGCACTTTGGCTGTGCAGGATTTTTTTTTTCCTTTTAAATCAAAAAAGCAAAATAAAACTATATTGTAAGAATCTGACTGCAGAAGAATCAAGAACTGATTTATCATTCTTAATGTTTTCCCCAGTGAAACTGGAAACTTTGGACTCTTGCTAGAAACCAGCATTACCACTTTCTGTTTATGTCACCCCCCAAAAATTTAATCAGTTGCTGTTTTGGTTTTATATATTTTGTAGGTTGAGGGAAATCAAATGTTTCAGTTGAAGAAACAAGCAATACTAAAGTTGATTAAGCACCTAACAACATACTGAGAATAGGGCTGAGCAGTTGCTTGACTTCCTTATTTAGGAACTCCATTGCAGGTAGGGAACCAGGCTTAAAAGTTTGACTACTAAATGTCTTATTCAGGACTTAAGCCCAGATCATTTTGTCTGTTTTACTCATTTTCTTTATGAGTTTGATAGGATGTCTTCATTTATGATAACACAAAATACTACTTTTTACAGATATGTATTGATAAATTTGCTGTTTGAATTACTGACTTATCAAACGGATACATTATACACTAATTTTGTTTTTGTTCATACAGGTGAAAAACCAGACAAGTGTCAAATTTGCAATCAGTCTTTTTGAATTAAGAAAACTTTAACAAAACATCTGGTTATTCACTCTGACGCCCTACCTTTCAATTGTCAACACTATAATGCAACATTTAAGTGGAAAGACAAGCTGAAATAACACATTGGTCATGTTCATGGAATAAAATCTCCTGATGATTCTCTCAATACTTCTGAAGAAAAACTTGTAACTTTGCCAACAATAGAGTACTCATCTCATGACAAGATCTTTCAAGCAGACAGAAAAAAGTATCTGGACCAGCTCAAAGTTTATCAGCCAGAAGCCAAGACCATGCTACAAAATATGTCTGTGGAAGTATGTGTTCCATTAACATTGGTTCCCATTCAAATGCTGGACACATCCAGCGATCTGGTGCCTCACACCACCACACTAACCCCATCATCCCATGAGATGCTCCCTCACAGCCGCAGCCAACTGCTTATCCACAGGCAGCAGATTTAGCTTTTCTGGAAAAATACACTCTTACTCCTCAGCCTGCAAACATAGTTCACCCAGTCAGACCTGAACAAACCCTAGATCCTAGAGAACCATCTTACCTGGGAACATTATTGGGCCTTGATAGCACAACAGCTGTGCAGAATATGTCCAGTAGTGAGCATCGCTCATGAGTAAACATCCCATAGACTTTTGGTGCTTGTATACTGACAGCTAGACACTACTGGCTTTGCGATTAGTAGGGCTGCTATTTTTTTTTCTCATTTTTTGGTCTAATTTCTCAAGTTTTCAGAACAGCTTCAAATCAAGAAAAGTTTACTTCCATTGACTGAATGCTTGGACATATTTTGACATAATACTTGAAGACTGATTTTTAAAAGATTATTTATTACTAATTGTGAATGCATTTTTAAATTTTATATTATTAGCTGCGGACAATGGTGAAGGTATTTTTAAAATCATCAGTGGACTTTTTGTATTTCTTTCCTTTTTTTGAGACAGGATCTTAGACTGTAGCCCAGGGTGGCCTCAATTTGTGGCAATCTTTCTGCCTTAGCCAACCAGGCATGAGCCCCAAGCCAAAGGTTACTTTTAGTCATCTCTTTTCCCCCTTACCTATCTTGCTATGAAGTTTTAAGAACCATGTAGCCTGTAGGAAGTAATATAAAGCATATGTCAAAATTACAAATTTTTAGTACTGACTAAATATTATTATTTCATTCAGATTTTCAAAATTGAGATTTCTTACATATTTATGTAAGAAACACTTGACAGTTCTGTGTTGTCATCCATCCATTATTTTTGTCATTATTACAGTCTTCACAAGCTGAAAACTAAAAGCTAACAAAATAAGATTAGGATGCTAAATAAAATGTATGTCATTTTAATGTACTCAAGTACAAAGAAGCTAGGCATTAAATTATCTAATTGAATACATCCTAATGAAAAATATGACAGTTTTGCCTAAATACCATCAAGACAATGCATGTTTTACATTTGGTCATTTATAACATCACAGTGTATTTCAGCATCCAGATGAGTAAAGAAGGCACAACTGTAGCTAAATTGATGACAGTTTAATTGAATAATGTATTTTAGTGTTCAATTTACAAAATTTGGCAGGCTGAAACAGAGCCTAGATATTTCATGTATAATTGTCAAAAACAGTGCCAAACCCATTCTCAGATTTGCCCTAATTTAACATAATTAGTTTTTCAGCCAAGTACACTATTTGTGTACAGTTTTACACTCAAGCCAGATCGTAAACTTTGCTTCCTTACTAGGTCTATGTGTATTCTTTATTCTTGTTTTTGGATGAGACAATAGTTGAAAGCCTGGTGAAAGGAAATAGCAATCACAGAAACACCCCAGAAACACCTCACTGACTAAAGTTAAGTGGAAAAAAAAAGCCTGCCAAAATCATAAAATACCTTTAAGGTGTGCACTTTGTTTTTTTTTTCAACTTGATTTCCAGCTGACCGAGAGTGAGGTTTTTCTGATGGGGTTGCTTGAGGGTTAGACTAGGCAGGGTTGACTTACTCAGTTTGTAAACTACTGAAAAATTAGCAGTTTTAAAATTTTTCTATTTCAATTTGTTTACACTCCTAATTGCTTTTAGCCCCCCTTTTTTTGGTATAAAATGTAAAGTCTTGCCTAGCCCTTGTGGGTTTTGAGAACACATCACAAATAAAATAATGAACATTTAGAGAATAAAACGTAGTCAATAATGAGGAAACTCTTTAAACACTAAAGAAATGAAGGTACTTTATAGGAACAGTTGCCAATTAATGTTCAGACAAACTGAGGCATTAACCAAAGTAGCTAATGTAAATAATAAGGGTAACCTGGTTTTGCCTCACTTATAAAAGTTTAGTTAATTCCACATTATTTCTTATTGTTAAAGCATCCTTCTTTACTTAGCATGTAAATATGCTGTGGGGACTGATGAGGGAGCTAGACTCGGAGGACCAGAGTCCTAGACTTTCAAATCAAGTGTCAAAATACAAATTTATTATTTTTATCCTAAAGGCAGATAAGATTTTAACTAAATATCTTATGAAATTAAAACATCTTACTATAAATAGACGTCTTAGTGATAAGCTAACGCAGAAAAAATTTTTAGTTTATCAAGAAGGCAAATGGTGTAAATGTGTGTTATGTGCATGATATAGTGCATATTTTGGCAGAAGAGGAGGATTCAGCATTTTCACAGTGAAAACAATACCTTGGACTTTGAAGGTATTTAAGGTCCCTTTAATAATGGTGCTCTAATACTTTAAATATATGATTTAATTTTAGGAATTGGTTTACACAGAACTTTTCAAGAATATAGCTCTTGTGTAAAGTAAAATACAATTGTATATTGTATTTAGTTATAGCTGTAGATAAGCTGAAATAATGGATTATTTAAAACCTTTTCACGTGTTATCTCATTTGGATCTTGTAAGCAGTTCTGATTTCCATTTTAGAGAGAAAGAATCCTTTGAACTCTTGTGGCTCACTGCAGTTCATGGCCGAAGGAGTTGTAGCATTAATGGATGCACACTCTGTGCCGGGAACTGCATTCCCTTGTTTCTACTGCAGTCTGGAGGAGGGAAGTATAATACTTATGAAACAATAAGTAAAACCACAGTAATGGGAAAATCACCTTGCTCCATCTAGCTTCCAGCAACGTAAGAACATGGATTTGGGTAAACTGAATGTATATTAGCTTTCAAAGTTGACACAAAAATTATAAAATAAGCCCCATTCTTCAAAATTCTATGACTCTGAAATCATTATTTTGTAACTAACCTTAAAAATTTGAATCTTACAACTAAGTTTAGCCTCACTGTGAATATTTTATTTTGTGAGTATAATTTATTATTTTAAATTCATTTTAAATAGATAACACTTAGCACTTAATATTTAAATTGAATAAGTTATTGAGTACAAAAATTTATTAACTATCTCTGACTTTATGTACCAAAGATTTTGAGTAGGTATTGGATAGTTTTAAAGAATTTAAATTCTTTATTTGACTTTATCTTTGTCCAAAGAAGCACAGTTGAAGTCCTTGGATAATGAATTTAAAAATGTGTTAGCTTGAACACTGAGATTAAGTATTAAATGTTTGTGTTTGTATGTATAAAATAAGTAGGGAAACTACTCTGGGAATAGTCACACTGACCAACCAGTTACAAGTTAGAATATTCATTTCTCTCAGGTTTTTTTTGATGAATACTATTGAATAATAAGCTTATATATATTTTTTACTACATTCTAAAAATGATTTCTGCCTTAGATTGTGTGTGTGTGTGTGTGTGTGTGTGTGTGTGTGTGTGTGTGTGTGTGTGTGAAGTTGTGGTTATTTTTTTAAGGAATTCCTTTGGTTCTGCCAGCCTAAAATACCACATAACCATAGGGTTTGTTCCTTAAGCCAGCAAGACACATTCAAGCAACTACAAAAGTAGTAAAGTTTGCAGACTTTTAATTTAGATCTTTACTTCTGGGGAAAAGAGGAATAAAAATCACATTTTAAACTGGTGCTTTAATAAATGACTGCCTTTTAAGATATGATAGCATAAAAGGAGTGCACTAATTTCTATGAACCTTACAAAGTGTCCAGAACACCTTTAGGAAGTGACTATCAAGTGTTAAGGGCTAATAAATACCATCCATTGCTTTTCACTCAATCACAGCATTAATGTGGTGTATTTTATGAACTTTAATGTCGTTCCTACCATTCATCTAATTTATTATTGACCGGAAAGGTTTGAGCATTAGCTCTTTAAGAGTGTTTTTTAAGACTATCTTTTCTGGATTGAATATTTTGTACTTTTTTGAGTTGTGTTGTTGGCTGTTTTGACTTCCTAGAGTGTACTGCTGAATAAATGGCTTGTTTGTTATGTTTTATTTTTGGTTCTGAGTCTTATGTTTGTGTTGCCTGCTAGCTAGGCAACAGCCTTTTACATCATTTTATATTAACTTAGAAAAATTGGCATTAAGTGATAGTGTAAACATTGGTTTTTATAATTTACATGTCTTTTTTTTTTTTTTTAAAGTTTCTACTGTGGCCTTTATGGTTATCAGAGTCACTCCTCTGCCTGGCTAGATGTTTAGAAGAATCTGACAGTTAAAATGCCTCTCATCTCACTCTCTTTGCTTGCCTTCTAAAGTAACTTGTTAACCTGAACACACAGTTCTGTACTGAAGACTTAGTTCACTTTCCCTGAAGTCAGCATGATTGATGGTGTGAGAAGAACTGCTCACAGGGAGCAGCAACATGCTAGTCAACACAAAACTTGAGTTGATGACTCAGAAAAATCTCTACCTTTCAACAGAGTCATGTTTGGACATTTTAACATTTAGAGCCAAATTTTAAAAAGACTGAAAATGCATTATTTAATAAGGAGTAAGGAGTGTTTCTAAATCTCTAAGTAGAATTACGTTATGTGTTACCTATTAGTGTGAATTAATGGATGAAAATCATTTTGTACACAGCACACAGGTACTAGACAGTTCTCCATATCCTACCGTATCCTCCTCATTTCTTTGCACATTTCCCTTTAAGTATCCTGTGTGTATTTTTTTTTAAATCTTCCCATGTTTAGAAAATGTTTACTTATGTACTTTCCCGTATGGTTTCAGCATGCTTTCTGTGCTTCCTCTTTGGAAGTAGATCACCGATAAAAGCAATAGGAGTAGATTGTGAGGGATATGAGAAGACAGGCTTGGGAGGGAAGGTGTGGTTAGGTTTGGCTTATTCATGTTTTAACTTGATATATACTGATCTTAAGTCCTTGTCCTGTGAAAGATCCCCAAACCAGTTAGTCTCTGCAGCCATTTATTTAGAGGGAACTTAAGGATGTTATTTGGGGAATGATGTTATTCAAAGATGGATACCTTTATAAAAACATTTTAATTTCAATGCTTATGTTACTGCTGGAGATTCTGAAATGTCTCTTGAAAGAAGAGCATGTGCACACCTCACTGTCACTGTGCCTCTCTTTGATAACCCTGCTTGCATAAAGTTGAATAATGTACTGTGGTGCAATTATAGAACTTCCTTTACTCAACAATCAAACTTTTCTCCTTGTAAGTAAAGCTCTATTACAGTTGATGAGAGTGACTGCCAAAACATTACACAAGCTGGGTATTTAGTTGTTACATGCTGTCTCATGTCAAAATTGTTCTGTTTAAGAGAGGGATTGATGTATATTAAAATGGGAATGCTTTTGTTTTCTGTTTCAAATCATAATTTTTGTTTTAATTAAGAACAGTTTTAAAAGTAATTAAAAAAGAAAATCTAAAATATTAAAATTCATTATTTCCCATTGTATGTTAAATGTCAAGTTTAGTAGATACTTTGATGTTTCTTAGGTATAAATGTCTATATAGCAAAAATTCAGTTCTTTGTGAGTAGTAGGTGTCATCTTGCATATTGAGTTCATTCTTTGTGTTATTTTGATATTTAAGATAAACAGAATTCTTTGGTCCTAGTAAAGCATATCCAGGTTCTTTTCAAATTATATTTTCAGAGTACAGGAACACAGTGTTCTTCATGCCTCTATAAAGTGAAAATCTTGAGCAAGTATAACACCAAGTATCCTGGGGACATTTTTGAATCTTATAATTCTAATAAATTACATAATATTTTATGTATGTTATGTACAAGATTATTAAATTTAGAAATTAGTAGACCTTAACTTTTAATTGTTATGTAAGTTCAAGTAGCAATGATGACTATTTTGTTTGAAGCAGTCATACTGCTTTTGGAGAATTATAAAGTGTAGCAAAGCTCTATTAGTGAAATAAGAGATTCTATATAAACTAAAACTGGACACTCCTCTTAATTTCGCTCCTGCTTATTTCTGCAAGTATTTATTCTGAGAATGCTTGCTGTGTAATGTTAATGTCTCTGCGGGATATTACTTGAACTTTACAAACTCATCTCCATTTCTGTTACAGCCCTCTGTGGGCCATCATTATTTGATCATGGCTACAGAGCAAAGCTCTGTCTAAAAATCAAAACAACCCAACATCATGTTAACAGTTGTCCTTACATCTCTGTTCAGCCCAGTAAATTTACAGAGTAAAGCGGATTAGTTCTGGGCACATATATCAGATAAAAAGCCATGGTTTGTATAAAACTTCTCAATTACTGAACAGTGTGTCTGGTTATTAGTGGCAAGCAGGGCTGTCAAACTTTCTGACAGTGGCAAAATGCTGCTAAACCACACAAGTCACAAAAATGCAAAATTTATATTAACTGTACCGAGAGAAAATTAAAACTCACCTCAAAAGTATCTCCTTTTGGTCCCATTTTATCAGTTTATTCAAGTCAAATATAAGTGACCATGGCCCAGAGACATCGATTTAGGGTATCCCCAATCCCGTGTTCAAAGGTGGTAACAATTTCATGACGTTTATACAGTACTCAAAGGCACTTTTAAAATAATAGGTAGAAGCATTAAGTCGGTATGTTAAGACAAAGAGGAAACCTATTATAGCCCCAGATGCTGGCAGTGCCCATGTTCAGAAAACCAGTACTCTGTATGTCACTATTAATTTACACAATGGTCAAATGCTGTTGGGTCTCTGACAAAGGATGACAAGTCATGGCTATTTTGAGGGATAACGATGCTCTCCGATAATTGCTAGACTTCCAATTTCTAACCTTTCTACAGTCACCGACTTTCAAGTCAGTTCCATAACCTTGCTCAGTATTCCTTGAAGATGCCTTTTCTTCCTGGGAACCTGTGTTCACAAGTTGCACTCAGCTCTTCTGAACCTTATGCAGCCGTGGGCGGGGCACAGTGATACCTTTTCTTCGTCGCAGTATATTTAATACCAAAGGCTATTTCATCTCTAAGCCAATTCATGGAATTTTGAAGCCTTTTTATTTCCCCTCCCGGCAAATGTGATGCCCCATGTCATTTAAACAAGGCTCGCGCTGCAGTCCCGGAGGCCGGAAGTTCTCGCTCACTCCTTGGCTGTTGGGTGGATGTGGGCAGTTGTTTACTCACTGATTGACCTTTTCATGTGTGGGCAGCTATCGGCTCTCTGATTGGTGCGCTAGGAAGGCGATTCCAGGCGCTGCCATTGTTGGATTTGAACTGAAGAAAAATGGCTAGGCTACCTTCGTCGGGGTTTCCTAGTCTAGCTGATATTTGTCCAGGTTTCTGGTTTCTAGGAAGGCACCAGGTGTGAGGGCAGTGGGTACCAGTCTGCCAGGAGCTGGGCATCGCGGCAGGTGGTGCAGGCACCAGGATCCTGTGGCCTGGGATTCCTCCCCACCGGTGCTGGTGCTCAGTCACTTCTGTACTGCTCCCTTCCTCTGCTTTGGGGACCTCCTTGTGGGGGCTTCACAAACGCAGACTTTGGTTCTGCAAAACCTGCATGAGGAGCCTCTGCAGGTGGAGCTGTTGCTGCTCTGCGCTGAAGGCTTCAGCGAAGGTGGGTGAGAGGGGTGTGGCCCCATTGCATTGGCATACAGCGAGAAACTCAGAGAAAAACTAAGACGGCCCCCAGGCCCCCAGGCTGCTTCTGTAGTGGATTTATGATGTTACATTGTAAATAATTGTCCAGCCTGTGAATTTAATAAAAAGCACCAGTTGGCCAAAGGCAGACAGGAAGTGTGGGTGGGGCTACCAGACTAAGAAAACTCTGGGAACAGGAAGAACAGAGAGAAGCCAGAAGATACAGAGGATAACTGTGCTGCTCTGAAAAAAGATATCAAGCCCCATGGCTGAACAGGATAAGAATCATGGGTTAGTTTAAGGGTAAAGAGTTAGCAAGTTATATGCCTGGGCCTTAAGCCGATCAGCCTAAAATTAATGTAAGCATCTGTGTGTCTGTGTGAGTCTGTGGGTCTGCGGTCCTAAACCTTGAAGCTAGGCCCAAAAGTCCAGATCAGAAACTGCTTACTACAAATGGCAGCCCAACGTGGGTAAAATATACCCACATAAAGCCATAGAAAGCTTAAAAATGATCTAGATCACAGAAATGAAGCCAAAAGCAACTTCTGAGTTGTGTCTCTCACATGAGCCGTGATACAGAGACGCCCTGGTGAGGCATGTGGGCTTGGGCTACAATGGCGGGCTTTTGGAGTACAGCTTAACGTGTAAAATGGCTTGTTCCTGAAGTCTCACAGGGCCCTCAATATAAGCAAAAAAGTTGTAAGTGATGTATTTAAGGTTTCTGTTCCATAAGGACAAAAAAGGAACAGAATCAAAGATGGCTTTCTAGTGGCGGTGTTTTCATGGATCAGCTCTGTTTGCTGGAGGCAAACTGAGGCTTGCCTTTTTTAAGAGAAGCTTCCTGATTGAACCTTAGAGGCAAAACACTTGTCTTTTAAGAGGCCCTGCTGCCAAATACTTAATGGAGTTAAGGAGCAGCAGATGGCAAAACTTTACTTGGTGATTATATGGACCCTAAAATTCCCCAGAGTACCTGGGCTAAAAAGCTAAATTCCATGAAGCTAGACTAGGAGCTGGGTATAGCCATCCATCCATCCTACCAACCTTTAATCCTTAGCCAAGGACCTTGGCAGATTAAAGGTGTGTTCAGAAACAGAAAGAAATAGAAGAATCTGGGTGGAGTCAATCACCCTAGCCAAGCAAAGGTGTGGTCAGAGACAGAAAAAGTTAGGAAATAAATATACAGTAAAGGGAATTTAAAAAGAAAAAGTCTAAATGGTTTAATGTGTGTTGAAAATATATATACATAGGCTTTGAGAAAGAAAAAAAAGGTAGAGAAAGCCCTTTAAAAAATAGAGTAAAATAAATAAATAAAAAATAAGCCACATAAAGATGGAAAATATAAAAAAAATGTCTGGATACTATATGTTATTGTCTTTAAGCTTCTTGACTGAAAATGAAGTAGTAAAAGCTGCTAAAAGACAGTTGATTATAAATGCTGTTGGATTAATTCAACCCATATATTTTGTAAATGAGTTGACTTTAAAATTGAAATCCAAAGATATGCTACTTTGGAGAGGAGGTTTTCTTTATATTTCCACAGAAAATGAGAGGCTGTGGATTTATTCCTGGATAAAGAGCATAAAGTTTGATAGAGGAAGACCCCCTGAAAACTCTCTAATGTAAATGGATGGTCCAAATGATTCAGCATTTCAGAGCTCTGTATCCAGAACAATTTCAAGGAGACTGGCTGAGATGACCCAGCCTTACAGAGTATTCCACTAGAGACTTGTGCATAATCCTAAATTTTTCTTTGGATTCCCATGGGATTGCCAGCACCCCCTTCAGCAGGAAGTAACCAGAGAACGACATCCACATTCCCAAAACATGGATTATGGATGCTTGTTTACACTGTTGGTTACAAGTTGTTGTAGATAATAGTGAAAAAATTATACAAAGAAAATTACATTTGGGATTGTTGGTTTAAAAAGAGAAAGGGGGATATATAGTGGATTTATGATATTGCATTGTAAATAATTGTCCCACCTAAAAAAAATTGTTTAAAAACTAGCACTGATTGGCCAAAGGCAGTGTGGGCAGGGCTACTAGACTAAGAAAACTCTGAGAACAGGAAGAACAGAGCAGAATGCTAGAGAGAAGCCAGAAGAAGCAGAGGACAACTATGCTGTTCTGAGAAAAGTACCAAGCCCTGTGGCTGAACAGGATAAGGATCATGGGTTAGTTTAAGGATAAAGAGTTAGCAAGTTATATGCCTAGGCCTTAGGCCAATAGGTCTAAAATTAATGTGTCTGTGTGTCTCTGTGGGACTGTGGGTCTGCGGATCTAAACCTTGAGGCTAGGCCCGAAAGTCAGGGCCAGAAACCCCTTACTACACTGCTTCTGCAGATTTGGGGCTGGGAGATGAGAGAACTCTGACACTAGCTCAATTTCCTCTTTTGATTCTAGAATGCTCCCTTTGCAGGC
The DNA here is from genome assembly GCA_033318265.1 of Phyllotis vaccarum. Lineage (NCBI taxonomy): Eukaryota > Metazoa > Chordata > Mammalia > Rodentia > Cricetidae > Phyllotis > Phyllotis vaccarum. The sequence goes on along the minus strand of JARWLC010000009.1, from coordinate 135,575,639 downwards.
TAGAGCTGAGATAGAACAGGAACCTGACACAAGCTCAACTGTCTTCACTGAGGACAGGCTTTGGTCTGTATGATTTGTGCGAATACATTACAAAAGTGGGCAAGAACTTGCTCGGGATGATCAGTCAAAGCTCATGTATCTGCCATCCATCCCGTAGAAACATTTCAAAAAGTTTCTGTTACACATTTTTAATAGACTTTTTGGCAGTCATTGCAAAATATGTTGGAGGTTAGCATCATGTGTTTGAGATTGGGAATTGTACACTGATCGAGGTTTTCTGATTGCTTCCTTTTACCCATTTTAATATGCATTTTATTTTTCATGTGTATCTTTATACTGAGTGGGACTATGTCCTGTTGTGATAGCGAATGGTTTTGCTTAAACATCCACAGACCAAACCCTAAAAGCTTCCTTCAAATTGTACTCTATGTGTATGGTATGCGTGGGCATACTTTTGTATTTTACTTTTGTTTTCTTTGCTGCTAATGTAAAGAGTTTCATTTGACTGTGATTTCCATGTCCTTTCTTTGATTAGAACTTCAAAAGCTGCAAAAACAATTATCTGAGGAGGTGTGCAGAGCTTGCTCAGTAAACAGTAAGGAAGGACTTAAGGCTAATCTGAGGTTGGTTGCCTGCATCATCAGGACGCCTGTACTTCAGAAAGTTACCCCTCCCTTTGATGATCAGCTGTCTGTGGAAAGATTTCTCCCTCCCTCTCCAGTTCTTGTACTTACTCCTTTTGTTACATTATAGACTTAGGTTCTTGGTATATTCCTTTCTTTGTTAAGGATAAGTAACTGTTGGCCTATAGAGAAAAAAAAAACTTCATTGTTATTATTTTTAATCAGCTGGTGGAAAAAAATCATGATTTCTATTTTTTTCAAGAAAAGTTTATCTTTTTCACTTAAGGTTCCTGCCACCAGGCCTGGCAACTTAGGCTGGTCAAAGCCAATGCTTTAGCCTGGAGCTAGGTCCCCATTCCCTACAACTGTGCTTTTAAAACAACACAATTAAAATGACTTGAGGGTTGTCAGTTCTTTTGCTTTTGTGCACTTAGATTTTATTATAATTTTATAGTTTTTATTATATTTATAATTTTATTTTGTCTTGGACTTTTATTACTAGTCATTTTTTTCTTACAATGAAGTAGATTAGAAAAATAAGGGCAGGAACAATTATATTTAACCCTATTAGGCTTTAGTAACTAACAGTTATTAATGTAAGGTTTATGTAGTACATTTGATTATTATATAAATATACTATCATAATCATTTAAAATGTATTTTTCTTTCAGCCTAAAGAAAAACAATATTGCTTCTGTTACTTCGACACCACTGAAAGAAGGGCCAGTAAGGGAGATTGTGACATTTCTTGTAAATGATTTTCTGAAGCACTAGGCTAAATTACTAGGAAATGCAGAGGAGCATAGGAAGAAAAAGGTAATGTTTTAATCATTGTGCTGTTTATGGGAAGAAAATGCTGTAGAAAGTGATTTTGATGGGAGGCATGAAACAGGACATACAACATCCCATATTTAAAACTAGCAGAGAATGGCTTGCAACTTGTTCATTGTATGACATTTATTTTTACAGAGAAGTCTTCTGGAATACCGACAAGAAGATTCCAAGCTTTTCAAAACATAATAAAAGGACTTCCAAAAGCCAAAATGTTAATGAAGCATTTACTGTTTCACAAAAAAATTGACAGAATTAGGAGCCCACTGCAGGCCTGTGAAAATCTGGCTATGAGTGAATCGGCTTCTCCAACAGAAAGTAATTCTTTATCCCTCAAAGAAAACAAAATATCTACTTCATCTGTTAGTCCTGTTAACCTGGGATTAGTGAGGAATGCTTTATTGGAAACATTTCAGAAAGATAACTCAGAGACTGTGCGAATCCCAAACTGTACATGAGGTTTGTCAAACGACCTTAAGCCCAGAGACATTTTTAAATGATAATTATGGACTTAAGAAAGCTCTCAAATCAGATTCAGTCAGTCCCATTTTATCTTTAACACAATTTGTAAAGTATAATATGGCCCACAAAGGTCCGCAAACATGTAAGTTATCAGCATTATCAAATAAAACTTCCCAGGATTGGAGAACAAGTGAAGGGTTAGTATATAACCTTGAGTGTCTGCACTCAGAAACCTCCAAGATTAGTTTTGAAAAGCAAAACCCTGTAGAAATAAAGTCCCATAACCCTCGTTTTACAAAACATCCAAATATCTCTGAGTTTCAAGATTCTTCTCTTTGTAACCAGGATAAATGATCGAAGAGACACCCACTTCTTTCTGCCACTGTTTCCAAAAGGAGGCCCACCATTGCCAGAGAAATGCTACATGAGATCAAGAAGCCAAACTCAAAAAGATGTCTCATGGGTATAGTAGGTGAATGTGGAGAAGAAATAGATAACCTAAAAGTGGAATGTTGTCATTCTTTTCTTCCAGTTGTAGAGCCAGTAATAAGTAAACCTCAGGGTTATATTAATGAAGTTACCCCCCCCCCCCCAGCCATAGTTTTAGTTTCTCATAAAAAAAAGAGCAATGGACACATGGAAGATGCAAATAGAAAGCTCGCTGTTACAGGGCATGTGGATGCGTGTGAAATCAAACAAATCCATTTTTCTCCTCTTGAGTCTATACTATCAACTACTGCGAGAACCAGAAAGAAGGAAACACTCACCTCAAAACAGATTAGCCGCTGGGAGAAATCAGGCCTGAAGAGGAAAACAGGTCAGCTGACCTTCAGTATCTCGAGTGAAAGTGCAGTTTAAGAGCATATTTTATGTTCTGGTGAGTTTTCTGAATTAGTGAGCCTGCTATTGATGGGCTTATATTCATTTTTACTTTAAGAAGTTTGTTGATACCTGTGATGTGGTTCTTTGAAAGAACTATAATCCTGCCCTAGTTTAAATTTCATATTTTGTTTATTAACTTTCTGCATAAATTATAAGTTCAAAAATACTGCATCCAAATGACCTTGGGCTGCCAAGTGGGATCTTGTTACGTCTGCTTTTCATATCTGTTTCCAAAGCAAAGACGCCTGAAATAGCTTCAAGCTCATCTTTCTGTCTGTTCATTTGTATCATTCTTTCCTTGGAGCACTGAGTAGTTATTCTCTGAATGACCTTGGCTTATGATACTCTCCAGTGACCATTCGGAAGAATTCTAAATCCGTGTGGAAGAGCCTTCTAGTCACCTGGCCATTTAGTTTTAGCATCCATGGGCTCTGCTCTCCTAGAAGGATCTCAAGTGCAGGTTGACATCTCTGACTCTAGCATTTCTTCATGAATCACTTTTGCACTTTTCCAATACCCACAATTCCTAATTGTTTCCATAGCCCCACTTGAAGTGTCTGTCCTTTCCTTATTTGACTTGAATTTCTAATTCTTCAGAAGCACTCCACTTAACCTGCTTTCCTTCCTCTTCTTTCCAGATTCCAACCAACTAACCAGCTCACCTCTGTCTAAGCTAATCTTGCTTGTGAACTCTGTGCCTGCACATTAGCTGTAGGTCTTCGTGTCTTCTAACTACTAAGTCCTTTTTTCTTTGCCTGAATTTTTCTGACTGGAAAAAGTGGCATTCCATTTTGTTATATTGTCCCTCTCTTTTGTCATGAAGTCCTCTTTCCTCCCTGAATGTCAGATTACAGTAGCTAACATCTATCGATCATTTGTGTGCCAGGCACAATTGTGTGTGCTTTTCTGTGTGTGTCCTTTGTTCTTCAGAAGTCAGTGGTGCCTTTACCTGGAGCACAGCTTTGCAATTGGGAAGTAGAAACATTGAAAAGTTGAGTAGTTTCCCAGAGTTCACAGAGTTAGTGATAGAGCTGATGTTCTGCCAGACACGGTGTAGTAGGAGGTTTCTGGCCTGGACTTTCAGGCCTAACCTCAAGGTCTAGGCCCACAGACCCACAAACCTGCAGACCCACAGACCTGCAGAAACACACAGACGCTTTCATTAATTTGAGGCTGATCGGCCTAAGGCCCAGGCATACAACTTGCTAGCTCTCTACCCTTCATCTAACCCATGACTCTTCCTGTTCAGCCATGTGGCTTGATACCTTTCCTTAGAGCAGCATAGTTGTCCTCTGCTTCTTCAGGCTTCTCTTTGGAGTTCTCTCTGGCATTCTGCATTCAGAGTTTTTCTTAGTTTGATAGTCCCGCCCACACTTCCTGCCTGCCTTTGGCCAATCAGTGCTTTTTATTAAACCAGTGGGTGGGACAATTATTTACCATGAAACAACACAGTCTCCCACAACATGGCATCTCAAGCTAGTGTTTTGAACTTCACTTTTATTAAGGAAATAGAAGTGCACATGTTTCTCTCTTTAGGATAGCATATTAGTTACTTCTCTGTTTGTGAGAAAATATCATGACCAAGGCAACTTAGAAGAAAGTTTTAATTTAGGCTTATGGTTCAGAAAGGAGAGTCCATTGTAAAGATGTGGCAGCAGAGAGCTGAGGGATCACGTCATTAACTGAGAACAGAGTGAGTGGACTCCGAGTGGGTCAAGGGCATAAACTCATAGCCTGCCCTCCTGGATGTGCTTTTCAGGGAAGACTAGACCTCTGGAAAATTTCATGACCTCTTACCTTACCTTTTATATAAGCATGAGGGGAGGCAGTAAACAACAGTGGCAATGCATTAAAAAAACTCAGATTATTCTGGCTGTGAGCAATAAACCAGGACCTTGTCCCAAGGAATGTACATCATTTAAGGATCAGATGCATTCCACTTGTTATAATGTTGTGCAAGAGTGCATGGGGACAGATAATCAGATATATTTTACAGCCATTCTTCAAAGAAGTTATGCTGGATCCAGGAGAGGAGAGTGGAGTAATCAAGTCCAATTAACAGACAACAGTCAGAATTATGCTCAAGCTTCATGCTCAGGCACTGTGGAACAGCCTGTTTGCTGGAGCAAAAGGTCCCAGCTCATGTTTTGGATGGAGGAGGTCCCACAGATATGATTAGAGAAGCTCATGTTAAAAAATGTTATAGAAACCTATATAAAACAGCTGGAACCAAAAATAGACTACCACCCATTATTTTTGCCCAGAGGAATAGACATGAATACTCAGACTTGGGATATTTTACAAGGCACTCTTAGGACTCTCAATATATCCAACCCTACCCTGGCTGGTGACTGTTGGCTATGTATGATTATGGGAACACCCATGCCACTTGCTATTCCCAGCAACCACTCCACTACTAGTGAGAACTGCACTTATACCTTTAGAGTCCAGCCAATTGGATTCAATTCCTCTTTTTGCTTTCAGGGACATTTTTAGAATAATAGTCACAATATAGATTTATGATTTATTACCTTTACTTCTTGCCATATGTTGCAGAATTATAGTGGCAACTCTTTATGCCCGAGTCCTGGCCATGTGTTTGTTTGTGGTGGAAAATTAGCCTATACCTTTCTTCCAGCTAATTGGACAGGTCTTTGTGTTCTGGCCTCTGTCTTGCCAGATATAGATATTATACCAGGGAGTGAGCCCGTTCCTGTCCCTAGTTTAAATATCATTACTGGAAGGACAAAAAGAGCAGTACAATTCATTCCTTTACTAGTAGGGTTATGTATAACTGGTGCCTTGGCCACAGGAGCTACTGGACTTAGTGTAGGAGTACACTCTTATCAAAAGCTTTCAAAGCAATTGATTGAGGATGTATAGACTCTTTTTAGTACCATGCAGGACATACAAGATCAAATAGACTCCTTAGCAGAGGTAGTCCTTCAAAATAGAAGAGGTCTAGACTTATTAACAGCAGAACAAGAAGGATCTGTTTGGCTTTACAGGAACGTTGCTGTTTTTATGCCAATAAATCAGGTATTGTTCGAGACAAAATTAAGTGCCTTAAAGAGAACCTGATCAAGAGAAGAAGAGAATTGTTTTACAATCCACTATGGAGTGGACTTAATGGGCTCTTCCCCTACCTCCTTCCCTTGTTAAGACCCCTGCTTGGCTTACTAATACTTCTTTCGCTAGGACCCTTTCTCTTTAACAAAATCATGGCCTTTATAAAAGAGCAGATCAATGCCGTGAAAATGCAAGCTATACAGGTCCACTACCATAGACTGGAGATAGCAGACAGAGAAGAGGACTTATGCTTGCCCCTAAGGTGGCCTTGATACACTTCTAGTAATCCTGCCTTGGTGAGATGGGCTGGTTAGTCAATGATGGCAATTGGAATGCTTGCAGGCCGTGGTAACCTAAGACAGAGGCAGAGCCTTTAGCTGCTCTGTGCTCAAGGACAGGTGTTTTGGGCTGCCACTGCAGTTCCTGACCTAAGACAGGCACAGCCCCCTCAAGGTTTCCGTCTGACCATTGTTATAAATTTAAAGAAAAGGGGACCTGTGGAAAGCAAAGCTCTGCATAACTCTGACCCAAGGTCACATCTCATGATTCACTGGCAATTAACAGGATCAGGCTGATAGCAGATCTTGTTTACATCTTGTTTACTGTTTATGACTTTTGCTGGAAATGGAATGTGCCCTTGCTCCTCCACCCTATTGCGCTCATAATCTCAACTGCCTTTCCCCTTCTCCAGCTGCAACCTACTTTTCCTTTCAAGGTTAGCAGCAAGAGTAATAACCAACCCCTTCACCCTATATATACTCAGTTCATTCTCTTAATAAACAGGGGCTCGAACAGATCTATATTGTCCTGCTCCCATTCTTTTCGTCTTTCTTGTCTCTCCCCCATTCTCACTCCCCCCCCTCCAGGGTCTCCGTTGACTTTACCCGTGGGCCAGGGCAAGAGACCCATTCTTTCACACACTCAGTAGACTCTTAAAAATACTAAACCAAAAGCTATAAAATATGCATAGGGGACCTGATGCAGACCTGCGAGGGTCCTGTGCTTGCTGCTTCCATCTCTGAGTTCATTTGTTCTTTGCTCAGTTAATTTACTGGCATTTGTTCTCCCAATGACAAAATGGAAAGAGATTTCTGCCAATTTCAAATCCAATAGAGGACTTACATCCAAATATATAATGAATTTAAGAAGCTAGATATCAACAAGCCACATATTCCATTTAAAATATGGGCAGAGATCTAAAGAGAATTCTCAATAGAGGAAACTCAAGTGGCTGAGAAACACTTAAATTTTCAACATCCTTAACTACCAGGTGAATGAAAATTCAAACTACTTTGAGATTTGATCTTAAGCTGTCAGAATGTCTGGGATGAGAAGCACCAGTGTCAGCCTATGCTGGAGAGGATGCAGAGCAAGGGGCACTCTCCTCACTGCTGATGGGATTTCAGACTTGATCAGCCATTCTGCAGATCTGTGCTGGTTCCTCAGGAAGATGGGAATTGATCACCTCAAGATCCTTCTGTTCCACTTTATTTGTTTTGTTACCAGTTGGATTAAAGAAAAAGACCTCGGACCCAGATTTCTTGCAAGATAAAAAGAAAAAGTTTAATTTCACTCATGAGTGGACTCAAGGCACTGAGAGGCCAAGAGCCCTGAATGCTTTCAGAATAGAATTTTTATATTACACTTTAAATTGGGAGGGGGAGTATGGTGAGGTAAGGAAGTTGCAAGGTTGCCAGGATGAAGAATGCTTGACTGCTTGCGATTGTCTCAGGTGGTCCTGCTGAAGAGATCACGAGCACGATGCATGAGCTCCAGGAGGTCAAGCTGCTTCGGGGGAGGAGGGGTTCTCAGAACTCAGGGAGCAAGGTGCTATAAATCTTGTGAACAAAGCTTTTCCCAGAACCTGGGCCTTTAACAAACTGCCACTACATTACTATGAAACAATGGAGCCGAAACTCTTTGTCCTGAGCAACTGCTGTTACATGAGAGGGAAAGAGAAGCAAACAGGATTTTAGAATTTTCTATTTTCACATTCCTCCCTTTCTCTTCTGCATATCTCTAATATTAGAGAGTTGAGTCTCTTTGTATCCTGTCATAGTGTTGCCTCATTATCATGAGCTTCACTGCACCTATTTTTCCCTGGAGGAAAGTTGAAAGCCTGTTTAGGATGCAGGGTCCAATAGTGACTATAAGTAGTAGTATAATAAGTGGCCCTGCCAGAGTTGAGATCAGGGTGGTCAACCATGGGGACTTGGTGTACCATCTTTCAAACCATCCCTGTTGTTCTAATAATTCTTGTTCTCGGGTTTTTAGCCGTTCTTTGAGCTTTGCCATAGAATCTCTGACCACCCAAGTATTGTCGGCATAGAAACAGCATTCTTCTTTTAAGGCTGCACATAAACCTCCTTCTTTGAGGAAAAGCAAGTCTAAACCCCACCGGTTTTGCAGTACTACTTCTGAAAGTGAGGTTAAGGACTTTTCTAAAGATTCTATAGCTTTGAGGTCTTGAGTAATTGCTAATTCTAGTGAGGCCATCTGCTTGGGTCCTTCTATTAGGGCTGCTGTCCCAGTACCTACTCCTGCCAACACTCCAGCTCCCAGGAGTACTGCTAGAGTCAGGCTGATAGGTTCTCTTTTAAACATGTCTCTTATATTGACTGCATTTTCAAAGCTCTCTCCTCTGTGATAGGTCAGGCGGGGAAAAATTCTGACCATAACACAGAAGTCTCCGGTATTATTAAAAACTGGTGTGGAGACACAGGGAGTTATTCCCGTGTTGCAGGCCCATCTTCTCCCTCCTTCTGGGATCAGGTAGGAGTTGTTTGCAACCACAGTTAAGGTTTGTTGGCAGAGGTACTTCCTTAGACTGGTTGGGGTCCCTAAACACGTTCCCCTCCCAGTTACTTCTGGAAGGGTCAACATATGAATTTACTTCGATCACATCTAGAAGAGCTAGTACTCTCAATGTAGCTCCCATTAATTGCTATTCCTTCATAATAAGGGGGGTCTGCTTGCAGGCATATCCAGCAAGAGTCAGTCAGGTTAGGTTGAGTACTGTTGAGGGCCTCGAATCCTCTCTTTACTAGATCTAATAGGTGCTAGCCAGTAGTAGACTTTGATTCCTCTACATAACGGGAGGATGCCTCTTTTGTTCTAGGCGGGAGTGCCACCTTAGTAGGCTGGGGATCTCGTATCTGAGGCCTGCCCTGATCAACCAGTACTTTGTTGGGCCCCACCTGCCCTCCCTTCTTAGGACCAATGCGGAGTCTAAGCTTGAATGTGAGGCCATTGTCATATCCCCTTTTATACAGTCTCAAACCTCACTGTCTACCTCTTTTGGTAGATTGACTCGATTGACTTTTCCCTTGGTAGTAAAAGTGATATTTAGGACGTTACAGGTAAAACCTGCACAGGGCCCACCAATTCATTTTCCCCATCTGAAAATCAAGTCGGTGTAGTCAACTTGATGGGGAGCCCTTACTACACTTAAGTCCCAAGGGGAGGTGGGCCTCCAGTAAGTATTCCCTGTTGTCTCACATCCCCAGGTTTGGCAGTAGAATGATTCTATCCCTCCACAGTTATAAGCTGTTTCTCTATCTCGGCCATCGCGGGGGCACACATAGAAAGGAAGCTGCTGCAAGAGCCGCCTACTCCAGGGCCCCCCCTGCATCCTGTGCTGTCAAGTGCGCGCCTCCAATTTTGATCTCGGTCCCCTCAGGGGCACAAAGGGGCAGATGGGCAGGGTCAATGGTGGGTATATCCCAGGATTCTAATCCTGCCGCCTGCTGGCACAGGTCAGGATTAAGTTCAGGCCACCATGTCCACTGGGGATGGTATGAGGAGGATACTTCCCATACCATGTCCCCAGTCCCAGATATCACCTGCCATGTCTGCTCAATCGGTTGGTGAGGGTTTTTCTCTAGAGGACTGGTGCCGTATACGAAGTTTGAGGGGATTATCAGTCCTTTCCACAGTCCATTGAGCATCAGGGGCAGGAGCAGGCTTAAGATGAGAAGCGTGGATCCAAGCCATGATGCCATCTACCTTGACTGCTGTTGGTGTTATCAGGAGGATCTGGTAGGGTCCTTTCCAGCGAGGTTCAAGAGTCCGGTGTTGGTGTCTCCGGATGTAAACGAAATCTCCCACTTGATAGTGGTGTAGAGTTCCATCTCCCTCGGGTTGGTATAGGTCAGACAATTGTCTCTACAGGCTATGCTGCATTTTCACCAATGCCTGTAACCTAACAGACAAGGGGGTATTTGGTATGTTCAAATCAGAGTTAGCCAGGTCCCGTACAGGAGGATGAGTTCCAAAAAGAATTTCAAAAGGAGTTAGACCAATTTGAGCAGAGGGAGTATTTCCGGCATGAAAAAGGGCGTAAGGTAGGAGCATTACCCAATCTCTATGGCCAGTCTCCATGGTTAATTTGGTTAGGGTCTCTTTAATGGTTCTATTCATTCTTTCTACCTGTCCTGAGCTTTGGGGTCGGTAAGCACAATGTAATTTCCAATCAATCCCCAATATCTTGGCGACCCCCTGGCTTACCTGGGCCACAAATGCTGGTCCATTATCGGACCCTATTACCTTGGGAAGTCTGAATCAGGGAAAAATTTCTTCCATGATCTTCTTTACCACGATTGCAGCGGTCTTGTGCTTGGTGGGAAAGGCCTCCACCCATCCTGAAAAGGTGTCTACAAAAACTAAGAGGTATTTAGTCCATATTTGGTTGGTTTTACCTCAGTGAAGTTGACTTCCCAAAACTGACCAGGCCAGTTGCCTCGAAGCCGGATGCCACTCATTCCCCTGGATGGGTAGGCATTTACCAACTGGCAATCTTCACATGTGCTGACCACAGCTTTTACCAGGTTTTTCTTCTCCTGAGTAGTTATGTCTCGGTTGTCCTTCAGTAGTTGCATCAGCTTGTCAGTTCCCAAGTGGGTGAGTTGGTGTACCATCTGGATGTAGGCCTGCACATCTTGAGGCGGGGGCAAGGGAGATGGTGCTGGGTCAATCTCTGCTGCCAAGATGTCCGCAGTGGGCTCCATTGCTACTGCCCGAGCTTCTTCATCTGCCCTTCTGTTGCCCTTGGCCACCGGGTCCTGTCCCTTTTGGTGTCCAGGGCAGTGTACTATTGCCAATTCACGGGGAAGCAAGACAGCATTTAGGAGGGCCAAAATCTCCTTTTTATGTTTAATGTCTTTACCGGCAGACGTCAGCAAACCTCTTTCTTTGTAAATTGCTCCATGGACATGAGCAGTGGCAAAAGTATACCTACTGTCTGTATATATGGTAGCTCACTTTCCCCTGGCCAATTCTAGAGCTTTTGTTAGGGCTACCAGTTCAGCTTTTTGTGCAGAGGTCCCTTCAGGGAGCCTTTGTGACCAAATTACTTTTTCTTTATCCACTACCGCGGCTCCTGCCCTGCGGCTCCTTTCGTACAGGAAGCTGCTCCCATCCATATACCATATCAAGCCTGAGTGAGGCAAGGGAGTGTCTTTCAGGTCTTTCCGGATTCCGACCTCCTCTGCTAATATGTCTTGACACCGATGCAGGACTGATCCCCCTTCCTCTCTGGGTAGCAAGGTAGCTGGGTTCAGGATGGCTGGGGAGCCAAAAGTAATCCTATCTTTGTCCAGCAGGAGACTTTGGTAATGGGTAATGTGGGCGTTAGTCAGCCATCAGTCTGACGGCTGTCTAATGATGCTTTCTAAGGCATGAGGAGAAATTACAGTCAATTTTGGCCCAGAGTCAGTTTGTCTGCATCTTTTACTAGAGAGGCTACAGCCAAAATGACCTGCAGGCATCCTGGCCAGCCCCGAGCAACCGCATCCAGCTGCTTGGAGGGGTATGCTACTAGCCTTTTCCAGGGGCCCAGAGACTGGGTCAAAACCCCTCGGGATTCTAGCCCCAAGTTTAGTGAGGAGGTCTCTTCCCAACAGTGGGGCTGGGCATTCAGGAATCACCAGGAATGAGTGTTGTACTTTACTCTTCCCAAGATCCATAGTTCTCTTAGTTGTCCAGGACCGATGTTGGCATCTGTTTGCTCCTTGGATCAGGGACTTCTTACTGGACAAGGGACCTAGAGGAGTCTGTAAGGCTGAGTATACTGCACCTGTGTCAACCTCAAAGTTGACTGGTGTCCCCTCCACATTAAATGTTACCCTGAGTTTGGGGAGGGGTGTCGAACTCTGATGTCCCTAATCTCCCAAAGCCAGAAGACTGGGTTTCTTTTTCTTTTTGGGACAGTCTTTGATCCAGTGCCCTTCTTCTTTGCAGTAGACACACTGGTTGGCTCCAAGTTTCCTGGCCTTTCCTGTCCACTTACTACGGTAGCCAAGATCTTTGTTAACTCTCTATTTCTCCGTTTGTCCCTCTGTTTTTCTCTTTCATCTCATTCTTCTTCCTTTTTTTTCTTTTTCTTTATGCTCTCTCTCTAATCTCTGTTCTTTCTCCTCTGCTGTTTCTCTCTTATACAACACTTTCTCTGCCTCTTTAACTAGATCTCTCAGAGCCATGTCTTATAGCCCATCCATCCTCTGGAGCTTTCTACGAATATCAATTGCTGACTGTCCTATAAAAGCCATGGCCAGAGCGCCCCCCCCCCCCCCCGCTGTTCCTCTGAGTCAGGATCAAAAGGAGTGTATCTCTTATAGGCTTCCATTAATCTTTCTAAGAACATAGAGAGGGATTCCTCTGGCCTTTGGACTACTTCCCTTACCTTGGCCAAATTGGTGGGGTGCCTTGCCGCCGCCCGGAGACGCCCCATTAGAGTCTGGCGATAGAATAGAAGGTGCTGCCTACCATCTGGGGTGTTTGGATCCCAGTGAGGCCGCCTTAAGGGGAAGGCG